>NHQK01000043.1:0-585990 GCA_016864655.1 Phytophthora cactorum
CGACTTTGAATGATGCTTGCCAATGACACTCTCAATCGGTCACAATCGATTAGCACATTCTTGAAAATGGGAGTCATCTCACTGAAGTAGTCTTTTTAGGTGGCCTTGAGTACGAATATCGCACTCGAGAAAAGCCAAATACCAATGTCTGTCATTATGTCATCAATGATACCATCATACGCCTCAACAGTAGTCAATCGACCGCATGGCATCTCATTACCAAGAGCCCATAGGTATAGAGCGTTAGCGTCGTATCGGATAATTTGCTTACAGACCTTACCACCGCGAATCTTCGTTTCATTTACGCTTAGCGTAGCGATTGAAGATAATAGATGGACCTCCAGCAATGTTGGCCTTCATCTTAGCGTAGATATCCTTCTCCTCCTTGTCGATCGAGTAGACCAGTATGTCCGAGTTGAACTCAAGCAACTTCTTATACCGAAATCCCTTAAGCGAAATTCCTTACGAGCGGTGTTGCACTTTTACGCAGCTGATCAAGATGTTTGCCGTCGATGTGGCTTGCTCGATGTAAGAATGCTGATACGATCTGCTAAAGCGGTATCAGCAGTCAGCTGGCAGTAGCATAGACCACACAGATACTTTTGCTTTTGCAGCAATGTATCCAAGTGCCCAATTGTCATTCCGAATTCTCGCTTTGCCTTAGCATCCTGACTCTTGTATCCACCCAAGCGGTTAGCTGGAAATTGGAATGCGTTAGCAGGTTTCTTATCCGGATATTGGAGATTATTGAAAGCAGGTCTGATACATGACCTTCTCGGAAAGTCCAGGTAGCGATACACCATCCGCGAACATATCCAGATCGAAACGCTTGAAGAGTTCTCGCTGAGCCTTGATAGCTTTGATGAAGGGGACTACGTCGAGATTGTTGTACCAGATCAGCAGGTCCTTGATCGATTTCATATCGTAGTAATCCCATACGAACTTCACTCGTTCGTAGTCATCACCGGTGATACTTGTTCCACGGAGCTTGCTGTCAAAAGCTGGGATAGTAGTCTGGTTTAGCACATTGAACGCAGTGATGTACTCGTACGGGAAAAGACCTTTGCCAAGACCACAGACACATCTAATTTTGTCATCGCATTTGCATCCACCGAGATATGTCGTAAGATACTTATCGTAGCTGGTACATAGTTGCTAGTATCGAGCATTTTAATGTCCGATGTAGCAATGCACATGTAGCTGGGGTTCTTGATGACAGATTTGATGTTGTCAGTACCAATGACGGCAATCAAGTCGTTCTTAATCAAGTTGATATCGTATCGACCAGAATTGAAGCCGAATACTGGTACCTGATCAAGCTGCTGTTTAAGTTTTCCGTAATCGGACTTTTGCTTACCAAAGGCAAGGCTGCTGTGAAAATCAAAGAAACTACCATACTTTCCTTCTCCAATCCAACTCTCCACATCAGACATCTTGTAGGTCTTGCCAAGATTGACACCTGGAATTTCCATACCTGTCAGATCGTGAGCATTGATGATTTTCTGTAGAAGCGACTTGTACTTATTGACATTGTACTGCTGGAGCTTCACCGATGTATTTGAACATATCCGTAAGCAACATCTTTGGATCGTCATTACAAAGCAACGCACCTTCTCGGTTAAGCTATCAGCTACTGATACAGACACCGGAATGTGCTCGTTCGTGAAGACAGTATTCTCCCCGTGTTGAGTCGCGGTAGGCTTAAGGATGGCCTCAAAGTCATAAACGATGAAGTGGTCGATGTACTGGTCAGCATCCTTGATCGAATACTTCGTAAGCAGTGATCGTATCGTGTTCTGAGCTGGTTGGTAGATAGTTGGCTCAGTGGGGAAGCTCTCAGTATTCACAAGCTCGCACTGATTCTTCTTGTGATTTTTAAGCTTTTCAGCGCTGACGAAAACCATTTCACACTTAGAACATTGGTATTTAGACTGGAGCATGTCAATGTTCTTGATGTAAAGAGCGTGATTCTCGTACGATAGAATATCCATAGCTTCATACCCCTTGTCCGATCTATGAATGCATTCTACATTTCCAGAAACTACATCCATCTTATATACGTTAATACCAAGTTGGAAGCAGTCCTCAACCTCATCGAGCTGTAGTAGGTCAATGGACTTGAAACTTCTAAACAGACTCAACGAATATTTAACCCCTTGAAAGAGCAGTAGCGCTTGAATGCCTCCTTAACCTGAGCCTGAATTCTGCAAGGATCCTTCTTATAACTCTGTAATGTATGCCAGGCTATGCAATGGAAGACGCACTTGTTGTTGGTATTAGGGAAGTTGATTACATGCTTGTTTTCGCGAATAATCTCAGGGATGACAGCTTCGCTATCCCCGAGAGCATGGTCGCGATGGTAGATGAAAATCTTGAATGCAGTGATCTCCTTGAGCTTATACCCGGAGCTGGGGTAGTTCAGTTTGTCAGCCAACTCCATAGAACGGATGTCCGAAATCACCTTCTTTCGAATATCAGCCTTGCTATTGATAGCGACAGGCTTATTGAATACACAAGTATTAGCGAGATTCGGGTAGAAGTAGCGAGTGTCATCAGGATCGGTCTTGCTCACAAGTTCGTACCCGAGAGCAACATTTACCTAAACGCACTCGACTGAGTCGAAAGAACGTTTTCGAACTTGTCGTAGAAATCAGAAGGCTCAACACCCTCATATAGGTGTGATTCCATGTGATTACCATTGTAAAAACGGTACTTAGGATCAGCCTTGTAGTCAGGCGACATATGCTTCTCAAGGGTTTCAATTGAAACATTGTACTGCTTAGCCACCAATCTCTGGTTGATTGGCCGTGAAAGGTTGCTAGCATAAACCATCTTGCCGGTTCTACCACGTACCTTAACACGGTAGCTGCTACCCCATTTGATAGCTTGAATATTCAATCTCTTTAGTCCTTCGAGGTCGTATGCAAACATGTTGCCTATATATTTTTGCCTATATTATTCTTCGTAGATTTGACTTTATAATTATTGGACCTTGTATCAGGATCAACTTTATATCTTAGCCATCTACAAAAAAACTGAAATTAATTAATTCAAATATTTGGCATATGGCTTGTTGGAGGTTTTAAGCCAGTTATAATACCCGACAGCGTTAGCCTTAATCCATTGGATGGATTTGTCGTGGTGCATACCGGTACCAATAATTGTTTGTGGTAGTAGATTGCGAGCTAAATCCTGTTTAGAGGCTTCAGATACGTTGTCGCACTTAAATAGGAAGTGGATGTAGCCGTCATCCACATCTAATAGTGAAATAGGCTTTCTATTTTTTATATTTTCCAAATCCCAGCTTCTCATCACTAAATGATGTTAGGCCACGGTCTCGACATTCCTTGCAATACTTATAACTATCGGTACCGACGTTGGCATCTGAGACATACTTTGTAGTGACCACCAAATAGCTTAACACATTCAGAACCAACGAAGTGATGGTTCTCATCCTTATCGATAATAAGGAAGTGCCACTTGATTGTGGTATTGCAGTAGCATCTCGGATTTTCATTCGTTCGATAAGCTGGGCATGGATATATTTGGGTTTTACCATGCAGCATCCACTTATCCTCTGTCGAATGCCAGAACCACCCAGATGAATGGTACTGACTCAGATCGCCAAGTGCATTGAGCAAAATTTGAAGCGTGGTTTGTCGGCGTCAGTCATTGGCTATATTGGGCTTGACTTTTTATCTGAGAAAAAAATTAATAAATTAGTTAAGTTCGGTCTCACCATTAAGTTCGCTTTCTGTTTCGTTAAGTTCGGTTCTGGGCTTGCTCGAATCTGCTCTCTATTCTTATCGTCGTACCCCTTTTGATACGACAAACGAGCTTCACGTGTGCGCTGATAGTAGCGCTTCTGCGCCGCCTTGATCCGCTCTTTGTTAGCGAGGTATTGATCTGGTGAGTACGCCATCTTTGTATATTACAAACTTTATATTTATCAGGATCAAAATTAATTGTGCGTGATTCCGATGACGAATTGATCACGAAGTAATGTCTTTGTAGGCCATGAAAGAGAAGCTGACGTCAATGAAGCGTTGAAACATTCATTCATTACACCTGTTCGGGATGCGGAACAAGGATTGCAAACTGCTCGATGGTTTGAGGTGTCTTCTTGGTGAAAGTTTTGTAGTAGAGTGGTGGAAGCAAAAAGAAGAGTCGATTGCCATTCGGACCCAGTTTCGCCAAATCATCTGCCGCCCCGCCCTTGATGTCATGCGTTTTTCCCACAGTCATCTGGAATCCACCGAACTGCGGCATCCACGCATCAATAGCAGTATAATTCGATGTCCGAGGCACGTACAGCTGATTTGCAAGTTGACCGACTTCCACCCGCTCCGCTATTTGCCGAGGCTGCGATGACCGTGGAATGTCGATTGTTTCTTCGTCTTCATTATCTGGGGTGCTTTGTTTGCGTTTTATCGTGTCGCGTTTTCGCATTTCAGTACCAGACAACAGCTTTCGACACACGAAAGTTCCACCCTGCTCCAGCAGATCCATAGAATAAAGCTCAAAGATGTATCCGCACAGTGATTGTGCTAGCGGGTTTCCATCGGACGAACCGAGAAGGCTTTGCAACTTCGCGCGGTCCAATCGCCACTTTGTTCGAACAATCAACTGCATCGCCAAATCTGATGCATAGACAACTTTGTACTCTCGATAAGGTTCTTGGCTATGGATGTGAATCAAAATCTGAGCGATCTTGGTCTTCGAGTTGACCTCAGAGTAGATGGACACCAACATAATGCAATCATCGAGAGAACAACTGTTGCATGCGGACATCAGCCAAGCTTGTGGGTCTGTTTCAATGTCTTGCAACACCAGGCGAGGCACACCACCCAAGCACTCAAATCGATTCTCCCACACAGCTGCTGCATGTGGATACATGGGAGCAATTGTCGCCAGTTCTTCTTTTGTCCACAGAGGCATGTAGAAAACATCTGGAGTAGGAGCAAGCTTCTTGAATTCACCAATGCAATCCCGCCGCGGTGTGCTTGCGAGAAGTACTGAACATCGCCGGTAGGGAAGTCCAGGAATACTTGTTGGGTCCAGCGAATCAACAAGGCACCACAGATCAGGCGACCAGAACTGTAGGTTGGACTTATCAGGCAGTGCCTTGCATGTGAACATCGTCGTTCCATCAAAGTAGAAATTCCCCTCGCCTTCGAAAAGCAGCACTCGCTTCCTGTCCTTGATCAATCTCCACATGACATAGTAGACGAACACCGACTTGCCAACCCCAGGCGTGCCCGTGACGACAGCATACTTGACCATGTTTCCATCTGGATTCAACAGTGCTTGGTCGGCGATCACTTTGTACGAAGAGCGAATGTAGAGCTTCTGACGTCTCGTTAGCGGCAGCAACGACGAAAATTCAAGCCAATCACCAACTTGGTAAACCGTCTGGAATTTTGAGAAGAACGGATCACTGCAGCGATCGAAAACACCACCATCGGAGACAAGTGGAGCCGAGGTTCCTTGCTCCGGAACCACCACCAGCACGTGAATCTGGCCCTCACCCGGTTGAAAATTCGCTCCAAAGTGCTTGGGGTTCTTGATCCACAGCGTGGGATCCATCAGCTCAAAGCCTTGCGGGTGTCCATCTCCATCGACCGTCACAGCTGCCACGCCCGCCCCATCCAGCCACGCTCCGCCCTCCGTCTTCGCTAGGAAGAGCTGCAGGTTCTTCGCAGCGACATTCTTCAGGGTTGGGTCGTCCGAGTTCTCCGCCTTGATCGACTTCTTCAATGCGGAAACCGACTCAGCATCGTCGATGTCCACCTCGAACGCGCTCCCCGCCACCCCAACGATCGCACAGAAGAGCTTCACCATCTTTCCTCGACGTGGCCAAATTCTGGAAGGGAGGGAGAAGGGAGGGAGAGTTTCCGGGCGTATTTAAGCGGACATGAAGGCGTGTGACACAGATTTTCAACCAATGATGAGACGCGCTGGCTCTGAACAGCGGTAAGAAACTGCATGATATATATATATTTCTTTAGAATGAAACCCTCTTTGCATGCAATCCTAATGTTGCTTTGGGCGGTGCTCGGAGGTATGGAGGAGACCTCCTTCGCACCAGATGCTACTCAGCGGTGGCGTCGTTGCTTTCAACAGGTGGTGTTGAGGAAGCTCTAAACCTCCTCTCGTTGGTAAATTACGGTAAGGAAAAAAACTGCCGGCGTAATGTTCCAGTATATACTACTGCTGTAGCCACAAGAGTAGTTACTAAAATCGTCGTAGCAGCACTGATTGTCTGCCTTCAAATAGGCTTCAATCGTTGTCAAGTCAAACCCCAAGAGGCCATTATCCCGCATTACTCGACAAAATTTTGAGACAAGTTGCGTCTTAACTTGCACAAGCGTTCCCAACGTTACCCGGTGGCCTTCAACTAGCAATGCTTCAACGGTAGAATCTAACCGCACAATTTGCGGGAGTCGTCGCTGCTCCGGTGCCATAGCAATACATGAGCCGAAGCTCATAACCTCTTGCAGCGAATTAAATGGCGTCCGGTACCCATTTTTCAAATAGAAACTCAGTGCCTCGGCTCTAACTCGTGTCGCACCATTGGTTTCATCACCTTCTACGCCCCACGTCTGCTGGTGCAGATTCATCAACGCTGCCAAACGCGCCCAGTACTTCAGAATAGCAACTAAACTGGTGATTTGACTGGGCTGTTTGAACTGGACGTAACCTGAAGCATCTTGAGTCTCTCCATTGATAGAAGCGCAGACCAGAAAGCGATGCGTAGGAAACGAATGAAATTCGCTTGGTGAATGTTCCGCTTCTAAGTTGATGCGAAATACCATTTCAAGAATGTTGTTCAACCGTTGAAGCCGGTCTACACTGACATCTTCTACTCGATATTCGTCGAAGATGGTCACCACAAAGGCGCTTGAGCATGAACTGACGAGAATCTCAATTTTTTCAGCCATTTTGTTGCTTTCAGTATCGCTCGATAAGATCACGCTGCTCTTAGCATGTGTATCTATCATAGCCAGCAACGCGGCAATGGCTTTGCAATACTCCGCACCACTACGTTGTAGGCGGTCAATAGCTGAAGCTGGTACGATTTCACTTCCCATCGACGAAAACATTCTCTCGAACAAGTACTCGCGCGTGCCAATCAGTTCTTGGCCAATGTCCCAATAGCAGCACACGACTGGGTATACCAATTTAAGTATCTCCGACTCGTCGTCAAACTTGACGGATTCAATAATTGCAGCAATATTTTCTGTGCAACGCTCGTGGATGACTTCATGCCATTGCATTCGCCGAAGAAACGGAGATACAAGTCGGTCATCCGAAGGAGAAATGTGTAAGTGAGTATTCGTAAATTCACTTAGAGCACGATCCACAGCGTCAGCTGCCTCATCAGTGTAGGAACTATACTGATTTGTTTCACCAATCACACCGAAATATCTAGTTCGGACACATCCACGTAGCGATTGTACCATGCACTCCATTGAGGTTAGGTCTGCGCCATTGTCTTGGTGATTTACCCGCAAATGCCTCTTCATTGTATCTTTGAGAGGAGTGAAGTAAGCACAGTGAGGGCAGCTGAATCCAGCTTTTATCTCAATTCCATCTACCGGTTTCAGCAACTCTTGAGTAGGTTGTAGTTATTCCTGAAGTGCTTCCGGCGCTCCAAACTCTAGCGAAGCAAGGGTTGTTTCCAGCATCTTGACCGGAATGGATGTGCCATGTATGCGCTTGAAATGCATTGCCACCTCCTTTCCACCCTCCGAAACGGCACTTCGGCATAGGGCACAGATAATAAGTCCAACTTTTTTGTTGTACTCGATACCGACTTTGAATAGCGATTCGGCCGGTTTGCACATTTTCAAATGCGAAGCCACTCCATTTGATTGGCTAAAATCGCATGACTTTGTATGCTGGCGTAGTAGTTTGCGGTCTCTAGACACGTAAGGACACCGAGGGCACTTGAACACCGCATTTGTTCGCTCAACATAATGCACCACAGGGATTTTACCATGGTCGTAAATTACACATTGTGCATTGTGTTGGTGGTTCTCGCGTATGTGTTTCTTCAACTTATTTGGAACGTTAAATACAGCTCCACAACGCTTACGGGAAGTTTGAGGGTTGTCTTCGCGTGTCCGCGGCATGATAATCCACTAGAACGTAAGCCGCTACCAGGATTAGTATATTCCACAACTCAAATCGACCCTCCAGACAGCGTTACCCGGTCAAATGATAAGCCGCAACGCAGCAAATGTCACGAGAATAGTAACTACGAGTTAGTATCCCCACACTAAGTAAGTGCGCCAATACACCACGTCGCCGTCCGTTACACGCAGAAATACCTGTTGGTCACCGAAAAAAACAAACGACAAGTCCAAATTCCAAGCAGTAGTAGTACAATCCAGGAGCCGTAACGAAATCCAAACGACACGTCCACGTAATATGAAAGCTCGTGAGATCCACTCCACTGACTAGTAATTCACAGGTGTCGCGACACGTCCACAACGATACAAGTTCGTAACCTTCACGTCAATCGTATCCACCGCTCAACGCGTCCACAAACCACGTCAGTAGAAACTCGCAAACGCTAGTTCACAATCTACACGAGCTGTCGGAACTGAAGCCATTCAACACGTCAGTACCTGGTCAACTTGCTACCGACCGCAGAAATGTAGCTATCAAGCCAGATATGTTTCCCTTTGCAAATACGACTATATATTATTGGTTGAATTCGAATGATCGTGATGTTGTACTTCGATCCAGACAGGGGGGGGGGGGGGGGGGCAATAAGAGCATCCGTAGCGATTCTATTCTATTCATGGAAGGTGAAGCACATGATTTTTTAGGTTTGGCCGTCGTTCTCACAGCGGTAGCTGAGCGATGTTGCAGCTTTAGCAGGAACTCATCGACCCCTACATAGCTTACTAGCTTTGCCATAAACTCCTCGAACTACTACTAAAGTATAATACATAATAGACGTGATAGAGCGCTCACTGCGCACTCTCAACGTATACCTTGCTTATCTGCTGTTCACTCGAATAATCAGTGTAACTCACGCTACGACGGCTACTTTGCCCAAGTAGCCATGCGAGCTTCCATTCTAGATTTGTCGAGCATTTGGCGCTACCGGTGGCGCTAAACCTCAATAACGTATAATAAAAAAAGAAGGTAGGGGTTGATTTAATCATTTATTTGAGATTTGTGGGCACCCAAATTATCAGTTCAGTTTCGGCTAAAATAAGTTATTTTGGGTCATTGGGACGTATTTAGGACCCTGGATGCCCAAAATAAATTGATTTTGGGACCCTATGGAACCCTGGGATGAACGTTCATCCGGGTCGTAATATATATAGGGCTGGGGGCACCAGACGCGAGCGAGAAAGTTTTTGTTCCCAGTACGTATACAGCTCCGAGCAAGCGCAGGGTTTCCAGTCACCAATCTTCCAGTCATCGGAACTTGAGAGAGTCCAGCTCTTCACAACTGCACAATATATTGTCAATTTCTTCCAAGTTTACAGAAGCTGAGCGATTTCCACTGTTCTGCGAAACGGCCACAGAATCTACCGCCATCTTTAATTGGTCAAAAACTTCAAATTAGAACCTATCAGATAGCTGTCACTCGCGCCCACGTTCAAGCTTCGGGTCCCATTCCGCACTCAGTCGCCCGGTGCTCTCACACGTGACGTTGCTGTCGCTCTCTTGCGTGCATTCTTGCGTGGCGCTTCTCTCGTTGTTGGAGCTCTCACTATTGGATCTCTTTTGCGTGGCATTGTTGTCACTGTTGGGGGCCTCACTGTTGGCTCTCTCGCGTGGCCGAAGAGACCCGTTGGGTCGTCCTTCTCATCTTCCAATTCAGAATCCACACGTGCGCGCTTGTTGCGCTTCTCCGCCAGCTTCTTCATGGTCTTGTTGCGGTTCTTCATGTCCTCAATCGACATGCTGTTGTCACCATCCTCAGTCATCTCGTTCTCTCCTCAGGCGCCGTCCTCGTATTCCGCTTGCTTGCGCATCTTGCCTCCTTTCTTCTTAACCACTTACTTCTCTTCCTCCTCACGCACACTCCAGTCGCATCAAAATGATGGATAGCCTAGCTTATAGCATAGTATTCAATAGGTAGGAGGATATACGCTCGATGATTGGTCCACATGGACGTTGAGTGGCTTGAACCACTTCAGATTCCAAGGCCTAGTACCGTAAAAATCAGCCCCAGTGCGACAAACGGACTCAGTGCGACAGTATACAATTTATGGGTGACACCCCCTCTATACAGTATATTCTATACTTAAATCATACATACAATGTATAAAACCTCTTTATTATGGAGCACATTTATCTAGAAGAAAAAATTAGAAAATAGTGGGGAAACGTTTTTTGTTGTTGCTCATCCTCGTCACCAATTGACACATCCGGCAACGGCTGCAGGTAGGTTGCAAACGTATCGTGGCTATCTCGGGGGCTAATCGGTATCAACTTAGCTTTGCAAAAGCCTTTCACGATTGTTTTCGCCTTCACGAGCTCCCATGCCTTCGCGACGAGAAAGGAGGACTTGACACGCCTCTCAGCAGCGTCGACTGGAAATGGTTTGGCGATCCTTTAAGAATAAAAAGCCGGTATTTTTTCCTGTAACAACATAAAACAGCACATTAGCTAGAGAATAAAATGTTCCGCCATTTTAAAGAACTCGCCGTCAGCTCTGATAGTGAGAACTGCCGTGATTCGCGTAGAATGTTTCTGCGAGTTCCGAATCTTTGACGACTTGCCGCGAAGAGCTCAAATACGCTTTGGAGGTATGTCGTACCAAATTCCCGTCTCATCTACATTGTAGATATCCGAAGGAGCGTAGTGACCGTACTTCTCCCAGAACCCGGCGCTAAAATCATATCGCTTTTGCAGCAATTCTTCCAGTAAATCTTATTTAATAAAGTATTTGCTTTAAAAAATTACAGCAAACAAATTATAGCCATAACTTACATCTCCAGAGTGAGATGTTCTCTGAGAGAATCCAGTCCGACTTGTAAAGCGCCGAAGCAGCTTGATCAGGGCCGCGTACGTGTTGTCTTCCGACTTCTTGCCCTTGGCGTATGACCGTAGCCATTTTGGGTGGCTAGCTTTGGTGAACTGAACTAAGTGGATCATACATAGAGCCTTTAACAAAGTTAGATAACAAAACATAGTAGAAGCATAATAAAAACAAACAAAAACTTACTTTTTCGTCGAGACGCATGTCTTTCATCTATGTCACCAACTCAGCTGCAAATGGTATGATCGGCTGTCGTTCTACTCGCTGCGTTTTACGTTTTTCCGAACGTTCAAAATCAAAAATACTGTCCTTGTGCTGAATCAAATCCCTGATAGTCCATCTAGGAATACCGTACTGCTTCGCAGCAGCTCGGTAAGATGTTGTTTGCAATGCTATTAAGATCTCTCTCTCTCTCTCTGTAGTCTGTACGTGTAACTCCTACTAGTTTTACCATCGATTGCAGTCTCATCCTCACACGCATCTGAATCATCCCTTAGTACTTGCTGTTCAGCATGTACATACTCGTGATAGCAGTCTAAAGAGCAAAAACACATATGAAGAGGGAACTCAACACTAATCTCGTTGAGCCCCTCATTCGAGCAGAAATGGTGAGCATCGCCGCCACACACACTGCACGGCCGCGATTGCTCGGGGGGCATAACAAGTCAACAGACACCTTACCATCCACAGCCACAACCGAAACTGATGCAATGCAGTTAAAAACACCTGTTCATGATTGGTTAAAAAAAACATTTCTGGTGTCCACCCGTAGCACACGAAACACTGTACAGAAAATGGGACGGGAGTTCTCTTTTTATAGGCGGTATCTGGGTAAAGCACCCAACGGTCCTCAGCCTTGTGAACTCCACGTCCGCAATGAAAACAAAGTGTGCTGGCGACGATGTGGTACTCGAAGTGCCATCTCCAGCAACACTACTGTGATTGCCACCTTTCCCGTTGTTACGGTTTTGCTTTCCGTTAATCGGTTTATGAACCGAAGCACCACTGACTTTATTGTTCTGGTTGGCTGAAGGTGATTTTTCTTGCAGTTCCCACTCAAGAATTCCTTCTTGTACTGCTGCTGTAAGTGTGGTTGGCTGTTGCGCTGGATGGCCAGTCTTACTTGCATGTTAGTTAGACCGTTCACAAAAAAATATTGATCGCAGTCAGTTCATCAAGCTCCACAACTCGTTGCAACTCGCGAAATCTATTCACATAACCGTGGTATGCTCCAATCTGCTTCAATTTCAGCAACTGGTTACATACTTTAGTCGGGCAATTTGGTCAGATTGCCAGTATTATTAAAATATTTTGCTATAATAGCTTTGTAGATTTGTAGATAAAAACATTGTGTACCGAAAAACTACTTCGAAGTAGTGAATTTGCGCCATAAAAAAGAGAATTTTACACTTTGTGCTTGCAATTAAGATATTCACGTCACGTAAGTTACAGTGCAGTAGCTACCATAGCGAAGTGAAGGCAGACAATAATAAGTAATTTGTAAAGTTGCTAACGGGTAAGCGCCTTTTCCTATATAGCCGTCACAGTATAATGCGCCAAAAGAACAATACTGCTACAGCTATGGCTTTTGAAACTTCCAAGTCAAGAGAATACCGCTAAAAGGATCTGAAAATGGTTTAGAATGCATTCGAGGTTATACATCTCAAATTTCTTCGCTTGACGGTGAGATTGTAAAAAAAAAATCATGTGGGAGCGTTGTCTGGGATCAAGGATAAGAACGTTGCGCTAAACGAAATTAGAATATTTCTGTATCGCATAGAGAGACCCCAGGCCCGCCTCAAAACTATTTAAACTGGTTTTATTGAGCACACTGAATGGCCAATGATATTGTAAATTAATTACTCTAAATTGGTTTCAGCTTTAGTTACAGTAACAAAATTGTAAACATTAGTCTAGACCATCAAGAACTCGATTAGTCAGACTAATTGTGCACATTGTTATGGATGCATCTTGGAAGAGAATCATCTCTGTTAGCTCAAAGATGATCAGTGTGAGAGAAGTATTATCATATTCAGATCGTTTCAGTTTCTATTTTCCATCTAGCTGGCTTCTTGCTGCTCGTCGACTATTGGTATGGATCAGACAAATTGAAAACCCAGATTAAAATTTAGTCTATTTAATAGGAGTCCAGATTGATTACAGACAACCAGAGTACCTGTATCCCTCCTGTAAGATACGGTTGAGAATGCTAGGCCAACAGCTCCACACAAATTGTTCCATGACTTTCGTCTACGTCATCTATCCGCATGCTTCGCCAAAACAATTCACAAACACGACTCAGTTAGCATTTCAACGACCACTAATTGTAATAATCAGAACATTTGTACTCTAATGTTCTATTGAGTATTTGAATTGTGCATTACATGCTGATGACCAGCCAACTAATTTTTCTGAGTATAGCTGAGTATGATCGACAAAAGGCGACATTTTCAGCTTTTAAAAAATTAATTCACTAGAGTTGGTAGCAAGGCGATATTCGCAGCAAAACTGAGTGTAAAACAGAGAAACGGAGGTAACATGGAGATTATTTGATGAATTGTCGTGTCATTTAATACACTAACAACATTTGTTGCGGAGTATACTAACGTTTTCTTCCGAATGTAAGTACCGGATATAATACCCTTGATTTTAGCATGTAAGTGGACATTTTAGCCGATATTAGACCATGGTCACAGGAATAGTATTCGGAATACTTAATATCAATTTGACAAATCCAGTACCATGAAATTATCGTCAGATTTCGTTTACAATATGAGAGTCAAGCCCGCCGGAGTGAAGTGGAGGTGTGTATGCCTACAACTGGGACTAAACCTGCCGCCACCGCCGCGAAGCGGCGGCGCTCGGCTAATTAACAAACATTAACGCTACTAAGTCACACGATTCTACCAACATTTCATTGGCTGCCGAGCGGAACGAAGGTAGCCCCGATTGCATGAAATTCAATCATGTGGTTTACATTGTACATATGGAAAGCATTGCAAGTCCATCCATCGTTGCAGGTGCCGAGCGATGCGATGGTGGCATCGGTATACCGAAAGGGCTAACCCTTTAATGAATACTTAGTAGACCATATCGCTAGCTAAAGCGCTTCCACATGGTACTTCCTGCTTAAGTATGCTGCAACACACAAATTTGATTATTATTTTGTTACGGTTCACGGGTACCGACGCCCGAGTTCGCGCACTGCTGCAATCTCGCCAGCGGGTCGCATGCCGATGTCAACATGCGACCCGCAGTAGGAGCCCATATGCTGCAACTCACCAAAGGTGTCTAGCGTGGTAATGTGTGTCTCCCGGGGCCTCCGAATATGGCATTTTTATTTATGAGGAACAGCATGCTTAATAAAGTATCTGATGGGACATACACTGATGCCCAAATAAATAATCCATCGGCAGGCACAATAAGTAATGTCATAATGGAAAACATGTTATTCATTAAGACAAGCTAGTAGACCACCTGCATCTACTGCAACCTGTCTACCGTACTTGCGTCCCAGTAGGAGCGGTTCTCGCGCAGAAAAAGAAGAATCTCGAGGGTACGCGGCAAAAGCCCATGGCGCTGGTGACCAAACGTCACACGAGCAACGCTGAAGAAGCGTTCCACGTCATTGGATGTCGGTAGAATGCTCTTCAGCTGCTCGTACTCGACACGTTCTTCGTAGAGACGACGGCGCTTGCGGAGGCGCTAGACGAAGGAATCTTGCTGCTGCTCCAAGCTTTCGCGAGCATCGTCCGGCGCGGTTGCTGCAAACGGCTGCAGGGCCGCTTTTTCAGCCTGCGTGAGACGGTCCGCGTTGCCTCGAAGAACGCAAACGCACCCAGACTCAAAGTCTGGGCAGTGTACAATATTTGCACGAGGTTCTGCAGTAGTAAAACATAATATATTTAGTACAAGCTTAATAATTATAATACACAAACCTACCAATGAAGCGTGCGAAGTGAGGTTCGACACTGATCAGCTCGTCGAACCACAATGGGACGTCGAGCAAGTCGACGTCGCGACTTGCAGCGCTTTCGACACGGACTCGATGTCGCGTAATTCTTGGTACAAAACGCGCAGTCGCTTGTTTGCCGCCGGGGCGGGAGCAGCTCCATGATGTCGTCGTCTTCGACGTCGATAAACTCTAACAACTCAAAATAGCGCTTGACCATTGCGAAGGTCGAGCTCCACCTCGTCTGCTGTCGAATTACTGGCCGGAGATCAGTTTTTAACCTTAAGCAAAATATTATAGATGGAGAAAAGTTTTGGTTAATAAGCAAAATTTGTCAAATGGTGCTACACATGTTTTACACAAATTACATTTACCGAAGTTTCGCCGATTCAGTTAGCGTTCGTAGCTTGATCATCAACGCTTACACGGCTGCTAGATCATCTTCGTGCGCTGCCAGGTCGTCTTGAATAGCCAGGTTTAGCCGATGGCTCGCGCAGCCCACAAGAGGCACCTCCATAGGAGTCGCCAGCCGGCGGTTTACGGAACAGTTGTCGCCTACAATAAAGCGGCATTGTACCAGCTGTACTCCGAAGTCGCGGGGCAGCATGGTAGTGAGGAAGTCGAGGTGGCTTTCAGCGGAGAGGTCGTCGTTGGCCTCGTTGAGCAGCGGGGCCATGCTCAACAGAGGGGTCTTTAGGCTGACGTTGATCTCGTAGCAAGCGAATACGGCGACGTAATGCTCGGAGGCATGTGTCCAGCCGACGAGCATAATCCCGAAGCTTGCAGGAAGCTCAGATGCGATCGAACGCTCAACTGCCATCACCACCCCGTCCATGCCAGCTCGTAATCTCTCCTCTGAGATGGGTTCAAGGTTGGAGAAACTAAAATATTCAAAGACAAATAAAACATTACATATTACTAAGGAAATTTGCATAATACGATCAAATACAACAAAAATCAAATATAGCATTACCGTCTTGCTTCGCGGCTCTCGCAAACGAAAATGGGAGGTTGCGCTGAACAATCCAGACCATCCAGCCGAAAAGGTTCTGGGAAGAATGACGGATGAAGTTGAGGATTGATCCGGTCTGCGCTGCCGTAGCCTTTAGCAGGACCACTTCGTAGTCGGGGCACTCACGCAGCACATGCTGCATGAGTTTGGAGTACCCATTTCGATTAATTTGCTTCCGCACCGTGCCGCAACGACAGCGAAAATACTCTAGGATCACTTCATCGTCCTGGTCGCGGCACGGGCGGAAGTAGAAGCCCGCCACTTGAGCGTTAGTGTAGCTTGGGTTAGGAGGACGGGTGACACGACCATGGTGATGTAGGGAATCGGTGTTTCTGGTTGTCTTGATGTGTGAGAATTGAGATGTGAGAGGGTGGCTGGAGATCGAGGAAGTAGTAGGGCTTCTCCAAAAACCCAAGCTTTTGAAATGGATGGCTGTCGTAAAGAAATAACTTCAGAGAGTACCCACAATAAGTAATGTAATAAACCTTTGCTAGAAAATAAATTATCACCTTAAAGGACTTTTGCAGCGAAAAAAATAATTTACTGTTATTTTTGTACATAATGTTATTGACAATGCTATTTTTGGAGGCCCTGGTGTCTCCTAGGACCCTGTGAGGCTATACATGTGTCCTACCGATACGACTTTAATAGTTAAGCAAATGGTACGCAGGCTCCAAGAACAACGACCGCTAGAACTGATTTTTTCTGATGGATATTAAAGTTATCTAAGGTCCTCAAGTAAAATATCTTCGCGGTAACGGTCATACTGTACTTCTAGCAGGAACAAGCAGGGCGGGAATAGGAACTACGTTGCGCTAAGCATCACTTTGTTTTTTTTTTAGTTAATTGGGGTCATAAAGACAGATAGAGAATTCATACTCTATCTCGAACAACGATTAAATAATAGTGTTATTAATAATGGTAACTGGTGAAAATAGATACTGTAAACGAATAGTAATGTGATCATTTTTCTCTATATATTTTTTGCGTTAGCTACAGTAAACGATACTATAGTACTAGCGCCACTGATTCTCCGAAAAACTGATCATAATTGGTATGTACTCGAATGACTCTGATTCATTATGCATTATACAGGCTGTTATGGATGCATAAATATCGTGCTTAGATCTCTTTCATCTATAGCGGGGACATAGTCAACCGGACCAATTGAGACAAATTCAAGTCGAATTTATTGTGAAAACCAGCTCTTTTGTCCTTTCGGATTTACTCACTCTCAAGGGATTTGCCATCACCAAATCGCGGTCGATTTATATACTAACTTGGGGTAAATAGAGCATAAATCCCGTAATAACGGTCGATTTAGAATTCAAATAGGACAAAACGAGTGGTGATTACAATAGCATAATTGCACGTTTTGCTGGAAACCCGTTCATGAGAAGGATTTTTTAACATGGCGATTTACAAGCAGGTCTAAGGCATCAGCACTCGGTAGGTGATTTCGATGAATAATACGAAGAAAAAAAACTAAATAGATCCCTTATTGGCGTGCTGTTAGCACGAATACTAACAGTTGTGCAGACAGTCCTGCCTGCAAGATAAAAAAAATAAAACGGTGATGAAAAACAATGAAGCGTTTGCTTTTAGACTAGCACTTACAAGAACCACTTAATATTCGGAGAATGCTTTAACAAGTTGGACCAAACCTAAATTACCGCCGCGTAGCGGCGGCGCTCCGCTAGTACTGATTACAAGAGTAGACAGTCAGATATTTCATCAAACTCTGTTGACAGTACGTGTGTGGGTATGAAAACACCATCCTGGACGTGGTGGCGCACGTACTTTGTGTACCCACACACCTGCCGTCATTTGAGAATCCAGGTTGTACTTCATATCACTACTTCACAAAGTAATTGAAGTAACTCGTACGAAGGATCGTCAACGTACCGCACTGATTGCGATTCGACGTTTGACTTGTGTCACACACCGAGTGCATCCATTTCTCATCGGTTTCCTCAGTCTTCGCGTTTCACCTTAAATGCTCGCGCGGATGGCTCGCGAGTGGAGCGTGTTCATGCGGCAGCCGGTGCTGCCGCGCCACAGCAAGAACCCGAACTCATGCCTGCGTCAGGTCACGCTGCTTCGTGCGATGCTCGTGGCCGTCGTTATCTTCGTCTGCTGGGGGTACACGCAGCTGCTGGTGCGCTACGGAAGTATCTCGCCGGCAGCCACGGCGCTTTTCACGACAGCCTACGATGGCCGCGCGGCGGACGACTTGCCACCCACTTCGCCGCTCTGGCGCCCGCCATTCCGCGTCGTGGTGTCGCTCACGACGACGCCCAGCCGCCTGGATAAGGTTATGAACAGCGTCAGCTCGCTCACCAAGCAGAGTCTTGTGCCAGACCAGATCTACATTAACATCCCGGAAGGCCCCATGAAGCGGCACCCGGAGCGCTCATACGACGAGACAGAGATCCCTTCTGATCTCGTGGCGCTCACACCGCTCGTCAAGGTGAATCGCTGCGTGGACGACGGCCCGGCCACGAAACTGCTGGGAGCTTTACGACTGGAACACAATGCGTCGACGCTTATCATCACGCTGGACGACGACTTTGAGTATCCACCGGAACTGGTGGCTTCGTTGGCGTGGGAAGCGGTGGCCAAGCCGGACGACGCGCTGGGTGTGTGTGGATGGGGAATGCTCCCCATGTGGCACGAAGTGGGCGTCGTGCCCGCCTACGTGCCCTACTTCATGCGCCCCAATGGACGCTACGTGGATATCTTACAGGCGTGTTGCGGCAACGCGTATCGACGCGGATTTTTTACGGATGTGGAGGCCCTTGCAGACATTCCGGCGGTCTGTGTGACGGTCGATGACGTGTGGATTGCTGGGTATCTGCGAACAGTGGAGCAGAGACATAGTGCGTTGATTAGCAAGAGACTGGATCCATCCGATCCGGAGTGGAAGAAAGAGGAAGCTCGGTCGTCTGAGCGGCAGATGACGCTCTCCAGCTTCAATCACGAACACCAGGTACATTACAAGTGCGTACAGGCACTCGAGGAGAGGTTCCAGCGGCGGTGGACGCGCAACTTCGAAGAGTAGAACCAGCTTAGGATAGGATAACGATTGATGCTTACTCGATAGGATACCGCAGGCACTCGGCACCTGCTTAGCTGCCACCTGCAATTATAGACAACAACTTCTTTCAGCATCGGATATGTACGTACGCATGTGTATTACTCGAGTTGTTGTTTTCTTCGATAGTGTCATTAATGCTTCTAGTGTCAAAACCTCGCAGTCACCTCTTCTCGTTTCAACGGACGAAAGAACGATCATCGGCCGTCTAAAAAGCACTTTGCGGGCAACCAGAAGCACAGAAAGGGAAGTGTAATTCAAACCAGAGGATCCACACCTTGCCTAACCGCGTCGGACGCATCTACTCGTTGCCGTTGTGGATGGCACCAGCCTCGTCCACAGACGAAATTTGACTGCAAATAGCAAACAGAAAACAAATCAGTATCCAGACCTTTGCAGTGATACAGCAAGCGATACGTACATCCACTTCTTGTCGAGCGTCTCCTTCCAGAGAGTGACCTTGTGATCACCCGAAGACACAGCCAGAACGTTACCGGTCACAGACCAGCTCACACGCCACACGGGAGCGTCGAACGTGTGCAGCAGCTCGCGCTTCCAGGAGCTGTCTTCGGCAGTCTGCGACCAGATGTACACGTGCTTGTCCTCGGAGCAACTGGCAATGATGTTCACGGGCAGTCCCGTGCTCGGGGCCCACGCCACATCCCGCACCCAGTCGCTGTGCGCGGGAGCAGAGCTCAGCTCCTGCTTCGTCCACTCCGTCTCGCCTTCAGGCAGGCTCCAGATCTTGACCGTCTTGTCGCATGAGGCCGTCACCACGCGGCGGATGGGGCCGGACGGACCCTGCGAACCCACCGAGTTGAATGGAGCCCAGCTCACAGCGTTGCAGCCCAGTGCACTGTCCTTGAAGTGGCTCACGCTCCAGCCCTCAGCTGCGATAATAACAACACAGTAAGCCATTGCACAAGATTATCTACTGTAGACATGTCTGCATTGCAGCTAGCCACGTACGCGAGTAGCTAAGCACGGAGACGGTGCCGTCAGCTGAGGCGCAGGCGAGTGCAAGTCCGTACTCGTGGGGCGCCCAGGCGATGCTGTTGACTGAGGACTCGTGGAAGGCGTGGACGTAGGCCTGGGTCCACTGGTTCAAGCTCTGCTCGCGGTAGATGGTCACTTTGCCGTCGTACGAACAGGCCGCCAGCAGAACACCGAACTTGGGGTGTGCCCATGAAACTTGCCACACGGGGCCTTCGTGGCTGCAAGGAATAATAGCAATTAATTAATTGTCAACCCCATTGCCAATAGATTCAAAGTACACGTACCCCGTCAGGATCTGCTCGTTGTTCTGCACATCGCCCGTGACGTCGTACACCTTAATAGTGCGGTCTGAGGAGCAGGTAGCCAGACGCTTGCCGTAGTAGTCCAGCTGCGCGTCGTGCTATTATACGCCAAGAAACAATGGGGAAGAGCAGTAAAGAGGGTTATTAGTCAACTATGAGGCGATGGAGATGCAAGAGAAGCTGAAAAAAAAGACACACAAATGGACAAGATGACGTACGATCATGTCCTCGTGCTGTGTGTCGATGGTGAGGATGGGGGCGCTCATGGTGACCTTGGTAAGAAGCGGAGAGCAGGTGTCGAGGCTGGCGCTTTGTGCTTCGGTGGCACTTGGGATATTGTTGCTACCCGACTAAGTGCGAATAATATATTGTTAATCCAAACTTTTAGAAAAGGGAAAATTGAATTTCTGGCGGAATTTTCTATTCAGTACCAACATTAATTAAACTGTTATTGCTACATGAATTATACTTCGAAGTTCTTTGGAAGGAATTCCTACTCTTCAGAGCTTGTCATTCGTCGCGGCATACATCGCCATGTTACGCAGCAGTTTGTCTTTCGTGATCCGCACTGAGTTCAAACGGAAGCTGGTTACTTTGCCGTCCCTGTTCTTGCTATCGCCATCGTCGAACAGAAGCGCAACGTAGCACATCGGTAATTCCCACTTCATAAATGGCTGCGCAAGCTTCCAGAGAATGTCTTGATCGCATGTGTGGGTACTAGCCTCAGCTGCAGGAAGCAATACTGCTCCTCGGGAGGGTCCACATTATTGGACCTCTCGTATGAAAACTTGCACCTGGTGACAGCACCAATTACCCCACACAAAGTTTGTGTCACAAACTCGTTGCGGGGATCCAGTAATCCATCTCGGTAGTGTTTGCAGCCCAGCTCTCCATCGCCGCTACACACTCCTCCAAGTTTTCACCATTGCGCTTGATCTGTAGTACTTTCTCTTGATCGCTGTGAATGGTACCCTTCTCCTCTTGACCATCCCGACCCGTGAGGTCATACTTGCGAAAGTTGAGGAGAAATGATTGTTGGTGGCGTATTAGCACGTGGAAGTGTGCTTCTAGCGCAACATCCTCGAGGCGAGAATCGTTTAGCTCTCGTGCAAGACGGGCGATTTTTTAAAAAAAAATCGGGCTTCATCATAATTGCCACGTACTGCAACGCATACATCGAAGTAACACAGGATTTCCAGGGAACGGATTCGAATAATGGGCCGTCTTCGAAATATTTTCCACTCCCTACATACGAAGTTTTCCAGTCAGCTTGCGTGAACCCCAGTCGTGTCTTCTAAGTAATCGCTCTTCTGCCTCATCGGTGTTCATGCTGTGTACTTGTGACTCAAAGTTGTGAGATCCACTCTTCATGTAGTATCAGCTCGCAAGAAGTCATGAAGGTTTCCACCCGACACATAATAGCGCCTCGCGATGTCGCTCTCCTTCGAGCCATCTAGAAGTTTTGAAAGTTTTTCAAAGTCGTCTCGTTTCCAGTATGGCAACAGACACATTCTTTGCATAGAAGAAAAGTCTCGGGTCGCTAGTCGTTGGTCCAGTATCTGCGTTTGATCTCCTTCTGATCCAACCCGTCGAGACAAATCAAACACTCAGGCACCTTGATCATGCCATCGGACAGCGATGTATACACATCGCTATCCCAGCCCGGCCACTCGAAGTGCTCACCCTCGTAAAACAAACGCGTAACTGCGCAAGGGCTTCTTCTGTCATCATTGCAATACCATGAAACTGGCCATTTCTCTTGTAGAAACAGATGGTTAGCTGCAGAATGGATCATATACAGAACATATCAGGTTTAGGAACAGAGTCCAATTTTTCAGTGATCAGATGTAAGATCTGTAAATGAACGGTCACAAGAAGCACACACGTTGAGCTTCGTCTACAAAGGGACGGCTCCCTCGGGTGAAGAGGAGCTCATTCTGCAAGATGGAGGAACTTGCGGAGGCGTCCATCGAGGATACTGATGGAGCTGGGCTCCAACTTGACATCGCACTCCGCCGCCCAGAGGACAAGTGCGTCAAGAGCTACTACCGCCGTTTCAACTACACCCGTGCCTGGGCTTCCTCGCGCAAAATTGCATACCGCTGCTCAAGATTTCGTACCGGTTGCCGCGCCACCATGGAGTTCACCATCGCCACCATGGGCTACTCCGCCGTGCGCTCTCACACCTGTCGTGCTGCTGTTCCTGCTGTCGGTAGACTTCAAGACGTCACCACGGCAATGATGAACCGAGCAGACACTCTGGCCATCGAGAAAGTTGCTCTTCCCGCTTGTCTCATCTGGGAAGCACTAGGTGATGAGTTTTACGGCTCTGGTAATGGAAATGTCGTACGCGGGCTATCGGAGATGCAAGTTCAGCGTCATATCTATCGAGCGAGACACCAGCACTTCAGTGGACATGTTCACGGAGCCGTAGAAATTCCCCCTCTCTCATTAGCTCTCAACGAGGCTGTTTCCTTTTTCCAGTTCCACTACGTAACGATTAACAACGAGAACCTCAACAAGCCTACTCGATTGTTGGGCTGGGCACACCCCTCGCTGATCAATCTTCTACGCTACCACGGGACTACGCTATTTGTCGATGGTACATTCCATTGTGTACCGCGTGGCTACAAGCAATGTGTCATCTTTATGGTGCACGATCGAGCATCAGGAATTTTTGTACCTGTGTACTATGTGCTTAGCACTTCTCGTACTGGCGATTCGTATTGGGACATGATGCACTTTGTCGTGCAAGGTACCGATCAACAGCTTGAGCCTGCTGAAATTGTGTGCGACTTCGAGACTGGTCTACTGAATGCGGTGAATACGCAATTCCCCAATGCTCTCGTTATTGGTTGCCTGTTCCACCTGAAACAGGCACTCAGGCGCGCTATGAAGAGATTTGCGATTCCCGAGGAAGAATGCTGCATCGCAATGATAAGTGGAGTCCTCGACATGTTGACAGTCGCCGAGCATAGTCTGATCGAGCGTGGAACCAAGTGGGTAAAGCGTGAGATTCGTGAACGCTGCAGCGCTGCTGGGATTGCTAACTCGAAAGCAAAATGGCGTGGCTTTTGGGATTGTTTTCGTAGGACGTGGATGGAGAAGTACGGTGTGGAAGTGTGGAATGTCGCTGGTCTGGACAACGAGCTCATCGCACGCACCAACAACCCGCTTGAGCGGTTTAACAGGGAGCTGAACAGTCGCTTTCCAAGTCCTCGTCCTAGTATGGCGACGTTTGTTGATGTCATCAAGACACTCTCGTCTGAATATGTACAGCGGCTTGCTGATGTGCCTCGTGGACGTGTGCGCCGTGCCCCACGCGAGCGAATTCAGCTGCCTGTGCCGGTTGAGATTACGGAGGACATAGCCGATGACTCTGACGAAGAAGAGGGCACAGGTTTCTCGGTCTAGGTGCCATGAACCTCCCCCCCCCCATAAAAAAAAAAAAGCGTCTACCACCTTGAATCTGCAGGATTACACAGGTAGCTTAGTGATAGTCTAACTGGAGAAGATTAATACACGTCAGCTTACCTCATATAGATGTATCACTCGTTGTCCTGTTCAGCTACCTGATCACAGTCAGAGTGAGTTAGTCTGTTCCGATATTAGATCTGTTCTGTATATGATCCCAACGAAATTCTACCAAACAGATCAAGGCCAAGATGCAACTCTTGCCTGTTCCTGGACTTCCCAAGAAATAAATTGCCTGTAGTTGTTTGAGCCCGTGTAAATTCACTCCCTTATAACTTTCCAGCACACGTAGTGTCTCTTTCCGAGCGAAAAACCTGGAGCCCGTAAAACCTACGATATTTCCGATTGAGCTGATGTCCTTCAGCTGCCCACAGTCCTCATCAGTCCATTCAAACAACTTCAAAAAGCCCCCCTCTTGCGGCAAGGCACCGCGCGTTTCACAGCTCTTCATTAGCCTTTGAAGGTTCGTTAATTTGGATTGTGTCAGCTCATCATTATCCCCCCTCAGTCTTTTTAGATCAGTCGGAAGTAAAGTCACCAACACGTGAAGTCGCCACTGATCCCTCTCGAGAATTTCTTGGACGGGCAAGGCGTCCTTGATCTGCTAATAAGGCTGTCAAACCGTGTGGTTATCCTAGTCCATCGAGTGGAAGATCTACCACATCGTCATCACTCAACCACTTACCGCTGTTGTTTTTTGTAAGGAAGAGCCGAAGGTCGTTCGCATCATGTTTGATAGTGCAAGAGTTCTTAGCTTTGATCGCGTCCTTCAAGTCCTCCACACTTAGATTCTCGTTGATGGTGATAGGGAACGGATCTGGCCACTGTTCCACACCAGAGGTTATAATAAACTTTCCGTGTTGGTCACTGTCACGTCGACCGTATCCATTGCCCACTCCACGGGATTCGCTCTCGCTCAATTCTAACCTTGACACGCCGTAATCGACAGACGTTTGATAGTTGCGGATCGAGTCGAGTTTGTAGTAGTCTCGAGAGAAATCATGAGAGTCAGGGGCTGGTCGCCGTGGTAGCGTTGTGTGGATTGTTGCCGAGGGAAAAGTCACCCTTTTGCATTGTTGCGGATTCGGAAGCGGAAAATTCGGAATGAATTTGCTAAGGTCGATCAATCGCGGAACATCACGATCTAGCTCCTTCAGAATCAAGTGTATGGAATTATTGAACTGCTTACATGTATGTAGGCAGCGGGGGAAGCATAGTACAATGTCGGCAGAGTGCTAAAGTGGCGGCTTTGATCCTTGCTATGGACTCTGAAGCATCAAGTCTCTTTAAAAAGTATCAGTTCACCAGCCCGCATTCTCGTCCTCGTTGGGTACGACCATGACGAGGCTTTGCCAGCCGAACTCCTTCCAATTGAGCTGGAAGACGAGCACCCACGAGAGGAAAAGTACCGTCCAAAAGCAGAAACCCATGAACGATCGTCGTACCCCTGGCAACAGCAATAATAAACAACAAATACCAACGTCAGCACTGACAATGTAACAGACTCTCATAGGCGTCTACAGTACGCACACATGGTGACGGTGGCGTCGATGGACGGGTCCATAAACTGCTTCCGGTAGAAAATGACATTGACCAGGTGCAGCCACGGTAGGAACGCCAACCCGCCCAGGAACATCTTGCGCGCCACGCTCTCATCCGCCTCCTTGTTCAGGTTACGCGTGAAGTTGCCACGGTTGTTCGTCTCCACGGGCGACTCCACGCGCGGCGCCTCCTCCAGCACGGGCGTGTCTGTCACAGACTCGTTCTGCTCATGCCGCGCCATCTTCGTCGCAGTCTTCTGACTTTTGGCTCAAATGGAGTTTTGCGTCAGCAGAAACCTGCGATATCAGATGCGCTCGCACTATCCGGACGTTAATTGGTGCTCACTATTGGAAATACCTGCTTAAAATGCTGTATCTGCTGGTATCCAGAACTGGCCTTTTAAAAGGACGCGTACCCCGGGTTACTCGGGGGTACTCTGAGCTTAAAGGTGTTGTGTTGAAGCCACAAAGCCAGTCGACTAAAGCACCACCTCCAGCGACGACATGTACGGCGGCAACTACCCGCCTCCACAAGGTGGCTATCCGCCCCCACAAGGTTATCCGCCCCAGGGATACCCGCCTCCAGGCCAGCCGTACCCGCCCCAAGGATACCCACCTCCAGGCCAGCCGTACCCGGCTCAGTACCCGTCGCCAGGCTACCCTCCAGCTCCAGGAGCCTACGCGGCACCGCCTCCGCAGCAGGCCCAAGCCTACTACGCAGCTCAAGGTCGACAACTCTTCGTTCAGGCGACGCTTGCTCCAGGTGGTTATATGGCGCCGCAGCCCCAGTACGTCGCGTACCCAGGAGTCGCCTACGGCGGCGGCTACTACAACAAGAAGGGCAAATTCAAGCGCTACAAGCACAAACGCAAAGGCTTCAAGTTTAAATAGCAAAGCGTTCATACTGTAGCTGAGGAAGCTTGGAGAACCAGGTACAGGCAGGCTACCTGTAGTCTCCGATAATAATGCGCGGTAATCCAACGTAACCTCAAAACGTAACCCTATTTTTACGATCGCTCAATTTGATACTTTCTTGTCATCATGGCAGGCACGCGGCTGCAGATCGTCGGCGCCTTCGTGCTGTTCACGCTGCTAGCGGCGCCTGTGGCCTGGCACCTGACGCAGGTGGAGCGCGTGGATCTTCCCGTGGATCGCATCCAGCAGCTATCGTGGGCAACGTCGCGCTTCGGTGGGCCGGACAAGTTCCAGGTCGATATCTACAGCTTAAGCTCGGTGTCTTCGTCTGCGCCGCCTTCCAGCGCTTCCAACGTCTCGTATTTGACGCAAAAGTTACAACTAAACACCGAACAAAAGAAGTTGCTGCAGACTGCGGTGAAAGCAGGTCTACAGGCGACGGACGACGCTCTGGAGACGCTGAAAACGGATCATAAGCGCTTCAGCATTTTCTTGCTTTGCGACGAGGACGCGGCGGCTTCTGCCCCAGTTCTAACAGTCGGGAAGTATCGCCACGCGTGGTCGCCGCAGTGTCAAGTGAATAAAGGAGATGCGGTGCATTCTGCCATTGAAAGATTAGTACAGAGGCATGTGTACCCCCAAGTGGACGAGAAGAGTATGCTGCAGAATATCCAGGCGAAGACGGCGCGGAGGGCACTACACTATCGTCTACAGTTTTCCCTGCTGAAAGAGAATCCCGCGACACCGTGGAAAGAGGATCTGCGGACGCTGGTGGACCAGTATCTGAGTAGGTTCGTGCACAAGGTTGGAGCGCTCGCCAACTTTACAGTGGAGACGCAGGTGGTTCAGTACGCGAGACTGGCGAAGGAGGTCACGCCCAGTGCGGATGGCACGGAGTTCTACCTTAATGCCGACGATCTCAAGCACGTACGTGCATAATTCCGTACTGTAGACAAGCAGACATTTGACTATTGTGCCTTTTCGTGTTGCAGTTCAAGAGCGCGAACGATTTTCTGGACGCCTCGGTGCTGGATGATGGAGAGCAGGTGCTGCATTTCATGGCTGCACTTCCAGATACCAAGCACGCTCCGTTGTACATTCGTGCTGCGGGTAACGATGAGAACAAAGCGACGTCGTTCGAGCTGCCAGGTTGGGGCATTGCCGTCATCTTGAACCCATTTGCGCTTAATGGCGAGGCTTCTGTGAACGCGAAAGCGCGCGAATTGCAGCGTGTTATGGGGCTTTTCGTGTCGGAATTCCGCACTCTGCTCGGCGTTCCGTCCTTCACTCATCGGCAACGAGAGGAGGACTCATCAAGCGGCGATACAGCGATACAGCGACTGCTGTTCTTGCCTTCACCCTCCGACGGTATTGCAGATTGGGAGTTGGACGTGGTCATGCGCAACCGCTTCATTAAACTCATGCAGACGGCAATTGAGACGCTCCAGTCAACGGTGGAGCTCGTCGAGGCTCTGCCGGAGCTGAGCGTGCTGGAGCGAGTGCAAACTCGAGTGGAAACAGCCGTCACGAGACTCGAAGCCATTCTCTGCGACAACAATCGGGAACAGGAGTGCGTGGAGGTGTCGGACCTGCGTAGTCTGTTGGCTATGGCTTGTCAGGCATCGGAACTCACAGACGCCGCGTACTATGACCACACTATGATCCGCCAGCTCTACTTCCCTCAAGAGCAGATGTTGGGCGTGTACGCGCCGCTTCTCGCTCCACTTATCCTCCCTTTTCTGTTGGGTCTTGTACGTGAGCTCAAGCGTTTCAAGGCGAAGCGTGCAGCCAAGAAGGACAAGTTGCAGTAAGTTGAACATCAAACACCAAAATGGCTACCTTTTTGTTTATGTTGCTGAGATCCGCTAGCAGCATTTCCGCAACATAATATGATCTTAAGTTGTTATTCTTAAGGGGGATTTTCATTCGCCAAGTGGAGGGCCACAACATCCACGTCGCCAAGAAGCCTAGGTATGTGTGTGTGTCCTGATGCCCACAGCAACCTTCTCGACGTGAGAATCTCACCATCATCTCCGTCTTCGTCTTCTCTTTCCATCCGTATCAGTTGCACCTCTCAACTACGCCTGCATCGCTTGTTAACTGCTTGAATCCGCGGCCATCTCCCCTGCTACAGCTTTTTCCTGCATTCTCCAGCACCTGAGCAGCTTCAGACGCCCGACATGGCCTCGGAAGACTCGCCGTTCAGCGCGCCTCTAGACGGCCTGCCGGCCTTCTTCACCAATGGCAGCGTGGACGACACCAAGTACGAGTCGCTGCTGGCCGATCTGCGCGCGCACGACCTGCTCGGGCCCGTGGAGAGCGGCGCCCAGGCCAGTGACGCCGGTGGCTCGTCGCTCTTCTTCAACGACGCGTTCTCCGCTGTCTTCATGGGCAATTTCCAGTCCGGACCCGCCAAGACCAGTGCCGGATCTTCGGGCCGCGCACCGCCCGGACTGGCGGCTCCCTCGGACGATTTTAAGTGGGCCAGAGGTCAGCAGGAGTTCTCAAGACTTGAGGAGAAATTCCACGGCTCTGCAGCTGAGAAGACAAGCTCGGCCACTGCTGGCCGCGCCCCGCCGCCGGGTCTGAGCTTGGAACAGGACTCCGAGCTGGATGAGAGCCAAGTACCCGGACTCCGTGGCCTGGGCCTCGACGACGACGACTCGGTGGCCGATAATGTACAGGCGTCCAAGCAGGGCCCGCCTCCACTTCCACAGGCTCCGCCCGTTCCTGCCCCGCCCATGCCGCCCCAGAACGCACAGCCGCCCAACGCGTGGGGTGCACCTCCGATGGCGCCGCCCAACGCGCTCCAGCAACAGCAACAGCAGCAACAGTTCATGCCACCCGCACCTCCTCACATGCAGGGCCAGCATCCCCACCCGATGTACATGCAAGGACCGCCCCAGGGCCATCCAATGCCGCCCCCGCAAGGCATGT
The DNA here is from genome assembly GCA_016864655.1 of Phytophthora cactorum. NCBI lineage: Eukaryota > Oomycota > Peronosporomycetes > Peronosporales > Peronosporaceae > Phytophthora > Phytophthora cactorum. Next base: position 29,235 of record NHQK01000043.1, read on the forward strand.
ATCCGGGTGGGCCGCCACCTCCGCCGCAGTTTTTCGGACGTGGCTCGCCACCGCCGATGCGGCCGCCGTTCCCTGGCCCTCCTGGCGCGTTTGGACGCAATGGCTCGCCCCACCCGCCCCCGCATATGCATCCGCCTGCCTTCAAGATGATGACTCCGCGTGACGTGAATTTTGTGATGCAGCAGCAAATGAAGTGGCTGCGCTCGAGTGACCCGTTCAGTGACGACTACTACTTCCACAACTATATGCAGAAGCGCACACGTGCTGGTGTGCCTGGCCGTCCGTCCGTGCCGCTTCCGTCGTGGAAGCTGCAGCACGTTAAGTCTGTCGACCCGCGCGACGTACAGCGCGAAGTCAAGTCGCGCAACTGGGAATCGGAGTATCACGTGCTGGGTCGTAACGCTAAGAGCAGTCTGTACCGTCCTAAGCAGTTGTTGAACCTGGCCCGTACGGATGAGTCTACCTCACCTCCGGCTTCGTCGCCGACAAATGCTGAGGATCCCGAGCGTACCCCATCGAGTGGCGGTGAAGGCCAGGAAGAGGACGCCGCTCCGGCGACGGCCGAGTCCAGTAGTGAAGCGGCCAGCTCCAAGCACGTGCGCGGTTCGAGTCCTGGTGCCCAGGCTGTCGCTGCAGAAGCTCAGGCCGCCAAGGTCCTGCGAATGAGCGACGATGCTAGCCGTAACTCGGTGTTCGCGAACGACACGTGGCAGCTGCGTCTCCAATTAGACCGCGGTATGCAGTGCCTGCTCTCGCTGCAGGACGCGCGCCACCTGCTGGACGCCCGTGGCATCAACGTACAGCAGTTCCACTCGATGAATGAAGACGAGATGGATCCGGCCCTGGTTGAACTGCGCTCGCGGACTACGTCGCTGCTGTTGGAGCTAGCGGCTCTGCTGGGTGTCAACGTGACGCAGGCTGGCGATGCGGATGCCTCTCGTGGCGTCATGAGCTGTGACGTGCAGCAGTTGCAGAAGATGCTGACGGCGACCAAGGGTAAGATGCTAGTGAGCCGCGCACTGCCGCTACTGCACCCGTCGGCTCGGTTTGTGCTGCTGCCTCACCTGGTGGACCACCTCTTGTCCGGCCGGACGGACGCCGGACGCCAAACGGACGTCAACGACGCCGGCGACGATCGTCTGTGCCAGACACTCGTACTTATGCTGCTCTACGTGCCGCCTGCCCCGCCTGCAGAACTGCTAACCGAGTGTCTGCAGCGTGCGTTGAACGGCCACACTGTGCAGTCTCTGTCTGGCGTACTGCACAACCGTGCGCGCGCTGAGTCTCTGCAGGCACTGCTACAACGCGGTGGATCAGCCGTTCAGCAGCTCACGCAGACGGAAGGAGCCGACGCCGAGCACGCGAACAGCGTCAAGCAGCAGTGGGAACACCACCAGAGCCTGTTCGTGCAGCTGGCCACCGCCATCAAGCAAGCGGCTTAAGCAACAAGACCTGTCGTGTTACATTTCTTCACACGACGACAGAGCCCTAGGCAGTTTTTCATACAATTCATGTTGCATTTTGCTTTCATCTGTGCTCTGTCCTGTATACAGCTCGATAGCTTCGACAGCTCTGCCACGCAGCAGAATGTGGTCAAGAGCCCACGACCAGTACCAGAGCGATACTCCATTGTGGCAGTTTTGTTAGCGTTGAGCGTGGCTGGATCAACTCCATTTCGGCGGCCTACGAGGCTCACCAAAACCAGGTTGAGAGAGCGGATGCTGCGAGTCGGAGCGCAACTAGTGTCTTGCTGTTCCTGGGCGGCACATCCTTCAGCCAGCAGGCATCGGGCGAGAGCAGCTCCGATGCGTTGCACTGCGGCTTTCAAGCCAAGTAGAATGGAGCGCGCCACGCTACACTTCCACGTTGTAGCACTGCTTATAATACATGTATATTGCTCGCTGGCAACGATCAAACAACAAGTTGAAGTGGATGCCCGTGTTTGCCGGTAAACGATGGTAGTCCCACGAGCGCTTCAATATCACAAAAGTGGCGTTCAATGGGCCTCTAAGGACGTGCACTGTGAGCGTACATTGACGGCGCCGGCCACTGCCGCTAAGATAAAATAGCTAACTACTTGCTTTGGATGTCTCAATATTCGCTGAGTTAAAAGTTTTCACAGAAAGCCACGCCCTGCTGGCGTCGCACTGGTTGGTAGTGCTCTGGCTGTCGCTGTATAACGCATCCGCTACTAGAGGTGCTGCTCGATTGCGATGTACGTCATGTTGATAACTCACTCCAACATCAACCACTTCAACATGAACATCCACCGTGAAGTGCTGTGCCGCCACCTCCGATCCTGACGATGCTCTGGTGTCTGCGCTGCTATCGCCTCCACTGGTCTTGCTGGTGACGCTCAACTGCGAGCCGGACTTGTCGGCGTGGTAAACTCAAGTTCGAATTGGTCGATGGTAGGTGCAATCCAGCAACGCTGTCGTTCGCACGCGCGCACGCCAGGAGAATGTGGCTGTCAATGATAGCCTCATGTGGTAGTCGAGCCCGGGTGACGATCATGACAGCACTGCAACGCACGTCAGCATTGAAGAGAGGAGACGATGTGTCCATGTGGTGTGAAGCGACACAGCGGAGACCAGCTGCAGCCGCGACCAAGAGACTTGCACGCAGCGTTTAGCTGCTTTACGCTGGCTTGGCTCACGCCGTCTTCACCTCCGAGCAGTGTGATAGACGCACCGCATGGCCGACATTCAGGGCCGCGGCTGGCTTGGCGGCCCTGCGCGCTAGTGGCCCCCGACTCGCTTCTCGGTGCAGCTTCGTCATCCGTGCATGTCGGCGTGGGAGTTGTAACAGTGGGCGCCGATCTCGAAGGTGGGACGTTCGGCGTCAATGTGCTGACAAGTAGCCAGGACCGGTGCAACGCGTCCGTGTAGCGGCGCCGCCGTTGATGCCTACATTGCATGCATCTCTCCAGCCTCCTTCTTTATGGGCCGCGCGGGTCGGCCAAGTGCCTTGATGTTGCAGCAGCTCCATCATGCAGCTCGCAGTGCTGAACTGCAGTGCGGCGCTGCATTGTCTACTGTAGTGTTCCGCTGCTAGAGAGTTGACCAACTCATCTCGGGTCAGGCGCAGCGTCCTAATGCGCCACCGAAACAGGCGTCGAGCTCGCTGGCAGCGTGTGTAACCTGGACACAATGTACGCGTGGACGCAACCGAATCGGCCATATGCCGCACGAGGCGTTCTGAGCGCCGCAAATTAGCCGCATTGATTCGCAGCGCTCGCACCTCGACCTGCTGCGCGGGGATGCAGCCACCTCGCCGGCGAAGAGCTGTGATGCGATAACCATATTGGTGAAGCACATCAAGATCCGGTCGACCGGCCATCAAATGACCAGGCTCGAAGCGTTTTCTCTGGCGCTAGACTGCAGCCATTTGGACCGAAGGTCCATCCGAGTTCTCTGAACAAGCACCTCCAGCGTGACTTGAAGCGCGCTGCTCGGCCGTGCGGAGCCGGGTCGGTTGCGGCGGCCACGGCGCGAGCTAATTGCAGCGAGAGTTGACTACGGCGCCAGCAGGCAAGCTCTGTATCCGACCGATATACAGTCAATGTCATCGCCAGCTGCCGCGCGGAAAGCAAACCCTTTCGGGCGCCACCAGGGCGCGAGTCACGGTTAGAGCTAGAGTTGGTAGGTAGTACTGTAGAGTCGGCAGTGGTTTAACCAGCCGGGGGCATTCCAAAGGTACACCGTGGCACGGCCGGCTGGACTTCAGCCTGGAGAGCGAGAGCCGCGGCGGTGGCAATAGATCGAATCGTTCCTCCGATCACGCTGGCCGCTCGTGTCTATCGCGTGTGCACTCATCAGTGCCTGCAGCTCGGCCTCGGCCGGTGGACTCACTTTTGAATTCAACACACTGCAAACGAGTGCTTCACTGCAAATCGCGATCTTCCGGCATGCACATGATGGGCATGGACACCGCAAACGCTACCACCATCGGCAAGAAGCGAGCGCTGCCGGCGTCGGGGCTGGTTGCTATTACCGCCACGCCTTCTTCCAATTTGATGGCTGCGGGCCACGATGACGACGGCGAGGAGATCCTGGTGGAGGCCGAGCCACTGCCCCACGAGATCGCGACGGATCCTTCGCTACGCTGCCGCTACCCGAGCAAACATTGCCTGCGCACGCGCACGATCAAGAAGACGGGCGCGCTACACAGCATGTGCGCGTTCCACCGCGCCAAGGCGAATCGCAATCAGCGACGTCTGGAGAAGCGCAAGCGTCAGCGCCTCAACAGCACGGACAGCGTCGCTGAGGGCGTGCACCCGCTCGCTGCGGCTGTGGTGGCCCAACATCACCAGGCCAAGCAGGAACCGTCCACGATGCTGTTGATGCCGGCATTCTCGCCGACCTTCAAGGATTTCCTGGACGGATCGATTCAGTCGTCGGTGGCGCCGCAGTTCCAGTCGCCGCGCGAGGTGGCGAGCGAGTTCGAGCCGTTCCATATGCCGGCGGCGCTGTTCCCGGAGGACCTGGAGGAGCTGTGCGAGCTGGTGGACGTGAACGTGCGTCAGGTGTGTGCGGAACCGAGCGAATACGACTTCCGCTTGCTGTCGCAGCTCCTGCTGTAGGTGGCGCAGGAACGAGGATAAGTATTTAGTTAGAGGGAGCGTGGAGCTGGATGGAATGAAAGTGTTGTTTGAATGGACCGAGACACATTATTGTTGGTCTGAGTACATCTCGATCTGTGAATCTCAACTTGAGTCACAAAGTTGAGATGACGTTGGCCTTTATGTATTACATGTACAGATTTCGCTCTTACTTCCGGTAGGGGTCTTATCGCATAACCTATGACCGATTTATAATATTAGATTATGCAGTAGAGGTCCACGGAGAGGTCCACTACCAGTTTGAAATTTGGCGCGCAAGTTCATTCCAAGATTTGAAATCACTCGCAGCAATGGGGGGGGGGGCTGGATGCGGATCGAGATGAAGAGAGCCTTGATCAAGCATAACTACGAGCGTCCAGGACTGTCGCAACGGGAGCTAGCCGCGTGGGCGAAGGTCCAATTCAAGCTAAAGAAGTCCCCGGCACAGACAACAGTCTCTGACATCCTCAAACATGCTGCTACTATAATGGATGAAGCTTACGGCGACGAGTAGAGAGATATGGGACGCCATGCAGAAGCAGCGCACGATTAGGAATTGCTTCGCGCACACTGGCATTTGCTTCAGAGGAGTAAACGAGGAGTCCAGTGGCAACCGCGATGAAAGCAGCGTAGAGGATGTCATAAACACGTCGCTAGTGGACTGCCAAATTACCTGTTAAACCTAATACATAATATTCATTTCTACATCTATGGGTACCACGACTACCGGAAGTGAGAGCGAAATCTGTACAACGCATGCATTGAAAAACTGTCCATCGTGATGAAAGAGCTCAGCTGGGTGAAATCGACAGAACAAGTCGAAGTATGATATTACATGTAATAACCATTTTGGTCTGATAAGCAGAGCACAACAATACAGATTAACCTCCCTTAGCTGATACGGCCGGTGGAACAACTTTTGATCAAGCATAGCAAATTGATCAGGTTTTGATTTTGTTTTGGTACATATAAATGAAATTTAGTGGAATTCGAACGAAATACTTCTCTGAAATGTATGGAAATATCTGACGATATGCGAGACTATTCCAAGGTCTCTATTACGGAACTTTTTGAAAGTCGTGGTCACATCAGATCGGTACAGGTACCGTACTTATGGTACACTTCAAGTACACGGTACCGTTTTTATAGTACACTCTTCAAGTCGAGAGCAAGAGAGATTCCTTCCTCGAGTGTCGTCAAGTCAACGAGGGAGTTTCATGGTATCTTGTCTGTCGGCCGACCCCAGCTGTGCGCTGCTTGAAGCAAACACAGGAAGTGGTTGCGCTCATTTTGTAGAAGGCAAAACACAACATGAGAATGGGTCGCGAAACAATTCTCAGGTGCATCTGTAATAGAGAACTGTAGTTGTTGGGACAACTCGATAACGACAATCTGGATAAAATCTGAATAAATGACGGATAGAATACAGACGGATGTTCCAATACTTAGTTTCAGTGCAATAATGAAGGGTCGCGTTGTTCCACTGGAAAATATTTTTGGACCAAAGGGATTCGACCCTTTTTCTGACAATTATTGTTCCGGTACTCGCTGCAGGTCTAAGGATCTTTTACCTACTACTGGTAACACAAGCACAACACCGTGAAATTTAGCAAGGCCACTTGAGCCAGGATGCCATCGCCTTGCAGCAGCATTTTCGTATCCAAGCACAACTACAAGTTCTTTTGAAAACAACACTTTCATTCCATCCAGCTCCACGCTCCCTCTAACTAAATACTTATCCTCGTTCCTGCGCCACCTACAGCAGGAGCTGCGACAGCAAGCGGAAGTCGTATTCGCTCGGTTCCGCACACACCTGACGCACGTTCACGTCCACCAGCTCGCACAGCTCCTCCAGGTCCTCCGGGAACAGCGCCGCCGGCATATGGAACGGCTCGAACTCGCTCGCCACCTCGCGCGGCGACTGGAACTGCGGCGCCACCGACGACTGAATCGATCCGTCCAGGAAATCCTTGAAGGTCGGCGAGAATGCCGGCATCAACAGCATCGTGGATGGTTCCTGCTTGGCCTGGTGATGTTGGGCCACCACAGCCGCAGCGAGCGGGTGCACGCCCTCAGCGACGCTGTCCGTGCTGTTGAGGCGCTGACGCTTGCGCTTCTCCAGACGTCGCTGATTGCGATTCGCCTTGGCGCGGTGGAACGCGCACATGCTGTGTAGCGCGCCCGTCTTCTTGATCGTGCGCGTGCGCAGGCAATGTTTGCTCGGGTAGCGGCAGCGTAGCGAAGGATCCGTCGCGATCTCGTGGGGCAGTGGCTCGGCCTCCACCAGGATCTCCTCGCCGTCGTCATCGTGGCCCGCAGCCATCAAATTGGAAGAAGGCGTGGCGGTAATAGCAACCAGCCCCGACGCCGGCAGCGCTCGCTTCTTGCCGATGGTGGTAGCGTTTGCGGTGTCCATGCCCATCATGTGCATGCCGGAAGATCGCGATTTGCAGTGAAGCACTCGTTTGCAGTGTGTTGAATTCAAAAGTGAGTCCACCGGCCGAGGCCGAGCTGCAGGCACTGATGAGTGCACACGCGATAGACACGAGCGGCCAGCGTGATCGGAGGAACGATTCGATCTATTGCCACCGCCGCGGCTCTCGCTCTCCAGGCTGAAGTCCAGCCGGCCGTGCCACGGTGTACCTTTGGAATGCCCCCGGCTGGTTAAACCACTGCCGACTCTACAGTACTACCTACCAACTCTAGCTCTAACCGTGACTCGCGCCCTGGTGGCGCCCGAAAGGGTTTGCTTTCCGCGCGGCAGCTGGCGATGACATTGACTGTATATCGGTCGGATACAGAGCTTGCCTGCTGGCGCCGTAGTCAACTCTCGCTGCAATTAGCTCGCGCCGTGGCCGCCGCAACCGACCCGGCTCCGCACGGCCGAGCAGCGCGCTTCAAGTCACGCTGGAGGTGCTTGTTCAGAGAACTCGGATGGACCTTCGGTCCAAATGGCTGCAGTCTAGCGCCAGAGAAAACGCTTCGAGCCTGGTCATTTGATGGCCGGTCGACCGGATCTTGATGTGCTTCACCAATATGGTTATCGCATCACAGCTCTTCGCCGGCGAGGTGGCTGCATCCCCGCGCAGCAGGTCGAGGTGCGAGCGCTGCGAATCAATGCGGCTAATTTGCGGCGCTCAGAACGCCTCGTGCGGCATATGGCCGATTCGGTTGCGTCCACGCGTACATTGTGTCCAGGTTACACACGCTGCCAGCGAGCTCGACGCCTGTTTCGGTGGCGCATTAGGACGCTGCGCCTGACCCGAGATGAGTTGGTCAACTCTCTAGCAGCGGAACACTACAGTAGACAATGCAGCGCCGCACTGCAGTTCAGCACTGCGAGCTGCATGATGGAGCTGCTGCAACATCAAGGCACTTGGCCGACCCGCGCGGCCCATAAAGAAGGAGGCTGGAGAGATGCATGCAATGTAGGCATCAACGGCGGCGCCGCTACACGGACGCGTTGCACCGGTCCTGGCTACTTGTCAGCACATTGACGCCGAACGTCCCACCTTCGAGATCGGCGCCCACTGTTACAACTCCCACGCCGACATGCACGGATGACGAAGCTGCACCGAGAAGCGAGTCGGGGGCCACTAGCGCGCAGGGCCGCCAAGCCAGCCGCGGCCCTGAATGTCGGCCATGCGGTGCGTCTATCACACTGCTCGGAGGTGAAGACGGCGTGAGCCAAGCCAGCGTAAAGCAGCTAAACGCTGCGTGCAAGTCTCTTGGTCGCGGCTGCAGCTGGTCTCCGCTGTGTCGCTTCACACCACAGGGATACCCCCCCCCCCGTGCGAAGGGCAGCGTTGCTGAGTTGCACCTGCCATCGAATTACAGACGCCAATTCGAACTTGAGTGTACCACGCCGACGAGTCCGGCGCGCAGTAGAATGGAGCGTGCCACGCTACACTTCCTTGTTGTAGCACTGCTTACATGTATTATACATGATGTATACCTTATTGCTCGCAGGCAACGATCAAACAACAAGTTGAAGTGGACGTCCGTGTTTGCCATCGCTTGGTGGTAAACGATGGTGGTCCCACGAACGCTTCGATATCTGCCAGCATCATTACAGATGTCAAGCGTAATGGGAGGTAATTGGCGTCAAAGACTACATCCGCGCCCAACGCACTACATCAGCTATTTTGATTCATTTTTTTTAATAGGCGACTAGTCCGGCCAAAGGCAGCTTGCAGCTTATTCTACCTCAGTCGTCTCAAAATTCGAGGACCGTCACATTCGCACCGGTATCGCCTGCTCTTTGCATACCACTACGGTTAGTCCCCGCTCCCGGATCCTGCTTCCTGCAGCCGTCCTCATGACCGACCAGTGTCTGCCGCGATTGCGTGTGTTCTTGGAGCTGTCACTATTGGCGTTGCTCGTCCTCACAGCCTTCACACTGCGTCACCAAGTCACCAAGAATGAGGATATTCCATCGAAATTCGATACTAATCCTCTTTACGACCATATAAGACCCACGTTCCGACGCATCGTGGCTGCTGTAGTACTGGGTCTCGAGGCGTGGGGCGTGTTGGGACTCGTCTTGAGCGTACAGCATGACTGTCCGGTATCCCACTGGCTGGTAGTGCTCTGTCTGTCGCTGTCTGGCGGGTGCCTGCTAGTAGGAACGTGGCTGGGCGTACGAGAGGCGCTGCTCACCATCGACTGCGATGTACGTCATGTTGATAACCCACTTCAACTTCAACATGTACAAATTATCTCAATGATGCTGCCTCCACAGACCCCGACGATACTCTGGTGTCTGCGTTGCTCATGCTGCTCGCGTCTGACTAAGAGAGCGTTGCTACTGCCTCCACTGGCCTTGCTGGTGACGCTCAACGTCGCGTCCTGGCTTGAAAGCCGCAGTGCTGAGGCGTGCAATTCATCTGAACTGCTCTCACCCGAGATCTTCTTCGTTGGAGCTGCATGCGTGTTCCTGATCATGTTCATTGCAACGATGTTGGCTGTGGGCTGTCCACTCGCGTCGCGAAGGTTTCGTGCAGGCTCTTCGAGACTCAGCAAGGTGCTGGTTGTGCTCGGACTCGCCGCGTTCGCTATAGCGTCCATCGGCTGGGCTGTTGTCGGTTTGGTTAGCCTCCTAGGCCACCGAAATGACGTCGATCCTGCCACGCTGGACGCCAATAGTTGCTGGGACGACGTCGTAGTGTGGCATGCGGCTCAGTGGAGCATCGCACAGCTGCTGGTCGTGGGCTGTCTGCTTCTCTTGACCACATTCTGCTGTCGCGTTGAGAACTTCTTCCTCGCGGCGAATGCACCGGAGATCGACATGACAGCGCTTTCACCCAGACTTGCAACGATCAAAAGTCCATTCGAAAGTAGCAATACGAAGCCATCAGAAGTACGATCAGCGCAAGGTGCGACGGTGGTGTAGTCGACAGGTTGTTTAGGACAATAACAATACTGAGCTGCTATTTCACATGAGTTCCAGTTGTGTTAGTATTTGTCGTGCAAAGTGAGACCATCGGTGTCTCCAGGCGGAATATCAAGCCCTCAAGTCCAAGTCATTCGACACGCATGACAGCCTAACGCCCGTAATGCTTTGCGAAACTCTACTGGGTGCTAGAGAACGACTATATCAACTGTTTTGCGAATCGGCTAGCACCTGGTGATCGTCATTGTCGAGTTCTCAGCGCCGCATTTGGCGTTCTCGGTGCCGCTCATGCTCTTCAATTCGTTGAGTCACATCGGAGCTTCCGTTTTGCTCTTAAACTGACAGTTCGGACAGTGAATTTCGGCTCCGATAGCCTGTCTTTCGTCTGCATTATCCTAGACGTTGGGCAGTATACCACTGGGAAACATCGCGTGATAACAAAATACCATCTAAATCTCTAAGTAAACGGAGCCAACGTCGAGATACCATATATTAATAGTCGGATTTTTGCGATTCACAAAACTGTGAAATCGCTATGTAGGCCCCGGCTGGTTATCTGTATAGTACTCTAATTGAATGACCGTGATTTTATTACGCTAATGTGGGACTTTTAGTGACAAATTGCGGGTCGGGTTTCATTATCCATCGGATGCTAATGAAGAGTAGACGGATTAATCCAAACTCGGGGCGATCAGTGAAATTCTTAGCTGTCGTCGTGGACGCATTGCTAGCAACTGCAACGGGGTTTTTGTTGCGATACTGCGTTCCCAAATCTTGTGTTGGAAAATCGATCCTTCTTCGCCATCCCATGGAGCAATGCAGTAATGAAAGGTGTGCCGCTTACATTCGTGTATTTATTATCCATCGCGGCTATGCTGGATGCCGCAATTACAACAAACCTGAAAACGCCTTCCTGCCCATCGAGAATAGTGCGCAACACGAATAAATCCAGCTTTGCGACGGATCCGTTTTGTGCTTGGATACAGACTGTCAATGGTGTGCAAAGCTTAACGAGACTTATACAACGAATGCATCGGTTATCAGGTCCAGTTTTTTTCCTAGTTACCGGGATAATTGCTTTATCTCACAGCTCAAACACGGCCACGCAAACGGATATATGGGAGTCATGATCTTGAACGTATGCATCCACGGCCCAGACTTCAGTTGTGCTGTGGTAAAGTATAACGTTTACTAGGAAGGGGTTGTAACTCCATCACCAATGTCTTTAAGCTGGTTGGAGGTAATATTATGTTTCTGCATTGCTGGTATTCGTGGTGCTAGCGGTTATCCGCGAGTTTCCATTTCTAATGAGACGTGAGCTCTAGTGAGGAGAAAATACTGCGCTGTCTGCATTTGTGCCGCGCAGGAATTCGCGTTGGAAACGAGTTCTTATACGTAATTCTTGCTGCCAGTAGCAATATCCGCGGCACTTGTTCAACACAAAACAGAAATCAAAGCCAAATCGTGTTGATAAAAAATTGTTCGAATTCCATCTATACTGTACAAATGTAAATGATGTGGAAACGTAGCCCTATACTAAATTTAATTCTACTGTATGCAGCAGTATTTTCAGTTCGCCAAACTTAAGCGTTGTTGCGGGAACTGTTGTGCCCCATGGCGCCTCTATAGGTAAAGGACAAAATTTGTTGGTTATGACCATGCTAAAATCGGCAGACCTGCTGGAGCAGTGGGATTCTCAAAGTCAAATAGTCGAGCATTAAGAACGTTGCTAACAGTGCGTTCACAACAACAGCCCATGCGTCCGCGTCCTAGCACCTCGCTCTTGAGCAGTTCTACCATGTTGATGGTCGCGTTCACATCTCGATTCCAGTATCGAGCCTCGCAGTTCTCGTGATCGCAGCGTAGTACCGCGTTACATGTTTTATCCTCGAACTCCACCTCCGCTCGGTTGCGGACCAACACCACGCCCTTGCACTTCCGTTTCGGGAGCTTCGTATTCACAGAGTAGCGAACTGCCGAAAGCGTCTGGTGGCACTGCGAGCAGAGTTTGCTCGTCCTGAACTCGTCCATGGAGACCACTGTAGCGCGCTTTCGCAACGCCTCTTTCAACCTTTTTTCTGGACTCGGCGCGTGACCCTTGATACCTTTGATACCCTTACGTCTGCTCAAGTCGCCATACGCCACGCACGTTTGCCTGCTTACGGTCGGAACGATCCGCCTCGCTATCTCGTCGACCGCCACCCGCGCCATCCGCTTCTGGAAGAACTTCCACTTGAGGAACGGGCGGTCTACGCAGAGCTGTATCAGAAATTCTACGTGATGCCAGAAGTACTTCAGTCGCTCCAGGTACTGCTCGTAGCTCGCGGTCTTGAACGACGGTATATCACCGATGGTCGTTTGGTATTCCGGATGACGTTTCTTTTGGCCCTCGTTCCAAGCTCGAAAACGGTTAAACCCTGCCAAGTGACGGTACCCGCGCGCTAACGCTGATGATGTCTCGACCGTTGCGATGGCGCGGCGCCGTAGGCCTTCGTATCCAGTGAGGCCGGTTGCTCTTCCTCTTCCTCGTCGATCCACGCCTCCGCCGCTGCGGACGTCTCGGTTGGCGTTTCCGTCTTCTTCGCCGACGTCGTGTCTGCTGCGCTTCAGATCAGAAGTCATCTCGTGCCGCAGTGCAAATCGCTCGCATGCCAGGGTCGAGCCCGATCACGACGGTCGGTACATATCCAGGCGGAACCACTGGGCCCTCGGTTGACTTTTTGCCAGACTTCTCTGCTTCAGTCTTTGGTCGACACAGTAGAACGGACGCGCCGTAGCCGTCGGTCGTCACTTGGTTGGCGAAGAGGTGACTGGAATGCTCGTACTTCTCCTCGACCGGCAACTGCGCGAACTCTGTCTTCGTCATAGGACATACCGGAAGTCTGGTTTCGAATCGAGCGATATCAAATGCGTTACGCATGACCGTCCATCGGTTCGTCTGAAACGAGGTTACCGATAACGCGATACTAGGAAGAGCCCAGCGGTAGCCTTCGACGCGTTGCCGAATCCGCGAGTAGAATCCCGCTAAGGTCGGCTCGTTGATCTTGATATGGGCTCTCGAGTAGGTCGTAGACACCGGAGACAGTGAGAACGCTCGCACCCCCTTTTCATTGGGAACCTCCTCCATTCGCTTCTCGGCCACAGCTTGAAACTCCCACAACAACCGAACGTAGAACGCCAATCCGTTTTCCTTGATACGGTCTGGCCATGGGATCCTCTGTTCACTCCACTCGGTATCATCCGGCGTTAGCACGTCTCGCATCTGCAGCGCCCCCGCTACGTCCGTCTCGTCGACCGAATAGCAAGCGCGCATGATGACTTTCACGAGATCCGCCTTTTCTTTTTTTCTGCTTCTTCGTCAGGGCGCTGTCGAGACCTCCAAACGTAATATCCACGTAGAGCTTCAAGCGTTTGAGAAAGTGTTCACGGATCATCACTCCGGTGTTCACCACCATCTGCTCACGAAGTTCGTATTTCAGCTCACTGTACCCGGTCAAGTGGTCGACCTCGCTCAGACCAGTACGTTCTCGCTGCGACTGGTAGATCTTGATGGATTCCCAGAGATCAGGGTTCTTTCGCGCGATAAGATACGTTTGACTGGTCGTGGAGACGCCCGCGCAGCAATGATTAAAGAAAGTCTTGCTGCAATAGTCCGGAAGAGGAAGCTCGTTCTCGAGACATCGTAACGTGTGAAGGTTGACGAGGTGCCACGCCTCCATGTGGATCTGCTTCATCGCGTGAGCACTACGCCCGATCTCCTCGCAGAGAAGAGAGTCCAAACAGATCGAGTCGAGACGGCAGACCACACTGCAGTAACCTTTTCCCTTCTTGAACGCCTTCTCCAAAATCGTATCAGATGACTTTTGTCGCTGCGGTTTGTCTGTCCTCGTCTGCTGCGTCTTCTTGTTCTTCGGCGTGACCTTCTTTGTTCAGGTCTTCTTTCTCTTGGGGGATTCGGCCACAGTCGGCGCAGATAAACCTTGACTCAAACTCTTCTCATCGTCGGGGTCTTGCGTTTCCGCAACGATGTCGAAGTCGGTCGGGTAAAAGTCTCCAAGCTCTTGTGAGTCCGCGACGATATCCCATGTGTTTGGGCTGTCAGGATCTTCTTTCTTTTTGCGTTTGCGGGCCATTGTTCGAAAGATGGAATGAGAGAGCTGCCGGTAGCCGGCGACAAAAAAGCTCCCCACCAGTTATGTTTTATATTACAAATGGCGCCAAAAACAGCACGTTGAAGTTGAGAGAGCGCCAAAAACAATGTGCCACACACGAATTAATCCCTGGATCATTTTTACTTTATTCGAGGATAAAAAATGTCACGCGGTACTACGCTGCGATCACGAGAACTGCGAGGCTCGATACTGGAATCGAGATGTGAACGCGGCCATCAACATGGTAGAACTGCTCAAGAGCGAGGTGCTAGGACGCGGACGCATGGAACCGTTCAGAAGATCGTAGACAATAGAGAAAAAAAAAGTGGAGACGAGAAAATCTCCACCTAGGTATAGTAGACCTAGATAATGTTTGGGCTTTACGCGATCTTCAGGATTTTTGTGAAAGATATATAGAAGTTGATGGCCATGGCCAAACCGTTGCCGTTCGGGTCTGTGCTCGAGGCCTCGTCGGTGCTAAACGAGCTACTGCGACCCTCGGGCTACCGTCGCGACCGAATAGACGAGCTAGCTGTCTGGGACTTCCTAGACTACGAACTGGCCAACTTACGAGAGCCCACGAATATCCACCTGCTCGCCGTGAAGAAGGCCCTGCTGTACGCCACCCCCGTGATCGCGCCGCCGAAGCAGCATTTGGACATTGCGCTCACCAGCGCTGTGGCGACCTCGGCGGAATGGTTCGACGACGCCGGGCGCATTGGCACCGTGGGCTTAGCACCTAGAGACAAGTTCCGCCTGATCGGGTTCGCGTTCCCTCCGCGCCTCATCAACCGCCTCAGCACGGAGACCTTTCCCTAGAAGTACTCCTACAAGCTCCCCGCGGGGTACGCCCCCGCGACGATCGACGTCTCGCGGATCCCCGGCGTGACCGCGCACCGCGGCGGCTCCTGTCACCTGGGCCACATCTACCTTACCGGGCACAGCTACTACGAGAAGGTGGGGCTCTTCGTCGCCATCGACCGCGCCATCGCGAACAACATGTATCCGGCCATTCTACCGCCACAGATCGGGCCCGGTTTCGCCAGGGGCGTGGCGCGGTGCCCACCGCCGACCTGGGTGCGCCTCCAGCGCATGTCGCCGCTCGCAAAGCTAGAGTACCTGGCGACGCTGAACGCCGTGCTCACCCGCGAGGTCGATGGCACGTTCGCCTGCGCGCTGTACGAAACACTGCAAAACACTTCGAGCTGGAATCTCTACGACCAGATCAGGCTATACGGGTTCGAATCGGCGCAGATCGGCGAGCAGCTCCGGCTTCTCGCGTACGTCAAGGAGCAGACGCTAAAGGTACGCCAGAACACGCGCGCAGCCGTCCGCGAGCAGCACATGGCCGCACGCGCCGAGAAGATCGCGCGAATCCATTTCCCGTACTACTTCGACTACACCGACCATGGTGGGTTGTTCGTCCGCTTCAACAGATTTGCGCTCGACAAGGTTCCGCAGCCCGACCGCGGGAAGATCCAGATCCTGCTCGACAAGAGCATTGCAGCGCAGGACGCGCTGCTGAACCGCCGGTGCGACCACCTACCCTACCTCCGTGCGTTCATTCCCAACCGATACAGTGCGCAGGCCTTCACGAAGCTGGCGCCGTTCGTTGGGGATATGGTGGTCGAAGAAGCGGGCATGTACGCGTGTCGGATGTGCGCCCAACCGCTCATTTGCGAGCACGAGTTCGAGCTGCGAAAGCTGCTGGAAGTGGCAGAGCGCTTGACAAACGCCGCGTCAAGGCGAGGCGAGGATGGCGTGTATTGGGCGCAGCGCAAGATCGTGAACATGTATGCACTGATAAACCATCAGCAACAGCAAAACGACGACGGCGGCGGCGACAAGACAACGGAGTCGCTGTACACGCACTACTGCAAGTACTGCGGCGGCGAGTTGGGCAAGTCTGCGGACGCGGTTCAGGCCGGTCGGATAACGTGGGCGAGCGGCACTGCGCGGGAGATCAACAGCGACGAGCGGATGCTGTTTACCTTCGTCTCCTCGAACGTACGTGCGTGCGCGCCCAACGACGATCCCCATGAGCCTGTGATCCATGTCGGCGCTGCTCTTCGACGTGGCCAAGCCGGCTCTGTTCGAGCTTCTGCGTCGTGAGAAGAACGTCGAGAGCCCGCAGATGCGGTACTTTTGCGCCATATACACGCTGGCCGACCTGGTCGCGCTCACGTCAGCAAGGTCAAGTCTTCGAAGAGCATGCTTAAAACGACGGGCGAGTCGGCCTCATCGCAGCTGAAGCGCGAGTTCGTGGCCGCCATGAAGATCGTGCGCGCCACCAGGGCTTACAAGCTCCTCGGAGTCAACCTGGACAAGATCAAGGCCGCGCTGGTAGTCGCCTTCAGTGCCATGAACAGCGCGATCTCCGCCGACGAGACCATGCTTCAACGGCTCACTAGCGTGCAAGAGCGACTCGAGTTCGACATCCGCTCCAGCCCGCTCGCGTCCTACGACGTTTCAATGCACCTCCGAGTCAATGGCGAGAAGGGAAAGAAGAAGAAGAAGAGGAAGAAGAAGTAAAAGAAAAATACCGTCTCGACGGACGACGCGCTGCTGGAGATCCTAGGCGTTGACTTTGACGCGCTTTTCGCTCGCAAGAAAACGGAGCGACCCGAGCCCGGCGCAGTGTTCAAGAACATGTACATTCCCGAGTTCGTCGGGCGGCCCAGCGACGACGACCGATCCCGCTATATCCTCGTGTCGTATGTCAATGTGGCTGAAGGAGCGCGGCGGCCGCCCAGGCTGGTTATTTCCCGCCAGCTGGCGGCGGCAGCGCAGAGTGCTACGACGCTGGTGCAGGAGCAGGAGGACAAAGTGACGGCTCGCCGAAGGGGTTTTGCAACGGCCTTCGAGGCACGGCTGCGTGAGGCGGCACAGCTTCGGCGCACCGTACCGCTGTGGGTGCTGCCCGCCGAGAACCCGCACGACCACAAATTCGTCCTCGCCGCGGAGCAGGTCGCGTTCTGCCTGAGCAAGGACGGATCCGCACCGATGGGACCCAACGCGATCCGAGGACGGCGGGGATCTGAAGTTGTCGTGCCGCTTCTGCAAGCTTGACATCGTCGACGCCTCCTAATTGTCGAGAACATTTCTACATTTCTGGATACAACCGTCCGCATCGCCCTCAATAACGCCTGTGCGTACCCTCATAGAGATCTGCTCGATCGCGTTCTAGATCACCAGGATGACCGCGATACCCTGGCGCGATACCCGATCTTCCAGCAGTGGCAGTTCAGCCGGTGCGTTTGGTATTCAGCTCGCGCCAACAACTCCGCAGCGGTTTGATTGCTGCTGGACCGCTTCAAAGATTGCGTTGTCTCGGATCGCACGCTGCGGGCACTGACGAAGGCCGGGCTAGAGAACGTTATCGTTTGGCTCGTGGAGGCGAAACGCATAGCGGTGTCCGCGACCGCGGTGATGCACGCACTGCACTAAGGCCGCTTCAAGCTGGCGGCGTGGTTACACGCCGAGACGCAGGATGGATGCCTTGCCCCCGAGGAGTACCACGTCGAATTCGTGATCATGACAGCGTCGTTCAGGCGCAAGGCGGATGCGCGGCTGGCGAAGGCGCTACATGCTTTGGAGGCGTAGACGCTCCCATCGCAGGCAACTTCGTGAGGATCGCGCTGCAGGCAGGGATCATGGATGCCGACATCGAGACTCTGAAGGTGCTACTGCTTTTCCGATGCAGCAATGCGCTGTCTGTTGGCAGGATCCCTCTGGTCACCGCCGTCTTCCGCAACCGCCTCGAGTCGTTTCCTTTATCGCCGTTGGCGGTCCGATATTTACCTCGTGCTTCAAGTGGGACCTGTGTCTGGAATGGCAGCGGAGGACGGCTGCCTGGACATGATGACGGTGCTATTCGCGACGATTTACTCGATGGAGAACGACCATATCTGGACCGCGTCGACCACGCTATGGAGGCTGCCGCCGCGTGCGGGCACCTGGACGTTGTGTAGCTCCTGTACGCAAACTCGTACGGCGTGGAGGGCGACACTATTGGCAGCGCGGCGGCGTCGGGCCACCTCCACGTCGCTAAGTGGCTCCATGCGCAAAACTAGTTTCCGCCGGGCAAACCATTCTGCTCGCCGGATGCTGTCGACAGCGCCGTCGCGCGCGGGTTCCTGCCGGTGCTGCGGTGGCTGTTCTCTTTCGGCAACGGGGTCTTTACGTGCTCGGATCGCGCGGTGCAGTTTGCGGCCGCCGGCGGCCACTTAGCTACCGTGTGCTGGGTGCACGAGACCGGTTTTGACCGACCGGCATTACGCTGCCTCGACAGCAGCAACGGAGAAAGGATCTTCAATGGGCTTGACATGGCCGCAGCAGACGGGCACACGGCCGTAGTGCAATGGCTGCACAGTTGCGGCCACCGGGGCTCGCCTGATGCTGTGGGCAGCGTGGCCGCAACTGGCAATCTGCAACTGCTGGCGTGGATGATCAATCATGCCGGCTATCAGGGTACAGAACACATGATGGACGGCGCCGCTATCAACGGCCACCTCGCTGTCTGCAAATGGATATTCAGAAACTGCCCCCAGCGCTGCAGCCCAAATGCCGTTGTGCGCATCGTGGACAAGGACAACCTCATCGTCCTCCGGTGGCTCCGCGACACTGGAATCCTCGACAGCATCATCGACTACATTCCCTGGCGCATCAACTGCTTCGGTCGTCTGGCTACGATCAAGTGGCTCTTTACGCACACGCCGGTCATTTACACTGCTGCCGACATGGCAGGGCTTGCCGGGCAGGGGCGGCTGGACGCGCTGGTGTGGCTCCACGATCTGACCGCAGACAGCGTTTTCGCTCCGCAGGCCGTGGTGGAAGCTACTCCCCACGGCGATCTTGCCACTGTACGCTGGCTTCACGCTATGTTCGGCCACGAGTCGGGAGTATGGACAATCGACTTGACGGAGCTCGTTCTGTCTAGAGGCCACTGGCACATCGCGGCGTTCCTCAAGCACAAAGGTGTTCGGTTCCGCAGCGTCGATCTGTGAACGAAAGCAAAAAAAAGGAAGGAAGACCAAAAGACAAAAAGGAAATTACTACTGCTTGGATCAGAGATCGTAGTTGTACTTGTACTTTAGGTTTGCGCAGATCTGAGCCACTTCCTAGTCTTCTTCAGTCAACGTTGCTGGACTGCTCACTGCAAGCAGGCGATCGAGGTCATCAGTGGCCTGTGACAATCGTCGGTTGCTCGCCTCACTCGCCTCGGCCTTCGGGTGAGACCTCGGGCGCAGGGCGATCGGCCAAGAGATCTTTGGCTTCGGAGTGCCTCTGCGGAACCGCGGCAGCATCTTCGGCGGTGACAGCTTCACGCAGTCCGTGTAAAGCTCAGTCGGCGGAACGATCGGCTTGGAAAGCCTTCTGGTAGTTGAGCGGAAGACGACAAAAGTAAGGTCCTCTTTGGAGGGTATCTTCTTGCTATGCCGCCTCGACGTAGACGCTGCCGCTGCCGCTACCGGGAAAAAGACTCGGGGCGGCTCGATCGGCATCGAAGAAAGCAGCGTCAAGCGACTACCGCAAGAGGTGTTTGGCGACGATGGCAAATTGGAAGTGGGCATGGATGAGAGATGGTCTTGTTATTTCTTGAGCCCGAGCGGATGTATATTTGTGTCGACAGTGAGAATCTAAGATAGGTTGATAAGCATGAGAAGAGTCTTGCTCTCGAAACGATCGAGACGAAGTTGCGTCCAATGAAAAAAAAAGCGTAGGAATCTATAGACAGACGGTGTTGCACACAGTGAATGACCGGAATTTCGTTCTTCAAACCATCGACAAACGGTCATTGCAGCTTGGCCCCGGACGGTTGATGGTTATGCTCATTAAGTCTAATAATTGCATCCACTGCCGAAACTTCATTTCCCAATATCATCGCATCAGCGAGGAGATAGGAGATGTACATTTTTTACTGTTTGAGGTAAATGAAAACGCCAGCTTGGCGCAGCAATGGAATGACTTGGTAAACCCTGCATACACGATCGCGCATTACCCGACGCTGGTTGCGTATGATATCGATGGTATGCCGCTCAACGTCGTCAAAGACCGCAGCAAGTTACGTGAGATGTTGTCTTGATACCGTTTTTCCGTCGTTTTTTTTCTGCATTCACCACGTTTAGAAACTACGATAATGCACACTACTAGCTCGCGATGGTACACCAGCACCAAAAGATGCGATAAAAATCGCTGGAAAAAGGAGATGAAGTAAATGAAGCATCATATATCGCTTGCCATGGCTACCAACGGGAATAACGTCACCTCAGTTGCAGTCGCTTCGAGAGTGCTAGATAGCAACTTCGGGTCGCGTGACACAAATTCAGTGATTTGTGTAGAAGAGAAGGAAGAAGAAGAAGATATTCTTCGCCGTCCGGTCTGTCATGAGTGCGTTCTCGTTTTCTACGCCGGCGATGATGGAGGCCATGCTGAACCGGCCCCAGTTCGAGCGTTCGAGTGCAACCATCCGACCATTCTGGTGCCTCGCAGCTCCATGCCGAGGTCGCAGGCACGCGTGCCAGAATCAGTGCTAGGATCTGGCAACCACATGATCGGCCAACCGCCCGTCAATAGTGGATCGCGTGAAGACCGGAACTACATCAGCGATAGAGGAGAAGAAACAGAAAATGAAGGTGAGGAAGAAGGTATTGACTCCACTGTTGATGACACTGATTCAACTCGCTCGTTTCCACGTATTCCAGACCAGTGTCGGATCTGCTTTTCCGCAATCAGAGACCATACGTGGCTAGAGTGTGCCCACGCCTTCTGCGATGAATGCATCAGCCGCTGGATCGAGGAAGACTTTTCGAACGAAGGCTGCCCAATTTGCCAGACTCACTAGTAAGTTTTTTTTATGCCCTAGTATATGCTCAAAAGCGAAAAACAAAAAAACGAAGCGTTTAAAACAGGTACGCCCTGTTTTTTTCTTCTTATTTGTTGATACCAACGGCAACGCCCACGAATCATCAGCGACTACTCGGATCATGACTTCCTCCTAATGCCGCTGTTAAGACGATTTTGTTGGTGGTTTCTTCTGTGTGTCGGTTGTAACAGCTCAGAAAAAAAATCAGGCCTATGAGGCCCTGCAAAAACTCTCTCTCCGGTTCTTCTTTATGATGTCTGTGAAGGGAAGTTACATCTCGCACTCAATACGACACACCTGGCAGATCTTTTTCATGTTGAACCAGTGGTTGATGCAATTTGCACAGAAGACGTGATGGCATTCCAGGTGCTTTGGGTCGACCGGCGGGTGAAGACAGATCGGGCAGTCTGAGTATCGAGCACCGCGGCTCCTTCCGCGAGTACCATGGCTCTTTCCACGTTGCGATGGTCGCTTATACCCGCGGTCTCGCGAAGCACGAGGCGTGTGCGCTCGCTGATGCTCGAAACGCTCGCGGAACTGGACGAGCCCCACCAAACACATTTGCCGCAGCATCCACCACCGTCTGTTGCGCGTAATACTCATGAAGCATTTCGCGGCGACGGCGCTTGTCCTCCTCCGCTGTAAACGCATCGTGTTCGTCGAAACTATCGGTGATGACGCGGTTTACAACTTTGTCTTCGTCCTGCTGTCCACTGAGATGAATCGCCAGCTGCATATCTTTCTCCACTTGAGCTAGCCTGCGCCTGAGCCGGATCGCCAGATGCAGATCTTCTTCCTCTTGAGCTAGCCTGACCTCATCGTGATAAGCAGCAAGTTTTGCAAAGCTCTGCGCTTGTTCAGCGCTCAAACGTAAAGCGGTTTCCAGCTCTATCCGCTCATCGGCAATGATCAACTGTTCTTCGAAAGAGGTGTCCATGACAAAAAACGGGCAAAGCTTGCAGCTACTCGGTGGTAGATAACTTTTGGGTGAGTGAAGAGCAATTTCGAGGTCAGTTGGTGACCGCCATAATAAAAAATATTTGATTCTCAGGAAAACTATTTACCTATCTATAGGGTGACACTTCTGTTTATCGATAGAATACTCCGCTTTTCATTATCCCATATGCACCATGCTTCCAGACGCACTCACGAAACTATGCGCAATCTTTCTGGTTCTAGGATGCATTGTTCTGATCGTTTTCGCTCATATTGAACTGAATAAGGATCACACCGGTGAGCAGCGCAAGAGGGATCTTGCTTTCGTAGTCTTGAGTTGGTTTGGTTGGGGGACATCGGTTGTAGTTACAAAGGCGCTATGAAAGCACCATGAGCAGCACTAAAAGAGGCCCCTCACATCCTCTGCGGATCATCCCCAACCACCTCATTTTTTAAATTATTTATTTTAGTGCTTTTTTCTTTCCCGCGATGTAATATATCACAAGCCATCTTGGCTAATCGATCAACGCATCTGTCCAATTCGTCTTCGGGCGCCAAACATCTACAAGGTGGTATCTTTACTCTCGTGTCTAATGACGGTTAAAGCTGAAACCATACAGCCGTCAACAGGAGGATGCGGTACCTGCGGAAACGCATGCATGAATGAAACATGCAGCATTGCGACCTCTTAGTCCGTGCATGATCGGGCTTTTTCATCAAAAGGGGGAAAAGTGGTCATGCATAACGGGGGCGACGGTCCCTATGCGGTGATAATACACAAACAAATTGCTTGCATTCCGTTAGGGAGAAAGGCGTGTTTGTATATCAACAGGGCGACGCAAGTGAAAACGTGTCAAAGGTATATCCTCGAAAGGGAGTGCTGAGACCGTCGGTGTCTGAGCGCTAAAAATAATGCGCTTTGCAATCGCTAATGACTGGATCACTTGCGGGTCTCTTTTTACAAAACCACTATAAGGAAGAAGAAAAAAGAGGCTCAATGTACAGTCTAATCCAACACAAGTCTGCCTTAAAACTGCAGGTACGATGGTTGCTCCGTGTGATCAGATGGAGTGAAAAGCAAAACCTGGGAAGCATAGAGGCACTGCTGTAATTGCTGTAATTCCTTCTCTTTCGGCAGTGCGTCAAAAACAAAATTCAAATGCGTATAGACGCTTTACTATTAGCTAATCAACTTCTGCGGAATAATATCTCGCAGGTGAAGGCGGCACGCGCCGCTAATCAGGAGGTAGACACCAACCCGTCCCTCGCCGACTTGGAGCGAACACACGTTCTGTTCGTTAACGCGCACTGCAAGCCGTATGTCGCCATTGCGTTCCAGTACTTCAAGCAATCCGCCAATAACGTTACCCTTGGCTCGGAGGTCGCCATCCTGATCGCGCAGTACGGCGAATTCTTCGCTGACATGGTGGCAAACGTTGTTATCCGGTCCCCGACCACCTCACTGACGCGCGGCACGAAAAGCCTCACACCCTCGGACGTGACGTTGTACCGCCACTGCGATTACCCTGGCGAGCGAATCTTCGACGAAGTGCGGTTCGAGGTCAACTCCAACCCGATCGACTCGTATCACCGCGAGACGTGTGTTATCCACCGCCAGCTGCATGTGCCCACCGACAAGATGGTCGCCTGGAACCGCTACATGGGCCAGGAGGAGCCCTCCACCGGCGTGGCCCCCGTGCCTGATGCCAGCTCCATGACCACGCCCGTCACGGCCCGCGTGAAGCACCAGGTGTACGACGGCTACCAGACCTGGAAGCCGAGCCACAGGTACCTGGTTCTGTGGGTCCAGCTGCTGTTCTGGTTCAGCACCAACATCAGTCTGGCCTTCCCCTCGGACTCTGTGCCTTACGGGCAGCGGTTCATCACGTTCAGGCTTACCCAGATGCAGAACCTGTACCACCAGATCATCAACCCCGCCGCGCAGGCCGACGATGCCAAGGCCCTGATGCTCTCCACGCCGCAGATCTCAACCTTCAATCTTTACATCAACAACATGTTCGTGCTGCCGGAGGTGCACGACATCTTCATCGACCGCGTGGCCTTCACGCTCATCCGCGTACTTCGCCGCCAGACGCAGAACCTGAACAAGAGCTCCGATAGCATCCACCTGGTGCAGCTGAAGTGGCCCATCGAGACGCTCACATTCGGGTTCCAGCCGACGATCAACCGCGCTGTCAATCCGCTGCGCGAGACGCTCGGTTCGCAGGCGACTACCGTATCGCCGCACATGGAGGACTGGCACCGCTTCTGCACCGTGACCAACACCTGGCTCACCGACGGTGCCGTGACGGGCGCGGGCGCCATGAACATCAAGTACGAGACGGCCCACATCACCAAGCTGCAGCTGCAAGCGCACTCCGTGGACTTGTTCGCGGGCTTCCCGGCGCAGTTCTTCAACTCCTACATTCCGTACCAGTTTGGCGGGGCGGGAATCACCGCGCCTACGGATACAGGATTGTATTTCTACAGTTTTACGCTTCATCCCACTCAATACCAACCCTCCGGTCATTTCAATGCCTCCAGAGCGCGCGAGCTGTATCTTGATTACACGTCCTCGTTTATCTCCTCTGAAGGTGGCCGTACTGCGAAATTCTTCGTGCACGCAAAGGCAATTAACTTTATCCTCGTATCGGAGGGTTCATGCTCACTGCGATACAGCACATAATTATATCACATAATATAAAAACAGCCCTTCACAAGTCGCCTCTGACCTCCATATCATGACTTTTTTTATCAATCGAGTCATATTCCCCCCCCCCCCCCCCCGGGGGGGGGGGGTTAAAAATGCCGAATACGAACACAAAACGGAAACCGTCGGCCGTATGTGCATGGGATCGATGAATAGCTTGTTTTGATGAAAAGGACTATTCGTATAAATAGTGGAAATAGGCTCATGGCCATGACAGCCACCACCACCAATCTGACAACGCGATACGATCACCAATTGAGTGTTATGGAATTTATCCACGCCACCGGCGTTGAAATGGAACAACTATACATCGATCGTTTCTAGGCGAGTATTCCAGATGACAAGTGGATCTACGTTGGAACCGAAATGCTTGTCTGGTTGGGATACACCGCCGTTGATCTGTGCAAATCCAAAGAACGATATGTCACACTACTTTGCGAGCATTTCATTAAAATCAAAGCAGCTAACCGCATCGGAGATGAAGCGTGCTCTGCTGGATCGCGAGGAAACCACACTGGAGTACGTAGCACTTCCCGGAGATATCAATAGCCACAATAAGACCAGACATCTTCTCGTCTCTCCTGATTGTTTCAAGCAGTCCCTTATGATGCTGGAGATGTCACGCGCCAAGGAGATCCGTCGATACTACGTTGCTCTGGAGAAGATTTTCAAGTCCTACATCCGTTACTGCAACGCGTACACAGCACGACAGCTAGAAAAGGAAAAAAAAAAAGGAGCAGTGATGTTCAAAGAGATGGTGATAAAGCGCCAGCAGCTCACCCTCAAGCAGTACGTTTACATCGCATCTTCGCGTAATTACGCCAAGCGGAATATCGTCAAGGTCGGTACCACCAACAACCCAAAGGTGCGCATCAACGGTTACCAAACGGGTCGCTGTGAAGACGATCGATTCGGGTATGTGTACATCATGCCGCGCTACAAAGGCAAGGCGATGGAATCATTCATCTTCAGCTTTCTAGAGGAATTCCGGTATGGCGATCATCGACGCGAGCTATTCCACATTCACTTCGACGTGCTGATGCGCTTCATGAAAGTATTCGAGCATTTCGCGCTCGACGCAAACAAGGTGTTTAACGACGCGCTCTCCAAGTACTATGACACATACCACGATCTAGAGCCGGCGTCGGTTGACCACCTTTTCATCCACAGCATGGATGAACATCTGGAGGGGCACTTTGGCATTATCACCGAAGGAGACGGTGGCGGCTACATCCCACCCATCAAGTACGATATGGAACCACATCCTCATTCGCTTACCACCAAGCAAGTGAACGATGCACTACGACCATTTGGTATGGCACTCGTGGGAGAATACACTGGTCGATTTGAGCAACAGCAGACCTTCCAGTGTGTATCTGTGCTCAAGCATGAGTTCCAAACATCGTGGGCTAGTTTGAACGCGCGCAAGGAGCTCGGATGCCCACATTTTCGCAAGTTTTGCATCCTGAACGACGTTCCAACCTACGTATACGCGGATCGTACTTACAAGCACGTCAAAACCTACACGAACTTCTCTACACTCAAACAAGAGGAACCCCATATCAACCACCAGCTGCTGAAAAACATAATCCGCGAGGAACGCTGGCTAACGCCGCACGAAGGTCAAATCTATTCCATCCTCTGTCCGAACGATGAAAGAATGCTGTCATCGACAAAGCCGCTGACACCCGCCGAGCAGGCAATCATAGATGCGTTGGAGACCGATTTTGAACTGATGAATGTGCAAATACTGCCGTCCACAATGAATTTCATCATCGCCATCCATGAGGAAGAGAACAAAGCGTACTTCGATACGAGCGCCACACAGTTCTCCAATCTACTCAATGCAGTCGGATGCGATAGGAAAGTCAATAAGAAAACCATCCCGAATTGTAACAAACGATACGCTGGGTACAGGTGGATCACAAGCTTAAACAACATCTGCAGCCCGTACACAATGATTGATTTGCAAACGCTGCGGTCATAACACCAATATACCAACAACAAAAAAGCAGGAACAATGGACCTGTCAAAACTCGCCACTACCCGAGTTCTTGATTTGTTCTCCACCTGTTTTTTTACGCTTGGCGCCTCGGTTTCGACATCATCTTCTTCGAATGCTGCTGACGCTGATGCACCGGCGCCGGTCTCTGGATGGTGAGCTCCGGGTCCTTCAGTAGCAGAATGGCCTTGCGTCCGCAATCTGCAAGCACTTATTTGATAAAGTCGATGCACTTTGCCGACCGAAAGCACTTCCAGCCGCCGTGGCAGTCGAAGATATGGTCGCCTCTACCGGCTCCGATTATCATGTTCACCTGGATGCGGGTCTTCATGGGATCGTTAATATACCGCCTAAGAAGCATCATCACCTGTGGGCTCTCGTGTGCAAGGGCCACAACCAGAATCTCCCGGTCGGTATCGTTGATGTGCCGGAGTTTATGGAGGTCGCTCCCGATCTCGTCGCTGATTTTCTGGACTGCTGACTTGGTTGTTTTCTTTTGGGTTTTTTTTAAGATGTGACATATTTCTGCTACGACTCAGAGGCGATTTTGGGCCAACTGATTCGAACATCAATGGGGTTCACCCGGCCGGAGGATCGGTTGCACTTTAGGCACCCGGGAACCAGGTTTGCCAGGCTACAGGCGCCGCCGTCCGCACGCGATACGACATGCAGGCCCTCGACACCGTAGTCGTTGATATGCATGGGCTTGCGGCAGACGAAACACCGGAAGGTCCCCTGATCGGCGTCAAACTCATTGGCCATCTTCATTAGGCGAGCGAGGTCCTTGATCATCGTCTTGCGGCGATCCAGCCGGAGATTCTTATCGTTGCGCATCACCTCCGCCCGGCTGCGGATGCTGGACCGCGTAGCGAGCTCACTCGTGCAGTGCTGTCTCCATTTGACGAGCCTTGCCATCACCGACTTGTCCCCGCACAGCATAGAGTCGATGCTGTCGATGTTGGCGAAGGCGCAGACAAGAAGACTCCGCTTGACTTCACCCTCGCAGCGAATAACGTCTGATATTGTTTTAAACAGCGACTGAATGTATTTGCTCGTGACAGGATTGATATCTTCGTACTCGTCGATCTCCACTATGTCCTCAACGGCGCTCTCTTTGTCCTCTAAATTCGCATCACCGGCTTGCTGTTCGTGTTTGTCCGATGGGGCGAAATCCTCGTCGTTTTTCTCGTTCTCGTCGTTGTCGGAGGGGAGGGAGCGGAATCGGTAAGATTATCGTCGTCGTTGTTGTGTACGTTGTCCTCCGCCTCGACCTTGATCTTGTCTATGCTCGCTAATTTGCCAACAATTTCACTCAATGACTTCTCTAACGCATCACCTAATTTTATTTCTTCCTGTGCACTGAGCTTTACACCTTCACGCTCGGCGATGTCGTTCAAAAACGGACAGGATGTTGTTGTCCAACACGATCTTCGTCGACCCGTCGGTCAGGCGCATTGGGTTGGACCCCGTGGCGATGGCGTCGGCGAAATTCTCCATATCGCTATCGGTGACACGCGCGTCGCGGTTGAACTCGACCGCCTGCACGATGTGCTCCGAGGACATGTCCCAGCAGGAGAACGTGCCGAAGCACTGCACCATGCACTTCTTCGTCCAGTTGTCGATGTGCACATTGTAGGTCATGAGGTTCCGGTCGTTGTTGTTCTCCTCGCGCTCGTGGGCAATGCGCTCGTGGTTGTGCCGCTCCGTCTGCTCGCTGAGCTTGTAGAAGATCCGCTACTTGGACATGATCTGAAGTCGCGCGATCCGCTCGTCCGACTCCATCTTCTTGGCTTTCATGTTGATGGTTTTGGAGTGCATCTCGCGTTGAAACTCCAGTTATAGCATTCTCGCGCTTGACTCCGTCTTGCGATCCAGAGCGAGGTTTTCCAGATCCACCAGCAGCCGTTCGCGGTCGGCTGTCAGTCGCTCGCGCTCCACCTCGCGTTCCTGCCTCAAGCGCCGGTCTTAGCACTCGAGCTTCTCGCGCTCCAGCGCACTCTCCTGGTCCAGCCGCAGTCGCATGAGCTCGAGCTTTTTCGCCTGGTACTCGGTGGTCATTGGCTCGCCAATTGAGGACGCCACGAACAACTACTCCGGCTGGGATGCAGGCGCTGCCGGAGTGGGCTCCATTACAAGCGCCAGTCCGTGAAACACCGTCCTCACCTTCCAAACGCCCGGCTGGCTCTGAAGATAGGCGTACAACCGCCTCTTCCCAGCGGTGCTGCCATTCCACCGAACATACGCGTCTACCACATCAAGAGTAGACTGTGATAGCCCCGGGCCGAAGCGGATGTTTGAAGCAATAAACCGATCAATTAACATGCTATATTCTAGAGCTTTTCAAAAAGCCCGCAAGCATGTTCGCTCTGGATATGAAGCACTGCGATCCGATAAAAACCATACCACTGACTGTGGTGTCTTTTTTTCTTTCAAATTCGCGCGGATAAATCCGTTGCGAAGGTTGAGGCGACGTGAGTTGGCGAGCCAAATACATGAAGTGGACGAGTGTTCCAGGTATCATAACATACACACAATGCATTTACTTTGAACAAAACACACAATCACTCTAACTCGATCTTCTCCACTGCATCTTCTTCTTCGTCCGGCTCGTCCAACGCAAATTCTTCAATCCGAGATTGAAGCCGGTTCACGCCGTCGTCGATACTCGAAGTCATGTCGGTCACCCGACAGGTCAAATATGTGACGGCACCGCGATCGCCCGCAGGAACCCGAACCTTGGTCAGCACTTCCGACATAGCGATTTCCGCATCGACATATTGGTCCTGTTCATCGCGGCTAGGATGCCAGGAGACATCTTGGTGAGCTCAAATCGCGCGTGATCAACATCGATGGTCAGGTCGAAACCCTATCACACAACGACAGTCCAAAACTAAATAAATCAACATGTTTTCATTCGCTTCGACAGGCGAGGACTATCTATCACGTCACTCACTTCTTCAGTCAGCTGCTGCTCTTCAAACACCAGCTTGACGGCCTTTCCGCATTCTTGACAAAAAAAACCCTTCATATCTGCCATATTCGTGAACAGAACGACGGTCTTGGTGTCCACCGGCTGCGGTCGGTACGTGTCTGCGATGTCGTCGACGGAGCGCTTCCTTATGGTATCGGCATTCAATCCAGAGCGAACTTGGAAAACGGCCTTCAGTGAGGACGGCTGCTTGAAGTCCCTAGGGAGCGTGCGGATCACCGCGGCTCCGTACGTGTTCAAAGTTTGCTGGTTGGTGGTGAGGAAATCGTGGACCACATTTGCGGTCTTGTGCACTCTGGCTTGATTCGCGTAGGCGAGCCGCAGGTGGAACGCGGCGGCACTGTCTAGGCGATTCTGGTTATGTCGGTTTTCTTGAAGTGCGCACACCTCTTTTTTCTCAATGAGATGTTGATAATCCTTGTCCTTCTTCTCAATGGGCGTGTTCTTCTTCTCAATGATTTCTTGATAATCCTTGTCCTTTTGAGCCATGCGTGCGTCCTGTTGAGCCAGGAGTTCTTTGGTTTCTTTGTCCTTCTGAGCTAAGAGTTCTTTGGTTTCGTTGTCCTTCTGAACTAGTAGTTCTTTGGTTCCTTTGTCCTTCGAAGCTAGGGGTTCTTGGGTTTCTTTGTCCTTCTGAGCCATGAGTGCGTCCTTTTGAGCCATTCGGTTGAGCAGGTCGATCTTTTCTTCTCTGGCAACTATATCGCGGCGTTCATGTTGCTTCGCCAACTCCTTTTCGTGGCGCTCCACCTCGGAGAGTGCTAGGGATCCTTGAGGCGCGCGGATAAGACGTTTCAACTCTTCTGTCAGCTTCATGTTATCCTTCTTCAGTCGGTCTTTCTCAACTTCGTGCTTCCTTGCTTCCTTCTCACGCGCACCATGGATGTAGTCGAGCATCCGCGGCGTGAAAACCATCTCACCCTCTTCATTGCGGGGACGTTTGTCGGCGTCCATTTTATTATCGCGGTCACTGAGAATGTCCACCTATCCATTTTTTTGAAAATATATAATGCGAACCCAAGTGGAAAGAAATGTTTGTTTCCGACTTCGATCCGAAGGTCTCCTCTTGCTCAAATTGCAAACGCGCTGGATGTATGTATTCGAACAGTTCAAAGATGGTTACGGGGTCTGTCAGTCGCCCAACGGCCTCTCCAAAGAGACCATAGACGAAAGCTAACGAGTTCGCAAGAGGAACATATCGTCGAGTTTTTCTTGAATGAAAATACAAGCTGACTCCGTGACGGTGTTGCTTTTGTAGCTCGAACCTTTAATCTTTGCGTTTTGTGAGAACACTCGGACGCATACTTCACAGACATCGGCTATCGTTCAAACGGGCGGCATCAGCCTACCGTGAAGCCGACCACAACAGCCAACAAGCCTTTCTTGCAGGACTACCTCACAGTAGAGCTTTGTTTCAACTTCATTCGATCTCATGTGAATAAAACAGCTCCTTGAACAATAGCTTCGCTTTGCACAAGTACCCCAGATCGCGGTTCGAGGGCTTACGCCGACCATCTGTAGAAACATGTTCAAGAGGTGATCTATCATTGGGTAACCACTTGTTGCAGTTATCAATACAAAAACGTAGTATGGCGTCAGAGTAGAAAAAGATTGGCTTTTTGTCGCTGGCATTTTCTTATTTCGCCCATGCGGCGCAAACGCAAGTACGAAGAGGACCAGGAGGTCGAAACCGACCTTGTATCCGATGCGCTCGCTCAACTTCCGTCTCCGTCCCAGGGAACCACGACCGCTCCACCCACTTACCGCCTCAAAGAGACGACCAAGGACGTCAACTCCAGCGTGATCTGCAAACTGACCCGCGTATGCAGACTGCCGTTGTTTGTAGAGGAAATCAAGATGATATGCGTGGTCATGAAGCAAGTCCAGCTGGAGGGATGGCACCTCGCCAACCTCCATGTCCTTCGTTGGTTGAAGGAAGGAGACGACGAAGTTCCCGAGCTGGCACATATGTTCTTCTATCGGTGCTGCGCTGCTACTCTCGGCAACATCGAGAAGCGGGACCGCCCGAAAAACCAGACGCAGTACAAGTCTTTCCATGAGACCTGTCAGCGCTACTGGGCAAATCGGGAACGCGAGACGGCGTACACATCAGAGAGTATGCTCAACGCCGGAGATATGATCAACGAGACGGCGAAGCTGATGGAGATCAACGCGCTCAACATGATCGCCCTCCACTTCCGCCGTCGGCTGCATCAGTACATCCGATTCCGGTACGCAAGGAGCTACAAGGAAACCAAAACGCTGGTGGACAGCTGCTACCGCGTCAGGTCCGAGCCCGAGCTGGACGGCGACGACAACCCAACGGGCGAGACGACGACGGTATGGACGGAGTGGGATGAGACGGAGGATCCGGTGGAACTTGAGCTGCGCGAGTGGCTGAAGATCATCCCATGGCAGTCGCCGATCCGAGCGAACAGCGCCCACTTTGTCCGCAAACTCTACGACATGCTCGTGTGGATAGAGAAGTACGTGGCAGAGCACCCGAACACCCAAGGAGCAAGACTGTACACGCTGCTGCCGGTGGCAACGGCGTTCCAGGCGGCGTATATCAAGCTGAATGGGTCCACGCTCCACGGCCTTTTTGCCCGAATTATCCATATTCCGAAGGTGGAAGACTTCTTGAAGAACGAGCTGAACATCGTTCCTACGAAGAAGAACACGCTCGGTGCTCAACGACCGTTCGCGAAGCCGACCTTCCAGAAGAACCGGGCTGAAATACTGCGGAAGGTACTCGACGTGCAACAGTTTGAAACGAGCAACCGCAAGTTTGCCGACGAAGTGAAGACCAATGGCTACGGTGCGTCGATCCTCCTGATCCGTCCGGTAACTACGACGTCGGTGACGGTGGTCGAGAAGAAGAAAGCCACAAGGGACAAAAAGTCGAAGGCCAAGAGGCCTGAAGAGATCGCAGAGGCGGACTCCTTCGCCAAGGACTTGTTCAAGCTCGGAGCTGAGTACACTCCGGACGTGCTCATCGGCATCGATCCCGGCATGCGTTCCATTGTAACTGTAGTCTCGATCGGTCATCTTCCAAGTCGCCGTCGACGGAAATCTCAGCGTGGAAAGCACTGACGTCGACGACGAGGAGGAAGGCGGAAGGGGCTGGTCACAGAGATCTGTACGAGCGAGTACAGACACTTGGCTCGGATGAATGACAATCATTTCTACCACGAGAACTTGAAGAAGCGGGAGCCATGGTACGCCGGCGTCATTCGAGTGATGCCTCTTTCAAGACCTCGAGCTACGATGTATACTTGCAGCGTTTCCAGTTCTTCTGGAAGCACCTCCGATTTCTGCTGGCGTTCGGCTCTGATCAAGCTTTTCTACGCTGGCGGTTTACGCAGGACCGCGCCAAGATGAAAGCGTTGGATACGCTGGCTCAACGACTGGTGCCCAAGGCCAGCAAACAGGTATGCATCGCCTACGGAGACTGGAGTCGTAGGGATAAAATCAAATGCCACGCCACGGGACCAGTCAAAGGGGTTGTCGAAGCATTGAGAAAACGAGCTACCGTCGTCTCGATGGACGAATACCGGACGAGCGTCACGTGCTCCGCTGCCACAAACGCCTCAAGCAGGTTCGGTTGCTCACCAAGGTCAAAAAAAAGGAGGACGAGACGGACATCCGACTGAAGTCGCAACCGTCGAAGAAGGAGGCCAAAGAGATCGCGGAGATGGCCAAGTTCAGGAACCCGAAACCGGCGGACAAAACGATAGTGCTCAAGTACACTCGGAACGTCTTGCGCTGTACCAACAGTGTTGCAAGGCAAACTTCTCGAGCAGAGACGTCAACGCCGCGCGGAACATGCTGGAACTGCTCAGCAGCGGACTGAAAGGAAAGCACGGAGCAAGACGGCTACGAGCATACCGGTGGAGCAAGTAGCAGCATCAAACACAGCAGAAGAAGAAAAAAGGTTTTTGGAAAGACTTGTAGCGCTACAGGATCTCTCGTAGCCAACCACAGACATATATTCAGGCATAGGGACAAAGTAGGACATTATCGGTGCCATCAGTAATACTCTGATCGGTGTCAACTTGCAGAAGAACTGAAAGTGTTTTATTTTTGTTTTAATGAAGTTTGTGTTTAGTCAAAGTTGTAGTCTCTGCCTATCTGCACAATTCTTCCGCGCAGTGGGACGCCATCTTTGCTGAGATTGTCAAATAGCACCTTGGCAAGCTTGGCCATGAATTTCCCGGGAAAGTCTTTGACCGCCTGTTTGTATGGGTCCTTCCGGTAGTCGTAGGTGCCGTTGGGCACGCTGCAGAAGCGCTTGCCGTCGGCCGTCTCGAGCTCGAACACAACACAGCCCATGTCCTTGCCCTTGCCCTGCGCAAAGTCCACGATGATGTACTCGGCGTCATTTGTTTCTTCCACTTGAGATACCATGCCGATCGGCGCTCCTTGTTGAAGTTGAACTCGTATGGACGATCCATCGACTTATAGACTATGCCTTCGTATCCTTTGGCCACCGTCTCTGCGAAAAACGAGTCAGCTTGGCTGGGGTCGTCTACCCGTTTTGTCTCGGTTAGCTGGACGAACATGGATTGTGCCGACCGCACGAATGTCCTCAGCAACGGATACCTTGTCGCGAAATTCATCTGTGGATCGTTCACGTCGAAGCAGTCGAAGACGTGGAACGCCAGTTTCTCTTTCACTTGTTCTGAGATCGACGTGCTACGCACGATGCTCGAAATTGTCTGCAGACTGATGCCGTTTAGGTATAGCTCTCCGTCAATGGTCAAGGTCGTCATGTCGGACTCGTGGAACATCCTCAGCAGCGCCGCCTTCACGGCTTCGAATCCAGGGATATCGTGAAGGCGGCGAGTCGCTAGACGGACGCCTCCGTTGCCGTCGAGCTGCGCTAGCATGCACAATCCATCGAGCTTCAGCTGCACGGACAACGGGTACTGCTGCTTGTATCCGTGATCGCGTCATGTCTGCAAGGCCATAGGGAATGGCAGACCCGCTAGCTGCTGCGGTGCCGCTATCTCCTCGATCGTGTAGCCATACTTGATCTTGTTCTTGTACTTGCTCAGAATGTCTTTATACGCCTGCGTCAGTGCATTAGTCGCATTTTTCTTGCCAAGGTTTTTACCGGACTGCACGATGGTGGGCACGGACACAGTCACCTTCATGCCCGTGTAGCCGGAGCAGGTCGTGTATGCCGCGTAGTAGCCGCCAGGCACATCAATATCTTCGGGGGCGCGACCCGCGGCGTGAACCAAAGCGTCATTCTCGTCAAAAAGCGAGAGCGAGATGCCCCATTGGCGGGTCTTGCCATGCGGAGAATTGAAGATAGGCCCCACAGTTGTTATTGACATCGCCAAATGCCAAGTGCCGAGCAACATATATACACACAACAACAACAACAAAACCAAAGCCAGAAGGGAGAAAACTAGAAATCGCTGTTGCCACTGTCGTAGCGAAACGGAGAGCCAACGCCTACTTGCGACGCTACCCACTCAACGGTCTGGTGATTGTTCTCGTTGATGGCAGCGATATTCACAAGGCTGCGACCATCGCGGTTCACGACGTTTCCTTCCTGGTCGACAAAGATTAGCGTTGGAATCGTTTTCACGTAAAACTCGTCTCGAAGCTCGATACGGATGTCATCATCGAAACGGACGGCCGGCCACGGTTGTTGAGACTGGTAGGCATCATGCGCCTCCTGCGTTTTGTCCGATCCCACCAACACGATTTCAACCCACGTTCCCGCAGATGTAGGTACAGCTCCGTCAACTTAGGTGTGAAGTTGCGGCACAACTTGCAGTAGTTAGCGCTGAAGTACAGCCCGAAAACCTGCGCGTCCGGGATGGAGGAGTAGCGGAACGCCTCCTTGGCCGTTTGGCTCATACTTACGACGACTCCGCTATATCATTTCTTCCCACATCGTCAAAAACGGCCAACTACAGTATCGCATCCGTTATCGATTTTCGCCCCGAGGGCGTCTCTCGCAATTACTAGTTCGATCGAATGTGAGTATCCTCGCCTTAATATATTCAGAGACGGTCGCTGCGGCGCGATTTCCCCCTCTTTCCATTTTCTCTGCCTGCTTCATCACGTTCACAAGCAAAATCTCTCTTTCGTGCACACACACGCACGTTTACAAAGAGAAAAGAGAGATCGAGCAAAAAAAACAATGGCTTCCTCGGAGTTTGTCAGCATCATGGACGACTGTCGACCCTCCAACCTGGGACTGCAGCGGTACATGGACCAATACGTGCTAGCAACGACGACACCGACGCGTCTGCGAATTTCATCAGCAGTACCGCAGACAGTTCTACGTGCCTCACGACGCCATCCCGCAGATGATGTCTTTGGCGAACATTTGCATGAAGGAGGGCATCGCAAACCACCTGTTCGAAGTGCAGGACGTTACCTCGATGGGCGGCTCCGGGCTGGCGTTCGAGTTCCGCTTCGAGTCGGCGAAGCGCGCCATTGAGTTCGATACAGTGGTATCCGGGTTCCTGCGCATCCTGTTCCGCGACATCCTCGTACGGTGGCTGGTGTTCTTTGCTGGACACGAGGAGCACTTCTGCTTTTTCCTCTCCACGGGCGCGCCTACGTACAGTGGCAAGACGCTGAAATTCAAATTGGCCTTCCAACTGATGCTGCCCAGCGTGGTGCGGGCGGGCGAGGTGCGATTCGTCGTGTTCTAGTGCGTCTGGAAGTCTATGGACATGAAAGAGCTCTTCATCAACAAGCTGAACTACCGCATCCGCGACTGCTTCATCCGATTCTCGCGCACGGCACCGGCGCCGCTGCTCGGGACCTACGAGATCGGGCTGAACGAGCCGCTGTACCTGGATTCCGTGCTGCGCATCGACATCGATGGCGGCAAGACCGATGGAGACTCGGTCACGCTGGGCTCCATCGAGAGCCGCTTCCCGAACACCGTGAACGAGCTGTCCATCAATTACCCCGTAGTCGGCGGCGCTGTAGTCAAGGACCGGTTCACGCCTCTGGAGCGGTACGTCTGCCAACAGGCACTGGACGACGACGACAGGTACAGGTTCCAGATGGCCCGCGACGACGCCTACGCTACTTTCATCAAAGAGTCCACGGTGGATCCGGCGCTGCGGCACATACACGCCATGATCGGTAAGCTCAGCGCCAGGCGCTTCCGCGACGCCACGGCCTGGAACGAGATCCTGCTCTCGTTGGCGGCAACGAGGTCCAGCAGCCGCCGCTTCTACTGCGTGGCCGTGATGGTTGCGCTGGACCACGCCAGCAACGTGACCACCTGGGGGCAGTTCCAGAAGGACTGGCATGCCGCCGTTAGCAGCCGCCCCGCCGACCGCGCCAAGTACTCGCCTGCGTCGATCCGGTACTGGGCCGAGCACGACGCGCCCAGCCAAATGCGGCGCTACCAGGGAGAGACCGTGCGCAGCATGCTGGTCGGCGACGTGCGCCACTTGCTCGTGTGGGGCCGCATCCACCACAGCCACATCGCCGCGTACCTGTACTTCCGCTTCCCGAACGCGTACATCACGTACAACGTAACCAAGACCATCGCGCACTGGTACGAGTTTGTGACCCCGAGTTCGCGGGACGTTGAGCTGGGACAGCTGTTCAAGTGGTGATGCGTGGGCGTGCAGCCCGACGGCATCTTCGACTTCATCAGCGAGGAGTTCAAGGATATCGTGGTCAAGGTCCACAGCGACCTACGTTCGTTGACCACGGGCTCGCCGTGCGGCAGCCGCCGCAGCAGCGACTCCACCAGGTCACCGCCAGGAAGCCCGCAGCAGCATCGACAGCCATCGCCCGATGAGGACGCCAAGCTGCGCCATGCCAAGGCGCTATTCAAGGCGTTTGAGAGCAGCATCGTATCCATCTTCAACAATAAGTTCAAGCGCTCGGTGGTGGACGAGGCCACCGGTCTGTTTAAGCGCCACCACTTCGTCAAGCAGCTGGACCGCACGGAGCACATTCTAGGCGTCGGCAACGGCGTGGTGGAGTTCAACGGGCCCGATGCCGCGCTGCTCACCGGTTACCACACGTACCCGATCTCGCTGTACATGGACACCAACTACATCCCGTACGACGAGGACAACCAATTCGTGCAAACCGTGTACCGCATGCTGCGATCGTTCGTGCCCGACGACGAGATGGCCGCACTGGACTTCCTGCTATACTACTTCAGCACATCGCTGGACTGGTTGTCCAAGGAAAGCCTGTTCCTGATCATTCACTGCGGCGGGTGTCACGTGGCCAACGCACAGATCCGCATGTTCGACGGGTCCGTCGAGCTCGTGCAGAATGTGCGCGTCGGAGACCTGCTCATGGGCGACGACAACAAGCCGCGGACCGTGCGCAAGCTGCACACGGGCGTGGACCGCATGGTGCGCGTGGCCTTCAACGGCGAGGACTACAGCTTCGAGATGACTGAGCACCACGTGCTCTCGCTGAAGTTCATGGACGTCCACGAGGTGATATCGCAGCGCGGCAGCGGCGAGGACATACACTACGCCATATGGCACCGCTGCTGCGGAAGCGACGAGCCCGCGCGCCTTGAGGTACCGTTTGCGTCGGTGAAGGCCGCCCGCGCCTATCTGGCATCCGTGCTGCGCTCCGACAAGCGCGCCATCAAGAAGGGCGACGTCATCGACATCCAGGTGGCGCTGTTCATGCGCTGGAGCAAGAGCTGGATGCCGCGCGTGGCGCCGTACCGACCGGGTGCTGTGCAGTTCGCGGCGAAACCTCTGGCCCGCGACCCGTACGAGCTTGGCCAGTGGCTGGGCGTCCTCGTGCAGCGCAACGCGACCGTGGCCATCGCGCCGGACTTCAAGACCAGCTCGCTGCGGCACCGATTCGCGCTGCTGGCGGGCCTGCTGGGCGCGTGCACCGCCGAGGCACGCTACGAGCTTACTCTGCCCTACGGCGTGCTGCTGGGCGACTGCATTGAGCTGATCTACTCGCTGGGGCTTGGGTGCATCAAGGTGTTCGCGCCTAGACGCGACCGCGAGACGTGGTGCTGCCTCGTTATCCGCGGCCCGGGATTGGACCGGATCCCGAGCCGCATGCGCCGGCAGCGCGTGTCCCCGCGGCAGGAAGTGCTCACAACGCAGTTCTCCATCCTGTACACGCGGCCGGCACGGTACTTCGGGTTCGAGCCACCACTACCTCACGGGCGACTACTACGTGCACCACAACTCGAACGGCAAGAGCGTGCTCATGGAGCTGTTCCGGCGGACCCTCGGCGAGATGTGTGCGCGCAAGATGCCTCTGAGCTTCATCACGGACCAGTCCCGCACGCGCGCGTGCTCCGCGGACCCGGCGGTCATGGAGCTGAAGGGCGCCCGCATGGTGTACTACTCGGAGAGCGACCGCAACGAGAAGGTGAACGTGGCTAAGGTCAAGGAGATCACCGGCGGCGAGGCGCTGTCCGGCAGCTCTACAAGGAGCAGGAGAACTTCCGCGTCAACTGCAACCACATCGTGACCTCGAACCACCGCTTCGTCATCGAGACCACGGAGCACGCCGTGTGGCGCCGATTCATGTCCTACCGGTTCAAGATCTGCTTCAAGCACGACTGCGACCCGGCCAACCCGAGCGAGCGCCAGAAGGACCCGCCTCTCATCGGGCGCATTATGGGCGACAAGTGCTACCAGGAAGCCTTTTTGTCGATCCTCGTGCACTACCGTTCGATGCTGTACGCTAAGAACGACGGCCAGATCCTCTAGGTGCCGCACCCGACCATCGCCCGGGAGACCGAGCAGTACCGCCAGTCGGAGGACGTCTTCCAGCGGTACATCATGCAGCGCGTGTACTACTACAAGGGCCGCAAGCAGTCCTTGGACGACGTCGCGAATAACTTCCGCGCATACTACCGCTTGGAGAACGGCTTCGTATACGTGGCGAAGAGTGCAGATATGATTCACACGTTCCGCAACACGATCCTGGGCGACTACATCACTATGTCCGGCGGCATGTACGAAACCGTCGATCTGTACACCTGCGGTGACCACGACCACCCTGTGGCGGGATCGGTGGTCTTCGGCGAATGGCTCAACACCCAGAGCAAAAAAACAACCACAAACAAACAAACTCACACAACGGTTATTTGAGAAGAGAAATATTATATATACAGATATTCAAGGTTGAGCGATGGAACGGCCTGCTTCAATGGGCGGCATGGTAGCAGCAGCAATACCAAGCAAGAAAAATTAGGGCCTACGCGTCTTCTGACGGTGTTCCGTGAGATTCAGAAATGCACACTGCCATCCAGTGTGCAGACCGATAGGGCACTTGGCGAGTTCATCGATCTGTTGAACGGCGTATTCCCATACCCATCAACCGAGCCATCCGACTTCAATTTTTATCTGTTCCACCTGAATCGCTATTTCTCGGACAAAGAGCGATTCCTAAAGGACATTGAAGGCTTCGATCCCTACGAGGCGATGATCTTGTGGAGAGACAGCGAGGATATCCTCCGTTTTTATCAGCTCGAAAACGTGATTACTCTGGGATTCGACTCGAAGATCGATCGGTTTCAAGGCTTCTACGTCGAGGAGACGAAGTGTGGTGGTGACGAT
The DNA here is from genome assembly GCA_016864655.1 of Phytophthora cactorum. Taxonomy (NCBI): domain Eukaryota; phylum Oomycota; class Peronosporomycetes; order Peronosporales; family Peronosporaceae; genus Phytophthora; species Phytophthora cactorum. The sequence goes on from NHQK01000043.1 coordinate 69,436, forward strand.
GGTAGCGAAAATGAAGGAGACCCTCAGTTGGAAGGCCATTTTGGCGGGGCGACACAACCGCCAGCAGAGCCCGAGAATCTCGACCAAGAGGTTATCTCCGCACCAGCACTGCCCGCTAACGAAGAATCCGTAGAGCCCAAACAGGAGCCCCAGGAGGAGCACCAGGAGGAGCACCAGGAGGAAGAAGAATTTCCCGACAAAGGTCCTACTAATGACAAAAAAACAGATTCTGACGTGTTATTACTATCTTACCCAATGGCGTTTACTAGGAACGAAGAATCAAAGCAAGAGGATAACGAGCCCGAGCAAGATGAGACCTTTGTACCAGCGATGCCCAAAAACGAACAAGACGAGGAGTTCAAGCGAAAGGAGACTTACACACCGGCTCGGTCAAAAGAAACGGTCGAGGCTACATTCGTTCGAGAAGCAGGAAGTTTGTTAAACTTCTTTCGGGCAGTGCAAAGCAAGACCAATCTTTGGGTCGATCTTTTGCAAGCCATACGGTAAGCAGTGATTACTGTCGAGCAATTGTACAAGGAAGACCCGGACAGGATCGGCAAACGCCAAGCCGACCGTGGAATGATGAACCCTGCGTGAAACTATTGCTCTCGCCACTATTTTTTTCTTTTGTAGGGTTCTTCGCCTCGCCAAAAAAAACATAATGCCATTGGGACCGCTCAGCAGCGACCAACTTGCATCGGGCGACTGAACTCGATAACATTTTTTTCTTTTCAATGTCGTTTTCTCGCTTGCATCTCTGTGGAATTTCTGTCGAGTGGATCGTTGCCAGAGTGATTGAGTTGCGGCAGATTCTGCTGCGGTCTGTGAGTTTGTTATGTGGGATTGGATCGCAGACGGTATATACGACTGTGGCGACTGCTGCTGGTGAAGTAGTAGGAGATTGATCAAAGACTCGGTTTGAAGAAGCTGCGTTCGTGTATGCAGAATGATAAGTAACAGCGCGATAACTATGAGCACGAGGTACACACTAGAGTACTCGCATTGCGGTCCTTCGTGGCTGCCATAGTACAAACTGTTACTACGCCACGACGGACGATTGCAGTACTTTTCGGCTGGTGGACCAGAACGCAGAATGTTGTACGCTGGCTGCCGACCAACGCTCCGCCCATCGAAGACTGCAGCCGGCATTACCTCAAAGGTCTGCTTTGCCGGCGGCGTGGTTTTTGACGGCTGATGGGACAGCGGGATTCGTTACAGATGGTGGTGTTCCACCAACCGCACCTAATTTAAACAGTCACTCGATATCGTAGTAGTAGTTGTTGATGTCATTCGGGTCCATCCACTCGGAGAACCTTTCGTCTTGATAACAAAACCTATACAAAAAAATACTTGGATTTTTTACGTCAATGCAATAGCGGAGATGGGAACTCCACCCTTCACTGTCTCCCGCCATGGCGCTCGACGAATGCCATGTTCACGCTGTAGGTGTTTTGCGATGTTGTCGTTAGACACGTTCGCCCACGGTGTGTATCCGCACCCCGCCATCGGACACGTGACCGACTTGTCGAGGACCACCTTCAGCAGCGACTTGACCTCCCCGAACGTGTTAATGAGCTCCACCATAGGCTGCTTCGCGGATTGTTTCGGTTTCAGGAGTGCGTGGACGTAGAGGCTAGCGGGATCGTCCACTTGGTAGGCCATGCTGACCCTGTAGATAAAAATGTCTCCCGCCTTCAGCGTGTACTTCTCGAGGCGATACCGATCCACGACGAGACGGTTCCATCCGTACAAATTGATGGTCATCGTGTGCAGCGCTATAATGACGCCCGCGGGGACATTCACGTGGTTCGCGAAGATTTGGCGGTCGGCCACCGGAAAGTCGCTGTGAGGGAACGGGTCCGACCCCGACTTCACCGTCCACGTGTGCGGAATCGACATCGGGTATACGCCTTGCCAGTCTTTGGCGAGCGTCGAGCTCAGCTGCAATGCCTGATTGGGGCTATTACTGATGGCACTGAGAATGTCCTACTTGGTCCCTATGCCTGAATATATGTCTGTGGTTGGCTACGAGAGATCCTGTAGCGCTACAAGTCTTTCCAACCACTTTTTTTTCGTCTTCTGTGTTTGATGCTGCTACTTGCTCCGCCGGAACGCTCGTAGCCGTCTTCCATACCGCCAAGAGCTGGAGAAGGACGCCATGTACGCGAAGAAGCAAGCGGAGGTAGTACAGGACATACTCCGTTACCAAGGCATTCGCGACATCCAGGGTCTCAAAGTGTGGACAGGGAGACCGGCAAAATGGTTTTTCATGGTACATGCATGGTTGCAGGGTTTGCGTGTTGTACGATGTCCCCACACCTTGCAAGTTTTTTGCTTATTCAAGTCTATTTTTTCCTTATATCTCGCTAGACTGGCCAGGCCTGCGGCGTCGAAGTCGATACTATTGTCCACGCGATAATGCTGTTCATTCGTTATGCATCGCGCATTGAGATCAAGAAGCTGCACTTGATCACCGTAACGACCGCTATTCTGCGCATTGCCCTAGCGTACGACGGCAAGGAAGAAAGCATTTTCTTTGAAACACCGACTGGGAAGGCGTCCACGACATGGAGCGCGTGGTGACAGAGGTGCTGGAATGGGATATGGCTAGCATCAACTGCATCCGACTTGCTGACATCGTGCTCAAGACGGCAACGAGGCACCGAGAGGCAGTGTGCCTGTTAGACGGGCAAATGCTGGTGTTTACGACTGCAGTGAAGGAGCCTTGCCCATGGGCGATGAAACTACGGTTGACATGCGAGTCGACCCAGAATGGAAACATCGACTCCTTTGTGTCTCTGGCCGAAGTACTGGCGCTAGGTTTAAACGGTCCTTCATTGCGATACATAATAGGATCACTGTCATCGTCGATCGACAATGGTGCAGCGAGAGTGACGATGTCTGTAACAGTAGACTTACCCCCACCGTCACATACTTTGTCGTCATTTTGGAGTCGCAGAACGTACCCCCCCCCCCCCCCCGACCACCACCGCCTTAGTCACCAGACTCTTACAAAAGCAAAAAATATATAAATGTAAGGATACTGGAAATTTTGATGTAAGTGTGTTTTCTTTTGAGGTTTTCTTGTATACGTACAACTGTTCCCCAGTTGACGTGAAACATTCCTCATTGCGCTTCCTAGCATATAGCGTGCACTACCAACATCCCAGTACTACTACGTAGTACTTGGTTAGTTGTCCGCGTAAGTGAGACTGTCCAGGAATTACGCACGTACGCTCTAATTGACACAACGTACACATATATCAATTTGGTGGCAAACAGGTGTATTCAAAGTTATGCATTCAAATACCTCGGTATACATCATGAACTGAGATGTTCAGATGGGCCTGCTGTATTAATACGCCCAGTTCCTGTATGCCTGACGAAGCTTGAGGTACTTCTCCTGATCTACGGCGGCAGGGGGGCTGTAGGGGTTGTAGTTAGCCTTCTTCCATTTCGCGAATCTCTTGTAGACTTTTTCCAAACCTCCATCATCTCCATTCTGCGCCCTCTTTACCGATGCCAACATTTCATTGAGCTTCTCCGTCGCATAGATGTTGGTACCCTTTCTTTCTTCGTCTTCTTCGTCTTCTTCCTCGTCAGCTCGATCGTCGTTGCCATGGTAGCGCAACGACCTCTTTTCACTGCCGATGGCTTGGCCCATACCAGTCAACTCTGGAGATTCCATTGCCGAGACATCCATAAGGCGACCGGAGGCTGTGGCAGCACTGCCGCTTGCGAGAAGGGTGGTAGCAACTACTAGCAGAAAGTACGAGAGGCGCATTGGTAGTCGATGTGTTCTTGATCCGAAGCGGAGGTGACGAGTGTTGAGCAAATTGCGGAATGAGAACTGCGAAAGGAGCGTCGAAGTTGTTTACACAATTCGTGTGGTCGCAGGTAGCACTACTACAAGTACCGGTAGTTGCCAACCTGCAAAGCCGAACCGATGATCACAACAACACGTCGTACAAACAATCCTCTTTGTAGTGCTAGCGTCGAGAGTCAACAAATTATCACTATCCAGAGTGTATCACTATCTGGGATGGCTATACCGTTTAAGTGGTACAACGATCCCATACAATAGCGGTTCACTGACGGGTGACTGGTATTGTAGTTCCTTGGAATGAAGCTCATTCCGGAATTTCACTCGTTCTTCGCAAAATGCCGTCGTCCGCCAATCCGTGCAGCTCCCGCACCACGCTACCGCACCCCCCAAAACGACAGATGTCCTTGTCGATCTTCTTTGGACATCATTTCACCAAATGGGTCATTTTCATAGTTAAGGAACCTCTAAAAAGTGAAATCAAGGATTTCATAGCACTATCTAGTATCCGGAAGTGTTACTATCAAAGAGGATGTTTTGATTTGGCTTTGTATCCTTCAACACAATCTCCACATCCCGGGTAAAAGCATCATATGTTTAATCAGAATGCTCGCCCTGTTTCTGGATGTAGTCTTTTCCCCACTTTCTCAAACTTACTAAGCCCATTTACTGAGTGATCACTATACATTTCTTTACATGTCTCATGCGACATGCCTTCTATAATGATTTGCGCTAGACTTGCGTGTGTACTAGTATCCTTGTTGATTGTTGATTATTTGATGATTACGCCGAATATTGTTTTATGTCACAAGAAGGTCATATTACTGATGACACTGAGAATGTCCTACTTGGTCCCTATGCCTGAATATATGTCCGTGGTTGGCTACGAGAGATCCTGTAGCGCTACAAGTCTTTCCAACCACTTTTTTTTCGTCTTCTGTGTTTGATGCTGCTACTTGCTCCGCCGGAACGCTCGTAGCCGTCTTCCATACCGCCAAGAGCTGGAGAAGGACGCCATGTACGCGAAGAAGCAAGCGGAGGTAGTACAGGACATACTCCGTTACCAAGGCATTCGCGACATCCAGGGTCTCAAAGTGTGGACAGGGAGACCGGCAAAATGGTTTTTCATGGTACATGCATGGTTGCAGGGTTTGCGTGTTGTACGATGTCCCCACACCTTGCAAGTTTTTTGCTTATTCAAGTCTATTTTTTCCTTATATCTCGCTAGACTGGCCAGGCCTGCGGCGTCGAAGTCGATACTATTGTCCACGCGATAATGCTGTTCATTCGTTATGCATCGCGCATTGAGATCAAGAAGCTGCACTTGATCACCGTAACGACCGCTATTCTGCGCATTGCCCTAGCGTACGACGGCAAGGAAGAAAGCATTTTCTTTGAAACACCGACTGGGAAGGCGTCCACGACATGGAGCGCGTGGTGACAGAGGTGCTGGAATGGGATATGGCTAGCATCAACTGCATCCGACTTGCTGACATCGTGCTCAAGACGGCAACGAGGCACCGAGAGGCAGTGTGCCTGTTAGACGGGCAAATGCTGGTGTTTACGACTGCAGTGAAGGAGCCTTGCCCATGGGCGATGAAACTACGGTTGACATGCGAGTCGACCCAGAATGGAAACATCGACTCCTTTGTGTCTCTGGCCGAAGTACTGGCGCTAGGTTTAAACGGTCCTTCATTGCGATACATAATAGGATCACTGTCATCGTCGATCGACAATGGTGCAGCGAGAGTGACGATGTCTGTAACAGTAGACTTACCCCCACCGTCACATACTTGTCGTCATTTTGGAGTCGCAGAACGTACCCCCCCCCCCCCCCCCCCCCGACCACCACCGCCTTAGTCACCAGACTCTTACAAAAGCAAAAAATATATAAATGTAAGGATACTGGAAATTTTGATGTAAGTGTGTTTTCTTTTGAGGTTTCTTGTATACGTACAACTGTTCCCCAGTTGACGTGAAACATTCCTCATTGCGCTTCCTAGCATATAGCGTGCACTACCAACATCCCAGTACTACTACGTAGTACTTGGTTAGTTGTCCGCGTAAGTGAGACTGTCCAGGAATTACGCACGTACGCTCTAATTGTACAACGTACACATATATCAATTTGGTGGCAAACAGGTGTATTCAAAGTTATGCATTCAAATACCTCGGTATACATCATGAACTGAGATGTTCAGATGGGCCTGCTGTATTAATACGCCCAGTTCCTGTATGCCTGACGAAGCTTGAGGTACTTCTCCTGATCTACGGCGGCAGGGGGGCTGTAGGGGTTGTAGTTAGCCTTCTTCCATTTCGCGAATCTCTTGTAGACTTTTTCCAAACCTCCATCATCTCCATTCTGCGCCCTCTTTACCGATGCCAACATTTCATTGAGCTTCTCCGTCGCATAGATGTTGGTACCCTTTCTTTCTTCGTCTTCTTCGTCTTCTTCCTCGTCAGCTCGATCGTCGTTGCCATGGTAGCGCAACGACCTCTTTTCACTGCCGATGGCTTGGCCCATACCAGTCAACTCTGGAGATTCCATTGCCGAGACATCCATAAGGCGACCGGAGGCTGTGGCAGCACTGCCGCTTGCGAGAAGGGTGGTAGCAACTACTAGCAGAAAGTACGAGAGGCGCATTGGTAGTCGATGTGTTCTTGATCCGAAGCGGAGGTGACGAGTGTTGAGCAAATTGCGGAATGAGAACTGCGAAAGGAGCGTCGAAGTTGTTTACACAATTCGTGTGGTCGCAGGTAGCACTACTACAAGTACCGGTAGTTGCCAACCTGCAAAGCCGAACCGATGATCACAACAACACGTCGTACAAACAATCCTCTTTGTAGTGCTAGCGTCGAGAGTCAACAAATTATCACTATCCAGAGTGTATCACTATCTGGGATGGCTATACCGTTTAAGTGGTACAACGATCCCATACAATAGCGGTTCACTGACGGGTGACTGGTATTGTAGTTCCTTGGAATGAAGCTCATTCCGGAATTTCACTCGTTCTTCGCAAAATGCCGTCGTCCGCCAATCCGTGCAGCTCCCGCACCACGCTACCGCACCCCCCAAAACGACAGATGTCCTTGTCGATCTTCTTTGGACATCATTTCACCAAATGGGTCATTTTCATAGTTAAGGAACCTCTAAAAAGTGAAATCAAGGATTTCATAGCACTATCTAGTATCCGGAAGTGTTACTATCAAAGAGGATGTTTTGATTTGGCTTTGTATCCTTCAACACAATCTCCACATCCCGGGTAAAAGCATCATATGTTTAATCCAGAATGCTCGCCCTGTTTCTGGATGTAGTCTTTCCCACTTTCTCAAAAACTTACTAAGCCCATTACTGAGTGATCACTATACATTTCTTTACATGTCTCATGCGACATGCCTTCTATAATGATTTGCGCTAGACTTTGCGTGTGTACTAGTATCCTTGTTGATTGTTGATTATTTGATGATTACGCCGAATATTGTTTTATGTCACAAGAAGGTCATATTACTGATGACACTGAGAATGTCCTACTTGGTCCCTATGCCTGAATATATGTCCGTGGTTGGCTACGAGAGATCCTGTAGCGCTACAAGTCTTTCCAACCACTTTTTTTTCGTCTTCTGTGTTTGATGCTGCTACTTGCTCCGCCGGAACGCTCGTAGCCGTCTTCCATACGCCAAGAGCTGGAGAAGGACGCCATGTACGCGAAGAAGCAAGCGGGAGGTAGTACAGGACATACTCCGTTACCAAGGCATTCGCGACATCCAGGTCTCAAAGTGTGGACAGGGAGACCGGCAAAATGGTTTTTCATGGTACATGCATGGTTGCAGGTTTGCGTGTTGTACGATCCCCAACCCTTGCAAGTTTTTTGCTTATTCAAGTCTATTTTTTCCTTATATCTCGCTAGACTGGCCAGGCCTGCGGCGTCGAAGTCGATACTATTGTCCACGCGATAATGCTGTTCATTCGTTATGCATCGCGCATTGAGATCAAGAAGCTGCACTTGATCACCGTAACGACCGCTATTCTGCGCATTGCCCTAGCGTACGACGGCAAGGAAGAAAGCATTTTCTTTGAAACACCGACTGGGAAGGCGTCCACGACATGGAGCGCGTGGTGACAGAGGTGCTGGAATGGGATATGGCTAGCATCAACTGCATCCGACTTGCTGACATCGTGCTCAAGACGGCAACGAGGCACCGAGAGGCAGTGTGCCTGTTAGACGGGCAAATGCTGGTGTTTACGACTGCAGTGAAGGAGCCTTGCCCATGGGCGATGAAACTACGGTTGACATGCGAGTCGACCCAGAATGGAAACATCGACTCCTTTGTGTCTCTGGCCGAAGTACTGGCGCTAGGTTTAAACGGTCCTTCACATTGCGATATAATAGGATCACTGTCATCGTCGATCGACAATGGTGCAGCGAGAGTGACGATGTCTGTAACAGTAGACTTACCCCACCGTCACATACTTGTCGTCATTTGGAGTCGCAAGAACGTACCCCCCCCCCCCCCCCCCGACCACCACCGCCTTAGTCACCAGACTCTTACAAAAGCAAAAAATATATAAATTAAGGATACTGGAAATTTTGATGAGTGTGTTTTCTTTTGAGGTTTCTTGTATACGTACAACTGTTCCCCAGTTGACGTGAAACATTCCTCATTGCGCTTCCTAGCATATAGCGTGCACTACCAACATCCCAGTACTACTACGTAGTACTTGGTTAGTTGTCCGCGTAAGTGAGACTGTCCAGGAATTACGCACGTACGCTCTAATTGTACAACGTACACATATATCAATTTGGTGGCAAACAGGTGTATTCAAAGTTATGCATTCAAATACCTCGGTATACATCATGAACTGAGATGTTCAGATGGGCCTGCTGTATTAATACGCCCAGTTCCTGTATGCCTGACGAAGCTTGAGGTACTTCTCCTGATCTACGGCGGCAGGGGGCTGTAGGGGTTGTAGTTAGCCTTCTTCCATTTCGCGAATCTCTTGTAGACTTTTTCCAAACCTCCATCATCTCCATTCTGCGCCCTCTTTACCGATGCCAACATTTCATTGAGCTTCTCCGTCGCATAGATGTTGGTACCCTTTCTTTCTTCGTCTTCTTCGTCTTCTTCCTCGTCAGCTCGATCGTCGTTGCCATGTAGCGCAACGACCTCTTTTCACTGCCGATGGCTTGGCCCATACCAGTCAACTCTGGAGATTCCATTGCCGAGACATCCATAAGGCGACCGGAGGCTGTGGCAGCACTGCCGCTTGCGAGAAGGGTGGTAGCAACTACTAGCAGAAAGTACGAGAGGCGCATTGGTAGTCGATGTGTTCTTGATCCGAAGCGGAGGTGACGAGTGTTGAGCAAATTGCGGAATGAGAACTGCGAAAGGAGCGTCGAAGTTGTTTACACAATTCGTGTGGTCGCAGGTAGCACTACTACAAGTACCGGTAGTTGCCAACCTGCAAAGCCGAACCGATGATCACAACAACACGTCGTACAAACAATCCTCTTTGTAGTGCTAGCGTCGAGAGTCAACAAATTATCACTATCCAGAGTGTATCACTATCTGGGATGGCTATACCGTTTAAGTGGTACAACGATCCCATACAATAGCGGTTCACTGACGGGTGACTGGTATTGTAGTTGTAGTTAATGAAGCTCATTCCGGAATTTCACTCGTTCTTCGCAAAATGCCGTCGTCCGCCAATCCGTGCAGCTCCCGCACCACGCTACCGCACCCCCCAAAACGACAGATGTCCTTGTCGATCTTCTTTGGACATCATTTCACCAAATGGGTCATTTTCATAGTTAAGGAACCTCTAAAAAGTGAAATCAAGGATTTCATAGCACTATCTAGTATCCGGAAGTGTTACTATCAAAGAGGATGTTTTGATTTGGCTTTGTATCCTTCAACACAATCTCCACATCCCGGGTAAAAGCATCATATGTTTAATCAGAATGCTCGCCCTGTTTCTGGATGTAGTCTTTTCCCCACTTTCTCAAACTTACTAAGCCCATTTACTGAGTGATCACTATACATTTCTTTACATGTCTCATGCGACATGCCTTCTATAATGATTTGCGCTAGACTTGCGTGTGTACTAGTATCCTTGTTGATTGTTGATTATTTGATGATTACGCCGAATATTGTTTTATGTCACAAGAAGGTCATATTACTGATGACACTGAGAATGTCCTACTTGGTCCCTATGCCTGAATATATGTCTGTGGTTGGCTACGAGAGATCCTGTAGCGCTACAAGTCTTTCCAACCACTTTTTTTTCGTCTTCTGTGTTTGATGCTGCTACTTGCTCCGCCGGAACGCTCGTAGCCGTCTTCCATACCGCCAAGAGCTGGAGAAGGACGCCATGTACGCGAAGAAGCAAGCGGAGGTAGTACAGGACATAATCCGTTTGGAATACGAGATGACTATGCTGTACCAACAACTCAAGGGAGCCGCGAACGTGTATATGATGGACTATCGCGGGACTGGACTTAGTACGTTTCTGGATTGCGCTGCAGCACAGGTAATTACGAGCGGCACTCCTCGAGGAAAATCCATGGACCCGTCAGAAGTTCCTTCGTGCGCTCAGGCACTGGAAGACAAGTACGGAGATCTCGCGTCGTTCTCGACGACAAGTGCGGCAAAGGATCTGGTAACTTTGATTTCTGAGCTCTCCAACGGCGAACATACATCGTGTACGGTACCAGCTATGGCTGATATTAGTAGAGCGCGTTATGCACCTCTCCCCTCCCCATGTCACTGGATACGTTTTGGATGGGGTTGTGTCTACTACAATGGCGCCAGCTGATCAGTTTCCGTACTTTTCACATTCGGACGATGGCAAGGTTGGCAACACTTTCATGAATCTCTGCGGGCGAGACCGTAGCTGCAGTCACCATTTCAGGAAGCCACATACCTTAGCATCTACCCTTCAACAGGTGCTAGATGAATTTGACAACTACCCCAACTCAACTTGTGCAACGATTATTGCCGACCTGGGGCTCGAGACTTCCGCGTCGTCTAACCTTCGGGTTTTCTTGAGCATGCTGTTACCAGACTCAACCATGCGCAAGGCTATCCCTCCATTGGTTTACAGACTCCAGCGCTGTGAGTCGAAGGACATCGACGTCTTGAATTACTTTTTCAAACGCTATGCCGAATCCACCGATACCTCCAACGACGAAGGTCCGTTTTACTCCGAACTGCTGTACTATCTCATCGTTTTCTCGGAGCTATGGGAGAGACAGCAACCTTCGAAGGCTGAAATGACAAGGCTGCTTACGGAATTTGGCATCAGCGCTGGAGCAAACCCGATGTCTCCATTGCACTGTGCTTTCTCCAAAGAAAAGTCGAAAGAGTGTAACAAACTTAAGCTCGGCAACTACGATGCAGACGGGATCATCTACAAGCGCGACAAGTACTGGAATGTGAGCGCTACAATTCTCAGTCAAGCCAGTGTTCTGTTACTGAGTAGCAAACTGGACGCTCAGACGCCACACAAGTATGCGAAACACCTTCTCGGATCACTTGACGGTGGCAACAAGGAGCTGATCACCGTTGATTATTCTGTTCACGGTGCATTTTTCTGGACACAGCTCGATGAAGAAAATCCAATGAGTGAAGTATGCGGAATGAAGATACTTGGATCCTACGTCAAGAGCAAGGGTGATCTGGCCAGTCTGGATAAATCTTGTTTGGATGAGATGCCTGGATTCAACATGACTCTGCAGATAGACCATCAGAACGCGTACTTCGGAACCGACGATGCGTACGACGGCATCATCAATTCGAGCTCCGGTAGTAGTTAGGCGGAACGAAGGAGCACTTACAAGAACTGTTGCATATGAGCTCTTGTGGAAAGATTTGGAAATGGACAACGCAACTCGGCATCAGGTTTGGCTAGACGGTTCACGAAAGCTCATCAAATAGGTGTGCAAGAGGTAGGTATAGAGAACTGCGTGTACCAAGAGCCACATATACACAGATAAATGGGCTTCTATCGAATATGGACGCAATGATGACAGTTTTTATTACAAGTATGCAGAGGTGCTTTCTTTCATCATTGTTTTCATGTACATATCGTCAACGTCCAATGGTCCAGAGACCACCGCGCAGCTGATGGTCCGAGACCAGCACAGATCGAAGGCGCAGCCAATATCGCACTCTGCCTCCTCAACTCCAACATCATGCATACAAAACCAACACTATTCAGAGCATTGTTTTCTTTTAATTCTCCGACGGCTACTCCCCGGTCCAGTTGAACGTGGCGGATTGAAAAGTGTCGTTAACTGGACTAAGTGACCGCAATGCAGTGAAGGGCAATAATCCGTAGTGATATTAATGACAAGTGTGCAGATCAGGAAATGAATAATGACATTAGTTTGCATTATGTCTGAACGTATTTCCTCCACTGTACATGTAGTATTTCGTAGTACGACCGAACATTTTAGCAAAGTAGTCGTTCTACATACTATGCTGTATCCCTGTAGTTCGTAGTACACTAGAAACATAATTTTGGAGTACTTAAGTAATTTCGACTGATCTGTTGTGAAAGCGAATGAATGCATCGAAAGAAACCCAATTATTCGTAATTAACGATGTTGTTAAATAATTATTTTAACATCTTTAAGAAATATAGATCTGTTAGTTTGAGTTCATGTAGCGGAAGCCGAGCTTGATAGAGGGCCACAAGTATCAATACTAATGCGCGAGTATGGAGCTTGACCAGACCCGACTGCTGCACATGCTGACACGTCGATTGGATAAATAATATTGTAAAACCTATACAAATTATATGAATACGCTGACGAAATTTTTAAGGAAAAATAAATAATGAAATGCTAATACGCAATATATTTTTAGCCTTATTATTTTTACGGATCACTGCCGTAATGCACCTCACTTTCAAATCGAGACGTGTTCAAATTAGCGACGGCAAGCACTGGTGTTGGCGGGAGCCAGGCGCCGGAGCTAGCGTGGGAGGACCGACAAGCACTGCAGCTATTAAGGGTTATAGCCACAACCACGGTATCACGTCGCAGAACAGCGGTACCACAGCGACCGCCGACGGCGGATACGAACCATCTCGCTCACTAATCTCCATATTATTGTCGATGAGTTCGCCTCCTGTTGTACGTAAGAAAGTGGATATGTTCGACGTCTTGGATTGGTGCTAATTCGATATATGCGCTCGTTGGAAGTCGTGAAATACAAGTGATTTGGTGCAACTGGTTAAAACAGCTACCATACACTCTGCGTTGGCCAGACTTGGTGCTTTTAGACCACGGTATCGGAGCAGGAAAAAAAGCACAGCGAATCTATTCTGAAACTCATTCATGTTGAAGCAATGTAAGAGCCTTTTTAGTATCTAAAACAATGCGAGGCACTTGCTCCACCGAGCTGGGAACAGGCACAGTCAAGCTGTAGTGGCAGTGCTGCCAAGTGGGCTCATTCCGATACTCCATCTATATTTTCCGAGTAATATAAAGAACAATCCTCCATCGGTGGTGTCTACTTAATAAACGTTAGTTAGTTGATCCCTAACCGCTCGGATCGCTTATAATAATAGGAATGAGACGTTTGAGCTGTATTGCGTCATCCAGTTTTTTTTATCCCTCTCGTATAAGTATTTCTGTATTGCATACGTTTATCCCGAAAATGTTGGTCAGACAGGACATGGCAATCAATAAAAGTGATTGTTTTAGTAGCGTGTTGACGTTTGCCTTATGTTTATGCCAGTTGACCTCTCCTCAATGAGAGATCGTCGGTGAATTGAGTCATGACCGACAGCAGCCTCGTGTACTGCGGCCGTGTTTCCGCCGTAAGTTGTCCACCTCACTTTTCAAAACACTTTCAGCTTCTCAAGCTCCCCAAGAAACCACCCCACCCACTCTTCTCACCCTCGTTTCAATCATGGCCTCCACCAAGAAGACCGTTCTCATCATCGGCAGCACGCGCGGCATCGGTCTTGCCTTTGTCGAGCACTACACCAAGGCTGGCTGGAACGTCATCGGCACGGCTCGCGCCAACAGCAATACGGAAAAGGTAAAAACGCGCCGTCACGAGATGTTTGCCTTCTCGGCGCTATACTCACCATTTTTTGTGTTCTATTCTATATGCAGCTGAAAGCGCTTGGCCCGTTCAAGGTCGTCGCTATGGATACGAGTGACGAGGCTTCCATCCTCAAGGCAGCTCGTCAGCTTGATGGTCAGCCCATCGATCTGCTCATCAACAACGCCGGCATTGGTATCCCCTGCGAGCTCGAGACTGGCACCAAGGACGCGCTCATGAGCCAGTTCGAGGTGAACGCCGTCGGACCCTTCCTCGTGACGCGTGCATTGCTACCCAACCTGCAGCTCGCGTCAAAGGCCAACGGAGGCGCCTCCGTCGTGCAGCTCTCGTCTTTGCTCGGGAGCATCGGCAGCTACACAAATGACACTGTGGACTTAATCAAACAGGCTGGCTTCGGCTACGGCTACTCGTCCTCCAAGGCTGCGCTCAACATGATCACTCGGTCGCTTGCGTTCGACCTGCGCTCTAGTGGCATCGTGGTCGTGTCGGTGCACCCTGGATACGTGGACACGGACTTGACCCAGGGCAAGGCCACAGTGAAACCAACGGACAGTGTGGCGGCCATGACGGGCCTCATCGCCAAGCTGAACCCTGAAAGCACGGGCAAGTTTTTCAACCTGGACCCGCAGATCCCCGTGGCGGAGCTCCCGTGGTAACTTCCCACTTGGCAGCACTGCCACTACAGCTTGGCTGTGCCTGTTCCCAGCTCGGTGGAGCAAGTGCCTCGCATTGTTTTAGATACTAAAAAGGCTCTTACATTGCTTCAACATGAATGAGTTTCAGAATAGATTCGCTGTGCTTTTTTTCCTGCTCCGATACCGTGGTCTAAAAGCACCAAGTCTGGCCAACGCAGAGTGTATGGTAGCTGTTTTAACCAGTTGCACCAAATCACTTGTATTTCACGACTTCCAACGAGCGCATATATCGAATTAGCACCAATCCAAGACGTCGAACATATCCACTTTCTTACGTACAACAGGAGGCGAACTCATCGACAATAATATGGAGATTAGTGAGCGAGATGGTTCGTATCCGCCGTCGGCGGTCGCTGTGGTACCGCTGTTCTGCGACGTGATACCGTGGTTGTGGCTATAACCCTTAATAGCTGCAGTGCTTGTCGGTCCTCCCACGCTAGCTCCGGCGCCTGGCTCCCGCCAACACCAGTGCTTGCCGTCGCTAATTTGAACACGTCTCGATTTGAAAGTGAGGTGCATTACGGCAGTGATCCGTAAAAATAATAAGGCTAAAAATATATTGCGTATTAGCATTTCATTATTTATTTTTCCTTAAAAATTTCGTCAGCGTATTCATATAATTTGTATAGGTTTTACAATATTATTTATCCAATCGACGTGTCAGCATGTGCAGCAGTCGGGTCTGGTCAAGCTCCATACTCGCGCATTAGTATTGATACTTGTGGCCCTCTATCAAGCTCGGCTTCCGCTACATGAACTCAAACTAACAGATCTATATTTCTTAAAGATGTTAAAATAATTATTTAACAACATCGTTAATTACGAATAATTGGGTTTCTTTCGATGCATTCATTCGCTTTCACAACAGATCAGTCGAAATTACTTAAGTACTCCAAAATTATGTTTCTAGTGTACTACGAACTACAGGGATACAGCATAGTATGTAGAACGACTACTTTGCTAAAATGTTCGGTCGTACTACGAAATACTACATGTACAGTGGAGGAAATACGTTCAGACATAATGCAAACTAATGTCATTATTCATTTCCTGATCTGCACACTTGTCATTAATATCACTACGGATTATTGCCCTTCACTGCATTGCGGTCACTTAGTCCAGTTAACGACACTTTTCAATCCGCCACGTTCAACTGGACCGGGGAGTAGCCGTCGGAGAATTAAAAGAAAACAATGCTCTGAATAGTGTTGGTTTTGTATGCATGATGTTGGAGTTGAGGAGGCAGAGTGCGATATTGGCTGCGCCTTCGATCTGTGCTGGTCTCGGACCATCAGCTGCGCGGTGGTCTCTGGACCATTGGACGTTGACGATATGTACATGAAAACAATGATGAAAGAAAGCACCTCTGCATACTTGTAATAAAAACTGTCATCATTGCGTCCATATTCGATAGAAGCCCATTTATCTGTGTATATGTGGCTCTTGGTACACGCAGTTCTCTATACCTACCTCTTGCACACCTATTTGATGAGCTTTCGTGAACCGTCTAGCCAAACCTGATGCCGAGTTGCGTTGTCCATTTCCAAATCTTTCCACAAGAGCTCATATGCAACAGTTCTTGTAAGTGCTCCTTCGTTCCGCCTAACTACTACCGGAGCTCGAATTGATGATGCCGTCGTACGCATCGTCGGTTCCGAAGTACGCGTTCTGATGGTCTATCTGCAGAGTCATGTTGAATCCAGGCATCTCATCCAAACAAGATTTATCCAGACTGGCCAGATCACCCTTGCTCTTGACGTAGGATCCAAGTATCTTCATTCCGCATACTTCACTCATTGGATTTTCTTCATCGAGCTGTGTCCAGAAAAATGCACCGTGAACAGAATAATCAACGGTGATCAGCTCCTTGTTGCCACCGTCAAGTGATCCGAGAAGGTGTTTCGCATACTTGTGTGGCGTCTGAGCGTCCAGTTTGCTACTCAGTAACAGAACACTGGCTTGGCTGAGAATTGTAGCGCTCACATTCCAGTACTTGTCGCGCTTGTAGATGATCCCGTCTGCATCGTAGTTGCCGAGCTTAAGTTTGTTACACTCTTTCGACTTTTCTTTGGAGAAAGCACAGTGCAATGGAGACATCGGGTTTGCTCCAGCGCTGATGCCAAATTCCACTGGTTTACCCGATACATCAGATAGTCGAGATTTTGAAGATTTCAGGCCACTCCCAGCTTGGTTGGCACGGTGTGACATCCCACTCGACTAAATACGCCACATGTAGCAGCGCACCTCAATGATCAAGCAGTTTCTTCCGGGGATAAGCACGCTCGGTGTTGACGGAAGCATCAGGGTTGAAATGATTCAACCAACGCGCGGACGGGTATGATAGATGATTCCTAGTTGCATAGTTAAAGCGGTATTAATATTAGTTGCAGACGTAGAGCGGCTGGGGACGCTTCTAGAAGCTTTCGTCCGCTTGAACTGCTGGAGCGGCACTTCGTCTTTAGCACGCCCTCCCCCAAGCTGCGCTCTCCTTTCGATATTTTTAAGCTGTTTTGCATCCTATATTAAGCCAATAAAAGAAATTCACATTTTATGATGCTTGAAAATGAGATACAGACACGCGGGTGTTAATAGATCGACTTCGACTTAGCCGGGAATTCATTTGTTGAGCTTAGAAATCCGAATGGATATCCGCAAAGGATCGCTTGTTCAAGTCAGCTGGCATTTTTTTAAGAGGCTCATAATTCAGACACAGTAATGGAGTTCCACGAGCTGGTGGTTATACCAGGTGTGTGTGTGACACACAATGGATACACAGTACCCGGAGAGTTAACCCTTTCCCGAGCATATTATGTAAACTATATTATACAAAGCTAATACATCCATACCCACCCGTTTGACTTATGGGCACGGGTACGGGTGTCCGATTTGGATGCTCAATCGCTGCGGGCAGGTCGGGGTACCCGATAATACCTTTTCACATGTAAATGCATTTATTTTTTATTGTTGTCCACGGGACCAGGCATTCGAGCCTGTAAGGGTACCCAATCCTCACCACTACACCAATCGGGGTGGGCCTGGATACCCGATCCCATTCGAAGCACTACCCAAGCGGGCAGATTGGGTCTCCCGAGAAGTCCGATTTGCGACCTCTGTTTTGCACCCGGATGACCGCTCTAGTTGGCGTCATGACACTCGCTGATGATTGCGCACGGCGGATGAACTGTTAGACGTATTGGAGCAGCATTTTCGACTATTTCACGAACGGGGCTCCAATTAAGCACTAAGAAGTGTCAGCTTTTTCTCACAAAGATGCGCTGGCGTGGCTGAATAATAAATGCGAGTGGAATTGGTCATGACCAGGGACAAATCCAAAGACTCCCTTGTAGATCTTAAACGAGCGAATGGGTCAGCTACATTGCCATAGTATATATATCACCCTAAGCGCTATCCGAAGAGTTTCCAGTAGAAGCGATAATGACTTTGGAAGAAAAACGCAGCTCTTATTGATCAGCACAGTGTACAACAAAATTAATATTAACATGTATTAATAAAAGCCCCCCCCCATCCCCCCGAGCGAAACGGCAAGGAACGTGTGCTCCACTTATAAATGTTCCATAGTCGGTGACGCTCGGATTAATATCATAGCATATTACACTCCGAATATCCAAGTTCAAACCGTATTACGGTATTACCGTACATGAAAAATAATCCCCCGCCGAGCGAACCACACTGAAGCTCGGCCAAAACCTGCGTAAAGAGCCCCGTTTGCTGGGCTCCGCTCGGCTTGTTGGGTTCTATAAGGCGAAGCCAGCCTCTGACACTGTGATAAATATCGATCTGTGCGGATGTGAGCATAAAGGTATAGTCCTCTTCTCGACTGGACCGGCCGTTCGACCTCAGACCCCTCCTTGTGCGTGTAACCCTGGAGTTACACTGCTGGGATATTTCCCGTTCGATATTCCGTGTCATTCCCGAAGTTAAGACCGATTTTTGCTTACTGCATCATAAACTTGAGCTATCCCAAAGTAAAAGAGCACACGTGTGTATCAGTACATGAGTGATCAAGAAGGACGTTTTTTTCAGTATGGGTAGCTACGAGATGTTACGCAGATCAAAATAGATTTTTTTACATAGGCGTGGAATTATCCCAGAAACCCAGGGCGTTGTAGTGTTAGCTGTAGACTAACGCCAAGGCTCATTCTTCAATTTGTCGCCTCGGCCGAAAGCGTTTAACCCTCCACAACGTCTCCCTGGCAGTGAGGCACTGCTAATCAATGTACCCTTCAGTACCACTTGGTGGCACGATCCCCCTAAACACCTTGAAGAAAATATTCTTTCATTGGGCTTGTTACCTCTGCCAGCAAGCTTTTGTTCAAAATGTTACTTAGTGTATTTCATGAAATATTCAATCTCCGAGAGCACCAGTAGAGCCACCGTTCACAACATCAGCAACGAAGTCAAGAACGTGGGAGACACATGTGTAAATTCCGGGTAGATCGGCACACTCCGCGGCGTCACCTGGAATAGCAGCTGCGATACCCACAGCAACGCCATCGGCAATGAGGGGCCCACCAATGTCGCTACCATAAAAACCCGTTCGGTTCCGGCACACAACGTGGCATCGGTGTCAATGGATTATTTGCCACACTCGTCATCAGGGATGATCTTGGCATCGATAGATTGAAGAGTTTCAGCAAAGACCTCTTTCTTGACCTCTCCCCACCCAAGAAAAGTAGCCATCGTACCTGGCGTGTCGTCCGATTTGTCGATGTCACACAGACGTGCGGGTTTATGAGTGTACGGCTTCTCGAATTTCAGCAAGCCACGGTATCCTCACCCCTGGACAATATTCGACTCATCCCGTACCCATGTTTTGGTACACTATTTCTAAATTCGGTTTTGATTTCTAACATCTGGCTATGGTGATGTTCATTAACCCAAGGACTTTACCTGGATTGCATGATAAGTATGGAGGTCGAGAATAGCGTTGGAGACCAGCCACCGCTACCACCAGCTAGACTTCGACATACCAAACCCACATTACAGAAACGATTACAAAATCAACGTGATGTTCATTAAGAAGAAACCAGTTTCTTCTACTATCTAACTCTGTACGCCCGAACAAGGCGATCTAAACATCATAAACATCACCGGTCCGTCCCGCGGCTGAGCGCAGTCATTGGAATGAAATTAAATTAAATGTTGGCTGACTACGCCCAGTACCGCAAACAGAGACCGGCAGCAGCATTACGGGAAGACTAATGAGGAGCCTGCAATGGCAACTTGTCGTCGGTCAGTCTACGTGGTGCACCTGCGGGTAAGATTATTGGCTTTATTGCAATGGTTATTCAGAAACGAGCGGCGTATAGAACTTGAGGGGCATTTGTAACTATAAAAACAAATATTAATACCTCAAGTGGATGATGTCATCAAGTGGATGATGCCATCAAGTGGATGATGTCATCATCCACTAGAGGCACTATATTATTATAATACTACGTGTAGCCATTACTTGGATTTAACGTTGATGTCACTGAAGTATCTGCCTTACTGTACAATAAAGAGAGACGCTGTTCAGCAGAAAAAGAGATAGAAACGATGTGGATGATTAGATATTGTGTACCTACCAAACCGTGAGCACGGGGTGAGTCGATTATTGTCGAGGGGTGAGGCTAATATTGCTTCCCCAACGCCACGGAGTTGTACAGCAGGTGACGTAAAACCTCCACGACAAGAATCTTCTCCGCCTTGCCAGATTTCCGATCTATGCCCCGCGGAGTACCGAGAGAAACTTGCAAGTCGAACAGTAACCACTCGAGGCAGGACACAGCCGTGACAACGTACCGCGGTGAACGTACTGCGGTGCAATCGGCATGTCACCACAAAGCAGTTTACCATCTGTGCTCTCAGCAAGTACTGCTGCCACGGATGGATACTTGTTGATGTCGGCGTTCGCCCCGCCGTAGATGCGACTCTCTTCGTCGGATGCCAGGTCGGTGTCATCTCCGCGCTGTTGAGTGACAATAGCGGGCAACGGTGCTGACTCATCGGCGATTTCAGAGAACCCAAATTCGTTCACTAAAGTGGCCACCGCATAAACGAAGGCGATAGGTTCCGTGCAGGAGCTTCACGTCTGAATAATCGAAGTGGTTGACACTTGGGTAGCTTGAGCGGCTGGAGATAAGACTAGAGGTAAGAACTGGAATAGGACTCAGTTAAGTCGACCGCGATAGTCGTGGGGATAGAATATATTAAGCGTACTAATAGCTATCTCTCAGGAAGTCCGGTATGGATCGTTGAACTGCTCCTGTTGAATCGTTTACTATAGGGGAAATATCAACACGTGTATGGCTACACAAAAGTTTTGCTAGAATGTGAAAAGGCCTTCAGAACGTGTATTTTGATATTGTCGGTATTGGCAGTACCGTATTGTCTTAGTCGTAGGCATCACCACACTAACACATTTTGCAAATCCGAAGAACTATCATATGATTACAGAAAACGACGGTAAAATCTGACCACTATCTGACCACTATCCTCCATATAAATAAAAGTATTTCGCTGGACAGGAATATCCGTCCAGGGATTTGATTGGTTGAAAGGGAAAGTCGGTTCATAGAGTACAAAAACGACTCCTGAAGGTACAAATACGATGCCAGAATCAACGAATCATGATTTGTATGTACAGAAACGTCGGAATACTGGATACTGATTGGTTGAAACTGCTGTCTTTAGCGGGGAAATCGAGCTTGGGTTTGTAAGGTACGGCGGATTTCACAGTCGTTGTCTGTACCAGCATTGTTTTATCAGTTTATTAATGATGCTTTACAAATCTTTTTCTTCGCTACCGCTGCTAATATCTTCACCAGGCCGATGTCATCATCTGAACCTTGCTAGATTGCATCTTTCCAGTTCTTCAGCAATACCGCTCTCTATCATGTCTGCTTTACTATTACCGGTACTATCGACCAGTCGAGTATCGCTTACGATACCAACCTTGGCAAATCCGCTCACAATACTCTGTCTTGACAGACTATTCCAGCACTGCGAGACCCATTGTGTTATGTCTGTTCGGCTAGGGGGCTTCAGCAAAAATGGTTCTCTTAGTGTTATGCGAGCAGACGCGCAACTTCGACGTCTGCGTCAGACTGGATAAGTTCTTTGCGTGCACGAGCTATTGCTTTTTGCAGTTTTTTTTTCTGTTTTGCGCTGCTGTTCTTTACCACGGTAATCTGATAGCTCTTGTCGAAGTCGAGTTATCCATCGTGCGCGTAGGCCGGCCTTCAGAGGTTTATTCCACGATACGTCTGCAGGTTGGCAGACGTATGCGTACTTGGGCGGCACCTTCAATAGGATCACGTTGATAGAAGCCGCGTACTCTGTGACTTCCGTGGTTCAATGACCACTGAAGTCGTCCCACAAAAGGAGGACGTTTTCATCACGATTAGAGCACCCTGCAAAATGATAAATGCGAAATTTCAGCAACAGCTCTGCATTCCACCAGCCAGACTTATTCTCGTAGATTTCACATGCACTGTCCCGTTGTAATGCCTGAATATCTCGATTCCACATTGTACCAACACAACCATCCCTCAATATGTCGTTTTCTTCTAGTTTTTCAGTAGTCTTCGCCGGCAAAGCCTTACAGAGAAGAAAAGTCGGGTATTTTGAGGTGCGATTCTGCCTAAAACGACTCTATGCGCTTATTCTCCATACTAAGAAAAATATATAATACACACAAATTGAGCTGTATTACGTGATGAAGAGGATCCGTACCGCTCGACCAAGAAAGCTGACAACTCTTGCCAGTCTAACCGCCGCGTGGTGTACGTTAAAATGCGGCGGCGTGAAGGTGCTAACATGGTGGTTCTCGCTTCAGGGGGGGGGGGGGGGGGGGAATTACTGCGACGCGAAAGCTGCGTTTGAACCCGTACTGGAGCATCTAGCTCGGTTATCTAGCCCTAAATTCTACGTGGCTGTAGAGTCATGGCTGGAAATTGTTTGCAAGGGTATGGAGCATGAAAGCCTCTTCGTCGCCGGAATCTGCGGCTTCTGATGAAAGTGCAGAGTCAGGCGGTCTTAGCAACGAATCGGAAAGTGATGCTTCATCTGAAAGTACACCTGCAGATCTAATTGACACGATGAATTCTCTGGATGTTATATGCAGCGATTCTGCAGAGGTGCGATTCTGCCTAAAACAACTCTATGCGCTTATTCTCCATACTAAGAAACATATATAATTCACACAAATTGAGCTTTATTACTTGATGAAACCGTTTTATGAGAGCGTCTCCCGCCAAAAGTGGCGCTATTCATCTGCAGAGGCTTCGAATGCAAATTAAGGATTCTTGGGTGCATAAAAAATTGGCCGAACGAGACGGTTATAATGTATAGCCGCATCACAACGAAAAAAAGAACGTGAATGTTGCTTGTGTTGGCCAGGGGCGACATCAAAACCTAATCACCCATGTGATGCTGCTTGAAGGAAAGCGGGCTAAACTAAAACGCTCATAAATGACTCCGAAACGACTGGGTTAAACGGAAAAGCACTTCCAAGCACCTGAAGCATGCCAACAAACATCACGAAATTTGAGCTCCAAATTCGGACGTCATGCCCCACAGATTCATTAAGCTCAGCGCACTGCGATACCATACTCTAACTAAGACAAGGGTCGTACAAACATTATCAAAAGGGTTGGAACATGGATCAAATTGCATGAAATTTCGTTTAAATTTCGGAACTTTGTCGGGCAGGCAGGTTTTATTTGTTTAGCGCAATCAATTGAAAATAAATTATTTTCTTCTAGAAGCACTACCGGTGTGAATAAGTGACTCTCCTTATTGCTCTTCAGCTCAGTTCAACACCCATTGGTGTCATTCCAGTAAAATCTACAGCTTCCCCGTGCTAGGCACGGCATTAGTTTCATTCGTCGGCTCGGAGAATATGAGGACGGGGAATATGCTGCTGCGGCTACGGTGACCACGCCACCTGCGTCCAAGCAGGAACCAACGGTACATCAGCGTGGTAGTTCAGATATTGGGCAAACTACGACAGTCCAGACGTTGACACAAGCCTGACTGCAAACAGTGGAGTCGCCCCCAGCCAAACCATCACCATTTAAGCACAAAAAAATTCCTTGCCAAGGCGGTGGTGCACACAAAAGCCGTCAAGGGTTCACTCAGCACGTCTATCTGGCTCTGCTTCCGCGTCACTTGTTTTGAACCCTTGACGTAAACAAGTGACGCGGAAGCATAGCCAGATAGACGTGCTGAGGTTTCCCCAAGTTAAGCCCCGGCGCAACCAGCGGGAAAAAAAGAAGCAGCTCGGTTGGAGACACCCTCGAATCCACAAAAAGTGGCAGCCATTGCACTTCCGGACATGTCTATCTAGGGTACTGGAGTGGGCCTCAAATACTAACGACAGATATCACGTCAGTGAACTGTTAGCGAGCAATCCAGTCATCATGGACGACGACTTCATGGGTGCAGTACGCGTTCTGCGCGCTGTCAGCGTTCGTATGAATGCCCCGATGACTACGACTACAACTTCGTGATCCCAAAGCATTTGGTGACCAAGACGGACGCTGTGGTGGAAGCGGAGAAGATGAAGCAGAAGGGCTCCAACTACTTCGGCAATGACTCGGCATCAGACCATCCGGAAGGTACCACGAAGGAGATCACCGCGTTCTTTCCTGAGGGGACGCCGAAATTTGCCAGGTTTGTTATACTTGTACTACTGTGGAGCTCGTTATGTTGCTTGATATTGTTTTATGTTGCTGATTATGTTGCTTGATTTGGCTAATACGTGTTTTATTAAATTGATCTGTGAACTAGTGGCGCTGTCTAGGCGTGCGGTGAGATCCGTCGAAAGTGTGATGCTTGGCTAGCAGATATGGATTGGGCTCTCTTAACGAAGTGGGAAAACATTCTAGCAGCCCCAGACCTATTTGACGAAGAGACGGATACGGAGGGGTTGTTGCCTAGTGAGGCTGGTGAAAAGCACAGAGATGGCAGCTGATGTTACTAGAATCCTTGGAGAGGCATGCCTGGGTTCCAGGTTTCAGTTGTCTAGTGGTGAGGGCCCTGTGAAGGTGGACCATTTGGATGGGATGCTGGCGAGAGAGCGAATGATGAGTGATATTATCAGCATTCGATGTATTTGCAACTCGGTCGGTGAATCGTTTGCTATTGATTCATTCGCTCCTACGAGTGGGTACCCGAAATCTCCAGTGACACGTATTGCGATGTTCCATTACGCTGTCCTACCCGTTCATTTGAGCGACATCCACTGGGGAATTATCATGGTCTGCCTGAATTATCGCCAAGTCCCACCCACATTCACTCCCTACTACTACGAACCTTTGTGAAGTGGTTCATATCGAGGGTCAATTGAAGTTGCCTACGAAGAGACTGTGTCAACGTTTCTGCAAGAATGGCATACTTCTACGATGCCAACGACTG
This sequence comes from Phytophthora cactorum, assembly GCA_016864655.1. Lineage (NCBI taxonomy): Eukaryota > Oomycota > Peronosporomycetes > Peronosporales > Peronosporaceae > Phytophthora > Phytophthora cactorum. The sequence goes on from NHQK01000043.1 coordinate 94,453, forward strand.
AATCACCGGTAGAATCAAGTACAATGTGGCATGACGCTCCCAAACAGCCAGACTGGACGTCATGTGGCGTGCTGTGTATTGCTCAGGCATATGCGATGCTAAGAGATAGCTTCAGCTTTAGCAGAACTGTAGTCACACGTGATGATGTTTGGCCTATCGATTTTCGTACTTAAACAAAAATCAAGTTGGCGCTGTACATTTTACACGTACAAAGCTGGAAAATCATCTTATTCGATTAAACTTTCAAGAGCGTTTTAGTAATACCAGAATCAAAAAGAAATGAGAAAAAAATATTGAGGTCAGAACCCTTCAAAATACACCGCCATTTTGAGGGTCTGAAAATGGAGATCATTTTCGGGGATGGCCATAACTTCTCAGGTATTTGACATCTCGAGGTAAACAATGTATGCGGCTCTTGTGATTGATGCGCAATTCGTTCAGAGGTTCGTAAGGATCATTTCGTTTGACGCAGTCTCAAATTAGAGCCGAAATCTGCGGAACGATCGTCCCCCGAGGTTGAGCTTACCTCGCAGTAGATTGGTGTGTGCCACGCTAAAATCCCCCACTGCATGAACTCCCCATGGTCGCCCTAGCTGGCGGCAACCGGTTCTCGATGGTGGTTTCACGCCGGCTTCAATGTCTACCAGTATACGCGCTTTCTCGATCGTCGTGAGCAACTTATCAATCACTTTATCGAATTATTCCTGTAGTTGTCGAGTTGGCTCCACGAAGCTTAACGGATTCCATTCTGTGCTTGAACACGCTACGATGTCGAACAGTTGAGCTGTATCATCTTCACATAGCGGTGAATTTCCCAGTTCAATCAAGTCGCTTACGGCTGCTTTAGTCCACGACGGCAAAGTCGTAATAGCTGTGTGAGGTAACCACAACTCGTCAATGACCCGAAGCTCTTTCGCCAATTTAGGGAGAACTTGTAGTGGATTGTACGAAAGAGCTAGCGTGGTATAAAAGCTAGGGAAAATATCTGAAGAAAATAGATCGCCGGGTAGCGTCTTGAGATTGTTGTTCACGAGCGAATCTTCGACAATCGGAAGACGAAAGAAGGCTGTAGGAAACTCCTCCAGTGATGAATGCTCAAAGTATAATTAATGTCTCTGTGCTTATCCAAGCATCTGCCACTGCATCAGATATTCTGGAGATATTTGATAATACGATCTCAAAGTCGGAGAGATGATTAGGTAGCGGTGGGGTCAGGACTCCTTCCGGTCAAGTGATCACGAGAAAACCCATTTTCGGGTGCAGATTTGCATTTAACGCTGCTTCGATTCCCCAATTCAGAATTGTAACGCTCCAGAGTTCGAGTCCCAGTAGATTCGGGAATTCTCTGATTGAAGACGGCATCCTAAATTCTGAGCAATGCTCGAAGATAATCGACGCCAGTGCATTGCGTTCCAAACTATCCAGAGCATTCTCTACTGGACTCGTCACTCCTTGGCGATAACAGTTAAACTTGACCACAGAACAGCTAACATTCTGCGCGGACCACGGACGCACACTTTGTTCACACATTTGGGCGGTGCAGGAATTCGCGTTGGCTACGAGTTTATCAGCTCGGATATGAAGTGCCAGCACAACTGCAGATACCACTAAGAAAAATATAAAAACGGCGATTTCCTGCAATTTTCCTGGGCCCAAATACTCCGGTGGGTGGGTGTTGTGAAGATACTTTGATTGCGGTCCCAACGTTTTTCCTGACTGATGAGGCTTTCAAAAGATTTTTCTCGAGAATGAAGCTGATACTTAACCAAACCGAATAGCGGACTTCCATGCGGGATAATCTTTAAGAGACTGTCAGTAGCGGAGAGAGCAAAGATGGACTGGTTCTCGTAAATTAATCTGGTGTACGTCGTGTCATCGTACAGGATCTCAGTTGGAAATGTCGACTGTATCGGGTCAAATCTGCGTGCCCACGGTATGAAAATTGCAAGTGGTAGTGCTAAACTTGAGATTGCTGTAAGTAATGTATCCACAGTCACGCACAAGGTTCGCTCACGAATCGCTGGAATTCTTGCACTGAGACTGCGTGTTGAGCCACTTTAGTTACTGCTCGAGACGCAGACGCGAGCATCAGATGATTCAATAGTGAGGTTATTAAACAGTTGATCACAGTCATGGCTACAAAGGCCTGGTTAATCCACACAGGCGAGATGAGAGTACTGTAATTGTGGCATTGGTAAATCTGCGCAGCCACTTCCACAGCCTTGCGTAGCACGAAAATCAACTCGACATGGCTTCCTTGAACGCTTAGAGTCTTCTCTATTGCTGCCAGTGCAGGCATTCCTGTGTTGTGTATTCGAGATTTAGATTCCGCGAAGCTAGAGGTCTTTCCTGGTTTATAACCGGTGATAAACTTCTTAAAGCGAGTAATCACTGCATCTCGAGGCCAAACTACCAAAGCCCGGCTGTGGATGGATGAAGCAATGTGGAGTATCAATTGCACAGCATGTAAACCACCGAGAATGCCAACGAGAACACCGAAAAGTCGAAATCTGCGCTGTTCGGGGAATGCCAAGAGATTCGAGATGTAAGCCATGTTCGGGTTTTCCATAAAGAAGTACAGTCGCGCCATAGCTAGCAAGTACGCCGCGCACAGAGCGTGAAGCGTCATCAACACCAGCCAAGCGACCACGAACTCCCGGCGTGGTAGCTGCGTAGGCCTCCATTTCGTAGTGTAGCCATCTGCATCAACCATGTCGCTATCATTGTTGGCGCTGCTCTGGTATTCCCGGTCAGAATGACTAAAGCAAACTATTCCTGGAGTGAGTGCTTAGCTTGTAAACACAGCCCATAGTTCACTAATGTTGATGTCAATGCTCATCCATGCCAAAGTATGGATAACGTTATTCAAAGGTCTCTCTGTAGCCATCTCCTCCACTGTGTAGCCATCTACGTGTGTGTGCATCCCATTTAGAACGCTTTCAAAAATAACACTCGTCCCTTCAGTGTTGGAAATTCTCACGACTTCATGAGCTACTCGTATGGCGGCGGAGGCTACGGCCAGGGGCCTTCCAACTTCTCTGGAAATGTAGGGGCCTACGCTGCCCAACTGCAGCATGGCCAGCACTTTGGCCACCATCCTACGCCCCTCCAGGCGTTGGCCAGCGCAGTGGCCCTCCCTGACGTCTTCACGGAAGCTGAGATGGCCCGCACCCTACGTCGCAATAATGGAGACGTGATGCGTGCGGCCCTACAGCTCAAAGACAAGCACACATTCCGGACGGAGATGCACTACCAGGAACTCAACGTGGGGCTCCCCACTCTACAGGAAGAACTACGCAAAGGTTACGTTCACTTACTGGACGGGGCCGCGGACTCGGAGCGCTGTCCCGTCCTATTACTGCAGCTCCAGCACTTCAAACCAGGTTTCGGAGACGGCCAGAAGCTGCAGCGTCAAGGCCGTGGGGCGGCCGACGGATCGGCCGTCAGTTCTCTTGAAGATGCTCGCAGACTGTGTGTATACCTCATGGATCTGGCCGTGGAGCTCATGGAGGTGCGGAACGCCCCGGGCATTGTGTTTATTGTAGACGTGGCCAACTGCACACTGGCCAACCTGGAGGCCAAGATGGTCACAGATATTCTACAGGTTTGCAAGAACTGGTACCCGGAAGTGGTCAAGCGGATTTTAGTGGTCAATAGTTCTGCCATTACCAAAGTCTTGACCATGTTGCTGTCCAAGTTACTTGGAGCTCGTACCCAGCAGAGAATTCGAGTTATGGGTGATCCCAGAGAACTGAATATGATGCTTCCCCCTCCGGCCATTCCTCAATGTTACGGGGGAAGTTACCAAATGATACATCCGAATATGTGGATGAAGAAGCAGGCCGAGCTGGAAGATGTTGATCTCGATGCGGCCTACACAGTCCACGATGAGGAAGAGGAAGAAGACAAGGGATATGGCCTCGAAGAACGAGAAGTTGACCCGAACGAGAGTCTTAACGGCATGCAGTATGCCAATGTAAGCGCCGTAGATGCCGCTGAGATGCCGAATAGTGTTCTACGTGGCCCTTTAATGCGGAAGAAGATGGATGGTGTGTGGGCCAAACACTTTGCATTGTTGCGGCCGGAAGCCGTCCTGCTGTATGATAATGCTACTGGTATACGCCCGATTATTATCATTCCGGTTAACTACGAGGTGCGAGTGGTGGCCGCTACATTTCCTGACAGACCCAAAGGCTGTGGGTTCCGAATCGAAGTCCCGGGCGTTGTCGGTGGCCACGAGTTGGTCGCTACAAGTGAACAGGAACGTGGGAACTGGCTGCAGGAATTGCAGTGGGCGGTCAATAATAACAAAGAAAAGCTCGAACGACGAGAAGAACGAGAGGAGCGTCGAGCCAAGATCCACCGCGACTTTGATGCGCTCAATATGATCAACTTCGATGTTGATCTACCCCTGCCTCAGCCGCTTAAAACCGATGCTGGAAGCTCTGCTTTAATGGGAGCTCCGATGCAGGTGCGGCCTCCTCAGCCTGTTGAAATGCTTGGAATGTCAATGCCCGTTCCGATGGCCATGAATACGAACAAGATGCCTAATACGATGGGAATGATGCAACCGATGATGCAGCAGCCAATGGTCATGCAGCCTCAAGCAATGTCGATGGGTATGCAGTCTCAACAGCCGATGGCCGGGATGGTATCGATGAGGTTTGGAACGCAGCAATCGATGAGTATGGGAATGCAGCCCATGGCCTACGGAATGCAGCAACAAGCGCCGATGGGAGTGCAGCCACAAGGAATGATGTCTATGAACATGCAGCCTTCGATGGGGATGCAGCAGCCAATGATGATGGGGATCCAACAGCAGCAACCAATGCAAATGGGAATGCAACAACAGCCGATGCAAATGCCGATGGGTGGGCAGCAGGGAATGAATATGCCTGCAACATCGAGCTACCAGCTCAACGCAAAGTCGCTCCAGGAACAGCTACTCAGTAGTTTCCGTGGTTAACACTGACGGAATTGCGTCGGGTGCGTGGTGGTAGACGCCAGCAACAATGTAAAAGCATTGGGAAAAAAAGAGAATAAATGCCTGTAGCTTTATTTTATCGCCTCGTGGATGGTGTCTCCCATCGATTCATAGAATTGGTCGATCGCAAAGCACGCCAAATATGAACGCATTTTTGTGAAAGCGCTGACTCAGCGCTTGCAGTCGCGCAGAGAAACCGTTTTTGCGTCCATGGATACTGGAAATGGCAACACAAGTTGTGCAAAACTGAAGTCATTTTACAGTAAAAATGGTTAGGTACATTCTCGCTCCAGCAGTTTGAAACTCATTACAAGATACTTCAAAACACTCCCTGATTCAAAACGGTACATTCTTCCTATTAACTATTTGTTGATTGATAATGGAGCTGCGAAGACTGGTAACTCCCCAACGTGGCGCCACATACAGGTAACTCCAACGACGGGATGGAAACTACCGTCGGATAAAACAACATGAACGAGAGTAGAGAAGTTTAAGATAAGCGGAAACATATCTGCACGTTGCGGTTGTTTAAACAAAAGCCTTTTCTGATGTAGATACTTTGAAGATGACAATGGTACTTCTCAAAATTAGTTGGAACAGCACCAGTTGTCTTTTTAGCTGGCGAAATCCTAGAATGGGAACGCATCTAACGGATCCTCAGCGTCTCGGGTAGGGAGGTCTTCCTCAAAGATAGCTCCAGCAATGTCGCGTGGGGACAAGAATGATTCTTATCGCTTCCACCAATTTCGCTATCCTAATTTTTGTCAGTACGGAATTCTACAGTGGGCACGAGAAATACAAGCATCGATGCGGCGAAGTGTGTCCGACATGGCTCCGGGTTATGTTGTAGAAGACGATAGCTTCGTTGTAGAGAGATCCGGCTTTAGCGTCGTCCTTCTACGACGAATCTCCAAGACCAGAGCTGAGCTTGAGTCGACAGATCCCTTACCGACAATCGAGTATGTCGTCGTGTGGTTGCTGCTGTTGTGTGTCCATGGTCTGTGTGCTGCGTTCCTGCTGGCGAAAGGGGTGATCTACTTTTTCATGGAAAACCCTCTTATGGCATACTATGCCAACTTGTTGGCGCTTCCTGAACGTCGCTACTTCTGCTTATTCGGCACGCTTGTGGGGATTGTAGGAGCACTACACGGCCTGCAATTGGCTCTTCATCTGCTGTGGTTCATCAATGTCGAGTTCCCGCTGTGTTTCCTCGTGCTGCAATGATTAATCAAGTTATCAAGTGCTTAAAAGGTCTGAAAAAGACGCAAACTCGACCCGTAGAGTCAACTTCTCGTACTCGTAGCTCAATCATCTCTATCAGTTTTGCCACAGCCGCGGGTTTACAGGATATGCTGAGTGTCCAAGGAGACCACTTCGCGGTAGGTTTTATGATTCGTAAAGCTGCGGAAGCGAGTGCACAGATCGTTCAGTGTTACCACTACAGCACGTTAATCGGTCGTGTGTGGATCAACCAGGTGCATGCAGCTATGGTAGTGGTTAATTGCTGGGTTACGCCTGCGGTGGACTATCTCATGCGTGTTTCTGACTCTCGTTCGGAGAGGGAGGCGTCGATGCGTCACGTGGCAAAGGAAGATGTCGTTGTATCCGTTCGAGAGCGAGCCATTTGTGTGACTGTCGATACACTGTTGACGATCATGACGTGTCTTGCGTTGCCTGTGGCCATTTTCGTGTCCTACGCTGAGTATTTGACACCGGTTGGTACGGTTTTTCGATAGAAATGCTGTTCAACGATGTGGCCTTTCCCAATCTTGTACGTGAAAACCAGGCTCTCTTTGCTCTGAGCTTCCTCGATGGGGCTACGAAGTTTGTGCCGCACTTGATTATTTTACTCAGAACGACGAGTATTAGTCTTATCCTGGAATTGTATCCTCCCAAACGGTTTAAGAGCAAAAAAGGCAAAAGAAGCTCCTCAGTTATGACAATACGTGGGAATCCAGAGATTTTCAAAGACTAGAAACTACTCGGAGCGTGCATGACCATTGTACGTTGTCGGTTTGACCTTTTTAAGGAAGTGGGTGGCTCCTGTTGGGTTTATTACGGCTGGAGTTACGGTACTCTGACTACATCTCCGCGCCGCACACTTGGCGAGCACAGGAGAGCCTGATACGATGAAAATGTGTCTACAAGGTCTTCGGCCATGGTTTGCAGTCAATGTGAGTTGTTCGGTCCTAGAATACAAGCTGCTACACGCATGGGGTTTTATCACCACCTATCGACGCTCTAGATCACCTTCAAGGTGATGCCGTCACTGCCATCGTCTTCGAGCATTGTCCAGAATTTGATATGCCTCCGGCCATCCGTCGGTTCCCGAATTTACTTGGACTCGAACTTTGGAATGTCTCGATCATAAAGTGGGATGCAGACGCTGCGTTGAATGCTGATCTTTACCTAAACATGTTTTATCTTATCATGGCTTACACGAATATGACGGAGATGCCTCAGGGAGTTCTAACCAAGCCGCTTCCACCACTTCTCGGAGATATCGAGATTTCAGTTACGAACCTGGAAGTCGTCCCGGATGAATTAGCAGATGCGTGGTCCAACGTGCGACTCGTTTATCTGGAGCATGCGCCACTCAAAGAGTTCCCAACGGCGTTATTTACGATTCCATCGCTGTCAGTCTCATTGTTAGACGACGGACTCGAGACAATCCCCGAAGACTTGTTCACGACGGTGTCTTTACTGGACGAGTACTTGGAGATTTGTTTCTCTTACAACCCGATTATAAATCTCCCTTTTTCGACGAGAGAAAGCGTGTTTATCAATTACCTGGGTGTCGATCACACGGACTTGACGCAGTTGCCAGCATGGGCCCTCGAAGCTCGTCAGTGGATTAACTTGGGTGGGTGTCCGATTTGCAATGACACGGAAGCAACTCTACCGGAAGTTGCTGATTGTACCGACTGGGGGTGGAACCCCATGGTCGATGGGAGATTCCCCTTAGCCTTGGTAGCACCATTTCGAAAAATCATGTAAAAGAAATATCTATCTTCACCTTAGACAATTAGTTTGTGTTTAAACTATTGTACTGCTTTGCAAAGCGGTGCTTTGCTAGTCATTGGGTCATTCCTGTTGGTGGCCATGTACGTAGTGACGAAGCTGCGTTCGTGGCGTTCGCCCTTTCGTATCGAGACACATTACCCCGCCCCTTTGTATTGCACTTATCTGTTCTCAACCGTTCTTCGGTTTCTTGTGTCTCTTATATAAAGGGCATGGGATCCCGAATCCTAGGGAGGATCCTATTCTTGACACTTGTTGTGTGCAGTATCGGTTTGCAGTCCTTGTCCAGCGACTGTCCAACTGCGTCCCACAGAGCTATTTTTTCTGTTCTTAGCCAAACAAGCGGACACTTTTCTCCATTAAACTCCAACGTGTCCAGTATGGTGGTCGTTGCAGAGGGTGGCGGCTTCGTAGTGGAGCGAGCGAGCTTCTGCTCAGTTCCACCCATTTCGACTGATGTTCAGCCCCCATCAACATCCAAAACTGACCCGTTATCGACTTTCGAGTTCGTGGTGGTGTGGTTGCTGGTACTGGCGCTCCATGGGTTGTGTGCATCTTACCTATTGGCAATGGCTTTGCTCTACTTTTTCATGGAGAACCCTCTAATGGCCTATTACGCGAACCTACTAGCGTTACCGGAACATCGCTACTTTCGCTTGTTCGGTACGTTGGTGGGCATCTTGGGAGCTCTGCATGGACTGCAGTTGGTTCTTCATTTGCTGTGGTCGATCAAGTCTCGTGCCCCCGCTGTATTTCCTCGTGCTGCAATGATTAACCGCTTAGTTAGGGGGGTCCTGCGGTTAAAGAAGAGCAAGAAAACGGAGCCAGTCGCGCCACGGCCATCTTGGTCACGGAATTCTATCACTGCGATTGGTTCTGTCACGGCTTCGGGTCTGCAGAGTGTGTTGAGTGTCGAGGGAAATCACTTTGCTTTAGTATTCGTGACACGTAAAGCCGTGGAGGTTGGCGCTCAAATTGTGCAGTGTTATCGGTACAGCACACTGATCGGTCGAGTGTGGATCAACCACGCGTATGCGGGTATGGTTGTGACGAACTGTTGGGTTACACCACTGCTTGACTATCTGATGCTCGCTTCGGAGGCGCAAGTTACGCAAGGAACATCGACGCGTAACGCAAATGTCGCCGGCTCAATTCGAGAACGTGTTGCTTGTGTGTCTGTAGACGCATTGCTAACGGCGTTCGCTTGTCTTGTTTTACCGCTCGCTATCTTCGTGCCTTACGCTCAAGTGTTCGACGTCTCCTGGTACAGTTTTCCCAATGAGATCCTCTACGGCGACGTGTCCTTCCCTAATCTCATTCGAGAGAACCAAGCACTATTTGCGCTTAGCTTTGTCGATGGCGTCACGAAACTCGTGCCACATCTCAGCATTTTGTTTGGATTGGCAAGCGTCAGTCTCATTCTAGAACTATATCCTCCGCAGCGATTCACGAGCAAGGCCAAAGCAAAAGCTTCACCTGTGGCGGTCCGTAGCAAGGCACTAAAAGCGAGTAAAGCCTCAAAGCAGAGTACCCAAGCTCACGTTGTCGGTCTTCGGTTCTTGAGACGTATCGTGGCTCCTCTTGGCGTCGTGGCTGCAGGAGCTGTAGTACTCGGTCTACATCTTCACGCGGCTCACTTGGCGAGTAGTGCGGATGCGAGTACTATGAAAATGTGCCTGCAAGGGCTTCGACCGTGGTTTGCCGTCAACGTAAGCTGTTCCGTACTGGAATTCAACTGCTACAAGCACGGGGTCGTCACGCCAACTAGTGACCAGCTCGATCACCTGCAAAGTGATGCGGTGATGGCCGTCATCTTTGAACATTGTACAGAATTTAAGATGCCTCCATCCATCCGTAGATTCCGAAATTTACTTGGACTGGAACTCTGGAATGTGTCCATAGCCAAGTGGGGGTCTGAAGCTGCTTTGAACGCAGATCTTCACCCAGAAATGATTTTCCTTATCATGGTTTACACGAATATGACAGAGATGCCTCGAGGTTTGCTAACGACTCCGCTGCCACTGCTATTAGGAGATATCGAGATTTCGATCACCAACCTCACGGCCATTCCAGAGGAGCTGGCTGCTGCATGGTCCAACGTTCGACTTGTGTATCTGGAACACACTCCGCTCAAGGAATTCCCGACTGCTCTCTTTAAGATTCCGTCACTATCCGTTTCCTTGATCGACGATGGTCTGGAATCGATACCCGATGATCTCTTCACGACCGAGTCTCGGCTTGATGAATACTTGGAGATCGCGTTTTCATACAACCCAATCAAAGAACTCCCTTCCTCGATCCGAGATGGACTTCTCGTTAACTATTTGTCTGTCGATCATACCGAAGTGACAGAGTTGCCAGCGTGGGTCGACGGTATCGGCCAGTGGATGAAACTGGGAGGAACTCCAGTATGCAACGACACGGAGGCGGTGATTCCGGACATCGCAGACTGTACTGATTGGGGGTGGAATCCAATGGCTGACGGTAGATATCCGCTAGCATTGGTTGCCCCGCTTCGAGAGATCGTATAACTGGACAAATAATTTGTTGTGGTAATTGCAATTTGGTATCAATGGTGAAGACCAGGGCTGTCAGCCAGAGCCCACAATCACCTCTGTGGTACTGTGGTATTAACCCTTTAACCCTTTCGTGGAACCAGCGCCAACCTTGTCGCCTCGATCAATGTAGTTTATTTGAATACTGTTGAGATTCTTAAAAACATGGCGACCAAAAGTACTAAAACTTTTAAACTTCACTGTTTTGTCAAATCTAGGGCCAATTTCATTATACCTGATATGCACAACAATGCACAATTAACCCTTTCGCGCCCAACGTGGACCGTTTGGTTTACATATCAAGGGCCGCACTGCATAGCGCCCTCAAACGGGCCAAACCGGCGCGTTTTGGTTTTTGGACGACCCTTCGCACACGCTACGCTAACGCGCGTTCATTTCACCCAATCATCGCAAAGTGTATCCCAAGTTGCAGCAGAAATTACAATTCTATGCGTAGATTGATGTTGAATTCGAAGCTCAATGCCAGAAGAAATTTGATACTCAATCCGGTATACGTGCTGATATTCTCTCCTCACCTATTTGTATGGTGAGCTCCGTATTCAAACGTCGATAGGAGCTACGACGAAGAATGCCAGGCACGACGTTCCTCCAGGAAGAAGACAAGATGCTAGTGCAGACTGCGAGCAAGATGTCAGAGCAGGGAACAAGACGTATCGCGTGGAAAGACGTCGCAAGAAAGATGAAACGCTGGAAGCGATCTCCAGAGGAGCATGCCGAAGAATCAACACGTTGAAGCGAACTTTCGGCACGGATGTGACCACATTTCCAGCTTCATTTATACCGCTGTTCACACTACACGTGGTCGACGAAGTGCACAAGTTGTGCTTATCCGTCAAGGTTCTACAAGCGTACTTCACAAAGACAGGCCTCCCAAGTCGAAACCCATCGCACCGCGACTGCAAATGATACAAGCAACGCAGATTTACCCGACGTCAATATATACACGGACCGGGTGCGGTGCGTGTAGCTCAGCGTAAGCCACTCGGTGATGATTCTTCATTGGTCTTGGACGTGGTTCCACCAAGTATTGCTGAGGGGTCTGAACCCCTTAGGCAGCCATCCACACCAATCTTCCGAGATGACCCACTGGCAATAAGTATGGACATGGCAAGTTGGCGTCGACCACATAGATTTTCGCAGTTGCTGCAAGATGATACAACACGTGAATTGACCTTTCAAGCTCAAACTACGATTTTCCAGCGCGAAGCAAGACAAAAAGCTACGTACCCTGGCCGTCCCCCCCCCATTTGAATGCTGGCGAGATACTACCGCGTGGTGTCTCCAGCCTTATTGCAGCGATACAGCGTGTGGGTCCGATTCGATCAACGGATGTGTTCATGGATATTGATTCTGGGTGGAAATGTGGTTGCTCAGTTTGCACGTTCGACGCTTGTTAGAGGGTGTGTTGGAATTGAAATACGGGGTGAGCTGGCTGATCGCTCCTGTAACGGGGTTACCCGAGCTGGTGGTTACACCAGGTGTGTGTGACACACAATGGGTACGCAGTACTCGGAGAGTTAAACAGACTCTCAGTACATCGGCTGAAAGCCATTCGATATGTAGTTGACTAGGTTTGACTATGCTATATAATCAAGCACATACCTTTACACTGTAGGCGGATTTGCCTAGATAAAGATAAATAAACATTTCTGGTATTTGAAGCGAAGAGTTTTTAGGGTTATTAATAACTCTTGAGCCCTCGTTACGGCTGTTTAAAGATCCTTGTTAAGGAACTTAGTATTAGTGACTCTTAGCGTCGTACATCTTCCTCTGACGCTAAAGCTACGGCCACCCGGCTGCACTTGGTAGCACTTGTAGTGAATCCTACACCTGAGTTTACGACTGTACCCTCTGTGAGGATGGAACACACTGTGTTCGCGAATTTCCCCCGGCGCAGCAGGACGCACTTAACAAGCTCATTTCCCCGCTTGGCCCTGAGGGCGTATCTCATCTTGCGTCGCAAGGTCCAGAGGCGACCAACACCCGACTGGAATCGTTCTCCCGTTATGAGAACGTGCTCTTGGAGCATGTCCAAGAGAGGATGAGCGCCGCGACAGCGGCGGCGGCGGTGACGCGTGAGGGGTCTACTAGACCGAGACCGCTTATGGTGAGCGTTAAAACCTTCGAAGGGAACGATGGGGAGAATCTCCTTCTGTGGACCCGTGAGGTCGAGATGGTCATGGGGCCGGCCCTGCTCCAAACAGAGCAACAGCGCGTGGCGCTTGCTATCTCCAAGCGTGGAGGTCGCGCTCGCGAATGGGCACTGACGTGCGGTACGTCGGTTGACGTTGTGTTCCCAACATGGGCTCAACTGAAACAGCAACTATCGCGCGTGTTTGTGCCGCCTAATCAGGCGTACCGTATCCGGTCGCGCTTCCTGGCTACCCGGCAGGGTAAGAAGGAATTGTTGGACTACGTAGAACTCTGATCGCCAGGACGGCGGCGGAAACTCTACCGGAAGCGATCACAGTGACCGTGTTCATGGAGGGGGTCCGCACGAGAGCGGCTCGAGCGGAAGTATTCCGTATGCACCCATCCTCTATTGAAGAGGCGGTGAACGTGGTATTAAATGCCAAACACAGCTTCAGGTCGGCTAGAACTGGTTGGCACGCTGGGAGCGCAAGCTCGTCGAGCGGTCCGGAACCGATGTGCCTCAGCTATGCTGAAGACGAAGAAGCAGAGCGTCTAGCTGCGGAGCAGCGCACCAGCATCCGTCGATGCGTCAGATGCGGGAGTACCCGCCATCTGCGGGCAAGTTGTCCAGTGCGCAACCAGCGCACGGCTCCGCCGAGCCAAGCCTCTGGCTCGTCACGGGGAAACGGCGACTCCCAGTAGGCGCGGGGCGCCCTACTGGGGAAGAACTTAGTTCTGTTGGGCCTCCGGGAGGCAGAGGGCAACAGGACCCAGCCTCGAAGAGAGCTGGCTCCCTTATGAGAAGAGTGTGTGCAAGCCGGGCTTGCTGGTCGTTCAGGCGAACGTGAAGGGCTTTGAGAAGCCGTGGAGAGTCTTGATAGACTCGGGAGCCTCGGGCAATTACGCCCGTCGCTCTACCCTGGGAGGTAGTCGGCAGTATGCTGAGGTACTGGAAGTGTAAACGAGAGACACCATCTCAGCTCGACTAGCGACGGGGACACTGGTTACTGTGTCGAAAGTCTCTGTGGACCTTGGTGTGAAGTTCTTAGACTTCGATAGCGTGGAGCGCTGTTTGGTCTTAGACCTGGATTCGAGATATGAGCGGTACGGATCTGGTCAACGACCTACCGCTAAGAGATCCAGAGAGCAGACGCGGGGTGGCACGTAATCCGCCGAGCGGTGTGAGTCGGGTCAATGACTCACCGCTGGTTGATCCGAGGGGCACGGTCGACCGTAGGTCGAGGCATCATGGGCGGAGCCCGGGGGATGCCGGTGGAGTGGCACCGATACCACTGAGCGGAGTTCATGGATCGCATGGCTCTGAGCTGCGTGTCTCGCGAGACACGGACTCCTCGTCGAGGACTGACGATGCTATGGCACCTAGGTGCGGCGGCGGTGATGTCACCACGCCGACCTCATCCGGTCGGTGTCGGTCGCGGAGGAGGAGGAGGGGGTGGATCAGACGCAGTGCGTCTGTGACGTCTACGACGTCGTACGAGGTGTCCAACGTGACGAGCAGTACAGCTCCATGTGACTGCAGTGAGCAGTTGTACGCACTCATCAACGGAGTGACGGGGGAGGTTGATGACGGCATCAACCTGGACTTTCTCCCCGCTGTGAATGCTCTGTTAGAGCTGAACGAGATGTCCATCGAGTTTGGCGAGGCTTGAAGGCGGGCGACTTAGCCGAAGTGGTCGTGATACGACCTGAAGAGAAGTTGAACTCCTCGTCCGTCGTGGGCGAAGCAGTACTAGAGGACACCAAGAAAGCGCTGAGCGCGAGAAGTGGATCAATGTTCCTTAAATGTCCTTCGGATCCCTTTTATCCTGTACTTCCGGAGTACACGGGCGTTATGTCCAAGAACCCGCCGATGGGGTTTCCCAGATTGACCTGGTTCCGGGAACCAAATACTGTGTCACTCTATAGTGGCCCTTGCCAAAGAAACAGTGTGACGTCATTGACGCGTTCTTCCGTGCAAAGCACGAGGCAGTGCTAGTGCGTGAGAGCAATTATCCGCACTACTTTCTGTGTCAGAAAGCCAAATGGCAAGTGGCGCATTGTGCATGCTTTCAATAAGCTGAATGCTGCTACCATTCCGGCGCAGACGCCGATTCCTCGCAAGGATGTTCTACAGAACAACATGGTACGCTGTACATTGTACAGTGTACTCGACTTGGTGGATGGATACTACTAATTGCTCATGCGAGCGTGTGACGTGCCGCTTACAGCGGTGAGCACTCCGAGCGGGATGCTCTGGGAGTGGCTGGTGATGCCCCAGGGGCTGTCGAACGCACCAGCAACGTTCAATCGTCTTGTGACGCAGTTGTTCAGGTCCCATCGGGCGTACGCACAGACGTACTTCGACGATATTTTCGTCCAGAGTCGTGCAGAGTACGGGAAGTCCGACGTGGAGAACCACGTGGAACACTTACGAGCGGTGCTCGAGTGCATGCGCACTAATAAGTACTATGGCAACTTGGACAAGCGCGTCTTTGGCGCGGAGGAAATCCCTTTCCTCGGTTGCTTCATTGGGAAGCGAGGCCTGCGGGCAAGATCCTGCCGAGGTCAAGACCATTGTGGAGTGGCCGGTTCCCAAGAACCAAAAGGATTTACGCAAGTGGCTAGCCTTAGCCAATTACGTGCACAAGTACAGCGCGAACTACGTGGGCATGGCTCGGCCATTGTCGAATCTCCTTAAGAAGGACGCGCCTTGGTGCTGGGAAGTCGGACACGACGAAACCTTTCAGGCTGTTTAGGAGAGTCTTCTCCGAGCGCCGATACTTGCGCTACCGGACCCGGATCGTCCGTTCAGCGTCGTCTGTGATGCCTCCGATTTCGCAATCAGTTGTGCTTTACTACAAGCAGACGCCGAAGGGCGTGAACGCGTTATCGCGTTTGAGCCTCGCCAGCTCAAGGCTGCAGAGGAGAACTACCCAGTTCACAACAAAGAGCTACTTGCAATGAAGTATGCTCTAGTCAAGTTCCGGGTACACCTGCTAGGCTCCAAGCCTTTTGTGATCTACACTGATCATGCGGAATTACGCACTGCGACGCAGTCGCCACATCTCTCTCAGAGAATGGCAAGATGGCTTTCATTCTTCGCCGAATACAACTTTGAGGTGAAGTACAAGCCGGGGCGGCTTAATGGAGTGGTCGGCGCGCTGTCACGCAGGCCGGACTACGAGCTAGCCCATGTCACAACGGGGATGTCGTCGGTGCCCGACTTGATGCGCGCTGCGTACGCACACGACGACATGTGTGTAGCCTTGCTACGTGCTATTGGGAGTAAGGAGTTTAAAGACTCGGACAAGGACTTGTCAGGGCGCTTGCGCGCGAGCTTACATCGATACACGCTCGATGGTGGGCTGCTGTAGTACAGCACCGACCCTGAGGACGCGCCTCGTGTGGTTGTTCCTCATGATGAGGATCTCAAGTATCAAATCCTCTATGATGTCCATGATACGCCTGTCGTTGGACACTTGGGTTGTGAGAAGACCTATAGCTCCGTGAGCACGATGTACTGGTGGCCGAAGCTGGGCAATTGGGTCGGCACGTCCGTGCGCACGTGTGAGACGTGTCAGCAGACGAAGTCCTCGCCGCATACAACAACGTTGGCGAGTTTGCCAGTCCTTACGGGATGTTGGCAGTCCATTAGTATGGACTTTGTGTTTGGGCTTCCGAAGGATAAGGCGGGCAACACAGACATCGTGGTCTATGTAGACCGATTGAGGAAAATGGATCACTTAGCGGCAGCGCCGGACACCATTGATGGTGAGGGTACAGCTTCGGTGTTTTTAGACCGTGTCTTTCGCCAACATGGCTTGTCTGAGGCAATTGTCTCGGATCGAGACCCGCGCTTCACCGCGAAGTTCTTGAAGTCCTGCTTGGCACCCGTTTGGACATGGCCACAGCGGATCATCCGCAGACCGATGGTCAAACTGAACGCGTGAATCGCGTTGTGGAGGCCATCCTCCGAAGTGTGTGCGCTGAGGTGCCTAGACGCTGGAGCGAGATGCTCCCGCTCGTTGAGTTCGCATTGAACAATGCCGTGTATGCCTCGACAGGTTTCACTCCGTTCTATGTGAACGGGTTGGCGAACTCTCGTGTCCCGTTGATACCACCACATTGTGGCTCTGGGCTTAGTGGGGGAGGGATAGCCGATCGACTAGCTGATATCAGCCCTGTTGCGGTCCGCAAGCAAGTCGATGACTTTGTCTCTTTGAGACTGAGCGTTTTGCACCAAGTGCGCGACACAATGGCTGAGAGCCAAGACCTTCAGAAGATGCGCAAGGCAGAGGTAATGTGGAACGGTTTGAGGTCGGGGACCTAGTTTTATTAAACGCTAAAACCCTACCTACACGTGCAGTGTCTGACGTCTTCAAGACGAAGCTGAGACCTAGGCTCATTGGACCGTTCAAGGTCGTGGTCAAGAAAAGCCTTGCGTATACATTTAATCTTCCTGCGCACGCATCCAGTGTTTTACGTTGGCTTGCTTAAGCCGTACCGGGATCCCACTCAGGTAAGCGCCGAGGCGTTAGCGCCGGGTCGGTATGTAGTGGCGGAGCCACAGGTCGCGGAGCGAACTGCTGAAGACACAGCTACGAGACTAGCTGGCCGTGCAGCTGAGCGCCTTGATGCTTCAGGATTGCGATCCAGTTTGGACTCGCTTGAAGAAGCTGAGCGACTTGCCGCTCCAAGTCCACAACCCGGTTGTGAACCGCTTGCGGGGACTCGACCCAGTCCACCCGCAGCTGCGTCTCATCGAGATCTACCGCCTGGTAGTGAACGTAGACGTTCGCGTCGTGGACGCACGTCGACAGGGCGAAGACGCTGTTCCAGAGGGGGCAAGGCACTGTGACTCGCGGCGCGAGTATCCAGCTGAGGCTCGTCCTCCTCCGGCTCTACTCGATGAGCGCGGTGAGCTCTACTATCACGTGGAACGCCTTGTGGCGCGGTGTCGTCGCCAGGGTCGTACCCAGTACCTGGTGAAGTTGAGAGGTTATCCTCATTCACAGAACTCGTGGGAGTTCCAGGTACCCCTCCGTGAGGACCACCCTGACGTCGTTGACGCTTATGACCTGGCACATCCGTTGCCAAAGCGCCACCACGGCGTGTGACAGCGTCGCCAGGCGCTGAGCGCTTTCCGCCGCTAGAGCGGGGCGGCGACAGGTCGGCAGCTGAGCTCAAGCTCTGACCAGTGACTGGAGCAGCCGGCTCATGAACGTGAGCAGCGGTGCTCGCAGCGGGAGCAGGAGGCGGAGGCGGAGGAGCCTCATGGTGTTGGGGATGGGGTCCCGGGAGCTGACGCCGCGCTTTCAACTTTGCGAAGTCTAAGCGTAAGCGTCGCTCCCGACGAATGTCAGTTTCAGAGAAACTAGCTCGAAGAGCTTCGTAGGAATGGAGCTGTCGAGCTCTCTCTACCCAATTTTGGAATTGTGCTTCATAAGAAGTGGTGGCCTCCTCAGGCCGGATGACCACCGGTACGGTCCGCATGGCGGGAACGGGCTGCCCGTGGAGTTGCTGCTGCAAGCGCTACCGATACTCCCCAGGAGTTGTGGCTTGCTGAGTCAGGAAGCGCTCGCGGAGCGTGTGCCGTCGCACTTGCTGATCAGCCGTAGCGGCCGCTGGCCCACACACGTAAGTGTCCAAGAGCTGCAGCGCAGTACGACGCGCGGTCTCCGCAGGATCCAGAGACTGGAAGCCACAGTCGCGCCGCGACGGAAGGGTGAGTGGCCGGGTCACGGGACGGTTGGACCCCTGCGAGTTTGGCTCCGTGGACAGTTGACGGCTCTGAGCCTCGTCCAAGTCATTGGTTATGACATTCGGATAGCGTCGATCTTCCTCATAGCGAGAGGACAGCGAAGGCGCATCGCGTAGGGCGCGTACAGGGTTGTAGCGTCCAGCGAACAGATTCGGGGTACGGAGGGTTCGCCGTGATGGCTACATTGTTGTGGAGCTGTACTCCTCGCGGAAGCAGCTCCAGACGACACGTCACTGGTATGGGACCTCGCTGAGCCGGCATGGGAATACGCTTCGCTGGCCACTGAATCCCCGTAGTCAACTTGGCCCTCTTTGAGTTCTTCGAACAAGAGGTCGTTCCCTCGGGGCAGATCCCTCGGCTCGGACGAGTCTGGAGCCTTGCTCTCAGCAGCTTGACGACTCGTGGAGCGTGTGTTGCGTCGACGACGGCGCTCAAGGTGGTAATCCGCCGCAGAGAGCCTTGGCACTGGTGCCGTGTCCGATCTTGGGGCGATGTGCGCTGGTGCGTTGGCACGATGTGACTGAGACGCTTGGTCTGCTGACCGCGGAGGAGAGTTTTGGCCGTGGGCCCGTTACGGGGTGTGGGGCATCAAGGATGCGGAATCGGCAATGAGCTTGCGCAGCTAAAGTTCGGCGGAGCTGTGTTGTGAGGTGTAGATGTGTAGTGACCTCCAACATCGTGACAAGACGGACCTCGCTGAGGAAAGTTCGAGAAGTGGTAAGTCCACATCTTGGGGGGTAACGAGGTTGCACGGGCTGGTGGGTACACCAGACGTGTGGGACACATAATGGGTACACAGTACCCGAAGAGTTAACAAACTCTCAATACATGGACTGAAAGCCACACATTATGCGTTTGATTAGGTTTGACTATGCTAGATAGTCAAAGACATACATTTACACCGTAGGCGGCTTGGCCGCAGATAAGAATAAATAAGACACTTCAAATTTAGAAGCAGAAAGAGTTGTTGCCTTGGTTTAAGGTTGTGTTTATTCTTGGGTCCTTGTTAAGGAACTTAGTATTGGTGACACTTTGAGTCGTACGTCTTCCTCTGACGTTAAAGCTACGGCAGCCTCACTGCACCCTGACTCGGACATGCACCATCTCTTCAGAGAGGATGGCAACATCAATTGGGACAAAGTCGACGAAAGGTTGGAGAGCGGATCCAGCGATGCTGATAGCAGCTTCGATATGGAGGACTCAGACGCCGACGCTGAGACGGGCGATACGCGTGCCGCAGCAATTGCTCAAGAAATTAAGCACCACTACACGCTTCGAATGCGACAGAAGCTAGATCTGACTGGCGCTCTCGTTCATTTCGGGGAGTCGCTGACATCGGCTCTAGCAGCTCCTGGTGGTGGAGGTCAAGAGTCCGACGTAGTGAGAGAGCAACTTGCTAGCGTACAGCAAACACAAGTGAACATCATGACGTCGTTTGAGCATCTTCGAGATGCGGTGGGTCAATCGCGAGCTGTAAACACTCACCTGCTAGCTTTTTTGAAGGACCAAACGTCTACCAATTGATGCATTTAATAGCCGAGTTTACTGGTGACGGCGACACAGTCTATCGCGTAGGTTGTCTCGAAGAATAACACCGGTCACTTCGTTTATGTGCTCTTGAACGTGATAGTCTTGCATGGCACGGTGCCACGCTTGCCTTGACCATCGAGCTTGTTTTTTCTTACTCACTTTGTGATTCAAGTCAATCAACCAATTGTGCAAAACGAGGGTCGCCACGATGACCAACGCCATGTACTCTGGCGTTTCCTGCTGAAGTGGCTGTTTGTAAATGCGGAATATACCCTTGAGGCGACCGAATGCTTGCTCCACCGTGATGCGTGTGCGGCTATGCAGGCTGTCGTACTTGCCCTCTCTAGCATCCATACCGAGTCGAATAGGATACGGTGTAAACACGCGTGACGTAAGCCGATAGCCCGCATCACTGAGGCAGTACTTGCCATGGGGTAAACGTGAAAAAATATTCTGCCCCAAGATGGATCGGTTCAATACAGACTGGTACCATTTCGTATCGAATAGGACACAAAACGTTGCTCATGGGCTACAACCGCCTGTATATTAAATGCAGGATATCTTTTGCGGCAATAGAACCCCTCGAAGTCGGCGAGATGCTGAATGCGAATAAGAGTGCCATCGAGAGCTCCGACGACTCCTGGAAACCCACACTTTTGAGCGAAACCGCTCTCAACTTCGCGCCAACGTGCTGGTGTAGTTGGCAAATGGATGGTAGAGCTCTTGAAAATGTTTGAAATGATCACCACTTCTCGGGTGTATGTCAACACTTGACTTTTGCCAGCACCCACTTTCTGACCAGCGGTATTGCAGAGCACCCGTGTGTAAGGTAGTATAGCGCAACCGTGACTCTGTCTCGGACACCAAAGCGCGCATTGGGACGCGAAAGACCGAACACACGTACCCAGTGCTGGCTAATGCGAGCCACAATCGCGTCGAACGTCTTGCGGGAGAAGCGCACATTTGTGACGAACCAACCTTCGCTGCACAGGGGCCTCGCAGGGCTGCCTTCCAAGCAGCCGTCCGGAGGGCGTAGCGATGCGAGGCTGATTTGGGGTTGAAACGACCATAGCTGGCCCTGACAACAACCATGATTGCGGCGGCCGTGGCGCTGACAACGATCTCCGTAGTGCGTCTAAACTTGTGCTGCATTTTCTTGATCTGCTCTTTTTTATATCTGCTCCCTAGTGGACCATGGTGAGGTGCGCTGAGGAACAGAGATGATCTCTTTGTTCGAATGAGGTGCAAAAGAGAATGGATCAGTCACATTCGAGTATATCTCTGCTAGCAAAAAGTCTTTTTTACGTCGACATCGCCCTAAGGACCAGGTCGAAGTATCAAAAAAATCAAATTAAAGCGATGGATTGGGTCGAAGTAAAAAAAGAGATGAATTAAAGAGACAAGATCGCTTCGCTTTGACTGGGAGACCATTTTCTTAAGAGGATATCAATATTATCCAAGTAAAGAAATAGAAAAACGGGATAAACACTGGCTCAGCGTACAACCCTGAATTTAAGTAATTTGTTCCGAAAAAGCAATAAAGATGCTTTCAGCAACAAATTCGCACTGTAGTTTCGTGCTCAACACGTAGCCTACATGTACGCCACTGTTGAGCACGAAAAAAACCTTTGTGGTTACGACTCGTAGCCACAAAGGGTAGATGAGATATTTCTATGTCTTAAACTATTGAACCCACCCCGTTGAGGCATCGCACGCTATGTAGTGCTCCTAGTTTTAATTGTTGTACCGGGTACTGAAAAATGCATTCATAGTTGGCTAAGGTTTTCTATAGAATGCGCGAGATTAGCAGGCTCCAGTATGTTCTCGAGTGGGCATACTGTATGTACCTCATCGAATACTTTTGACGAATAATGGGTCCACAATAGTAGAGCGCATCACATCTTTATCAGCAACTCTTCCAGCTTATTAAACGCCTTACCATTGTTTTAACAAGCGTTGCCTGTATGAAGAAGACTTTTCGGGTTGGCATCGACCAAAATGTATATTCCGGTATCAACTCAATGGAGGTGACAATTTGCGAGTGGTTCGTTGGGTGTCTTGCGGGATCAACCTGCGAGTACGGTGGCTTCATGTGGGCCACTGCCGGAGAAACAGCAACGAAAGCAATGGTATCTCGACCATTTGACTCATTTTGTCCTAAAGTGGCCGCTGCTCGGAAAGCAAGTTTGAGCGGGAAACGGTGGGACGATTTGATCAAGAGTTGGATAACTTCATTGTCAGAACTTGTATCCCGACAAATCAACTCATTTCCCTATCCCACAACTTATACAGGATCTCCAGCTTTCTCAAGACCTCCCGTTTTACAACAGCCCCCAGTGTCGCCGCCGTCGACATCGTCGTATTGTTGCTGCTGCTGCTAAATCATCTGTTGTAGCTGGTGCGTTGAGTGCCAACTCGAAGCGCATGATCGTTGAGATTAAATCCTTAGTCGGCAATGACGAGTCCTTGGTGTGTATGTGATCGTCACCAATTGCACAGACCAACAGCACTACTCTGATATGGCAAAGATCTTCAAGGGACTGATGAACGCGGCTACGCACGAGGACGCGCGGCGTGTAGGGCATCGGCCTGATGCGCACGAGGCACATGTTCTTTAGCTCTGAGCAGCGTGTTACGGTGGTGCGTCGCACGATTGGCGCGGTCTCCGCAGCAGCAGCAGTCGCTGGACGCGCTGTGCACGTTCCAGTACGCCGACTTCGAGGACATCTTTCGTGCCATGGATGGCCTGCCAGTGATGATCCGTATGCGGTACCCACTGCTTCAGAGTTCCTGCCGCATAATGGGTCTGCGTGGATGCCGAGACGGCGTCGCACACTCGGCGAGCATCATGTAGATGCAGAAGGGTACTTCCTGGTTCAAACCTATGGATTTTTATGGGGATTTACAACTGGACGTCGACTTATATATTTGTTCTTTTTATGTTCATGTAGCTCCTCGCACAAGCAGTCGTTGCGGTTGGTGGCTCGCACGAACATTTTACACCGTTGTGCCTCACAAAAGCACGGTTTTCACATGTAGTCTTCAGAATAAGTGTCCTGAAGGCATTAACAAAACCATATTCATGTTCATTTTGCTGTACATGTTTTACCGGAATATAAAAAAAATCCGATGCCATAAAATTTGCGTTTTTTTTGTACACTCTTACACGCAACGCTTGTTAATACTGAGATAGCAACTGCCGTGGGTAGGCAGCTGGCATCGGTTTAATTCGTATGTCGTGTAATCCCGTCTTAGGTTCAGTTTGATTGATTGCCGCCATTCATTTGATCTGGATAGATACTTAACTGAATAATGGGAGGGGTATGGGAATCGTCGATCGATCCAAAAACATCAATTGGCCCAGTGGCGGCTTGACTTCAGTGTCGAAACAGAAGCTCCAGAAGCGGGCGTGAAAATGTTGCAGCGACCCGAAGGACTTCGACAAAGAAGGCTGCCGGTGCTCTCCAATTCAATGCTAACGTTTATTATAGCGGCAGCAAATGATGGGGCCAGTAAAGACCGTACTGTGGTTGGCTCAATTTCGAGAAAACCTGGTACGACATTTAGATATGTGGTAAAACCGCCCATTTTGAGTATGGTTATGGTGTTAAAAAACGCGAATTCGCAGTCGTTTTGAAGCGACAAGCACTGCAAAATGTCGCCTCGGAGGCCGTTTTTTGGGGAAACAGGTAATAAACCTGGGACGCCTATTGGACTAGAGCGCTGGATAGGACGTGACATATGGGAGAAGTATTTTGAAGTAAAACAAATGCATTCTTGCTCAAGAGGAGCTTATAATATCAAAGAGGTTTTACTCGGCATCGTCTTCGTCACCGACAGAGAGTTTCTCTTCGTCGACTAGTTCGCATTCTTCTAGTTCCGTCATGTACTTCCTCTCAATTCTCAGTACGCGTCTGTAGAACTTGCACCAATGCTTAGACTTGACACGGCCAAACTCAGCAGTCAGTTTTGCAGAAAGATCCGCCAAGTTATCAGCAGGGTGTCGAGCAATTCTATTTTTCACGCGTCCCCAAACCATTTAAATATGTTGTAGCTCAGGACGGTACGGGGGCGTGTCCAACAGGTAATGGCCCTGCTCGTTCGCAATCCGATGGGATACGTAGTTCAGCTTGCTCTTGTGTGCCTTGACGAGCTCAAGTAGCTGAGGGATGAACCAACTCGGTTCAAAATCAATGTCTAAGATATAAGTACAAGTTAGCGTTTACTTCAGATACAAAAAATAAATGCATCAACTTACGGTTCCTGAACAGCCACATTTGTATGTCTGCCTTAAGCGTACGTCTTGTAGGAGCAGGGTCTTCTTGCCGTTTATGGTAGCTTGCGCCATCCATGTGGATAATGCATTCCCCGTACTGTTTTAACGTCACACACAACTTCGTAACCACTTCTCAAATAGGTTGGCATCAAAGTTTCCATGGCAGTCGTCATCGCCCCCCGTACCAGACTTCTTAGCCGAGCTCCAATGCACGAGAGACCCGGTTACAAACTCTCCCTGTATAATGCTACCGTTGCGTGTCACGATACCAGCACCAACTATACATATTCTGGCACCTCGACCGCTTTTCGAGATCCGTATCTTGTCTTCATTCAACCACGTCTTACCTGTGACATGGTTGACATTGCAACAGCTTTCGTCGAGGAAGACCTCGGGTTGGATGGGGTGGTTACGGGGGTCTCGGTTAGACAAGCGTCTTTGTAAATACGTGGCTTGGAATGCCACATTGCCAGTAGTCTCTGCGAGATAGTGGCGCTGCTGACCTCGCAAGTGCCTGAATCCCATGTCATTTAACCACACCCTCATTGTTCGCACGTTGTAGCATTTGCCCACAACTCCCTCTATGTGGTTGCATATGAGTTGAGCTGTGGTCGGCTTGATAGCTTTGTTTTGGGCTGTAACATACTCACGAACAATAACGTTGAGATCGCTCTCGTTGTAGAGCTTCTTGCGACCACGAGCCGATGGCGCAGTCGACTAGTGAAATATAAATTTATAAGATAACAGCTGTGTATCACAATGGCAAGAGGGTAACCCTACATGGGCGAAGATGGCAGCCGCACCTCGACGAAATCGGTGTCTGGATTGATGTTGCGGGCTCGCAGCACTCTAAAAATGGTGTTCTTTCCGAAGCGTGTAGCTTCCTTTGTCCGTTGGCACGAATTGCGACCCCCACTTCGACCTTCCTTTGCCTCCGCGACGAAATAATCATAGACGTTGCATACTAGGGTTTTCTCTTCCGGACTGAGCTGGTGTCTGTGCTGCATCGTACTGGCTTGGTTGTGAGAGCTAGAGGGTCTTCGCCTGGTCGAGAAGGTGCTACGAAACCAACGCGTTCTATTGTTGGGCTTCATGCTCTGATCGGCGCCATATTAGTGGAGCTGTGACCTTTGGTTTGAAATCTTTTTATATATCCTGATGAGCTGGCCCCATCATTTTCTGCCGCTATAATACCTCGTGCATAAATTGCTGCGCCACAGTTCGCCCACAACCTCCGTACGTTCTTAATGATCAAGAACATATGATGATGATCTGAGAACCTATGCCGAACCCGAAGATCACGGTCATGTCAAAGTCGACCAGCCGCGACTTTTGTGGTGTGTTCGTGTTTCTACCTTAGATTTGGCATTGACCCGCTTATGACCGCCATATTGTACTGCAGGTATATCTGTGAGCTTAACGAGCCTTGGGCAAACAAAGCAGATGCTGCGGCTGCGAAGCAGGCGCAGGAGATGCTTTGCTAGCCAATTAGGCAGTAGGAGTAACCAGGTTTTTCTAAAATATAATTTATGCGGAGGGATTGACTGCGGTACTGTATTATCTTGGTATTACTTCAAATTTAACTCACTTACCACCATCTGACGATCTCGAGCCGGATTCTTTATGCTGTTACCGTACTGGTTCGCTGGCTTTCCCCAGATACAGTTTTTACCTGAGTTATTTCATGTATTGGAGCAGACAGAACTCGTGAGAGGTCGAATTACCAACAACAAAAAAGTGTGAGGTAAAATGACGAAATACGTAATGGTATCGTGAAGCAAAACTGACAGATACAAAATGTTAATCATACAAGCAGCTTAATATGTTATGCGCTCCATACAGTTTCTTACAGAAATACCAAAACTGATGATTCAACCCTAGCTAAGTCCATTGTCTAGCTGCACAGGCGGCATCGACATGTTAAAACGTTGATGAGTAGCTTTCATAGCCTCTTACTCATGGGCAAGACATACCGGGCCAAAGCGGGGAAAAAAATCAATAATGGACGGTGATATTCCAAATGCCGGAAATACATTTTGCGATTGATAATATGAAGGACACCATGTATATTTTCTAGGAAATCCTAGGTGCCACACTACTTCTAAAAATATGAACAAGCATTGCGTCAGCCCCGCGAAGCTCTAGATCGTATGTCGTGTAACCCCGTCTTTAGTTCAGTTTGATTGATTGCCACCATTTATTTAATCTGGAAAGATACTGGTATGGGAATGTCAATCGACCCAAAAACTTCAATTGGCCGGATCGACTTCAACGTCGAAACAGAATCTCCAGAAGAGCGCCGTTGCGAGCGTGAAACTGTTGCGTGGGCCCGAAGGACTCCGACTAAGAAGGCTGCTGGTTCTCTCCGATTCAGTGCTAAAGTTTACACTCGTGTATGAATTGCTACGCCAGCTCGCCCACAATGTTCTTGATCATCAAGAACGTTGTGGGCGAGCTGTGGCACATCCATCGCTTTAATTTGATTTCTTTTTTACATCGACCTCGCCCTCTAAGGACCATGCCGAAGTAACAAAGAAATCAAATTAAAGCGATGGATCGGGTCGAAGTAAAAAAGAGATGAATTAAAGCGACAAAGACACATCATAGTTGGGTGTATCAGGAGTCCTGATACTATAAAGATTCCGATCGTACATCCGCGCTGGGGTAGCTTATAAAGAGACATCTTGAGGCTAAGTTAGTCGGAACTTAATTTCTGAATCTCGTTTTGTTGTGAGCACTAGTGGTTCACCAGTAGTGAAAACAGCTAAATACTGTACTTACATGTACTACAGAAGTATATCAGTAGTTAGCTTTATTGCATGTAGCTTTATATAAAGCGTAGCTCTTATTTAATTGTTGGTTTGCTGGTAGTTTTGGTTGTTGCTTCTACTTGCCGAATATTGGTTGTTAGTCGAGTACTGGTAGTTTCGGTTGTTGCTTCTACTAGTCGAGTACTGGTAGTTTCGGTTGTTGCTTCTACTAGTCGAGTACTGGTAGTTTCGGTTGTTGCTTCTACTCGCCGAGTTGCGATATCTCTGATTCGACGAGTAATTCACATCGTTGTTGCCATAGTCACGTTGCTGCTGGTCGAACTTGGCCGCAGAGTCTGCCAGTATTTGCTGCCGCATCACTTCAGTAGCGCGTCGATCAGCAACCTGCCTCGCCTTTGCATCTCGGTTCGCCTGCTGGGAGTTGGTTGTCATTTTACTGAAAACGACGTCGAATCCCCACAGAGCCAGAATCATCACTACGATCTTCCAGAGACGTGCGGGCTTCTTGAGCATCTTGGCCTTGTAGCTTGGATAGTCGAGGCGCTTCAATCTTGTCTCCGTCGGGCAGAAGTGCAACTGATAAGAACACACATCGCAAAGCTATTTCAGTCACAGGCTCCCTCTCTCGAGCCTACCCTTGCAACGTAACGTCTACACTGTGCGCAGGTTGACATGTATTAATACCATGCGCATCAAGAAGCACAAAAACCAAAGCAACAATGCAAAAATCTGTCCCAGACTCATTCAATTAGGTCATTAGACGAGCTCTTTCCAGCAGTTCGTACCTGCATGAGAACGAGCGTTCGAGATGGTTTGTGTAGTAGGTAGGTACTGTAGCTGTCTACTATCTTTAACTGGACTTGGCGACCTCCTCGATCTTCTTGGGGTCGTACGTGAACTTGCGGTAGAACTGCACGAGGCCCGTGCCGGCCATGAAGACGTTGACGGCAAAGAGGTTCCAGTTCTTGGGGGTAATTACCATACTGTAGCGAGACCAGATGAGGCCCGTGGCCGTCACAGCCGTCTGCTGCGCTACCGAGATGGTCTCAGGCGAGCGCCGCATGTCCGCAACGTTGGCAATGGAGATGGCCCACTTGATAGTGGGAGCCCAGAAGTGCACGGTGAAGGGGCCCGCCGGGTGGCCCAGCATGGCCACGAGCTTGGGGCTGTTGGCCACGATCTGGTGCTCCATGACCTTCTGCTGGATGCGGGGGACGATGGACGGCAGCATTTTTGAGCGACGAGAACGGAGAAAGTCTTGCGGGTCTGACGAGGGGCTCGGAAGTGGTTGATCGTTTGTGTGGGATTTGCTCTGCTTGGAGCCGGCGATGCGATATTCGATTTCTAGCCATGATGTTTTATTATATAGAGCGAATAAGAGGAAAGGAGAGACACTATTGACCAATGGGATGAGAGACTTAACATGAAGAAAGTTTAGCATATTACATGTAGCCGCAAGCTGTAACCGAGACCCAAAGTTCGGAGTAGGTTTTGATAACAAGCTTCAGGCTCATGACGCAAAACATCATATAGCCGACGCGGGCTTGCAAGTCGATGTACACTTCGCGTGACCACCAGATCATTTTTTGTGGATACGGAACCTGCATCCGATCAAAGTGTCAAGTGTCAGCGTTATCGAATGCCTTGTGTCTTTGACTCAACTCCAAGCAACCATATCCAACACACCTTCAACGACAACAACCGTGGTTACAAAGAATCGTAATTGTACTCTGCACGGTCGAGTGATCGGCGATCTCGCTCCAGCGACAATCTGATCCAGGATCGAGGCACTCAAGTTGAGCGAACCACACACGAGCTGTTGAGTCTCAACCAGGATCGAGGTACTCAACTGCTCCTGTGTGATTCATTTTTACGTGTCTTTGAGGCTCAAATAATGGCAGGTTCCGTCGTCCAGCGTGTCTAAACCGCCACATTGTCATAAATCGTGCCCTCGGGGCTCTACGTCTCTCTGTGGAAGGGGATAAAGAGTTTAGCTCGCTCACCCCGCAGGCCAGCTCACAAGCACGTTGCCGATGCACGGCTAATCTCTACTTTCACTAACGACATTGCTTTGCTATACAGTTCACCATTGGGCGCCGACGTTCAACTCTATTGCCAACATCGCGGAGACCCAGAACATTTTCGTGCTGCAGTAACTTGGTGCGTACAATATTATCCGTTTTCAGTGGGTCACAACAGTGTTGTTGACTATCGTACTTGCTGTTTTCAACAGCCGTAGCTGGTGGAGGTCTCATCTGATCACGCTACAACACGGTGATCTCGCTGTGTTGGCCAGTTGGCGTTCTTTGAGTGTACAGGCATTTTGCGGTTCTACCGCAAGTTTGAGCTACAGAGACGACCAAGATCCAGACTTAAAGATTTAAAGAGGATCCGTGCGAGCTTGGAGACGATCTGCTGCTCAAGCGCCTTCTGCTGAATGCGAGGTACAATGGACGACAGCCTGTGTGACGGTTCTTAGCTTGAGCCGCCGCGCGCACCTCGCGGATGTTGATGAAATGGCAACTTTTCTGCTTGGTGCCGCATAGCTCCTTGAAGATGGTGACAATTGCCCGTCCTGAAGTTTACTGTTGAGGCCGAGCAACACGTTTGAGCGTCACGTCACTGAAGATTTCATCGATCGTGGCGGCGTTAAGAAGTCTGTAGACGACTGCTTCCACCGTTCGTATTTCATGATGAGTCCTTAAAAGAAACGCGAACAGCTCTTCTGACAGTGCACAGTACTTCTTCACCTAATTATCTACTCCAGCTGTGTGCCTCGCACTCGACGCAGCGCTTTCCTCTGCGCATACTTTCTCTCCGTTCATTTGAAGTGTTATTGCAGCAACCGTGGGCTTTTGAGCCCAACTCGGTTCCGTTCTAGCCGTATCAGTCCACTGGCTTCTACTAGTACTCCACAACCACTCACTCTGCTTCATCTCCTCTGCAAAACGACCGCCACATCACCAGTTAAATAGATAGCTCAGAAGCCGCGAGCAAATGTCCTGTCGACGCCGTGGGGGCAGCATGATGTCGGCGTCCGTGGGGTCAACTTCCAGGTCTCTGGATCCCAGACTCTGTCGGGCCTGGGCGCCAAAGTAGCTGGACACGGGCGTCTCGTCGAGCGCGTTCGCGTCCCGGTCAGACGGGTAGCACTTCTTGACCCCGACCATGATGTTGTTCGCCAGCGTGCGTCCGTCATAGCTAAGCGCCTTCTCCGCCTGCAGTCTCGTGTGATAACGCAGATGCAGCCAGTTGCCGCCGCTGCTGCTCGAGTAGTTGATGACCTCGCCCACGGACTGGAACTGGTGTAGGATAAAAGATCTAGCGCTTGACGGGAAGCCGAACACTGTGACCCAGTACTGTTTATCCTGTCCCCACTCGTCACTGTGGATGTTCGGATAGTACGAGGCTCTTGCAGCCGCGGCATTGTGTCGTGCAGCCGCAGCAGCAGCCGCCTCGTCATCGTCCACACTGTGCGATCCTGCTGCAAAGCCCACAGGGTCCAGCAGCGACATTGTAGGCGGAGGCGGCACGTCCTCGTCCTGAGCTTCACTACCGTTAGCAGCATCCTGGGACGAAGCATTTTTGCGTCTGCGTGTGCCCAGACCGTCCTGGTAGTTGCCATTGAAGCTGAACGGCGAGTCGTCGGGGACCTCCACGCCCTGCTGCTTGCTGCGGTTCATGGACAAGCTCTCGGCAAAGGTGAGTCGCGGCTTGGACTTGGATGACAGCACGTCTGCCTCCGACCGGGCGCGAGGGACGCTCTCCTTGGACTTGTCGGCCTTCGGAGTGGACTGTAGAGCCGTCAGGAACGACGGGAAGTACTCGTCGTCTTGTGCGGCCAAGGGGCGGCTGAGAAGAGGAAACACGGACAGAAAGGTGAGCACTCGATTCTTGACAAGGTGGGCATCTCCAGGGGCGGGAAGAGGCTATCAGGGAGCGTCGGGTACCTTGCGGACGCCATGTCGGACAGAGGGTACGCGTTCGATCAATGTACTCCACTGAAGCGAAGGAATCGGTTTTGTCGGGGTTTGAGGTCTCCTCAGCTAAGTATACAAATGTGCACCACATTAGATTGTGTGGTGTTTGTGTAACGTGTTGCTTCGAGTATTCACCATACCTCACAAAGTGAGTGGAAGAACGTGATACGCTCTCCATGCTAAAGCAGCCGACCCGCCGTGAGTACTGGTAAAATATCTATCGACTACTGCATAAAGTACTCGGTTCGCCGTGGACAGCGATTTTGGTACCTGGGTTAGCAACACCGTTGCTACAATTTGCTCTTCAACTTGTGTGTCAAGCGCTCTCAATCTTTAACATCAACGCTTGTATGTAGCACGCCGATGGCAAGAAGTATCGCTACAGGCGGCATAATACGCTGCTACCCAATACAACTCGAATGCCACTGGAAACTTCGAGCGTCATCGTAGCAATTACCTGGCTTCCATCAGGCATGCACTGTTTCATCTCACCACGCACGATAGTCTGTCAGCAGTACGTCTATGTCCTGCCTCCATGCAATGCGTCCTTCTTCTCAGACGATGATGAGGATAACGACGGCGACGACGCTGATGTCGATAGCGCAGCCTCCGCCTCCCGCTTCTCGTCCTCACATTTACAAGGACCAAATGTGGCAATCGAGAGTGAAGCCATGGCCCAGGTAGCTGACCTTGTGCCGCACGAACTTGCTTGCCTGTCCCAAGAGTGTCCGCACTGGTTTAACTTGCCCACAGCGAATGCATCGTGCGGCCAACGCATGGAGCAGACCGCGTCTTTGCCTCCGATCTGCCCACACCACCAAAACGGAATAAAACACCTGAAAGCAGCAAGCTGAAGTGCAGAGCCGTGCGACTGACCCATTAAAAGCGACGACGATGCGTCATCGTGCCGATGACGATCCAGGGCCCAGCGCCAGCGGAATTGTCTGCAAGCTGAAGACTGCAACAGGGTCTTCAGATGTCTTCACTCCAGACTACATTTATTTGTGGTAGCTCCAATGCTGCAGGTGCAGTGAACGCGACTCACATGACGGCCACCAAAAGATACATGTACTTGAAATGCTTGTGGTCGTTGATTGGCTGCAATTTGACGGCAGTTTCGGTCGTTTCATGTCCCCACGTTGTGTTTGAAACAGAGGAAAAACCTCGAAGCCAAGGTTTTTCAAGGTGATTCAAACAGCCTATATATATCCGGCCCTCTGGACCGCAGCTTTGGCCGACGCACTTTGAAAAAGGCCGCATCCGCGTCAGAAGCACCACCAGAACACCCCCACCCCACACATACTCTAGAACAATGGTTGACGTTGCTGGCGGAAAGGGAGACGCTGCTAAGGGCGCCAAGATCTTCAAGACCAAGTGCGCGCAGTGCCACACCACCAACGCGGGTGGCGCCCACAAGCAGGGCCCCAACCTTGCTGGTATGGTCAACCGCCAGTCCGGCCAGGCCGATGGCTACTCGTACTCGGCTGCTAACAAGAACTCGGGCGTCGTCTGGACTGACGAGACCCTGTTCGAGTACCTCCTGGCCCCCAAGAAGTACATTAAGGGTACCAAGATGGTGTTCGCCGGCCTGAAGAAGCCGCAGGAGCGCCGCGACCTGATCGCTTACCTGATGGAGGCCACCAACGAGTAAGCTTGATGGAAAGACCAGAGGTGCGCTTCGTCGGGAACAGGATTCGTCGCAGACGCCAGGATGTACATGTACAGTGAGCGAGGAGAAGCCCCGCAGTGACTGGATGGCAGCTTCGGAACGGAAGCCGTTCATAGCATTGCGCGGCTGCGACGGGCTGCCGATGCTTGTGGCACCCTAGATTATATTTTAAACCGCTGAAAAGAAATCTTCTTTGGACTTTACCCTTGAGTATATGATGACTGCGTTCGTGGAGTTATCGCGGCGGCATTGTGGCGAGAGCAAGAAGAAGCCGCAGGAAACTGGAGAATATGCGATATGCAACATCGATGCTGTCACCTCTGTCAGATTCGCTGTCCCAGGTTGACTCCCAGCAAAGAATTGCCAATCAACAATATCCCCAACGTGTAGCTCCAATGGAGCTCTCCGGGAGAGCTCCAATGCCTCTGGCAATTGGACTGCCTCCCTGCCATACGAAACGGACGGTTGGGAAGGATCGAATCGTGCGTCGAGCAAATCCCGCCATGTGTTTTAAACCTGTCAATAATGCTGGGAGCAGCACCACCGAATTGTCGGCTGCGGATACAGCAATGCAACATGAGACAGCGATAGGAATGCTCTAACGTTGTGAATTGAGAAAATGGATGATGCAGACTGCTTAGAGGTGGAATTTCCGGCGCGACGTGTCGAGCTGGTGCTGCTTGTGGATCCACTCGTACTCGCCGAACTTGGTGTCGAATGTGCCCTGCTGCAGCCATCGCAGCTTCATGGTGAAGCGTGGGCCGATCTCCTGTAGACGCGCCTTCTTCTCGTTCTCAAACGTGTAGCGGTGGTGTCGTACGAAAATGAAGTCGCGCTGGTTGTGGAACGTCACGACCTGGTGACCCTCGAACTCGGGTTGGTGCTCGAACAACGAGCCCAGGAAGCGACCCACGCGGTGGCCCAGACGCGTCGAGAAGTTGTTGAGAATCAGCTCCGGCTGGTGGTTCGTGCGGCGACCGCGCTCCTTGATGCTGGATGTCAGCTTTACGTTCGACACCTTGAAAAACGCGGTTGGGCCCTCGGGCAATCGGCTCACGAGCATACTATGACAATAGTAGCATAGTTTGTTAATGTATAGCAAAGTGAATAGCAATCAGCCGTCAACTTACCCATTGCAGATCTTGCTCTTCTCCGAGAGTACGATAAGGTGCGTGAACTTCTTGTTGCTGGCGAACTGCACGATTTCCTTGATGTCGAAGGTGCCGCGCTTGTAGTAGAACGAATTAGGCAACAGATCCATGAGATCCTTAATGAAGTGGTAAAGCTCGCCTGACGGGAACGGGCGCGTGGTGATCATGAGCTTGGGTGCCTCAACATTGGCAAAGATGCTGGCGAACTCGTCGTCGCGCTCGTCGGCCTCGATCTCCTCGTCGCCTTCGTTGCTGACCATCGTCACTTCCTTCTCGCGGGTGTTATCGATGGTACGTGGCTCCATCTTGGGCGGCGCCTCCTCGCCCATCTCCTCCGCCTCGCGTCGGCGCTTGAGCTGCGCCACCTTCTTGGCCTCCTTCTTCTCCTTGCGGAACTTCTGCATCACAAGCTGGCGCTTCATCTTGTTCTTGATTTGCGACGGGTTGCGCCTCTGGAACGCGGGCTCGGCGCCGTCAGCATTAGCCTCGCTGCCATCATCCTTCTTCGCACGCTTGCTCGGAGGCGCCATGTTGCTCGCAACCTGTTCCTGCTTGTCACTTTCAGCAATTGCTCGTCGTCAGCCAGCCAAGTCGAATGTGGTGTGAAACACGAAAACAGCAAACAAAATGTGGACCACACAACAATAAGTAAACCGCAGAGGTCTACGTAAAACACTTTCAAGTTGGCTCTCGGAGTGAGCCATTGAAGACCATGCGCGAGGAAATGGTGGAGAACGGGCTCAAGTTCCTGCAGCATCCGAATGTCCAGGTGCGTCGTCTTGCTCGCTGTGGTCTCGCGTGTCTGCTGCATACCCTGACGCTACGTATTCGCAGTCGACGCCGCTGTCCGAGCGCGTGTCGTTCCTGGAGGGCAAGGGTATGACCAAGGAGGAAATCCAAGAGGCGATCGAGCGTCATCAGAACGGCGGGACAGCGACCGCCGCGGCGCCACCGGTACAGACAGCAGCGCAGCAGCAGCAGCAGCCATTCACAACGGCAGCACCTATGATGATGACTGCAGCAGCGCCCATGCAAATGATACAGCGCCGAGCGAGGTATCCTGCCTATGTTCGAGTACTGTGGATGGTGTCGTCGCTGGTGGGCGCGGCTTCGATCCTCACATTTCTGTGGAACTATGCAGTGCAATCGGGCTACATTCCGTGGCTGGTATGTGGGCTCCTAGTTGCGTTATTGGTAGTATTATTGGTAAGGGTGTGCTCACTGTTGATATGGCACTACGTTTCCTCGTGCAGCGACCGATGCCACCTCTACTGGAGGCTGCCAAAGTACAGGAGGAGAAGGAACAGGAGGCGAAGAAGGACGAGGCTTTGCTGGCTGAGCTTTCGAGTGTGTCATCAGCTATTCAAAAGCAGACAGAAGAACTGGCCAAGTTGAGCTCGTCATTGGGTGAGAAGGAGCGCGACCTGCAGACCAAAACTTTGCTGACCGCGCAGATTTCCAGCTCGCTGGCTGAACAGGGCAATGCGCAGTCTATCGCTGAGCTGAAGGCAGAGATTTCGACACTGAAGGCGCTGCTGCTTTCTAAGAAGACAGAGAGGACTGACGAGTCGGATGCAAAACTGGTGAAAGAGAGCAACGCAGAGACCAAGAATCAAAGCGTTTTAACCGCTGGAAGCAAGACTACCGAAGCGGCTACGACGTCGGTCAACCCGCAGCAACTGCCCGCTGTGGTCCCGCAAGTATCCAAAGCTGAGCGAATGGAGAAAGCATTGAAGAAGCTCCGAATTGAGGTGTGTGTCTGGCTGCACCGTGTGATATGTGCATTGCCCGACCATCTAAACTGTGGTTTTCCTCGACATGCAGAACTCGCTGGAACAACTCAAGCTGGCAGCAGGCATTCTCAGTATGTACGTCAAGAATCTCGTCGAGGTAAGAGCACCTGCAGCATTGTGTTGCTATTCTGGTTTGATATCTGACAATGCGCACTACATTTTGCAGAACCCGGATGTGCCTCGCTATCGCCGTATTGCCCCTGGGAACGCGAACTTTAAGCAAAAGATCGAGCCTCTCAAGGTACGTTTTTCCTTTGGCTTGGAAACTTTTACCGTTGATACTAAGCGTTGATTTCCTCTCGTGTAGCATCACGAGGAACTACTCAAGTCCATCGGCTTTGAGACGACAGGTCTTAACATGGAGTGGAAGTGGTATACGGCGAGCAAGACGACTGGTGCATTTGATGAGAACATCGCCATTCTGCGCGCGCTGCTCAAGGCTCTTCAGTCTCTCACCAGCCCCAAGTCGTCCTCCAGTCTGTCTCTCGAGGAGATAGCGCACGCTACTCTCGAAAAGTTTTTTGCTGAACAGGACAAGAAGAAGCAAGACGTGGCTTCGACCACGACGACTACGACTACTATCAGAACGCCCAGCACTACCGAAGAGAAGCATCCAGCGGTGGAGAACAGCAAAAGTTTGGTCACTGCACCTTCTTGCCCTGCCTCTACGAGTCTCGATGCGTTCATGGCGCGTCTGGAGCAGCAAACCAGCGTCAGCAGTTTCACCAATGCTGATGCAAACATGAAAAGGGAGTTTTCATCCGCTTCCTCGAATAAAGCAGGTGATGACGAGAAGAAGATGCCTGTGCCCGTGACCAGCCCCATCTCTCCAACGGTGACGGCGGGCGGGCCGTCGTATCCGGAGTCGTTCAAGCAGGTGATGGATCTCATTCAGAAGGGCGAGACGGTGCCAGGTATCCGCGACATCGAGGACAAGCTGTCTGTCGACTCGAGCGCGCTCCTGAGCCAGCAGATGAAGGCCGGCGAGGCGGCCGCGGCCAAGCCCTGGGAGAAGATCAAGGCATAGCCCACTAAGCGGATAAAGTGTTGATAAAGATGTATCCCAAGCGAAACAGGGTGCTGCTGTAAAGTTACGTCTGAAGTGCTGTGTGACGGCCTAAAATTCTCTGCCGGCCGCCGAGTTTTCTCGCTCGAAACAGCGTTCCTTGATAGCAATGCGATGTTACCAGTAATAGCAGCCCGCATTCAATGCGCTCTGCCGCCGCAGGAAGGCCGACAGCATCTTCACAAATTGTGAGTCACAATCTTCGGTGCTGCGCTGCACTGTGCTTCAACACAAAGTTGAGAATGGAGAAAAGCAGGTGGCGGATCGAGCGAGTAGTATTGGTCATCACAGTGAACGTCAATGCACACACGAGCGATGCCATGGAGTCTCCGTGGCCGATTGTTCGGAGCTCGACACCACGAGCGCCAATCGAGCAGATCACTCCGGTGCACCGCGGATTCCTGGGTGCCAGTCCTATGGTACAGTGTTCCGCTTTACTTCCATTGCCCCAAAAAGTATTGCCTTGAAGTTGGATATACTGTTTTTACTATTGTTCACAAAAGAGAGCCAAAGCTTTTGCGGCGATGAGGCCAGTTCTCTTTGATGAGTGCAAAACTGCAGCGATTTGTCGCATGACACTGTTCTGGACGGTGGCGTGGGATGTGTGGACGGGGTGATAGTGATGAAGGCTTACTAATTACAAGTTCGATGCTGCTGTCACCAGATCCGTGCCCTCGCAAAACCCGATCGTTGCAGGTCGCGATCGCGTTGGACGGGCGACCCGCCGGATAAGAGTCGTTTATCCGGCGAGAGCGCTTCTCCAAAAATATGTGCAGAACGTCGGGCGCAGTTTCCAGTTTGCCTCAAGGGGGGTAAGTGATTTTTTTAGGGCGATGATTCCTGATGGGCTTCGCTTCATTCTGTGACTGTGTTGAGCTCTCAAAGGTACGGTACTTTGTCTTTGTCGTTGCCATTGGGCTTGGAGTGTCGCGCGTTTAAATTTCTCACCTGCAATGTCATGTCTGTCTGCTGGATCCAGTCGCCGCCATCGGACGCTGCGATGTTCCCTGTTCCATGCACGAAGCGATGACTTCTGGGATGGTGTAACGACGTGGAGTACTCTCCGCTAACTGATCCGACTGGTTCTGGTCGAGTCGGTGGATTGAGTCAATCGGCGACGCGATGGTCTGGAAGAGCGAACGAGTGGGTGAACTGATCGCACACAATAACTGGGTGACAGGATGAGCTGAAGCCTTCCTTGTCTCGTGTGTGGCCTTTCATCTGCTTTGTGCTGTCTCTTGGTGTTCATTAGCGCTCGTGCGGATCCAGTCTGTCGGTTGGAAGGTAATGCTTGTCTTTTGACATTGCACTTCCTGATGGTGCGAACATGGAGAAAGGTGTCGTCGGCGGATGTTTAAAGGTTGGTGGTGTGCGGGGTTGCTTGTATAAATATGTTTTTATTGTCGAGTTTTTAGCGCTTTTCTACTTTTTCTAAACTGATGGCGGCATCTCGAGCGTGGTGCTGCTGCATGCGAGAGTGGTGTGCTTTGAGGCGACGAGGGCGCGCGCGCTGCTGCAAGCCCATGGTCGCCTGAAACTTCGCCGTGTCAGGCTCCTCCTGGCTCGATGGTGCTTGGCTGCTTTGGGCGCGCCCGGCGAGGGGAGCGCTCTCACTCACTCTCTCGCGTCGCAGCCTCTTACAAGCAGTACTTAAACTTTTTTCCAGAACAAAACGTGTTTTCGGCCTCCTTACCGCGTTTGCGCGACAATCTTCCGTTGCTCGCCGCTCGCGCCGCTGCAGTGCTTCCCAACAACTTGTCAGCACTTGAACTATCGTTGGCAATAGGGAAGCTGTCCAGCAGCGACGCGGGCGTCGCAGGAACCTGCGCTGTCTCGCGGGGGCTTTCCTCACTGTCCTTGACATGCGACTTGACGTCGTGATCGAAGTCGTGGTCGTAAGGAGACCTGCCTTGACTACTGCCACACTCCGGAGACGTCACGCAAGCAGCCGAATCCATCGGGGACGATACCATTGGCGACGAGTGCTCATGCTCCGCGACGTCCAGCTCTACAAACGACGCGGGGCTCTCGACCGACTTGGGCGGGTGAAACATATAGACTAACTTCGACAGTCCCGCCGCGAGCACGTTGGTTTCGATGTACGGTGCCGTGTAGGCATTCAGCAAGTAGCGAGCCGCATCTAGACAAATGGGGAAAGAGCACATCCTTCTTTAATCATTGCCACCACCCACGACAAATAAACAGTCATGGCAATACCTTGCAAGGTATGAAGAGGAGTCGCCAACGCGCTCCACCATGGTAGACCGTTGGCAGTGCACAGGTCTTCCGGCACGTAGCTCTCGTAAAGTCCAGCCAGGTACACCGCACCAGCCGCTAAGTCGACTGATTCCAGTCGCAAACACGCCACCGTGTAGGCACTGTCGTTCAAGAACGACCACGCCACTTGCTTGATCTTGCTGCTCTGGATCTTGGTTTCTTGCTCGCTCAAATGCTGTAGACGCACCACCTTATCCACCTTCTCGTTGATGTACTTGTACGGGTGCGACAGTGTCAGCTCGTACGCCAGATTGTGCAGTACGACGCCTTCCATCGAGATGATCTTGCCCGCGATGGCTTGCGGGTCGTGCTTCTGGATAGAAAACACCTTGTTCTTCTCCACGACCTTACGCACTGCGATGTACTCCTTGGCGACGTAGCCGATCTTTTTGGGGCTCTCTTCAGCCTTGGAGCCAAGCAGCACGCATGCCGCCGCAACCAGGAAATTGTCGTAGCGCACCAGCGACTGTCGCATGTAGAAGCGGTGGAGGTAGTTGTCAGCACTGATCTGAGCGAGCTTGGGCAAGTCCAGGGCTTTGGCCATCTTCTCAATGAAGTCACACGCCTTGCGGCGAACCACCAGCTCATCAGTGTACTTCATGCCGTCACGCTGGGAAGGCGTCGAGCGCAGCTCCTGTTCCGAGAAGATCCAGTCGCTTGATGTAGCAGTCATGGCTGCGTGAATGTGGGTGTATGCAGTTGGTGGGTGTTGGTTTTTAGGCTGTTAACCTAGGGCACAAACAACGTATCAGACCGTTAGAACGCATCTCCCCTCCACACTCAAGGCAGCTACGCTTTACCTGTTAGAAAAGATCTCCACCGAAGGCGTACGCTCTGAAATAGCGCGCGAAAAGGACGGGAAACGGGCCGCGAGACTGATTACGGGCCTAAAGGCGCTCGTCCGGTGGCGACGAAAGCGCTGCGAGTGGTTCTGACGGGCTGTCGAGTGCTCTAACCTGTCCTTCCTTCCCTCCTGTGACCCGGATGCTGCTTCCGAGGTTGCTGGTCCCTCAAGTCGCTGCTGTCCGGCTGAGCCTAGTTGTCGGCGTGCGCACTCTTCTCCAAGCGCGCGATTCTTGAGTTCTCCCCCCACTGTCACGCGGCTTTTCTTCGCGTCTTACCGGAAAGAATTGCAAAAGAATTGCAAATGAATTGCAAAACGAGTGGTCAGAGTGCCATCCCACGACGATATCTTGCGTTTTGTATAGGTCAAATTTAACGGCTCTTGGGACGGAGGTTGTGGAGGCCTGCGATGGGGAGTCTTTACTTCTTTCCATACTAAACTAAATTTTCACCGCCCCGCGTGGCAGAGAACGTTCTAGATTTCTGTGCGCGGGAAACGCACGCCAGGCTTTTTTCTGGCTCCCAACGTGCAATTCGAAAATTTTATAGCATTTTGCGACGGACCAAAAATAGTCAACTGCCATCTTCAAATCGAAGTCTAATGGTAGACTATTTCCATCTGCATTCCTGATTGCATCGGCCGCAGTGTTTCAGGCAGCCGGTGAAGCGAATGTCGGATCAGTCATTGCTACTCGTCGCGTGTGTTGACAGCGTGATTTCTTAGTACCAATACGATACTTTGAAGTAATTCGGTTTGAGAGATTAAGGTCGACTTTTCGTGAGGGCACATACATAAACGAAAATCGCATGCCAAATCACAGTGGGCGTGCGTATTGCTAGTGCTCAGCTTAGCTGCGGCGGTCCTCCGATCACCTCAGGGGTGTGGCTGTTTCGCTTATCCATCGCGTCATGAGTTTGCCTCTCGCTTCTAGTCCTCCTCCCCCTCCTCCTCGTCGCCCTGATGCGTGCGCAGGGAGCGCTTCACGCTGTTATCGATCTTTAGCGCAGGGTGGACCGTAAATCGACGCGACTAGTGCGTTGGATGCGATTACTGTGTACTAATACATGTAGTCGGCGACTATCATGTATGACTTGTGCGACGACTACATGTAACTTGCATGTACATTGTACGCCAAGTGGTATACGATTTTTGATTTGTCGCGAAGGTTTCGGTGGCAGGTACGCGAAGGATACAGTGTAGTATTGCTCACCGGCGACAAAAAAAACTATTTAGTTGCGACTAGCAAGATGTAGGAATGCTGGACCCACACCAAATCGATTCTGGTCATCGATTCTGAATCAATGACCAAATCTCGCTCTACTAATATTTGTTTTGATCCACAATTCAAACGCGATTCATTTCAAGTTCAGCGCGCATAGAGCCGGCGAGGCACCACGAGAATATTCCGGGCACGGAAACCGACGTGTCAATTGTTGATTGGAAGATGGTGTCGTTGTGTCGACAATGTTGCGTGAAGGTCGCACTATGGAATGTAGATGTGTACGCACCTCATGGACACTACGTTGAGCTCATGACCACTGCAACAACCCGAAGATCCGCTTACGAGAGCTGCGTACCGTATACCTAATACTTCTTCCATGACAACGGAAATCGCATTTCAATTCCGGCCGCAGTTGGCATCTCACTTTCTGCCTAATAACGCACGTTCTGCTCCTACAATTATCCGCCGCGCGGGGGGATCAAAAGTCAACGAGATCATTTTTCGCGCTTAATCTGGATGAGAACAAAATGGCGGGGGCACCGCACCGACTTAACTGGCACACTACACATTGAGTACGACTGGGCGGCCATCCAAAAGCGACGGGGTAAGCGCTGCGCCCACGGCAGCGTCAGCGGCCGTCTGCAAGTGCAGCCCTTGCGGCTGAGCCAGGCGTCTTTGCAGGAACCGCTGCAGCAGCTCGTTTCGCACCAGTGCGTTGCCCGTGCCGATCATCCTGCCATCGATTGCACACACACGACAGGTCTGTTAATACTACAACAAGTGAGTGGGAAACTGTGCTGAGCAGGACGTACGGTTGCATGGACACCAGAGGCTGCAGCTCCGTGGGGATCATGGCGAATAAGTTGTCCACGAGGCCGCGACACAGCGCAGCGCTGATGTCGCCCATGCTCCAGTTGTTCATTCGCAGGTTCGTGATACTACCGGTGGCGTCAGGGTCTGCACGCTCACCGTTGAGCGTCGGCACGAACGTGAGCTCCGTGTCTTCACGCTGCAGCCCCAATCCGATCAATCGTGCGTAGATCTCACCTTCGAGTTGCGCCGCCTGCTCTTCGTCGCCGTCGTTGTTAGCTTGGGTGAGCCCCATTTCCTCGATCCATTGCTGCCATTGCTGCACCAGCCATGCGAACGTGTTGCCGCTGCACAGATACGTTAGTCAAAAGCAGGCGTGGAAAAGAATCAAGCACGAAACAAACCCGGAAAGCGAAGCCGCCACGCCCAGGAAGCGGTCTTCGAACAGGAACGGCCGCACTTCAAAGCTGGAGTTATCCTGGTCTTGAGAGGTGTTTTCCGCGCTAGAAGACAGCTTCGCAACGTCCGAGCCAGTTAGTACCATGGCCATCTGAGCCGACGTGCCGATGTTCACCACTATTAGGAGCAGAATCAAACGAGGTAACATACACGTTAGTCATACAGAAAAGCTCGTAGCCTTAATCAGTGACAATGGAGCGTACACGTTAAATTGGACTCGCTGCCCGGCTGCGACTGTCGCTGCGACAGCGCGGCCAACACGGAGCACGGATGGTCACCCATTGGGACGC
The DNA here is from genome assembly GCA_016864655.1 of Phytophthora cactorum. Classification (NCBI taxonomy): domain Eukaryota; phylum Oomycota; class Peronosporomycetes; order Peronosporales; family Peronosporaceae; genus Phytophthora; species Phytophthora cactorum. The sequence continues at coordinate 137,066 of NHQK01000043.1, forward strand.
ACACAGGTTTATTCGCAGGCAGTCCGAAGCCAGCGTATCCAGCAGAGCTGTGGCCAATGCATGTGCCTGGCTTCTTGACAGCAGGCAGCATCGACGATGGAATCCGCAGCGCACGCAAAACTCTGGGGTCCCAGGTCTGGGTTTGCAAATTCAGGCCACCCCAACTATGAGCATCGGTAGTGTCCATAAACGTCTCGCTAGGAAGCGTATGGCCGCACAACACGAAAGCCACAAAATCGTGGATCGTCCCGCAAGCGTCCATGCCCACTAAAGTGCGCGGAGAGTTCTCTAAAGTGTGTGCGAACGAGGCTAGTCCGTATCCTGCAGCAATCCGACTGGGTGGTGAAGCATTTCCACTAGTTTTAGAGCGAGCAATCTTTTCCCGACAGCTCTCCAAGAACGCAGGCGAGCAGCGCTGATCCTGCCACGTGATCAGCTCGCTCCACATGGGCTCGTAAGTGTCGTCATCTTTGTGCCCTCCTGTTGCCAGCAAGCGTTCGGCTGCCTCGTGCGCGGCACGGCTGCACCACCACACGATGCCGTGCATTTGACCGCAAATACCTACCGACGTCACTCGCCTTCTTGCTGTTTCTGGTAGCAATTTCACGGCGCGCTGCACTGCCAGCAGAACCTGACCCACATTCTGCACTCCGATTCTACTCTCCACAACGTCTTCTCCTGGTCTAGTCGGTACGGCCACATCGCTGAGAGATACGTTGGCCATGGCGACAGTCTGGCCGCCGCCAGCTTTCACCAAGACGCACTTGATGGCCGTAGTGCCGATATCCAACCCGAACAGCAATGGAGTGTCGTCGTCTGGCTCACATTCCAACGAATTGGACGGCATAGCAGCAGTCTGTAGCTCTCTGGAGGGCGGCACGGGCTCCGTAGACTGCGTAGCAGGTGCTCTGGAAGTGGCCGCAGTTGTATTGGAGCTCGTCATGGTCGTTGTCGTACTGGACCGCGCTGATCCTGTGGCTGATCCTGCCTGTGTGAAGCCGTGTCGCTCCACGAACCTCTGACAGAGCCTCGCGAGTGCTGCTTGTCCGCTCTCGGCACTTTTCTTTCCAGTCATGTAGCCCTCGAGCCACTGCGCGTGGTTCTGTCTGATGTAGTCGATCATATGAGATGACGTCATGTCCCTTCCCTCGCGTCGTCCCTCCTCCAGGAACGCGCTCAGTTCCCGCCCAAAAGGCAGAATCTCACGGCGGCCTGAGCGGCCAATGGACTTGCGCGTGTCCGGACCCTCGAAGCTGTTGATCTTATCGGCGTCGTCCAGCCAGTGGCGAAGCGTGCGACGCGGTATGCCCTCCATCCGACAGACCTCACGCACACCCGCGATCTGCGCCAGAGCAATGAGCTCGCGCTTCTTCTTGACCGAGTAGTTAGTGCGCTGCTGAGTCCGCCGTCCGGCCGAGTCTGCGCTAGCTTCGGATGCAGCTCCTGCTACCTCCGGAGACGCAATAGGATTCGTGCTTGCACCGTCAGACAGAGCGGCACTTCCGCTCACTTGTTCAGTTGCACTCAACGTCGTGGGCACATCAATGCCCACGCCAGCCGCCGCCGCAGTTGCCGCCTCCATGCTCGCTTCAACTGAAGTTGCTGCAATGATGATGAAGTCCCTGGTGTCATCTGATTGGTAGAAAAAATGCAAAAAGTTGCAGTGTCTTACAATTGAGGTGAAGACTTTACATTCAGGGAGGCTCAATATGGCAACTAGACGCAGTTACACGGCTGCCTTCAAGTTATCGGTGGTGCGTGAGTTAACGGAGACCACTCCGCCGGCTTCCGTGCGCTCACTGGCGCAACACCATGGCGTGACGCCGTCCATGATCCGCAAGTGGCTGAGCAACCGGTCGGAGCTGGAGGCGGCAGTGGCGCTGGACACTGCAGGCCGCAAACTTGGTAGTGGACGTCGCCCCAATGCGGCGATCGACTCGGCGCTGCTGCAGTGGGTCAAGAGTCAACAACAGAGTGGCAAGGGCCTCACAGACCGGGAGATGCAGGAACAGGCCAGACGCATCGCCGAGACGCAGGGTGTCCAGGGCTTCCACGCATCCAATGGCTACATTTACAGTTTTAAGAAGAGGAACAAACTGTCGACGACCACAGGCAACAAGACGAAGACGATGGAGCCGACGGGGGTGACTGTGCAGGTGAGTCAGGAGGCCGAGGCCGTGGAGAGAGACTGCATGTTCGGAATGGATATCGGTCTTAAGAACATCAAGTGCGCGTTGGTATGCGCCACATCTGGGAGCATCTTGGCCACGTCCAGTGCACCCATTCAGCACGACGCCAAGTCACAGGAGAGTGAACAAAATGTGACCAACATTCTGCTAGCGGTGCTCACTGCGGTGCAAGCACTGCCGACGTCATTGAGACGGAGCATTCGCTCGATCGGCATCTGTGGAGTGGTGAGTGCAGCTGGCAATAATTGATAATTAACGTTAAGTGCCTGGGGACTGACGCGTATTGTGTAAATAGATGCATGGGATCGTGTGGTGGCGCTGCAATGCGATCCGACAGGCGATTGGTGAGATCCAGGCGGAGAAAGGCACAGCTAGGAGCTGGCCCTGGAGTACCTACATCACGTTCTTAGACCAGCGCTGTACGCCGGCTATGCTGACTGAGTGGAGGGCCAAGATTCAACTGGTCAACGCTGCGGCCACTGCGACTCCGTTCGGGATTGAACCTCTCGATGTCTGTGCGTCGACGTCGCCCATTGCGTCGGGATACGGACTCGCTACGTTTGCGTACATGATGGAGAGGCAACCGAGCGATATTGCGGGCTTTGACACGTGTGGAACTATTCAAGACTTTATTGCGTTTGCGCTATGTGGACACTCGATCCCGGCACAAAACTGCATGGACGTCACGGATGCCTTCAGCTGGGGAGGCTTCGACATCAACACGAAGACGTGGAATCCTCACACGTACGTCGACGTTATCCAGCACTACGGTGTGTGTGGTAACTAACTTGTTCAATGCGTTCCAGTGTACAGGCTCTCAATCTTCCAGCACATATGCTGCCGACGGTGAAGGCACCAGGTGCCATTATTGGCCAAAGTTCTGACGCTGCAGCAGTTTTAGGTCTACCTAACGGGAAGCCCGTATATCTAGCCATGGGCGATCACCCGTGTGCAGTCATGACCGCCATGGCACAGACACGAGGACCTGCTGATCTCAACCTCTCGCGCACTTCGGGTACGCTTGTCTAGTGTAGACCATGAGTCTTACCTCTGACGTTCGTACACACGTGCTGTGGATCAACAGTCTTGAGCGTTGGTTCAGCTTCGCAGTTAGCTATGGTGTTAACGGAAGAGGACGCGACGCAGCTAAAACAATCTCGTGGCAGCTGCTCGCTGACCTTCGAGGTGAGGCCGTTCTTGTCCGAGAATTGGTATCTCGGTGTCGCTGGGTCGTTGTCAGGGTACGTTTGCATCGAAAATGTATAGCCTCTTTGTGGTCTAACAAATGTGATTTGTTGAACCCCAGCGGCAACATATTTGCGTGGTTTGTGAAGCAGTGCCAGGCTTGGAGCCGGCAATTGGCAGTGGACCCAACAGCCGAGCACCTGTCGGATGATGAAACGTACGCGCGATTGATTTCTCTCGGCGGCACCAAACTGGACACCGATCTCAAGTTTTCACCGACGCTGTACGGGGAATGGGCATCGCCCGACGTGAGAGGCAGCATTGAGCAACTACGCATCAGCAACTGGTCACTCGGCGATATCAGCGCTTCCATCTGCCGCGGTCTGGTCGACAACATATTCTCGATGGTTCCCGAAGACCTGCGCACAGACCTGCTCCAGCAACCGTACGTAGCTCTAATGTAGTTCCTGCGTAAACCATGGCAGCTAATACGAGTATCGCAGGATGATCGGGACGGGAAATGCACTGGTACGCAACAGGCTTCTACAGCATTTTCTTGGGCAGAAACTAGCGCACCCTTCTCAGCTGTCAATCCAGAGCACAGCAGACGCAGCGGTCGGTGTCGCCTTCATCCCGTCACTACTGCAGAAATGAGTGTTGGAGGCCAATTCAACGGCTATTGGCATTGTCTCTAGCTAGAGATCTACAAACTTGTTTAGTGCAAGGTCAACACAACATGGACATCGTTCTCAAGAATGCCAAGTATTTCATTGAAAGACGACGGAGGTACTACAAACTACTTCTCGGAGTAAAAAAATCAGCTCAGGCTTCACGGTGTCGCTGCAAGAGTTCCCGGCTGCAGCTAATCACGAAGCCAAAGCGTTTCTGGGTAAAACTTTGCGTCGCTGAAGGTCTCGCGCAATCAAGTCAATGCGCACACCCATGTTGAAAAGCTCTGTGGACGCCGACTGCGCAGTCTCGGAGTTTCCGGCGCAATGCAGCGCCACAACGGTGTTGTCTTTCCGACTCAGCACGGGTGACCCAGACGAACCAGGCTCCGTGTCGGCATTGTACCAGACACTTGGCTGGATGTCACTTGGTTCTCTGCCACGAAGATATCCCGAGGAATCGATCGAGTTCGACGGGAGCACCTCAATCACTGCGGACTTCCCATCTTTCGTGGCAGCAATCTCCTTGGGCTCACCGCGCGGATGTTGTGGGATGTAGATGGCTTCTCCGTCGACGGGACCGGCAGCACGGAGGCGCAGATAGCCATAACGTCGCGTCAAGTCTGTCGCTAAGTCATTCGTGAGCACTCGTAGCAGAGCATAGTCCAGCGCCCGGTTTTCCGTGATAACTGAGACTCGCGTGGCTTCCACAGTGCCAACTTTTTCTCCCATGAATCCTAGCTCCCGACACGATTTCGTCTCGGCCATGAAGCCTACAACAGCCTCCACGACGCGACCAGCCCTGTCAGGCGGAGAACGAGTATTGGGCCAGAATCGGCTGATGACACTGGGCAGAACTCCTTCCGTCCGGTCCTGCTCGACTACAGTAGCATCTTTCATGCAGTGGTGGTTGGTGATCAAGTAATTGCCTCGTCCGATGAGCCAGCCCGTGCAGAACGACCAGTTTGTGACTTGTTCGGAGCCCTGTGAAGGTTGCTCGCGCTCAGTGCGGATCATCAACCTTGCCACAGCTCGAGCCTTTGCGTACATTTTTGGCTGGGTTTTCCGATAACAGACGGCTTCTTTGGCTTCATCCTTGGCTCCGACCGTGCTTTCAATGTCGACTCCAATAATTGAAGGGCTGTACGTGACGTACACGTACGAGTCCATCACTACTACGGGCTTGTCACGTCTTGGAACGATTGGGAGCATAAGCGTCGGAATACTCGGAAAATATTCAATCACGACTGTGTCGCCTTTGATCAAGAAGGGGTGTGTCCGTAGCAGCAGTGAATACGGCGATTCATTGCTGGTCTCGATCTTCTGAACGAAATTCGCCGTGACATTGACTGACGTCAAGCCACTGGGATCACGCACGACGAGTTTGTCCCCTGGTAACAAGTTGAATTGCTTGAAGTTGACAGCAATGAAAGCTGCGCCAGACTGGACGATCTGAAGTGCTGATGGAGGTCTGTTGTTGCTCGGGAAAAGGCTCCACTCCGCTCCAACGACTGGATGAAGAACAACGACTGCGTCGGCAGCTTGGACATGCTGGGGTAACCCACTCGCACGTTGCCCACACGAGCTCACGTTCACGTACACTCGCACTGGAAGCGACAGCAGTGAAAACAGGAAGAATGCCCAAGACGACACCAGCATGTGGCTCCTCATTCTCCACAAACTGCAGGTGTTGTACTCACCAAACCGGATTGGAAGGCACTGTTAGGTTTTCTTCGTGTTTGGCTGGGAAAGGTATGAAGCGCCAGTCTTTGATCGTAAGAAAAGAAAAATTAGTTTACTTTTTTCTCAAGTTTTACTCGTTCCTCCTGAAATCCCTTACTGATGCTGCGTTGGAGGTTGAAGCTTGACTTCCTCGATAGTAACAGGCTTACCCATGTCTCCTTTAACGTCGTCAGTCTTCGTGATGCTGGCATCCAAGCCATGAGGGTGGACCGCCGCTGCTCCTGCATGCTTCACTTCTTCGACCTTGGGTGTGAAAAGTGTATTATAGCAGATCCCAAATACCACAAATTGTACGAGAGTCATCCCAAGACCAGCTACTTGATCATACCACCAGCCTGTAAACAGCGTCTGACTGATTGCCTGTTGTCGACGGGAACAGCCTCGGGATCCCCCATTTCTTCCTTGCTTAAGTGATTGGAATAGATAACTCCGAAAGCCACCAGCGCTATCCCTACCAGCATACCCACAAGATGAAGCAGTTTTTGCCTCAAAGAGCCATCCTCGGCGGAGCCTATTGCAATTGAGGTTGCCTTGGACAGTACCATAGTGAGCAGCATTGTCACCCAGTAGGCTTTGCTCGACGTCTCGACATCAGCTGATTGGCACGCGTAGGACGATATATCTGTAGCAGAGTCCGTTGATACTTCACTACTCGCACCAGAGCACCTATAGCTACCACAACCATTGTTTCCTCGACACTGACAATCGTCCGTGCATCCAATGTCTACTCTGTCGCAGTACGTCTGACAGGAGCAATCATAGCAATACTTCACCGTGTGAATTGACTGGCAACTCTCGTTGTTGTACACAACTGTGCCAAGCAAATAAGCCAGCGACAATGTAACCAAGAATGCCGCAGCAATGGCACAGGCGCGGCGCGCATCCAGCGGGGGCGCACAGCGGCGGTCTTTTTGCGCCAGTCAATGAGTCCAAAAAGTTCGTTCTTATCGCACAGGTAGTCAATGAATGTTACGGACGCTCCATCGTCTTGTACAAATGATGCGAACGACACCAGAGTATAAAGACACCACGCAACACTGGACAACCGATGTGTGACGGTTTGCTTTATCGACGGCTCCTTGGTATTGTCAGGGAAGCAAAACCGTGCAACAAAGACAGTAGAACCACCAAGGATGATAGCAGTTGCTAGGAACACAGCACACACGACACCGTAGTCTCCGTCGCCTATGCTGGGGGCGTCATTTGTTTCTTCGTTGTGTGGGCTTGAGATCATAGGTGTGCACTCGAATGGCGCAGTGCAGGATGCTTCAATGTTGCCATTCGTCTTGACGCATGAATAGCAAGAACACCCTACAAGTACTTTCGGCATAATGGCACGAGCTAAGAGACATGGAATTGCAGTTGTCTGCACCATTTGAATCGCTTGAGCTTGTCGGAGTCGCAATCGTTGCAGCTGGTACAGTGTACGAACCGGAGCACGAGTATGGGGAGTAGCAGGTGTAGCTGATATCTCCATCGGACGAGTAGCAGGAGTTACTAGTGCAAACCGAGCTGACTTCAGCGCACATCGTAGCTAGGATGTTATGGTAGCTGTAGCAATTTCCTTCAAAATATGCTGGGGCGAGCGAAGCCCAACAGCAAAGACCAGTAGGATAGCGAAAACCTGCGCCTGAGAGGGGTGGCTTGGCATCGGCTTTTCCTTGTGAAGTGTGCGGCCTGTTGCTTGTCTATTGGAAACTGAGGCTCTGTCCTCCGTAGCCACCCACCTCCAAGAGGTCGATCGTTTCGCATCGGAGTTATCGGACACAACAGGTCATTCATTGACTGCTCATGTCCGCTTGAAAAACTCATCCCAACAAGCAGAAACACGTTTTGCTCTTTAACAGCTCAAAACCGCAACGGCGCGGTTTTTTGGACTTGGCGCAATTTACAGTTAGGTCCCTCGCACAAAATAATTGCTGGTTTTGCTTGACGAGTCGGTCGTAGACCTGGAAACGACACAGGGATAAATTTTGGTTTTGCTCTTACTTTTTACATTCAAAAATCGCCTCAATTGGTTGGGAGGTGGACTGATTCTTTGGCTGTTTCTGGGTGGAGAAGCTGTAATTACGAGCTGGTATCCTGGATAGGTTGTAGCATTACATACCGATGCTCCAGCGGATACGCCCTCAGACCACTTCCAAGATACATGTACGCAGTGTTCTGCTGCATCCGATAAAAACGCTGTTCCCTAATGTTCTCCATCAACAACCTGCGGCCACTTGCTCCATCTTCAGCTGCTCGTTAGATATCTCCAACGCATCACTACGGTCCACCTCGTCTCGCACTCTAACGCTGTAGATCCGACAGCAGACGCACCCTGCCACCATCTCTACTGCAAATGCCAACTCCAACAGACCTAGCACCCGATGTCCGTCTACCAGGATGACCACACCGAGAGGCAGGAACACCAGTGCATGAAGTAGGAAAACCAGTGTGTTCACAACCATCGAGCAGCCCACACGGCGCTTCGGGATCAGCCAGACGCCGAGAGCGCATGAGAGGGAGAGCAGCATCGAGAGACCGAGCACCACCAGGCAGAGTAGGCGCTGCGTGGTCTGCGACGTTGATGTCTGGGTCCTGTCCGCGGTCGCCAGTATCACAAGGTGCAACGCATCGACACACGCGACCGTCACGTTCATCAGGCTCAACACTGTGCGCCATCGTACGCTGCTTGGCATGACCGATCGACTAACCGCTGATTGGCGAGTTTCTTGGCGATCGTCTAGCAATTAGCTTCAACTTACCGGTCTGATACCGGTCGAAATCAGGTTAAGGCCAAAGATACCGAATCCTGGACGGCCGCTTGCTAGCTCAGTGAAGGAAAAAACCCGCGAGGCTCAGGACGTGACGTCCGAAGAAAGCAAGAGTCCGTCCCCAGAAAAGAGACCGCCGCCGCTATGGGCTGCTGCTTGTCCCGAGAGGACGACCGCTTCGACAGCGGGAACGAGGCGCTGCTGCCCAAGGGCAGGAACGGCAACAAGCGAGTGTGCGTAGATACAGTTTCTTTTCCCTGGTCTTAGTCTTCTTGCATCCACTGACTTGCTTCTTGCTGCAGAGAGAAGGCGATCGATGCCAAGAAAGAAGACGCCAATGGCAGCTACAAGTCACCGTCGGCCGTCATTGCCGCTGGAGACGCCAGTTCCAAAGTGCCGGCCAAGCCACAGCCGCCCAAGAAACCTGTGGAGAGCGTCGACCTGCTGGGACTCAACGACAAGCCGCCAACGCCACTGGCTGCACCAGTGATCAAGGCCCCCACGCCTCCTAAGCCAACACAAGCCCCGTCACCGCCCAAACCGGCAGCTGCAGCACAGGCACCAACTCCACCGGAGCCGGCAGCAGCGGCGGTTGTGAAGCCGGAGTCGCCACCCAAACCAGCGGAAAAGGAGCCATCGCCACCCAAGCCAGCGACCAAGGAACCATCACCACCTAAGCCAACACTGGAAGAAACGACACCATTGAAGCCGGCAAAGACGTCTCCGCCCAAGCCATCACAGCCGTCACCGCCCAAGGAGACGAAAGCGTCGCCGAAGAAGCCGTCAGAGACTGAAGAGGACAATGTGATGGCGTCAGCGTTTACGCCCGTGTCTGTCAAGGCAGAAGAAGCCGACAATGACGACGACAACGACAATGACGATGATAACGACAACGACGGGGACGATAACGACGGCGACAATGACGAAGCCAAGGACCAACCCAAGGAACCGAAGCCCAAAAAGGTCACCCCCACGAAGAAGTCCAAGAAGAAACGAAAGGTACGCCGTAACTCTCAACTACTGATACTTCATCATCGTCTCATGCCACTGATTACGCTTTGATATTGTAGAAGGGAAAGAAGTAGACGTCGTCTGTCGCTACTTCACTTATCAGCCACTCAGCTTTGCGGTGGAGGCAGTAGTTTGGTTGTCTAAAGCTTGAGGGTCGAGTGAGACGACAGCTGAGGGTCTCGCTCCTCTGTCTAGCTGCTCTTGTTAAACGAAACAAAGAGCAAATTTAGCCGAGAGACAAACGTAAGCGCTTCTTGCGCTTCTGCAGGAAGATTCCATCCTCATCATGGGTGGTTCCGGGCGTAGCAACGGGGGTATCTTCAGTTGATTTGGCCGGACTGACTCCACGCTTGACGTTTTCTGCGTGTTGCCGCTCAGCCATCTGCATCAGGTCGCTGGCGATCTCGCCCAGCTCTTTGTTGTCACGCTGCAGCGCCTCTTTCTTTTGTCTCAGAGTAGCGATTTCTTCGCTCTGAGCGTGAACTTGGCTACGAAGCTGGGCGTCCGCCTTCTGCACTTGCTGTGCCTTGCTCTGGAGGACAGCCTTCTCGGTCTCAAGCTGTGCAACTTTGGCCTGTAACTCATGCTCGTGTGTTACTACATTCTCTCTAGACGCAAGCGCTTGCTGCTCGTTATCACGCAGCGTCTTGAGTTCCTTTTGCAGCTGTTGCAACTGCTCTTGTGCCATTTTCTCCGTACTCCGCGCGATTGCTAGTTCCTCACGAAGCGCTATCATCTCTTGTTCATGTTGCACAATTAGCTCGCGCTGGACATGCTCCACGGATGCCGCACGCAGCTGGTCTTTACTGGCGAAGCGATGCTGCAGGTGTGCGACGGACTGGGCCAGCACGGTCTCCGTCTTCTGATAGTTGGCGACCTGCACGTCCAGCTTCTCCACTCGCTCCTGCGCTAAGGACAGCGCCTGCTGCTGCGTCTTAAAATATTCCTGTAGCTTCTGCCGCGTTGCCTTCTCCATGTCCAGCGTTGCCAGTAGCTTCTCCAGCTGCAAGTCTTCGCGCATACCCAGCAGTGTCTGCTTTTGCTCTTGTAGCACAGCGTCCAGCCGCTTCTGCAGTGCTTGACACTGAGCTACCACCTTTTCTCTATCGCGCTCGCGGTCAGCCACCTCGTAGCGTCGCTCCACCAGCTCCTTCTTGGCCGCCAGCAGCTCCGCGTCCGCCGCCAGCTTGGCCTCAAGTTTGGCCTGCGCGATCTTCGCCTTCAGCTGTGCTGCCGAGAACTGCAAGGCGAACTTGTCGTCATCGTCATCTACAGATATTTTGGCATCGTTTGCACTTGTACTAGAGGATTCTAGCTGCCTCTGGACCTCCGAGGTCACCCCCGCGCCGTGTAGTGCAGCGGATTTCGGCGCTTCTTCAAGACCCACAGCGCCCATCGACACGTCAGCAGAGAGAGGATGATCTGGCAATTCTCCTCCTACACCTTGCTTCTCCATCTGTGTCTCGTATGCAGAGCTACCCTCCGCGGCAACTCACTCGACGGGCTTGTTATTAGCTGTTGCCGAATTTGAAATGCGCGTCAAAAATGTGACGAGCAAGTCTGAGTCGCGGGACCAATTCTGATCTGACATTTGTCAATTATATTCATTCTGACGCTAGGACCAAATCTGAGTCGTCAGTTAATGCTGCTGCCAGGAGTCCTGGCCCAGGACCAAATTTGAGTCTCGGCGACTATTTTAAATGTCCTGTTAGAATAGTCCACCACCACACAGTCTGCGATGAGGTGTCGAAGGAGCGCTGCTTCCGCACTGCGCGTGGGCACCGTGGGCGCTCTTCTCCCTTTACTGACAGTAGCAGGGGCCTCGACCATCGCAGACCGACGGGAGGCTCTGAATGCGCCTGATAACTCCAAAGCATCGACCTCCGACTGCGTAACGAACACCGCATTGATGGTCTTCAGAGGACTCGGCACAGGGCTGGCCTGGACCATCGCAGTGGATGGCTACGCTCTGGCCAGCGTGACGGACGCCGAGTTGTCAAGGTATATGGCGAAGCGGCCAGGCTCGAGCGTCGCGCGTGAGGCCGTCAAAAGGCTGGGACCGCTTTGCATGCGCAATATGCTGAGCTTTGCGGGCTTCCTGGGTCTCTATGGAGGTGTGAGCTGCAGCCTGGAGAAAGTACGCGGCAAGAACGACCTGATGAACCCATTTGTGGGTGGATTTACTGCCGGTCTGGTCGCCTTGTGGCCTGAGCGGCGCAAACCGCGCACGCTTCTCACATCGGCTTTTGTGTGTGGCGCGGTGGCGATGGCGCTGCACCACCTTATCCCTTCCATCAGCAAAGAGAGCGATAACGAGGGTGTCAGTGCTGCCGAGGCGCGGTAGTCGTGTGTATCGTGTAATAGAAGAGAGAGTGGAGGTGGAACTCTATCTTTGCTGATGTTCGTGCGGTTATAATTAAGCTCATCACGTCTCCAGGCTGCCGGGACGAAGACAAGGAGCAAAAACTAGTGGACGATGCGGCAGCGACGACATGTGAATGGCAACAGCAACGCATTGGCGTCGACGAGTACGGTGGACTCTCCTACCTCGTCGGGATGGGGGTCAGGACGGACAGTGCCTGCCAACATCACGTCAAATTCGAAGCGAGAGGCACCTCCGGTTGTAACTTTTGATGCGGTGGGTGAGCAGACTGCACTAAAGACAGCCACGCAGGGACAGAAGAGTGGAGCTTCAACAGCCAGACGCCCTCAGTCTAGCCGCCTTGCCAGCAGTCGAGATCCTATGGCCGGATGCCGCCCAAAGCGCCGCGTTCAGGTACACTGCCGTTAGGTATAAAGCGTTAAGACCTTAGTTGATGAGAAACTTACAATTCTTGACGTGAAAAGAGTGCACGAGGCGCGAGCGAAAAACATAATCAGTCAAGTGAGGCAACGGTACATACGGTATTGCAGTCTATCGGCGACAACATGTACGTGGCGAATAGTCTGTAGATGAATGCAGTTTTCGGTCAAGTACCAACCATCGTCTTCTTTTGCAGTCTTCCGAAGCTTCCGTCTCAAATTGGTGATTTTCTAAACAGCAACAACAGATCTTCCTATCCACAACAGAAGCCGATACCTCCCGGACTATCGGTATCTGCGTCGGGAACTGATGCAAATTCTCAGGTTCAATGGGCTGTCAAGGTGGCGTCTACAGCTCCTGCTGTCCAGGCAACCAACTCCCCAGAGTCCACAGAGATGAGAGATTTACGCCGCCTGCTACGAGATCGCTACGGTGAAAAACGCAGTGTTCGCCAAGCTTTTCTTACCTGGGACACCGATAGGAATGGTCGGTTGTGTGCAGAGGAACTTCGAGATATGCTAACACGACTAGGCATCGCTCAAACCCTCGGCCAAAAGAAAGTAAACACAATTCTCCAGCACGTCCTTGCAAGGCCTACCGCGTAAGTGAAACCTTTGTAGATGCAGTTGATACTTAGCTGACCGTGACTTGGTTGTTTGTGCAACGAAGGTCTCTGGACTACGAGGATTTCTGTGGATTTGTGTATGGGCCTCCAGAGCAAGCATCGAGTAGCAGTTCCAGACAAGCAACGACCAATGCTAGGCCGGAAGAAGACACAATTTCGACAGCAGATCCGGATTGCGTGGTTTCCTTGCTGCGTGCCAAGTACGAGTCACGCAAAGTTCACCAGGTCTTCCGTGACTGGGACATCGATAAAAATGGTGGCGTCACATTTGCAGAGATTGAGAGTAATCTGCGTCGCCAGGGTTTGCGAATCGTGAAACCGGAGCTGATGAAGCTATTTGATACGTACGACCTGAACCGTGACGGTCGCCTGCTCTACGATGAATTTATGCGCCTAGTGTATGGGCCAGTGCACGAGCAACGCTACAGCTACTTGGCAGAACAACGCCGACAGAAATCACATCAGCAGCCTATGCATGAACGAGATCCGTTGGAATTCTTCCGCAGCTCAGCAGTGCCTGAGCAGTCAAACCACAGCATTGATGTTAGTATATGCTACAATGAGGAATTCTGCCAGGCTACTAACGCGTGCATAACGGCACTAGGACTCCGGTTTTAGAGCTACGCTCCAGTGTAAGCTGAAGGAGTTTGCTGCCAGACTCAACGATGCGTATGCTGCATTCGACGACGATCACAACGGCTATTTGTCGTACAGAGAACTTTGCCACGGGGTGCGATGTTCGATTACTTGGAAGGACTTGCAGTTTGAGTGACTGAGACGCGCTTTGCTTTGTTCCTTTGTTGTTTTGTTGCAGTTGAGAGAACTGGGGCTAAACCTGACTGAGCACGAATTCCTTCACCTAGCTACACGCGTGGACACCGATGGAAACGGCGAGATTTGTTTCAAGGAATTCTGTGATGTCTTCGGAGGTGGTGAGACGGTTAACCGAAGACCTCGGTCGGCTCGTACTCGCGACGTAGAAGACAAACCTGTCGAAGAGCAGTACGCACATGGCCCACAGACACAAATAAAAGATGGAAGTCAACGACGCCGAGCTGCTGGAACGTTCCACTTTTCGCACTTGACAAGGTAAACTGAGCTGGGAATGATCATCATGCTTCCTCTCTTAACTAAAACGATTGGGGTTGCCTCTAGGCGAGCCAAAACTCCAACGCGATGCGGCCGCACTCCATACACGGACACTAAAGGGATCATCGGGTAGGCCTTGATCTTCAGTGATGGCTTTACAACATGCTAAACACTTTCTGCTTTCACCCAGTGGTAAGCACGAGCACACTACGGATCCAGCTCGGTTCATGACGGAGACGCAACTGTACGGCAGTGCGTCAACGTCGCGATCGGCCAAGGTGATTACGACGCTCGGTCAAGAAGAGAAACAACGCTACGATGCGGCCAAAGCTAACCGACTGCAGCGATTGCGTGTCCAAATGGAACGCTATGAAGACAAAGCACGGCCACTCCAGGACTCCTACAATGTGGCCCAGGAACGGCGAGTACGGACACTCCAGCGCCACCAGGAGCGATATCACCAGCGCATCAAAGAGCACCGACCACGCTACGCTCTTTCGCCGGCACGAAAAGGTATCCAAATCTCGCGCGCGAGCTCTACAACCCCTTTCGTATGACGCGGAGCTCTTTAAGGAACTAAAAGAGTTTTTGATAACGATATCAAATGCTTCCTAATACGAGTTATTAGCGCCATGAATCGATGATGCACCGGTTGCTGCTTCCTCTGTTGTATCACCGAGGATTGCTTGCTGGTACGCCAAGATGGCCGAAGGGTGGCAGCGATCATAGACCGTTAGTACAATAGCGCGGCAAACACTGATGAATCGGTCCCAGCTAGCAAGAAGTAGACCGCGTGTTTCTTCACCGTTGAGATACCACACATCCAACTCGGCTAACGCATCCACCAGTGCGCTGAAGAGCGCATTAACCTGTGACTTCGTTATCTCACAGTCGTGCAAAATGCGCACGACGCGAGTGAGCAAATACTCCAGCAGATGTTGAAGCTCTTTCGGTTGCGATAGTCCAGCACCGATCGTTAAAAAGCCATGCACCACGAGGTACAACTTGCTTTCGAGCTCGTCCAAGCTACGGGCACTCGAGCTTAGCGTTCCTTTAGCAGCAGCCCACGATCTTAAGCAGTCCATAACGTTCTCTCGGTACACTCGAAGGACATCGTTGTCATTAATGAGATGAGCCTTGAGGTCACGCAGGCAGTTTGTCAGTGGATGACTCAGATCCAACCCGACCGTCTCCCTCACACTCGTAGGCTGCAGCTTTTCCTGTAGGAATCCAATCGTTGGCCAGTCTCCAGTGCTCGGAGAGCGCAGCGCGATCTGGGCGCCGTTCTCCACTACCGTATCTTCTACGGTATCCTTGGTTTTTCCCTTGGGGAACTGGAGCTTGGCCAGCGTATTCCGTTGCGGTAGCCAGTGCGTCATGAGCAACGCAGCGAAGAAACGCAAGTCAGGCCACGTGAGGAATCCAGTGACGGGGTGTTGAGGGTGCACTTGGAATCTCGTGTGTAGGATGAAGAGCAGACATGCATATTTGCTGGAGAGCTGCTCTGAGAGCAGGAAGAGCTCGCTGATGGCACGACACGGGAGGCCGTGGAAGTTGCGGTCCTCCACGGCAGCGTACACTCGTCGCAGGTTCTCCAGCTGTCGACGACAGCTCTTAAGTGTGCGGCCGGAACGCTCCGCGACGTCGTCCAGGTCCTTCTCCAGCCGTCCGGAGAGTTTCTTGCCCAGCAGCCAGCGGTCGACGTCGGCGTCGCGAGTATAGTATCGCTCCACCATGTAATATTGCTGCGCCGGTGGGATCTGGAAGAGGAGCTGTGAGCGGAACAGACTCGGCTGCGACAGGTAGTGCTCTAGTTTATCATAGAGGCGATACTGGTCCACCGTGTCTCGCCACAGCAACTCGCGCAGCTTGGCAGCCGCGTCTCCCCCCAGGAACGGCATGGGAACAGCAGACGGGAGCCGCAGTCGCGCGGCCAACGCGTCCCCCGCGTTGTGGCCCTCGAGCCACAGCGCGAAGACGTCCTCATTCACGCGGATCGGGTCCGTCAGGAAGGCCTCGAACACCTCCCGCATACGTTTTGTTCTGATGTAAACCACACCATGTATTATGGGGATCAATGATCTCGACACTGTCGAGACCTATTTTAATAGTATTTCCTATATTATAGGAGTGCATCGCCGGAGAGATGGTCCTTGGGGTTTCCAGCGTGGTGGATGTTTTGGCGGACGACCGACTGAAGTGGAAAGGCTCTCGGGGACGATGTTCCTACCGGCATTCCTCGGACGATCGGCGTGCTGACAGCACAAGTGGAAAGCCGAATATGCGCGGCGCGACTGCAGTCGGCTCCACTTGACGTTTTGCCAACGTAGCGGTGTGGTAGATATGGCGCGGCATGAGGATTGCGTTACTTTCTGGACACTCGTTATTTGCCCGACTGGGTCGCATAACAAGCACATTTTATACGTATTTTCTGTGTATAGCCCGTATACACCGGTTAAATTGGAGTAAAGGTAGGACACTAGCCCGTTTGCACTCGTCTGCGGACTTATAGCCGTGGACCCGCCCCTCTCTTCGCTTGCTGCGCTACGCTCGGGGGCGCCGCTTCACGGCCTGCCGCACCCCGGCCTCTAAGTCCTTGACTCGGCAAGGTGCTGTGTCTGGGATTAGATATTAATCCCGAGACAGTGTTGCCAAGACCGTCAGCTAAGCCCATTTTATGCATGGTCGAGGTATACCTTGTGTAGTCGGATAACCCAGTCGGGCAATTTACTCACTCTCTACTTTCTGAGTTGCATTCACTGCCTTGGAAATTCAAAGTTGAAAATCTAGGTCTACATGCGCACCCGATGGCATTCTCGTAATGCCTTACATCGAAGTATGATACAGAAGTACCTGTACATAGCTTTCGTGTTGAAGGTGTGTTTGCGAACTGTAGAGGCCGATGTGATTACCACGTAATACTTCGAAGTACATGTACCGGTACGCTGTACCAGTTACTAGAATTTCTAACATGACCATATGAGAGAGGAAATCATGATTGAGCTCCATCCGCAACTGTATGTGTTGGTCGGCGATTCAGGGGTGGCCAATGGAATCTAAGTGCGGTAATGATTCACTGCTGCATGTACCGGCAACCGCTTAACTGTGTGTAAGGAAGCTCGTGCTGGACCACCACGTTGTTGTTGCGTGGCAAGAAACGCAGGAGGGGAAACTGTACGAACAGACAAAAGTGCTCTTGCGGTAATTGGACCAGAACGTTTGAACTTCGGCACCGGTATCCATACGACCGGAGCGCAGACTTTGATGCCCGTAAAAAATTGCCGACATTCTGCAAAGACACGCGTGTCACGCGACATCGCAAAGCTCTGCTGACCGCACGCTGGAGCGCATTACTGAGATGGGAACCTTGCAAGCAAATACATGTAGGGGAAGCCAGGCTGGAAGGCAACCCGCCAGCAAAGGCGAGGCAATGCTGGCAATGCTGGCGAGTGAATGCAAGTGACGCAGCGCTTCTGAGTGAACATTCCGGAATGCTACGCGAACGAGATCAACAACAAATACGTACAGTAGTAGTTTGCTTGAAACATCCAGAAAAGGAACAAGTGGGATAATAAAGCAAACAACATTTTTTTGGATTTAGAGACCGGTAGGCCCACCGGAAGTGTCCATTACAGTGGAAGCGCTTGAACAGCGGCTCGCCCGATGTTTCTTCAATGAAATTCTGCATGTCTCTCACCAGCGGACATGCTAGTAACGGTGAGCAATTACCCACACGTATTCGGTGTGCAAGGAGACGACGGGGTGGGGAATTGCACCCCAGCCCCAGCAGAAGCTCTGGCGCGGCGCAATCGAGTGTTCTGAGACTTTTCGATCTGACGCCAGCGAGGCTATCCACCGAAAAGTGTCACGAGCCGCCCAAGCAGATCGCAACGCCACAAGCTTTTCGCCCCACTTTTGCCATGTGCTGACTACAGTTAGCGAGCTATATTATTCTGTTGGCAGCTATTTTCCGTTTTAGGTTTTGGTAAAACGGTTTCAGGCCTTACAACTGTCTTGCCATATGGTCCGTATAGATGGATTAGGGGGGTGTCGTCACATCGATACTCGATCACCGAAATGACTCGTATCCACACTGAGGTTGCGATTACATGTAAGGTAGAGTACGCAAGCTGGATACTTCAGCTTCAGGATGGGGTCAAGAGCTGAGGTTTGACGCGTCCCATGTGCGATCCGTGCCTTCGATATCTCCGATCCAAAGCTGGATAGGACTGGGCTAATTGCATTGCAGTTGCACTGTCCGAGAAAGGAGTTGGAAGCGGCATCCAGCCAGCATGGCAGCCGAGCTTCCACCTCTTCATTCTACAACTTGCCCGCTCCGGTCCAAGTCCTCTCTAAACAGTCCGAACTGTTCGATCGGAATCTCTCAAGTACTCTTTCATTAATTTCAACTCAAGCATCATGCTGTCCTGCACGAAGATGTTCGCGGTGTGCGCTACCGCGGCCCTGATCATGTCCAGCATTACCGAGGCGACCGCCGGCAACCAGGTCCCGGACTACAAGCACGGCGTGCAGCTGGGCGTCGGTGCCGGAGTGGGCCTCGGCCTCGGCGGTGGCGAGCAGAACCAGAATGCCGAAACTCCGTGCCCCCAGTCCGACAACTCTCAGTCGGGTAACCAGAACGGCCTTGGTGTTGGCGTCGGCGTCGGTGCCGATGTCGACGCCGGTGTCGGTGGCATCGATGTCGGTGCCGGAATTGGCCTCGGCCTCGGCCTTGGCGGTGGCCACCCGAACCAGAACGGCGGCGTCGGTGTTGGTGCCGGAGTGGGCCTCGGCCTCGGCCTTGGCGGTGACCACCCGAACCAGAACGGCGGCGTCGGTGTTGGTGCCGGAGTGGGCCTCGGCCTCGGCCTTGGCGGTGACCACCCGAACCAGAACGGTGGTGTCGGTGTTGGTGCCGGAGTGGGCCTCGGTCTTGGTCTCGGCGGTGGTGAGCAGAACCAGAACTCGCACACTTCTTCGCAGTCGGGTGAGCAGAGCGGCGGTGTTGGTGTCGGCGTTGGTGTCGGTGCTGGTGTCGGCGTAAACGTTGGCGGTGTTGGCGTGGACGCCGGTGTCGGAGCTGGTGTTGGCATTGGCCTTGGCGGTGACCACCCGAACCAGAACGGCGGCGTCGGTGTTGGTGCCGGAGTGGGCCTCGGCCTCGGACTTGGCGGTGACCACCCGAACCAGAACGGTGGTGTCGGTGTTGGTGCCGGAGTGGGCCTCGGCCTCGGACTTGGCGGTGACCACCCGAACCAGAACGGTGGTGTCGGTGTTGGTGCCGGAGTGGGCCTCGGCCTCGGACTTGGCGGTGACCACCCGAACCAGAACGGTGGTGTCGGTGTTGGTGCCGGAGTGGGCCTCGGCCTCGGACTTGGCGGTGACCACCCGAACCAGAACGGTGGTGTCGGTGTTGGTGCCGGAGTGGGCCTCGGCCTCGGACTTGGCGGTGACCACCCGAACCAGAACGGTGGTGTCGGTGTTGGTGCCGGAGTGGGCCTCGGTCTTGGTCTCGGCGGTGGTGAGCAGAACCAGAACTCGCACACTTCTTCGCAGTCGGGTGAGCAGAACGGCGGTGTTGGTGTCGGCGTTGGTGTCGGTGCTGGTGTCGGCGTAAACGTTGGCGGTGTTGGCGTGGACGCCGGTGTCGGAGCTGGTGTTGGCATTGGCCTTGGCGGTGACCACCCGAACCAGAACGGTGGTGTCGGTGTTGGTGCCGGAGTGGGCCTCGGCCTCGGACTTGGCGGTGACCACCCGAACCAGAACGGTGGTGTCGGTGTTGGTGCCGGAGTGGGCCTCGGCCTCGGACTTGGCGGTGACCACCCGAACCAGAACGGTGGCGTCGGTGTTGATGCCGGTGTTGGTGTCGGTGCGGGCGTCGGCATTGGAAGCAAAGGCCTTGACGCTGGCGTCGGTGTTGGTGTCGGTGTTGGTATCACCACCCCTGGCACGGATGTGACCCAGAACATCCCTACTCCTTGCCCGGGCAGCAACAATGGCTCGCAGAACCAGGGTGGCGACGAGACCCCGGTCCCTGTTGGCAACGATGGCTCGCAGAACCAGGATGCCCCGACTCCTTGCCCCGGTAGCAACAATGGCTCGCAGAACCAGGGTGGTGACGAGACCCCGGTCCCTGTTGGCAACGATGGCTCGCAGAACCAGGATGCCCCGACTCCTTGCCCCGGTAGCAACAATGGCTCGCAGAACCAGGGTGGTGACGAGACCCCTGCGCCGGTTGGCAACAATGGCTCGCAGGAGCAGGGTGCCCAGACTCCTTGCCCGGGCAGCAACAACGGTTCACAGAACCAGGGTGGCGATGAGCAACAGGAGCAACAGCAGCAGCAGCAGGACCAGACCACTCAGCAGACCACGAACGAAGCGGCTCAGCAGAGTGGACGCCGTCTCCGTTCGCTGAACTAAGCGGCTGAGAAGCACATGGATGCCGTCGAGGCATACACAAGATCTACTTCTACTAGAACCTACTAGTATTACGTGAATGATCTCTTTTGTCGAACAGCTAGAAGAGTGTAGCAATTTCAAATGAGTGGTAACTACTTTTTACACGCGAAGATGTTTCAGCTTTCTACCTTAACAGTGCCGCACTAATCGATTGGGTCTCAGATATTCTTTGGCATAGTTGCCGGTCAGCGAACGAAGTATACAATTGACAACAAGGGGGATACGTGAAGTGCTGGCGGATACTGCAGTACTATGTAGTAGTATACTGCCAAGTACAGGACGTAACCGACATCATTGGGGAAAATTACTTCACGCATGTTGTTCATTACTTAGAAATAGTAAAAAAAAACTGTGTAGGAGTTGCCTTGGAACGCTAACACGCGTTGGTGAGTACTTTAAAGTACTTCAGTCAGCAGATCTTGCAGCCAGTCGAAGCTCCTTCGTCTGTCTAAAAATGACAGCAGCGTTAATCTCGGAGCGGATACACGTAGCTAATGAGAGAACTAGTACCTTGGTTTTCAGTAGCATGCTAGCAGTCGGAGGCTCAGGCTTGCGCGTTGAAATACAAAGGCCACACAGCGGTGTGGGAGGTGGAGCGGGTGCCCACTCACGCAAAGACAATATTTTGTCGATTTCGTTGAAGATCTCGTCTTCAGATTCTGCATGCGAAACAATGCGTTAGCTACACAACAGGCCACGAGGACTACTAAGCTTACGAACATCATACCTGTGCACGGGGGATCGCTAACAATTTGCAAAGGTTTTCCGTCTCGGAGACGTTGCAGTCCCTGCCAATATCGAGCAAGAAAGTCTTCGTCAGCTTCAGCACGGACACCAACACCCTTGCTATCTCGACAGCACATACATCAACCCAGTACACGGCTGCCCTATGCGTTACAGCGCGAAGTGTGATCGTCGTGCCGTTAATACCAAGGCGCAATAACCTGGTATCCTCTCGGTCTTTCTCAAAAAAAAAAAGAAACTCGAAAAACCGTGAGCAGTTTGAGGGGTCAGTAGAGCAAATGTAGTAAATACTCACCCTTGGCCCCGTCATGGTCGAGAGCAATCTCCGAGGCGCAGCGAATGTCCGTGGACATGACAAGCACTTGGTGTGTAGACTGGTAAACGTTAAATGCAAGTATCAGTACCGGTACCAGCATTGCAGCAAAGGGTCCGCATCGTACGTACGTGAACTCGATAGAGCACCAGTTGGTGACCGATGGTCTGGAACAGGAACGGTCGCCATGTTCCATTGAGTTTCCGGTATTCGAGAAACCCAGACAGTCCTTGGGTTTCATCATGCACAATCTTGCTGTTTCTCTTGGTAAAGGTGTAATATGCTGCCAAATCTACAGACTTGACAGGCAAGTTCTTCGTGCTTTCGGGTATTCGCAGGGGCGTCGTCTCAGCTTCCTTATCTCTCGCAGGGTCGCAGCTGGCGATGGAGCTGTTCGTGAGTGTGAAAGAGCTGGAATTGCTGACTGGCGCGGCCCCAGCATTGACGGAGCTGGTGCTCTCGCTGCTGGCGGCGCTGCGAGTGCTCAGTCGCCACGAGGTGCGGCGGCCCGAGCAAGTAGGCGCCGGCATCGAAGTGGACGGCAACGACCGGCGAGACGTCTGTTGCATCAAGTCAGTCACGCGTCGTCAACGGATTGAGAAGTGAAGCAACATGCCGCTACTGCGGTTGACGATAATAGCCGCCAGTAGGCGGAGACATCCGGCCGCCTGCTAAGTCCAGCGCCAATAATCAGTCTGCCCCCATCGATCTTGAACAGCCGCTACCGTAGCGAAACCTTCGTAAAATTTACGAAACCTTAGAGACCAAAATCCGATACAAATCTGCGATCTGATACCGAAGGGACCAGATTGCAGATTTGAGCAACGAGGATGGTGCGCGGCGTCTTGCGAGCCGTGGGGAAGAAGGCGGCAGCGCGCTGTGCGGGCCACGCAGGCGTCTCTACGACGTCCCAATCGACCGTCGGTCGTATGGCGGGTGTGGCAGCGTTGGAGCGACTCGAAATGCGGCCGTACAGGCGCCAAGCGAGCGCAACGTCGACGCTCGGGATGGCCGCGATGGCGCTCGCAGTGGCGGCCGCTGCATCCGACAGAGACAATGAGACACACGCGGAAGCCAAGCAGCTAATACTCGGCGCTGCAGTTATCGGCGCAGAGGGCGAGGAGACGAGTACCAAGCTCAGAGGGGGTCGCCGTCTGCTGCTCAAGCAGCGCAGCAAGCACCAGGCCAAGATGGAAGAGGTGGACCTGATGAAGACGCATCTGGATGAGTACAAACAGCGTCGAGAGGCCATCGATTCGCTGCGCACGCGGTTCAACATGTACGCGAGCAAGAGCGTGGACGCAGGCGACGGCCGACGTGTCAAGGCCCTGACTTTTACCGACTTCCTGCACTCCTTTGTGCTGCCGCAGTTCCATCTCCACTCACCTGTAAGGCCGCAGTGTGTACTTGGTCTAACATGTTGAAGTGTGAACTAATATTTACCGTGTGACAGCGACCGGATCTGACGTACTCGTGCGACTTTGTGGGGGACGCCAACGGACTCATTACGTACGAGGAGTGCTATCTGCTCGTCCATCTGCTGCAGAGTGAGTTCCTGTTTGTTTCGCATCAGACGCAAGTTTTAGTGGAAGAGGGTTGAGAGCTCACTGCTGTTTGTCTATTGTGTTGTACAGTTCCGAAGGAACACTTCGACGTGGCTTTTTGCATGTTCGATCTGGATGGCGACGGGTCGGTGGACAAGGCGGAATTCTGCGCTGTGATTGAAAACCTGCTGCGAGTCATCATCCCTCGCGAAAGTGGAGAAGAAGCGCCGATTTCTGCTGAGGACACGCTGCCCCGACTGACCAAGTTCCTGTTTGGACGCTTCGGTAAGACTATCACTGCCAAGGATCTTGAAGCGGCATTGGATGTACTCCGCCAGCAAATTTTGAGGGCCGAGTTTGACCTGTATGCCACGGTGAACCCGCTGACGAAGCAGCAAACCATGTCGGTACACGACTTCGCGCTCACGCTTATCTCGTGCTTCGACCCGGAGAAGTTGCCGCCTTATCTCGATCGCGTTCAGGAGCTAAATGCTAGCGATGTACGTCGTGCGATTTGCGTCTCAAAAGTGGATGAATATGGTCTAATTTGCTTTATGTTTTTGATAATGATACTAGGGGGTGGTGATGTGGGATGAGTTCTTCGCGTTCCACTTCAACGTGCAGTGCAACTTGCCCGATATCAAACTTGCGTTTGAACTCACAGGAGCCGATGAGATCACTGAAGGTAACGCGCTAATGTCGAAAGCATGCCAAGCTGACCGGTGCAAACTGCATACAGCTCTTCTAACTTAAACAAACGAATGCTTGTAGCGGACTTCGTTCGGGCGGCACACGTGGTGAGCGGCGTGGAGCTGTCGTCTCCAGTTGTGCAGCTCGCCTTCCGCATTTTCGATGAAAATGGTTGGTTGCTACCACCCTCTTGTCATTACAGGAAAAGATGAGAACTAACGTTACGTGCTTTCTAGCTAACGGAACGCTGGACCACTCGGAACTTTTCAAGATACTGGAGATGCGAAACACAGTGCAGCTTAAGCAGGTGCGTGCACGGACAAAGATGCAAATGCCCCCGTAGTACCAATCACAGGCATTTGAAATGTACCACTAACTTTACTCGTACTGTACGCTTTTAGGAGTTCGACTCTGGATCGCGGCTAGAAAAACTATGGCACTGTGTCAAAGCGAGGGACAAGAACTAACGACTTCTGCGAATCAAAGGGTCTAGGCCTGCGAACGAAACTGCGCAAGTTGAATACAGCCTGGCCCTACATGTAGCGCGAAAATTACTTTATCGTCGGAACCACGTCTGATGATTGAGCTAATTGTGATCGAAGTTTACGAGAATGCCAAGTCTTTTGAATGCCCTCGGGAATGACGAAAAGTGGTCGGACACGCGTAGCTATCTGCTGAGTAGTCCACGTTCATGACGCGACTTTTATTCTTTGAATCTCGTTGAAGCTAATACGAAAGTGTCTTCAGTTCGATGGATACTGTCTGCACTATTCTATACTAAGTAATCCAGCAAGCAGCGTTTGCCCTCCGTATATTCAGCCCCCCCCATCTCGATTTTTTTAAGTGCAAGTAAGCTCCAGTAAGCTTGGTTGAATCTCCACTTCATAAACTTCTCAGAGTGGATCCACTTCTATACTTTGTAGCCTGAAATCTCTCACTTGTAGAAAGCAAAACTTAATAGTACATAATTACCTTGTGCATTAGTCAGCATATCCTAGAAAGACGGAGCGGCCACTCCCACATAAATACCAGCCAGCGCAGGGCGACGGCGAAGAGCTCCCTGCACTACCTCGTGGCTTTCTCACCGGCCGCCTCCTCTACATCCGAAAGACTCACTTTGGTCAACAACCGGTTCACCTGCACGACCGTCACCTTCTTGTTGCCGCTTATGACCACTGCTTCCTCTCCTGTGTCTTCTTCCTCCTCGACGGTCTCCACTTCTTCTTCCTCGTCGCGTCTGACTGTAGTACCTGTATCCTCCTTGTAGATGATTGCACTGGGGGAGCCTGTTGGGATATCTTCGAGCAGTGCATCCTGATTCTCTCCATCCTGCGTCTGCTCAGCCTCGGCCTCAGCCTCAGTCTCTGCCTCTATTTCTCGCTCTTCCTCGGCCGTTGTGTCCTCGATTGTGAGCTTCCCTTTCTCGTCCCGGGAGATCGTCGTGATTTTGTTGCCCTTGGACGTGGCCGCTCGCTTGATGGTGATTTCGTCGCCGTCCTCGGTCTTGATAGTCGTCGTGCGAACTTCCGCTTCCTCGGGTTCGGAAGGCTCGTCCTCCCCTGCCACCGGCGCCTTTGTTACATTCTTGTCCATCGCGACTATCTCGGTGCGGCGAACGACGTCCTCGGCCACGGTGAAGCCGTCACGGAACGTGCGCGTGGGCAGTGCGGCACTCTCGTGGCGCAGCATGAGCGCTGACAGCAGCAGCAGCGCCCCCGCCAGCACCAGCAGGAAGAACAGGCGCTCCCTAGACGCGTCGCGCCGCATTCTGGTTCTCTCTCGGAAGTCGTTTTGTGGTCGGAACGACCCCTCGTCTCTGTCAGAGCCCCGACCCACGGCAAATCAATACAAAAACCAAGTGTGGGCCGAGGCCAGCTTCTGCTATGTTGACTTCAAGAGTGATCAACAAGCTGCATGTGTCCGAAGCCATCCATCTGGAAGAAGGTTGACGTGGCATTTTTACCATGTCGACTATGAAGAGTTGCCAAGCTTTCGCTGTTCGTTGCCACCGCTTCTGGATACTACATGTAGTACGCCTGGACCAACTTCGAGTAAAAACTGCTCCACTGAGCCGCTCCGTGGAATTCCACCGTGGAATTCCACCGTGGAATTCAGGATCGACCACGGTGCTCGAGACGAGCACTAAGCACGTTTCCGGCCAGCTCGATCGACCAGTTTCAATGGAAACAGCAGTGTTTCAACACACAAGAATCTCTTCAGCAATTGTGGGATTTACTCTGCCGCAGCTCATTTTCGGCACAGGTTCATGGCAAACGTCAAAGGACATTTCACAAATTCCTACATATGCGTATTAACTCGCGAAAGCATTGATTAAAGCTAACAAACAACCCACTGCGAATCGTGGTGGGTTGTTTGTTAGCTTTAATGGCCATCGTGGCACGATAGCTTGTTGACTCCACCGGTGGAGTCAACACTTGTGGTCGTCAACCATGATGTAATCCTTGAGACTTGAGATCGCCTGGAATTGCCTTGCGATGATCTCAAATGTCGTACCGGTATTTTTTATTGGATTGTCTCCATCCTCGCTAACGTGTTGTAGCTTTATCCAGGAAGCTCGAAGAAAGTAGAAAGTAGCCCGAAGAAACAAGAAAGTTTGTCAAACAGACTTGGTTCTCGCAAGTTCGCCACAATAATTAAACCAGATTTTTGTTTGGGGAGATTACGGTACACGCATAATTGTATACAGAAGTCCCCCTCAATAAGCGTAGCGGGTCAGCTGACCCACTTTCAGAGGAAATTGGTGCATTGTTATGATTTGTCAATTGGACCTCAACTCAATTCGACCAGATATGACAGGTTATACAATGCTTATTGAGGGGGGACTTTTGTACCTAAATGCATAAAAAGGCTCGGACCAAAACACTGCGTTGCCATACAAACTTCAAGTCAAGCGCGTACGTGTCCTCGCAGTGTCGTTCGGCTCACGGGTAATCACCACTCGCGGAGCTTGGAGTAAGCGAGCGAAGCCCCCCGCATAGCTGAATCTGGTGCCGACAGACCAAAGCTGGACAAGAATGGAGCCGGCGACGTGTGTACCTCCAGGCGAACCGCTGGGCGGCAATACGCACGCGTTCCTCGACCTATTCATGGTTGTGACCGTGGGGCTCGCGCTCTGCGTCGTGCTCTTCCGCGTGCTGTTCACCGTTTTCCCAATGCCGGTGCAGGGATCTACAGGCGGCAACAGCAGCCCCACCGCCAGCCCCGAGGCCTCGCGCAGCCTCAAGACTTTGGATCGGCACCCTGTCAAGCGAGCGACCAGTGTGCGCGACCGTTTGGAGCGCGAGACCCGCGCGCGGCTACCGCGCCGCTCCACGTACTACTCAATGCCTTTCTTCGCTGATACGGTGGCCAACAAGCAGGAATTCGTGGAGAGCCTCGTGGAGCTGGGCGACGCGCCGCTGGACGGCTGGCTACTGGTCAAGAAGGGGTTGCAGCGTGGCAAGCACTGGAAGAAGCGCTTCGTGGTGCTGGACGCGCACGCGAGGGTCAAATACTACCCGAATGCAGACGCTGCGAGGCGCAACACAAACGTCAAGGGATCGCTCGCGGTGCACGCCGTGAAGCCCGCCGACCCGTTCGAGTTCGGAGCCAACACCCTCGAGATCCGAGGCACGCTGGGCGGCACCTACTTTTTCAGGGCGGAGGACGACATGGCCGCGCGTTCGTGGCTTTGTGTGCTCACGATGCGCGCCATTCAGGGTCACGTACCAGGACGCATTGACAGCGTGCTCAGCGCTGCGGTTGCGCCCGTGCCGTCGCAGTCGCAAACAACCAACGGTGGCGCCGCTCCCCCGCTCGCGTCGAAGCTGCATTCATTCTCCGAGTCAAACGAAAATGGATTCAACCCGTTAAATGCCACAGCTAGTGCTCTAAACCTTCTGAGTAGCCCTGGTGAGGATGTTGAGGTCCCTCCCGTTCGGCTGAAATCGCACGCACTGGAGCTGGTGGTGCAAGACATGAGCTATGACAAGGACGCGTCGCTACGCCAGTTCTATGTGGTGGCCAAGTTCAAATCCGAACTCCACGACTACTCGAGTGTCCCTGTGGGCCAGACGTCTCCCAAGCCTCGAGGCGAGAAGGGAGAGAAAGGAGCCGTGGTCAAGTGGAATGAAAAGCTGACGTGGCACTTCCATGATCATCTGTGCTCGGAGTGCCAAGAGTGTCGCTCACTGGGTGCCATGTCGGGTGCTTTTTGTGGTCTGCCCGATATCATGGTGCTGCACGTGTACGAGATTCATCTGCGCTACCTCACGACGAAAATTGGCGAAGTATCGCTGTCTCTCCGCGAATTGCTGGGCTTTACGGGTATGCGGACGGCTCAATTTACATGCGCGTGGCCCGTCACATCTACCCGTGATACCATTCTCGGACAGCTCATGCTTTCGCTGAAATACTCGGTGGACAATGCTGGGGGAGCAGAGTTGATGCAGTTCCTCGTGACCTCTGCTGACGTGCGGGAACTAGTCGGTGAATACCCACTGCACGCGTCTTTGACAAGTGCCTACGATTTCTTCAAGAACTTTTTGGCGAATGGCACGTCGGACCGCTTAAGCGAATACTACAAGGAGCGAGGTGACACGGAAATTGAGGTCGGCGACTGGACTCCGTCAAAGGAATTTGGTGGCCAGACACGCACGATGAGCTGCCGCTCGCCCACGAACGCATCGATTGGTCCTTCTCACACTATGACAACCACAACGGACCACGTGCCTTTTGACGAGGGAGGTATTGATGACAACGAGAAGCTCGTCATGCAGTCAAAGGTATTCATGCACGATATCCCGTATGGCGACTGCTTTTCAGTGGAAAAGGTGACTGTCGTGGAGAGAGTTCCTTCCAGCGACGGAAGCCCAGGACAGCTCGTGGCCAAGATTTACCTGGGTGTCCCGTTCTCCAAGGGCTGCATGTTCAAGTCGAAGATCATTTCTGCAACGCGTGAGGCTATGGCGAGCTCGTCGAAGCTGTACTTCCACATGGTGAACCGATCGCTGGAGAATCCTGGCGCGTCGATGCCTGCAACGCCTGCAAAGCCATTCTTGGTGTCTACGGAGGAGGAGCGACAGGTCGTTGGTGAGTACGAGTTACACCCAGCTATTAAGGATGCGCTGCACTTCTTCGACCTGTTCTACGCCGATAACACGCTGGCGCGATGGCAGACCATTCACCAAGAAGCAGGAGACGCGGAACATGTTGTGGGCAAGTGGGAGGACTCGGCAGAATACGGTGGTCAGGTGCGTGAGATGAAATACCGTGCCAAAAGTACGGCACCTCTTGGACCGTCTTCAACGATGGCAGAACAGATTGTGCACGTGTCGTTCTCTTCTCAAGATCGCGACAGTTTGGATGCAGATCGACTCGTGATCGAAAACAAGCTAACGCTGCTTGAAATCCCCTATGGGGACTGCTTCCACGTCGAGACGGTGTATGTGATTGAGCCGCGCACAGATGCTATGGGGTCCCCATTGGTTGCCAAGGTGTATATCGGAATCCCGTTTTCGAAGAGCACGATGTTCAAGTCAAAGATCATGTCTGCCACCAAAGAAGGTGTTGTGAAGAGTACGAAAATGGTCTTCGAAGGGCTCAAGAAGGCGTTGGACGCGGAGGAGCCAGCCGATGCATCCGACGCCGCCCGTAATTCCACCACCGCTGAGCATGGACGTAGCCGCCCGCGGAGGAGTTCATCAACAGGCGTCGTTTCTCGACGTCGCCCGAGCGTGGCACGCTACAACAGCACCCTCGATGGAAGCGTTGCGCTTGAGGAGATTTTTGAAAACCAGCGGGTGAGCATGTTTGGAAAGTGGGCACCCAACCACTTGCTGCCTACGGACCGACCGCGCTTCTCAAATCGAGATGGCGACAAGGCAATGAGTTTCGAGCAGGTTTCTCTTCCTCCTAACTGGAGCTGGACGACACCCTGGCGAATCGACAAGAGCTACACAGATTGTGACGACGAAGGATGGAGTTATGCTACAGACTTTCCGCGCTTTAAGCTCCACTTGGCCCGGGGCAAGTCGAGCATGAAGCGTTTGGGTGCGTCGGTGCGCCGCCGTCGTTGGATTCGCATGATGGCGTACGTACCGTCAGAGGCCACCACTGACTCACCAAACCCACCCGGTGCCGGTGGCAACGTCAACCGCCGTAACCGTAGCCGCGCCAGTCAGGGCAGCAGCAGCGGCTCGATGGGTTCTTAGTTGGCGAGACGGGATAATTTTAAATACTAGCGTGCACGTTCTTATCTGATCTCGAGGACGAGAAGTATTTTTGAGTGGCCAAAGGGGAGCATTTCGATCGGCTCAAAACTCAACAAGCCTCAAAGCACCGACACCTCCTGAGCCCCCGCCGTCAAGCAGTGTACAAGACTCAGCAATGAACTTCTCCCAGCGTGTGCTGCTTCTCATGGTCATTATGGCGACTTCGTGTTCGTGGATGGCTGAGGCTGGAGGCCCACAACCGATTTCGACCCGATACGACGACTTCCGTGAGCGCATGCTACGGCAGCGTCTCGCCAAGCAGGCAGCCTACGACAAGAGGGAGCGTGACTTTTTCAGCGGGGAACGCCGAAAGCGCAACTAAATCTGAGCCCGACAACTGATTGCACACTTGTCAGCCGGTAGCCCGCGATGAATTTGGGTAATAATGAAACCTTTAACACTTTACCCTGCTCGATCGTCTGCTGATTAAAAAGCAACAGTGGTTACAGTAAATTAGTCTTCGAAATTAGCCTGACGTGACGTCAGACTAATTTAAGTAATTGGAAAAACCATCGATTCAGAATTAGTGTGGCATGAAAATGATTATAATTAGTCTAGCATAATTTGACTTAATATGAGTCATGGAATGGGGTCAAATCCCGCTTTTGATGATTATTAGACACCGATTCTTGCCAAACGCAGCGGTGTTTGGGCAAGATGCGAGTAATGAAGGTAAAGAGGGGCAAAATAATGTATTTAGTTGAGAAAATATGTTTCGATTTCCGCTTTTCAGAGTTATAGATACCCTAGAAACCTGAAACTTCAGCAGCTACTTTTCTTACTCTGGTGTCATCCATCGACATGACAAAAAAATGAAGTGAAATGGCGCACAGAACGCTGCGATGCTACGACTTGTAGCTCAATGATCATGGGACATCGCGTATTTCCGCATTTACCAACAACTAGTGCATACCAACAACAAAAAGCAAAACAATCTCAATGGTAAACGAAAACATAGAGAATAACAATGACATCACAGAGGAACCACTGGCCATCATGATCATGGTTGGGCAGCTATCGACGCTCTGAATAGAGTGAGCGCAACGGGTAATAAGTATTTCAGACTAGTTTTGAAGTTCATAAGTAGTCGGTGTTCAAAATTAGTCTGTGCTGCTAGACTAATTACTGTAAACGCATTCAAAATCTGCTTACATGAATAAGTTTGGCCCAGACCAATTACTGTAACCACTGTAGCTCCAGTAATGTAATGTAATTAGTCCGTCTTCAAATTAGTCTGACTCCATTGTCAGAATAATTCATTTCGCTTCGAAATCTCTCGATTCACGGAACAGCTCTGGATTATATGCTACTCTGATTTAAAATCTTCAAAGTGGTTTTGTGCTTTTCGGTTAATTTGGCAAAACGGAGTTCGTTTACCATCACTTTTGCAACATGGTTAGGTTCCCAGGTCAAATTAAGGGTACAATATAATAAACAGGAGAGATTGGGAAGGGTTTCGCTTTCAGATGAAAGGGCTTTCGCTTTTCGCACAAAACCTCAGATGGCGGGCAATTCATCGCCATCCGGGGTCTTTAGGCAACAACAGAAGAAAAGAGGGACTGCAAAGCATAGGAAAACTGGAGTCGACAAAGACAAATAATGGCTTTTACCTTATCAGTAACGATTAAATGGCTGCAGCTCTGATTTTAGTAAGCGAAAGTCGGAGTTATACCCGATTTTATTACCGGCAAATAAATGAAAAGCACAATACCCCTTTGAAGATTAGCAAGCGTTTCAAAACTCTTGCTACTCTTGTCATAAGGGGTAACGATAAAGTCGTTCCCTCAGGCTCTAAAATTTTGAGAAACTTGCGTACAGTATTGGCCTGGAACAAACCAAACCAATCTCCTGGTTCAAATTTTAAACCAAACCAATCTCCTGGTTCAAATTTTAAACCAAACCAAATTTACCAATGAACCAGCGTTGAACCCGTGGACCTTGCAGTGTTGGTTTGAAGTGGTTTGGACCGAGCGATGGTTCAAACCAAAGTGAAATGACATCGCTCTCGATTCAATAAAAAAAAACAGTCATTTTCGATTGGGTGGCGTAAGAGCCCGATGCGACTTTATCCGTCGGATCTTCCCTTTAGAGCTCTGTCCAATTGGACTGCCCGCGGCTCTAACTGGAGGTCACTTTGCGTGTCTTTTCACGAATATACACACGAAAATTCAAACCTGCCTGGCTGTCCAAGCTGAAACTCCAAACCCAAACCATGACCCCCCGAACGGTTTGGAGCTACGGGTCTCTAGCGTTCAAACCACGGACGCCTGGTTATTTTGGTTCGGTTCTCAAGAAATATATATTAGAACCAATAGATTGCACTTTGGATGGTTTGATTTGCTTCAGGCGTGGTATTGACATCTTAGCTCCGAAGCAAGCGGTTACATACTGACCCTAATATTAACCCAGGCAAAGTCGAGCCGTGCCGTGTTTACCCGAAGAAGCTCTATGGTTTAGGATAATTTATTCGATACCCTTAGTGCATGCTCTTGCGTGCATGCACCTCCTTCGTCTGCTTTGCAGCCGCAGCATCTGCTTACTGTTACCATGCCAGCCACATGGGTACTGTCAGGAACGATAGTTGACTGCGAAAAAGGAATATGCACAGCAGGTTTACGATTTTTTTTCTAACAGGCACATATAGAATATATATTATATTAAAAAGAGCTACTGCTCGTCGTGCTCGACGACACACTCACCCGGGGTAGAAATTGGTTGTGACCTTGACCCGACGCTCGGCTTGAACGACCGTTTTCACGGCCACGACTCGTTCCAGACGCTGCGCGTTGCACGATAGACGGTACTGCTCCGAGTCCTCCAGGCGTGACTTGCACGGGCCGTACCGGGGCTGCCAAGATAGCACTGGCTTGAGCGCGGTTGCCCGTCGACGCGTTTTAAGCGCCGGATGACCTGTGGGCGTGGGCATCTTCTGCGTTGCTTGCGTAGTCCAGCGGCTTCGAGGACTCCTCTAGTGTCACCACACGAAACTTTCTCCAACGGGCTGCACTACTGTGATGTAGTGCTTGAAACTTTCGCCCCTAAGACCACTTAGTTGCACGTACGCAAGTGGATCAGGAGGATAATCTCCTGTGGAAAGACGTCTCGACCGGACGATGGATTTATCCGGGGCCGTGAGTCTCTAAGCATCGCCTTCTATTGGCAAGAAAGGGTTTCCGGAAACTCGGTCAGTAATCTCACCTTGTGTATCCCCTACGAATCGGTTGTTTTGATCAGAGATAAGGTCAACCACTGAGAACTCAAAATGTCTCCAACCTTTTTAGATAAAGTGATGGGTAGCTACACACGTAAATGCCCTGGGCGATCCCGGGACAAAGAGGCAAATGTACTTAGTAAATGCAAACACTAGTTTCTTTCGGAGAGAGACCTCGCTTGCGAAGACCGTAAATAATTTTCGGGGCAAGACCCCACGGACGAGACCCTAGCGATATGGAGTGCCGTACCCGGACCGGCAAGACCGCGCTTCTGGGAGGGCAGGTATGGAATTCCTGAGAGAACCCTGGCAGGTGGGATAAGAATTTACCTGGGGGAGTTAGCCTTTTAACGTGATTCCCCCGAGATCACGTCCTTCTCGGTTTCTTAGACCCTTGCAACGGGGAGTTCTGTGCGCTTTGAGGGAAAAGTAAGAGTGGAAATTTTAAGACGATATAACTTGGGGATACACTGTCTTTGGGCCTGGTAATGATCCAAGTTATTCCGTATTCACTACTTTGCCGATATGCGGACTTGCTCAGTGGGGTATATATTTCGGGATTAAGTGCGTATTGAGGCTGCTAAGAGTGATTTATATTGTGTTAGGCTGAGAAGTCGACATCTGTTGTGAATTGTTGTTCTCCTCTAGTAGGAGTGGTGCGCGTGGCGCTGGGTTTGATCAACTGTCCTGAATTCGAGCCTTACTTGAGTTTGGCCATTACCAAGGCCGACAAGGGAAAGAAGCGATGCTATAGGCCTTAGTTCTGGGCCTAAGTGAAAGAAGAGAGAACAAGAAGTATTTGTGTGGATTTCATGTATTTGTATATTGTATAACTCTGTATTATGTTTGAGTATTTGTTAGTATTTACGGCTGTAGCTTCAAGAGTATCCGGGGTCGATATTAATCTCTGGTGAAAAGAGCCGCTACAAAGGGATGCACAAGCACGCGCCTGACCAGCAGCGCAGTCTAGTCTCGCTGCGGTGAACGATCTGAGCTTCGTTGTTGCTCGTGGTCGTCTGCCTAGAGAATTTGAAAGGTTTTGGCGGATACCCGCCTCTTCACAACTGGTGCGCGCGCCTGGACCCGGGAATCGAAATTAAGCGTATATTCTTGGTTATGAGTTATAACACTAACATACTTGTATCTGCTACGAGCCCCAGTGGGCATGATTTGGTCGCGGAAGTGGATGAGGCACTCTCCGAGTGTCGAGACCGCTGCAGCTGCC
This sequence comes from Phytophthora cactorum, assembly GCA_016864655.1. Taxonomy (NCBI): domain Eukaryota; phylum Oomycota; class Peronosporomycetes; order Peronosporales; family Peronosporaceae; genus Phytophthora; species Phytophthora cactorum. The sequence goes on from NHQK01000043.1 coordinate 171,593, forward strand.
CGCTTCGCTGGAACAGAGTACTGGGATGTCGATGGAGAATGAAGAACAACTGGTACTGATCCAATCATCGCGCCCGACATCCACGCAGTCTACGCCGAGACGAGAGGTTCAAGCGCTCCCAAGGTCGGTGCAGTCCAGTCCTGGTCGACCTCTAAACCATGATACATTTACGCTAATGCGGCCGACGGAACTAGCGCTCAGCCCTGCGGCTGAGAGGTTTCTTGGCAAACGAGAAAATCTTGCGTTGAGAGAGTCGCACGAGACCCGGGTCCCGGACGACGGTGCACCCAGGTGTCTTGAGCTGACTGCTGACGCTCGGATCCTAGGACCTGAGCTGCCAACTTTGCGCGAAAAACTGTCGAAAGAACAAGTGCTTCCCCAGGTTTCGCAGAACGCGAATGATGCACTTTGTAGAAAAGGTGTGGTCCCTGTGGTTGATGAAGAAGCCCGAGCTTACGAAGCCGAACAGCTACGGCACTGGAGTAGCCTTCATGGTGAAGTGGCCCTGACTGCAGACGTCGCGTACGAAGAGCGTGAAGAAGAGTACGACATGGAGGTGTGGGTGATGGCTGCGTTCGACACCAGTCGATACCTCGGTCTGGTGAATGCTGGAAGGCTGCCTGAATCTTGGATGAAGGCAATGTAGATCCGTCGCAGGCACTAGCCTCTGGCTACGAACGACAAGGCGATCGCTGTGCCACTCAAGCTGCTGTCTCCACTACCATGCATCGCACTACTGCAGACGATGCTCATGGAAGCAGGCTTCGAGTTTCTCAACGTCGTGCTAATCTGGAGTGATGAAGTTGCTGGAGTGCCAGAAGAATTGGTCTACGGAGGAGTCGAGGAAGGCCAACATCGTATCTTCGAAGAATGTGTCGAGTGGAACAAGCTGATGCGTGGTGTGAATTACCACATTCGCCAACAACTGGACCCACTCCTAGAAGCGATGGTCGTATCAGACTTGAATCCCAGATGACCGACGCCGACGGAGACATCTTGATGTCCGAGGATGCTGTAGAATTCTTGGGGCAGGAACCGGTCCGTCGTCTACGGATAACGAGGACCCGCCGCAGGAGCCCGGTTTTGAGTACATCAGGGCAACCGCAATACAAGCGTCCGACTTTGGAAGCACAATGACCGACGTCGAGTCTTGTGGTAGCTTCTCCAAGTACTGCGTCCCCCGGTATGCCTACTGCCGACGACATGACGGCGAGTATGGATTCTGTCCCTAGCGTTGTAGACCCGAGTGGGAGCTCTGATCAGTCCCAAAACGTGGGAGGTGGGGCGATGGACCTATCTGGACAAAGTTTCTCGGGGCCATCGTTCTTGTCATCCATGGACTTCATGCCAGAAGGTCCTCAGGCTCACATTCCTGGCCCATGTCCTATGGCTATGATAGATCAACATAGCGTGGCTACAGCCGACCCATATTTTTTGTGTCTCGGTTCCCGTTGCTGCTTTTCCGGTGCCGACTCAGCTGCCACGATAATCGCCAGGAGTTGTCCACAACTTGTTGCCGGAACAAGCTCCGCTGCCTGAGTCTTCAGAAGGTAGCATGGTCGATCCAACTAAGGATAACGCGCGACGCACTGAAAGATTGGGCCAACTTCGAGAAGGCAGACTCTGCTGCGTGTTAAGGATGCGGCCGATATTGTTCTCAACTTGGGTGTCACATTGTCTGCACAAGTTGCGACGCTGGGCGTGTCTGCCCGAACAAAAAGGACACGTTTCACATATTTGTCGAAGTCTGGGAGGACCCCACGTCGCTCGCCCCGAGCATCTTCTGGTTGGTCGGTTCGCTCGGATGCGTTCGAAGTGGCCATCGCAATGATGCGGCAGAAGCAAGCTGAGCTGAACCGAGTGCATGAAACGATAGTAGCCGAATCCGTAGTATCAGGGAAAACAACCACCAAGCAAACGCCTCCCTACTGGGTCGTCTTCAGCACAGCGAGGCTTCTCTTCTCTTCGAAATGCCGCTTCAGCTGATGCCAAGCTCACCGCCGTCCTGGAAGAAAGGTCGTACACGATCGTAATGAGTCTCCGGAGTTCCAGTCCAACCATGTAGCGTCTGTGGAGCTCGAGCCTGCGAGGCCTGAGCCGTCACCGACGATGACTGCTGAGATGGAGGTTGCTGCAACCGTTGTCTTGTCTGCCGCAAAAAAGGTTAATGTGAAGACTCAGCAGGATGCAATAGACCTAGGCGTTGAAGCGCGCTTGCAGTAGTATGAATACTAGTTGCACCAGGTCGCCGCGACGTATTTGAAGGCTTGTGCGCTAGCCCTGAAAGACCAACACGAGAGAATGACCATCGCCTTCGTGAACAGTCGAATGCTCACCCCAAATCAGATGCGACATCCAAGTATCACACTGCTGAGCGCGATCATCATGGTCGCCTCTGTGAACAGACGAATACTGACTACAAACCAGATGCGACACCCGAGTGTCACACGACTCGAAGGTCACAGGTGAAGCTTAAGACTTCAGCACGATCGCCAAGCAGGAAAAGAACCCGAAGAACACAAGCCCGGCAAACCTGACAAGAAGTCAAAGAACTGCTCATCCGTTAAGAATACGAAACCCACAATCAAGTAAGAGACCAAGGCGAGCAGAAAAGCAACCAAGACTGCTGCATGTACTACTAGTGAGCGCGAAGGCCCGCGGAAAGACAAGGAGAGCACCGACAAGGCCCCGGTGAAGCCGTTCAAGCACAGTGCCAAGAAGAACCAATTCCGAAAGCGCGGACAAGGAGCCGTCTTCATCAGACTCGGACTCAAGCGACGACCCGTCGTCCAGTGGAGACTTTGGTGGCAGTTCCGATTGGGAGCATGGCCTTGAAGAAGAGCTCGCGCCAGCCGCCATGCCCACGAGTGCAGCGCCGATTGCGTTCAGACCGTGCATTCACTACAATACGGTCGAGAAGTTCGACCCAGACTCCAAAACGCGAGGTTCGTGTGAACTGGTGGGAGAGATTCGTCTACGTCGCTGCGCTCGGCATGTAGCCTGAGAAAATGAAGATACGACAGCAACAAGGTCGCCTACCCGGACAACTGCGCGAGTGATTCAAGCAACTACCGAAGAAATACCAAGTTAGTCGATCGCGTCTCTCGAAGCCGTTTCCCAAGGAGTTGAAGGACCTCCGTGCGACCGCTAATACGAGCTGAAGCCGAAGAAGAGCGGATCTGCTCGTTCGCTCCTGTACCGGCTCAACGCTGCTGCGAAACGTGGTGAACTGGACTACGACAATTTTTCCGAGTGCTCGTGAATGACATGTGCATCACTTCCTGAAGAAGCTGAAGGACAGGCATCTGAAGACTACCCTTCATGGAGAACGCTTTAAGTCGGTGCAAAGATGGAGAGGATGCTGCAGCGTGTCGAAGCAGTGTAACAAGACGGTGATTACGACACTCTGTCACCAAAGTCACGAGATGCCAAGGCCAATGGCACGCGCTTCAATCGTGCTCCTCTGCGCAGCCTTGAACAAGGAGACCTAGCATGCATGACCACAGAAGACGACTCTGATTCTGAGGAGAAGCATATACAGCCCTCATATTCTGATACAGCCCTCCGATTCTGAGGAACCACGCCACCGAGCTTTGGGCATATCTCTTTGTCAGAGAAGGCCAACGTGGGAAGGACTTCTCAGAATCCAGCTGTGGCTCCGAGAGCTCCAACGACTGAAGTGATCTTCCTAGTCGCAGAGAGGAAGGAGTGGCGTCCGTCAAGACATGCAAGACTTGCTATGTCTCCTCGACGAGATAATTCTCCGAACAACATATACTGTGATGATTGTTGCGTGTACGGCCATACCAAGGCTAAGGTCTGATTTGCGAGAGATGCCATGAGACTGAACATTCAACTTACCGATGCATCTGCCGCTCGTGCTCGAAGCGCGGTGGTTCTCACCGAGAAGGACTATGCACATAATACATCACACTGAAGACCGTTCGTAACTTCGCAAACATGGTGTTCTACGAGACGTGCCAGAAGACATCCTACAGCATCTGCTACATGGAAGTCAAACGAGGTCGGGAGCGTCGCTTAATCGGCTAGGCTCACCGTTTAGTGACCTAGTGTGTGTTTGAGCCGAAGTCTCAACGATATAGCGCCCTTGCGTATGTGGGTCCAGACCTTTGGTGTAAGCGCAACAACCCCAAGCGCATGTCGACCATTACGTGTGGAACTCACTCACCAATGCTCTTCCTGTTTCTTGAGAATACGTTTACCCGTCAAGCCGAGTTTCAAGATAAGGAACCTGTTGAGTTCATTCTGATCCCAGGAGAAAGATACGGATGGTGGCTTAGTCATTTATTGAAAGAAACTCTCGGTGGTCGTGGCACATGGGGCGATCAACAACCACAGGACCCAGATGATGCTGAATTCCGGCGCGCCTACTAGTTCAAGCTTAAGTTGAAGCCGCACGCCATCCTCAAAGTCAAAGGTCTTGGTGGAGTTGTTACGTACTGCTCAAGCTGAGGTGAAGCTTACCCTAGGAGCCCGAGGGGTCTACATTTTGACGATGTGGGTTGGGAACATTAGATATGGCGTTGATTGTCTTCTTGGTATGGATTTCATGGAGCCAGCTATTGAGAGTTACCGGTTTGGTATCGGTTATTGACCGTGAACCGGTTAGCCCGAACCGGTCCAATCCGAACCCACGCCGATTACGCCACCGTGGATTACGCCACTGTCGATTACGCCACCTGTGGGTACAAGATTGTAGGTACAAGATGGGCATCGACGTGGCGCTCTCTGATTGGCTGAAGTAACTCAGTATCCAGTAAAGAATCAAGTAGGGTGTATCCAGTAGGTCTAGAGATAGCAAGAAGGCTTTCGAGCTAAAGACCTCAATCAATCACATTCGAATCTTCCCTCTACCCCTCAAGTGGTTTCCTGTCTCCACTCCGGTCTCACCCAGAGTGCTGCCTCCCTCCGCTTCGTCCAAGCTTCGTCTCTCCAACTACACCTTCCATCAGGTTATGAGCCCAAGCACCATGTCCTCTGCCCACGATGCCTCCACCAAGGTCTCCATCGACAAGTTCAACGGAGACAACTACGCGACGTGGAACCGCTACATGCGTGGCGTGTTCCTGACCAAGTCGGTGTGGCATGTGGTGAACCGCGAGATGACTCCGAGCTTCACGGACACGAGGGCCAAGGACGACTACGTCAAGTCCAGCAACATCGCGTTCGGACTGATGTTGCTCCACATGAATGCGGACTACCATCATGTGGTTGACGACTGCGAGGAAGCGTGGGTGGCGTGGACGCGCCTGAAGACGCTGTACGGTGGATCGCAGAAGGCTGGGCGCATCTACCTGAAGCGCCAGCTCTTCAGCATGGAGATGTCGGAAGGCGGCAATGTACTCCATCATTGCAACGAGGTCCTCAACATCAGCGCCAAACTCAGCAGTATCGGCGCCAAACTCAGCAGTATCGGCGCCAAGATGGAGGACGAGGACGTGGCGATCTGCTTATTGCGCAGCCTCCCCAAGAGCTACGAGAACGTCGTCCTCAACTTGGAGATGAGCAGCGCGGAACTGCGATCGCAAGACGTCGTGAAGGTGCTCACGAACGAGCATATCAAGCGGCAAGGCGAGAAGACGGCAACGGCGACGGTGAAGATGGAGAACGCGGCCAAGGCGTTCAACACCGACCGAGAGTCTCGCCAGTGCACATACTGCGGGAAATTGGGGCACACGGTGGACAAGTGCTGGACCAAGCAGAAGGACGAGAATCGGGACCCAAGACGCGGCGGCAATGGCAATGGCAACGGCCGTGGACGCGGGGCCAACAACATCCAGTGGAGAAACGACAGCGACGGATACGACTACGACTATGATCGAGTGGCGTTCGCGGTTTCCATGGAATGTGGAATTTCGACGGGCAAGAATATGTCCGGGATGTGGGCGGTCGACAGCGGCGCAACGCACCACATCTGCAACGACAAGGCCAAGTTCGCCAATTTGATCGAGCGAAATGAAGGCGAACTTTCGGTGGCCGACGGCAACAAGGCGGCAATCAAGGGTGTGGGGACCATCGTGGAACGAGTGGTTCTGCCCAACGGCGACGAGCGCGAGATCGAGATCAAGAACGCGCTGTACGTGCCGAACATGAGCAAGAATCTGCTCTCGGTGCCGCAGATCAACAAGAGTGGCAAGTTCCAAGTGGTGTTTGACGGCACCGAAATGCACGTTTCGCGCAAGGACTCGAAGCTAGTGGTGGCGACGGCGGATCTCGTGGATGGCCTCTACTGGCTTCGCACGCCTCAGCGATCGGCGAATGCAGCGACAAGTGGAAGAACGGTCGACTTGCATGCGCGTATGGGTCACGCTCCAGTCGAGGTGCTTCGCAAGATGGTCGACACCAAGATGATCAAGGACGCGAAAGCACCCTCCAAGTCGAGTGGAACAAGCGTGTGTCGCGGTTGTCAACAAGGCAAGATGGTCCAAAAACCGTTCCCCAGCAACCGTGACAAGCGTCACTATGACACGTTCGAGTTGCTCCACTTCGACATCTGCGGACCCATGGAGGAAAACTCACTTGGCGGCAGCAAGTACCTGCTGCTGATCGTGGACGAAGCCAGCGGATGCATGAAGTGTTTCTGTCTGCGTGCCAAGTCGGAGAGCGAAGACTGCATCAAGACGTACATCATGAAGGTGCAGACGCAGTTCGGCAAGAAGGTCAAGTTTGTGCGGCATGACGGAGCTCGTGAGTTCGCTACCAACTCGCTCAAGGCCTTCTACGAAGACGAAGGCATCGAGCAGCAAACCACGGTTCCGTACGCGCACCAGACCAACGGCACGGCAGAGCGAGCCATCCGGACTATCGTCACGATCGGCCGCAGCATGCTGCATCACGCCAAGCTGGACAAGTGTTTCTGGGCTGAGGCGGCCATGACGGCCATCTATGTGAAGAACCGCCTGCCGTCACCCAAGATCGAGCACAAGACTCCGTTCGAGATCGTGTACAAGTCCAAGCCGAGTGTGAAGCACATGCACGTGTTCGGCTGTCGGACGTACATTTTGACTCCGAAGGAGAAGCGGCTCAAGTGGGACCCCAAGGCTCGCGCCGGAATATTCCTGGGCTACGAAGAAGTGTCCAAGGCATATCGACTTTATGACATCGAGGCGGGGCAGGTGGTTATCAGTCGCGATGTCAACTTCGATGAGTCGGCCTTTGGACTTTCACCGCGGATTTCCGATGGAGATGTCGATGACCTGGACGTCGACTCGCTCGATATCGACGATGACGGACCTCGCCAGACGGAGTACAAGCAGACGGGGAAGCGCAAGAGTCGCCCAAGTGACGAAGATGAAGCTACCAGAAGACCACACACTGTGCGCCATCGGCCTGGACTGGAAGAAGCAAGTGCGCCGGATTCCTCTTCCTCTTCGCACCGAGTGGACGCCGACGAAGAAGAAAAATCTGGTGACCAAGATGAAGAATCGACTCCCCCTGTGTTTTGGCGTGCAAGTGCCAATTCTGTTGAAGCGACTGTGGACCTGTCGGAACCATCGACATTCCAAGAAGCGGTGAACGGCCCGGACCAAGTGCACTGGCGCAAGGCAATTCACGCTGAGCTCAAGTCGATGCGACTTCGTGGTGTGTTTCGTGCTGCAAAATTGCCCAACGCACAGCGCGCCATCGGTACCAAGTGGGTGTTCAAGATCAAGCGCAAAGCGGATGGATCGATCGAAAAGTACAAGGCACGTCTCGTGACCAAGGGGTTCAAGCAGAAGTACGGCATCGACTACACGGAGACGTTTTCGCCCGTGGTCAAGTACGTGACGCTGCGCATGGTCATCGCTATTGCCAAGTACTTCGGCTGGCCTCTCGACCAACTCGACGTGGTGACAGCGTTCCTGTACGGGATAATGAAGGAGCAGGTGTTCTGCATAGTTCCTGAAGGCGTCGAACTGGATGGCAACTTCGACTGCCTGGAATTGGTGAAGGCGATCTACGGTCTCAAGCAAGCTTCGCGCGTGTGGAACGAGACCTTCGACGAATTCGTGTGCTCTATCGGCTTCCAAGTGTCGGCCTTCGACCCGTGCCTCTACATCAAGGTGCCCCCTCAAGTGGTCTTCGCTCCGGTCTCACCCAGCGTGCTCACTCCTCCGCTTCGTCCAAGCTTCGTCTCTCCAACTACACCTTCCATCAGACTGTTTTCATCGAAGCGCTAACGCAGGAAGAACAAGAGCTACAGGCAGAGGATCCGCTGGAGGACGTGCTGTACGGAATGGATCCTCCATCAGCTCGCCAGATTCACGTGCTGGTGGTGGTTCCGGAGCAATGGACCTCTGCTCTAATTGTCTCCAAAGACGGTGTTTTCGATCACTGCATTCATCCGTTCTTCTCGCAATTCCCGACGGTTGACCAAGTTGGTGATTAGCTCGAATTTCCGGCGCTGTTACCGTTGACTGAACGTCAAAAGCTCTACGCACGTTGTTCGTACAAGTCGATCGCTGCCCAAGCACTGACGAAGGTGGATCCAAACCACCGGAAGTATGCAGTAATTACGGGCACGCCTGGGATTGGCAAGTCGGTGTTCGTCTACTATGTCATGTGGAGATTGATCAAGGATAAGAAGCGCGTGCTATTTATCACAAGACAACCACCCATCTACTTCGATGGCAGTACGATTCATGAGTGCAAGCAGTTGCCATATTCAGGCAATCAGCAATTCTGGTCGCCCGATTTGTGGTGTCTTGTGGACTCAGTGGACCCAACAAATGTTGCTGGAATGCCTATTGAGTGCTGCTCCGTTCTTCTCGCAAGCACACCGCGACGAAACTGCATCGGTGAGTTCAAGAAGCTTGTTCCTACTCCAGATGTTTTCTACATGCCACTGTGGACAACAGAAGAACTGGCGACAATTGCTCCCATGTACCCACATGCTGCAGTTGCGTGGCAGAATCGATTTGAGTGTCTCGGTGGTGTGCCTCGCCTGGTCTTGCAAGACATTGGAACTGACCCGCAAGTGTTGCTGGAGTCCGCATGCAACAGTTGCTCTCTTGATGAGTGCAAGACGTTGGTGTCCATCAACTCGGAGATCAATTCGAGGACCAAGATCGCTCAGACTCTGATTCACATCCACAGCCAAGAGCCATATCGACTGTACAATGTTGTCTATGCGTCAGAATTGGCGATGCAAGTGATTGCTCGAACGAAGTTGGTGTCGAATCGCCTCAACATGGAAAGTTTTCTCAGCTCGTGCAACGGAAATCCGCTAGCCCAATCGCTGTGCGGATACATCTTCGGGCCTTATTGCCTGAGACTGTTGCATGAGGGTGGGCGTTTCAAGTATCGGGAACTGTTTTCTGGCGCTCAGAAGCCAAAGCAAAAGCAAAAGCGTAGACGCAAACGAGGTCGCCGAGATATTGGAGATGGACCGACCAACAATTGAAATCCCATCGTCATCGCAGCCTTCTCGAATAGTGGAGCGGGTGGAAGTCGGTCAACTTGCAAATCAGCTGTACGTGCCTCGGACATCGAATTATGCTGCTATTGATGCGTGGATACCGCATTTCGGTGGATTCCAAATTACTGTGGGAAAGAAGCATGACATCAAGGGCGGGGCGGCAGATGATTTGGCGAAACTGGGTCCGAATGGCAATCGACTCTTCTTTTTGCTTCCACCACTCTACTACAAAACTTTCACCAAGAAGACACCTCAAACCATCGAGCAGTTTGCAATCCTTGTTCCGTATCCCGAACAGGTGTAATGAATGAAAGTTTCAACGCTTCATTGGCATCAGCTTCTCTTTCATGGCCTACCAAGACATTACTTCGTGATCATTTCGTCATCGTAAGTGCATCACGCACAATTATATTTTGATCCTGATAAATATAAAGTTAGTAATATACAAAGATGGCGTACTCACCTCAGGAATACCTCGCTAACAAAGAGCGGATCAAGGCGGCGCAGAAGCGCTACTATCAGCGCACACGTGAAGCTCGTTTGTCGTATCAAAAGGGGTACGACGACAAGAATAGGGACCAGATTCGAGCTCGCAAGCGTAAACCCAAAACCGGACTTAGTGAAGGTGAAGTCGAACCTAACAACGAAACCGAACTTAATTAATTAATTAATTTTCTTTCTCAGGTAAAAAGTCGTCCAATATAGGCAATGACTGAAACTGATAATGCTGTTGGATATTATAACTGGCTTAAAACCTCCAACAAGCCATATGTCAAATATTTGAATTATTAATTTCAGATTTTTTTGTAGATGGCTAAGATATAAAGTTGATCCTGATACAAGGTCCAATAATTATAAATTCAAATCTACGAAGAATAATATAGGCAAGAATATATAGGCAACATGTTTGCATACGAGCTCGAAGGACTAAAGAGATTGAATATTCAAGCCATCAAATGGGGTGGCAGCTACCGTGTTAAGGTACGTGGTAGAACCGGCAAGATGGTTTATGTTAGCAAACTTTCACGGCCAATCAACCAGAGATTGGTGGCTAAGCAGTACAATGTTTCAATTGAAACCCTTGAGAAGCATATGTCGCCTGACTACAAGGCTGATCCTAAGTACCGTTTTTACAATGGTAATCACATGGAATCACACTTATATGAGGGTGTTGAGCCTTCTGTTTTCTACGACAAGCTCGAAAACGTTCTTTTGACTCAGTCGAGTGCGTTTAGGTAAATGTTGCTCTCGGGTACGAACTTGTGAGCAAGACCGATCCTGATGACACTCGCTACTTCTACCCGAATCTCGCTAATACTTGTGTATTCAATAAGCCTGTCGCTATCAATAGCAAGGCTGATATTCGAAAGTGATTTCGGACATCCGTTCTATGGAGTTGGCTGACAAACTGAACTACCCCAGCTCCGGGTATAAGCTCAAGGAGATCACTGCATTCAAGATTTTCATCTACCATCGCGACCATGCTCTCGGGGATAGCGAAGCTGTCATCCCTGAGATTATTCGCGAAAACAAGCATGTAATCAACTTCCCTAATACCAACAACAAGTGCGTCTTCCATTGCATAGCCTGGCATACATTACAGAGTTATAAGAAGGATCCTCGCAGAATTCAGGCTCAGGTTAAGGAGGCATTCAAGCGCTACTGCTCTTTCAAGGGGTTAAATATTCGCTGAGTCTGTTTAGAAGCTTCAAGCCCATTGACCTACTACAGCTCGATGAGGTTGAGGACTGCTTCCAACTTGGTATTAACGTATATAAGATGGATGTAGCTTCTGGAAATGTAGAATGCATTCGTAGATCGGACAAGGGGTATGAAGCTATGGATATTCTATCGTACGAGAATCACGCTCTTTACATCAAGAACATTGACATGCTTCAGTCTAAATACCAATGTTCTAAGTGTGAAACGGTTTTCGTCAGCGCTGAAAAGCTTAAAAACCACAAGAAGAATCAGTGCAAGCTTGTGAATACTGAGAGCTTCCCCGCTGAGCCAACTATCTACAAACCAGCTCAGAACACGATACGATCACTGCTTACGAAGTATTCGATCAAGGATTCTGACCAGTACATCGACCACTTCATCGTTTATGACTTTGAGGCCATCCTTAAGCCTACCGCGACTCAACACGGGGAGAATACTGTCTTCACGGACGAGCACATTCCGGTGTCTGTATCAGTAGCTGATAGCTTAACCGAGGAGGTGCGTTGCTTTGTAAATGACGATCCAAAGATGTTGCTTACGGATATGTCCAAATACATCGGTGATGTATCGGTGAAGCTCCAGCAGTACAATGTCAATAAGTACAAGTCGCTTCTACAGAAAATCATCAATGCTCACGATCTGACAGGTATGGAAACTCCAGGAGTCAATCTTGGCAAAACCTACAAGATGTCTGATGTAGAGAGTTGGATTAGAGAAGGAAAGTATGGTAGTTTCTTTGATTTTCACAGCAACCTTGGCTTTGGTAAGCAAAAGTCCGATTACGGAAAACTTAAACAGCAGCTTGATCAGGTACCAGTATTCGGCTTCAATTCTGGTCGATACGATACCAACCTAATTAAGAGCGATTTGTTTGCCGTGATTGGTACTGACAACATCAAATCTGCCATCAAGAACCCCAGCTACATGTGCATTGCTACATCAGACACTAAAATGCTCGATATTAGCAACTATATACCAGCTACGATAAGTATCTTACGACATATCTCGGTGGATGCAAATGCGATGACAAAATTAGATGTGTCTGTGGTCTTGGCAAGGGTCTTTTCCCGTACGAGTACATCACTGCGTTCAATGTGCTAAACCAGACTACTATCCCACCTAAGTCAGCTTTTGACAGCAAGCTCCGTGGAACAAGCATCACCGGTGATGACTACGAACGAGTGAAGTTCGTATGGGATTACTACAATATGAAATCGATCAAGGACCTGCTGATCTGGTACAACAATTTCGACGTAGTCCCCTTCATCAAAGATATCAAGGCACAGCGATAACTCTTCAAGCGTTTCGATCTGAATATGTTCGCGGATGGTGTATCGCTACCTGGACTTTCCGAGAAGGTCATGTATCAGACCTGCTTCAATAATCTCCAATATCCGGATAAGAAACCTGCTAACGCATTCCAATTTCCAGCTAATCGCTTGGGTGGATACAAGAGTCAGGATGCTAAGGCAAAGCGAGAATTCGGAATGACAATTTGGCACTTGGATACATTGCTGCAAAAGCAAAAGTATCTGTGTGGTCTATGCTACTGCCAGCTGATTGCTGATACCGCTTCAGCAGATCGTATCAGCAATAATCACCGCTGATTTATATTACGCCTGGACAACTTGCACTCGTTCGACCAGCACACGATTGTTTTTCGACTCATCTGTCAGATAGAAGACTTGAAATGGAGAGCTCAGCCACAGGTGATCCATTATATTACTATCTATTCAGTACTATTGATCACGGGCGACTAAATGGTAAGGGATGCCGGGCTGCAGTTAACGCAGCGTTTCTTAGCTGTAGTGCGGAACTCTCTGTCCGAACGTACCGCCAAGTTGCAATCGCATTCATGGAGAAGAATGTTAGATCGACAAGGCGCAACCAAGACATGTTCCACTTTCAAGCTGCTCATGCACCTGTAACAGCTTCTACACTGTATAGTCGGTCAACTGGAGACCCCTATTTCATGTCAAGAGATAACATGGCGGAATTTCGTTCCTGTTCGCACCAATGGCACCAGAAAACCGAAAAAGGCAGCCAATTGTTGCTCGACAAATGTGGCGAGCTCCCAGACCCCACGACCTAGTCCGAGGGAACATCGAGCAGGCAGATCTTTGAATACCGATTCTCATTCGATTTGCAGTCGTATTGTCAATGACAGCGTCATATGTGCCCAACCGGCCACGGTCGTCGAACCAACATATACTCATTTGAGTATTACTGAAGCCACAAATCGTTTGCTCCCAGAACATTTTGCTTCTGCTCGTTCGCAGCTCCGATTTTTTCTTGGTGACCCACAGCAAATTTTTCGATCGACTGAGCAATGTATCTCAACTACGCTGATTTTGCAGAGCGTTTCAAATTTGCTGGTTGTATTGGCTACTAATGGTGGAAAGTCATTGCTCTACCAATTAGTAGCCTTTAGCGATCCCGAACGAGTTGTCATTGTGGTGGTGCCTCTAGTTGCGCTTCTTATGGATTCATTACGCAAAACAGAAGCACTTGGAATTTCGTGTTCTCCGTATGATCAAACAACAAGTCCTCACGCCGCGCTACCGTCGGTCATTTTCGTTGGAGTAAATTACTTGGAGCATTAGAATTTTCGAGTATTTTTGTTATCACTACAGCAACACGACAGAATTAGCAGTTTTTTTTCAATGAAGCACATCTGGCGTTGACCTCTCAAGACTATCGGAGCTGTATGTCCTCTGTCTATCTTCTAGCGTCTATATCAGTTCAAAGACGCTACTGACGGCAACGCTTCCACCAGCTTGGGAAAAGGACCTTCAATCTAGCTTTGGATTTCCGTTTGTCACCATTAGGACAACGACGGTTCGTCCATCGATATGTTACACAGTTGAAGAGGTAGCGTCGGTATCGAATATGATGAAGTCGTGCTTAGCAATGGTTCGTATTCCGATGGAGCACCCCAGTAAAGGAATTGTCTTTTCACTGACACGGGCAACAGTGGACGAAGTTGCTGTCAATGTGGCGCGTCATACGGGGTTCATGATTACTCGTTATCATAGTGGAATGACTATCGAGGAGCGCAAGGAAAATCTAGCGACGTGGAAGTCTCCGAATTGCACATACATCGTTGCAACTTGTGGATTGGGTCAGGGCGTGGACTATCCGCATGTGCGCACTGTAATCCATTTCGGTTTAGCCCACAACCTAACGAATTATGCACAAGAAACCGGTCAGTCTGCCCGTGATGGTAAACTAGCAAATTGCATCACTATGTACAGTGAAGTTTATTACTAGCACTACTCACGTAATCTGACGGACCGCGAAAGTCTAGCTCTTCATCATTTTCAAGTTTTCACGTTGGACAAATCTCGCTGCAGAAGACAGCGATTACAGGAGGCGATGGATGGTGTAAGTTTCCCATGCACACTGGACGATGCCGACGTACTATGTGAAGTTTGTTCTGGTGCTATACCCGCCGACAATAGCGAGTCTCGGGTAGCAATGACTTCTGGCATCATTGAAGCCCAAAGTACAGCTGCAAACACTAAGATTATGGATGACGAGATGGTCTATTTGATTCACCAACAGATTATTTCAACGACAGCTCTGCGTACTGCACAATTTGTTGGGTTTCCAATCCATCTGAATACGCTCATCACTTGGCGGAGGCTTGCCCACACCAGATTGCACGGTGTTTTAAATGCCTTGATGTTCGTCATTCGGCACAAATATGCCCAAACCAGTTGATGTTTGGTTTTCGTTTCCCATCGTGTTTTTTTTTCTGTGGGGTGCCACTACAAAGTGTACTTGGGAAAAACAGTCTTCATTATTGCAGTGCACCAGGCGCTGCATGTAGCTCTCATATGCGTGGGAGGATGATCCCTGGGGTGTGGAAATTTTTTGAAGACTGCAAATCACGAGCATGTTGTAATAGTGGTATCGAAGGCCAAATAGTTCTCATGACACGGCAAGATTTTGCTGAATGGTTGGTGGAAGTGCCAAGTGGAAGATCCTTTACAAACTTGTGCATTTTGTGGGCATACATCGTAGCTCTTTACTCTGTCTGAAAACTTTGTTTTAACACAAATGAATACGACAGTATGACAAACATCACTTTTTATGGGAACTTTTTACATGTCACATGGAGCTTCCGTGATAGCTAGCTGGAAAAAATGCAAGTACCTGTCGTATTTTCACCGAGTACCACCGCCAGTGATGTGATATATACTGATACCGAAGGTACCTATGCAACTTCGGCTATGTGAAACCACCTGGTTCACTTCCGAAATAGCTCAAGAGCCACGACTAGCTGTCGTGTTGGGGGAGCCCTTTCCTAGAGAGAGGGTGTAAAGAAACACAAAAGCAGAAAGCGTCAGGTAACTCCTAAGTTTCACCGAAGTTGACTATACGACCACACACTTAGTGCGCCGCATTTTGTGTGCGTCTTTGCTCTAGACAACTCGCTGCCCTGCACGCTCGTTGCCGTATGTCAGCACGACTAGCTGCTTGTCTTCATGGTCCAGAAAGGGCGTTCGCATGGAGGCTTTGGCTGGCAAAGTCATGATATGATCAGGAGATACGCGCGAGTCTGTGATTCTCAGTATGGCGTCCAATCCGTCACCCGCCGTGACGTTCGAAGGATTGCTGACTGTGGGATTGGGTACCTGCTTCAACCGTTAGATATCCTGATTTCGTATATTATTTCAACAACTTCCAGGTCTATATCCTTGTTTTCTGTTGAGTGCCGTGTCTTCGACACTGCTTTGCACGGAAGCGAATTGACGTTTACTTCCAGTATTAGTAAAACTCCTATTGACCGTACCATCCTTCTTTTTTATCTTAGGAGCTCTTGAACTCAAACATTTAGCTAGAAGGTCGTGTCCCGGTTCGTCAAGCTTTAACATTTTGTCCGCGGTAACTACATTGCGATTTTCTTTCTCAAGAGCCCTCTTGCGGTTTTGACGCGATGTATTTCGTCTCCAGACTTGAAAGATTTCCTTCCCATTTTTATCATCTTGGCCACACCATCGTCTCTGTATGTGTTGCTGAACATGTCGAGCATTAACACTTTCTTCGTGGTTCTTCTTTTTAACCGGTCGATATTAATTTACCAAAGAATATTTTTAAATATATTAAAGAAGAAAACATGTTTTGGAATTAAGGACTCTTTTGATATGGGCAGTGTAACCTGTACACCAACTTCGAGTTGTACGACAGTCGATCAGAAGTTCATCTACTCGAAGCTTGCAACGGCCTGAGCGACGGCAAATGCTGCCGAGTGACTGATGGACACGCTGAGCTTGGCCAGCTCGAGGCGGTCGAAGACTTGTAGCGGGTCTCCCGACAGCAGCACGGACGGCGCGCCTGACGCCGTCATGACGACCTCGATGTCTCGCCTTGAAGCTTCGGCACGTTGCCAGGGGGTTGCCTCTGTCGTCGAGATGGCCTTGATCACTGCTTCCTTGACAGCCCAGCGAGCAGCAAAACTGGCGGCGGGGTGAGCCGCGCTGTAGCAGTACGAGATCTCCCGATCCGTGAAGTTGCGCCGGATAAAGTCCTCGCGGCCGTTTAGGTTCTCGAACGTGGCCACGGGTTGCACGTCCACTCCAATGCTCATGTTCTGCGACGTCAGGCCAAGCTCACTCGCGGCGTGGTTCATAGCAGTCAGCAGTGACGACGACGTATCAGTCTCCAAAGCCTTCGTCGAAGACGCCGCCTTAGCAACAGTTTTGGTCTTCTTGACGCACTTGACGCGATGACGCCGTTCCGATGCGCCAAAGCGCCATGTCTGGGAGACCGCGTCGTACTGGGCACGAGCTGTCGGGTCCAGATACACGCTGCTCTCCTGTGCTGACGAGTACGGCGCCTCGTTCTTCACTTGGATGTGGGGTTTCTTGCCCGTGATCACACTCTGAGCGTGCGTGTTCATCTTGGCCAGACGCTTCTCACGACGAGCTGCGTACTGCTGGAAGTCCTCGACAGACAGCGTAGAGAGTAGATAGTCTGGGTGTACAACCAGCAGTTCGCCACTCACCTGACCAAAGCCAAAACTCTTCAACAGCACGACCTTGATGCCATCAGTCTGGAGACTGCGGTTCGGGTACACGAGGTGGTTGTATTTGCGCAGTGTCTCCCACGTGTTGTCCAGCTGCCGGTTGCCTGGGATCAGCCCCGTGTTCAGCACCTGTAGAAGTCCATTGAGTTGCCACGCAGCAGCGGCACCTTTGGGGTGGCCAGTGATGCTCTTCTGGCAGATCACCGGCAGTGGATTGCCTGGAGAACGTCCCAGATGAGCCATCTGCTTGTGTGCCACCTCATTTTCGTTCTTGTCGTTGGCCTTGGTGCCCGTGGCGTGGAAACTTGCAGCGCCCAGGTCGTCCACGTCCAGATTCCATACACTCAAAGCGCCACGAAGAGGAGCGATGTCCGTGCGTCCAACGTAGAACTTGTCGCCGTACATGGCCTGCGCGGCCTTCAGCTTCCGCTCCTTGATCTCCCCCAGCAGCTTCAAGCGTGAATCGTCTCCGTCGACCAGAGTCTTCTCGCGTGCAAACCACTTCTCGATACTCTCAAGCTCATCATCGAACTGACGGCGTCGATACTCCACGTCCAGCAGCGGTGACGGCTGCGCCACAGCCTCACGTGCTGTGGTGAGAATTCCCTGGCCAGGAGCCGGCACAGATCGACCGTTCTTGTCCGTCGCGGTGTTGGCCAGCGCCATAATGCCATAGATCGGCAGCCCCATATCAAGCGCAAGTTGGCCGTCCATGAGCAGCTGAATGCCAGCGCCGTGGCTCTCCATGAAGCCGTCGAGCGTGCTTGAACACGGACGACACATTTCCTTCGGCTCTCGACCCATACTCGCCTCCTTCACTGAGTCACTGGTTGCTTTCATCTGTGCGAATTCAAACGCACTCTCCTCTCCGAAGTCGTCGTAGCCGCCGACAATACACACGCGCGCTTTGCCGCTCTTGATGGTCTCGACGGCGATGTCAACGGACTCAGCTGCTGTGGCACAAGCACCAACCGGAGTCTTGATCGGACCGGACGAACTCAGCAGCAGCATGTTCACCCAAGCTGGAGGCGTGTTGATGAAACACTCCTGCAAAATGTCACTCGGGGCAGGTTTGCCCAGCAGGCGACCCTTGTAGATCTGCGAGAACGCGCGGAAGCCACCCATACCACCGCCGGACGTGTTGCCGACATCCGAGACGTGCACGTACTGGTAGAACTCGTACGGGTCCGTCACGCCCGCAGCAACGAACGCTTCCATCGTCGATGCCAGAGCGTACAGCGTGATCGGGTCCACAGATTCAGCTAAGTCTTTTGATAAACCCAAACGTTCAGCACTCCAGCCGGTTGGGATCTGGCCGGCCACGAAGCGATCGAAGTCTAAAGCGCGGGGGATGTTGAGGACGGATCCTTTGCGTAGACGGATCATCCACGTGCCTGACGCGTTCTGGAACACGTCCACGTTGTCCTTGCCCAGTTCTTTGCGGAACAGCAAAGCCTCCTCCTGGTCAGCTACCTCGATTGGCGACATCTTCTTGTCGATAGCAATCTGATGCAGCACCATCTTGTTCTTCGGGTCGTAGCCGTCGAACAGCTCCGGCTCCACAATACGGATCCCCGAGTGGTTCAGGATATCCTCTTCGTAGCGAGACTTCACGTGGTGATCCGGTACAATCTCCTTCGTCTTGGCATCCACCCAATTGTTATTCTCCAACACGATACGGCCTGTCAGCCACGCCAGCTCAATGCAACCTTCCAGCGAGAACTCGCCGTACGACTCCATCTCCCAGCGTGTACGCGAGTTACCCCACGGACTCACCTCGCCGAAGCCAGTTACGACCACAACCTGACGCAGGTCCAGCATACCACGCAGCAATCTCTGCTTCGGCGAAGTGGAGAGCTTCGCCACGCCCGACAACTTCGGGAACGTGTTGCAGTAGTAGCTTGACAAGTTCGCGAAAGGAGAAACCTTCGCCTGCTTCGTCTTCTCCTTGTCAGCGTGAATAGATGCCTGCAGCTTCGCCTTCTTCATGATCTCGGCTCGAATAGCGTCCACTTGATCCTTTAAGTCGCTCACTTGGGCCATGCCGCCGCTAAGGTCTGCGTAGATAGGTGCATCTGCCGCACGATCAACCATAGTCGGGTACATCAGTGCGCTCAGGTTGAAGCCCATTTCCGTCGTGCTGAACGTACGCACTCCCATCTTCTCGACGCCAGCAGCGACGACGTTGTTGCTCGACATGAGGCCCGTACCACGCGTCCAGCCGATAACAGCGCCAACAATCGAAAGCTGTTCGCTCCAACCCTCTGACTGCCACTTGTTCATGAGACTCTCCACTCCCAGCTTCGACTCAGCGTAGAGTCCGTCTCCGCCGAAGCTGCCGTGGTTCGGAGACATGGGAAGGATCACGAGCGCAGGGCGAGTCGTGATGCCTCGAGTCTTCTTCGCTGTGACAACTTCACCCAGTAGTCGAATGACATTGGTCAGCATGATGCGGTGGGCCAGCTCCGAGCGTGAATCGATATCCGTGATATGTCCGACGTCGGACAGCGCTGCGAACGGGATGACGAAGTCCAAGTCGAGCTTGTGCACGTTGTAAATGTGTGTCACCAGACTCTGCACGTCCGTCTTAGACGCTTGGTTGAACGGGAGGACAATGAGACGGCTGTCGCGACTGCCGTGTTGCTGGTAGATCTCACGGAACACGCCAGTCGTCTTCATGCTAAAGCTGCTCGTTGTCACGAAGACGGTAGCGCCACCTTCCAGCAACGTCTTCACTACCTCGACTCCAATGGAGTCCTTGCCGCAACCGGTGAGTAGAGCCACCTTGCCAGCGAACGAGATACCCGTCGACGCCATCTCGTGCATGCACGACAGCAACACGCTGGTCGATTCAACATCGTACAGACGGATGGTCGGGTCCACGTCGGACGGCTTGCGGACGTGTACGTGAGGCAACACGATCTTCTTCAGGCTCGCGCTAGTGATACCAGAACCAGCAAACGTCTCCATTTCAGTCACGTGGTTGTACTCCAAGCCACGAGCCACTTCATCGACGTAGTTGATCGAGTCTGCCACACTGTCACGAGGAACTTCAGAGTACTCGAGCTCACCGTCTTCACGGATACGAAGCTGGGGCTGAGTTGGTGTGAAGCTCTGGATGTTCACAGGGTCCGTGTGTATCCCGTCTTGGACTTGTTCTGCCAGCAGTTGAAAGGTCTGAGCAAGATCCGGTCGACCTTCTTTCTCAGCTCGTGAGGCGAAGAACTGGATACACTGCAAAAGTTCCGGTGTGGCACGGTTGCGCAAGTGCGGCTTGAGACTCTCGAGCTTGAAGACTGCAGACGTGTCTACCATCGTACCCACGCTCTTTCTCGCCGTCGTGTAAAGCTCCATCACGTCCTGCACAGCCCAGTTCCAGTAGCTGTCGTACTGGCGCTCCTTCTTCGCGTCGAACTTGCCAGTAATACCAGTAGTGTAGCCTTCGTCATGCTCAGTCATCCACTGAGACATCGAAGATTCAATAGCCTCACGTACTCCCACCTCCGTTTCAAGTTGTCGATGCCAGTCCAGCTTATCCTCACCCAAGAACGAGTTCAGCGCGTCCACTTGGTCCGCGATCATGGTCTTCAAACGCTTCTCGAAGTCTCTCGACAGCGGGCTCGACGGCATCGTCTGCTGGCTCAACGCCGGCCCAGCCATTCTACCTCCCATCTTCGAAAGGTAAGGGATGTCGATACCAGCGTACTGGGCGTAGTCGTCTGCAACTCCATCCAGCCACTTCTTCGCTGTAGACTCGTCCGTCAGACGCTGCTTCGGGTTCTGCGTCAGACCGTGTAGCAGCACACTTTCGACCCGGCCACTCGGCAAGCAGCGCTCACTGGATAAATAGTCCTTAATGGCCGACAGACCGAAGCCACCAGGCATCTTACTTGCCAGCATCTTGGCGATCAACGCGCTAATCACCCTACCGGGAGAGCTGTAGTCAGAGAACTTGCACGCCAACTCAATCAGCTTCATCTCCGCCGCATCGTCCGGAACCGAGCCAAACTCCTTCTCAACGTCACCAACGATCTCGTTCTGCACGGCCGACTTGCCGGCTGCCAGCTCCTTGATGGTTCGTGTCTCTGGAATCTCGCTCAACGTCTTGCCGAACTTTGCCGAGAGCATCACCAGCAGCGCGTGCTTCGCGTCCACAGGCTTGTCGCTCACCGTCGGGATCGACGCCGGGGCGGGATTGTAGGACATGCCGACAGCAGCCGTCACCGTCGAACGGGCAAGCGAAACACCAGCAAACGAAGCGTATCCTCTCACGCTGTCGTCCAGCCACTTGCACGCGTCCGCATCGCTCTTGAAGCGAGTCTGTGGGGCTAGCAGAAGAGCGTGAACTAGGACGCTCTCCATGCGGCCAGCTCCCAGTCCCTTCTCCGAGCTCAGATACTCCTTGATACTCGACATCGTGAAGCCTCCAGGCATCTTGCTCGCCACCAGCTTGTTGATCAAACCGATTGTCACCTTGCCCAGCGTCTTGTAACCTGAGAACTTGGAGACCAACTCGTTCAGCGGAATCTCGCCAGCGTCTTGAGGAACACAGCCACCGAATTCCTTCTCGAGATCTCCGATGATTTCGTTCTGCACCGCAGACTTGCCAGCACACAGCGTCTTCACGTCTGTGTTTTCCTGAATCTCGGAGAGGTTCTTGTTCAAACGCACTGCCAGAAGAACCTGGAGAACGTGTAAGGCGGAAACTGGAGCGTCTTCAATAGCTGTAGCTACTGGAGTGACCCGCATCTGCTGGACTGGAGCTACAACCGGAGCAGCAATGGGAATCGGAGCGGTAGGCGCTGTCTCCGTCTTCGTGGTAGCCTCAGCTTCAGCAGTCAAGCTACGCACGTACTCCAAAGCAGAGATGTTGGCCAATTCCTCTTCGAAATGTACAATCTCGCGGTCACGCTGGTACCAGAGGATCTCACGTGACACGTCCGGGTAGTCTCCCGTCTCAAGAGTACGTAGCGCCATGTTCGTCAACGTCGGAGCCGGGCCGATCTCCACGAAGCGATGGACACCTCCCTGTGAGAACAGAAGCTGCTGCGTCTTGATCCACTGAACTGGAGACGCGAACTGGTAAGCTAGCAACTCTACCACTAGCAGGTGAGCAAGCTGAGACTTCGTGGCCGACTTCCATTGCTTCGGGTCCAGAATCTCAGCAAGATAAGGGCTCTTGGTCGCCGCGTACACCTTGTCGAAGTACGCTCGCTCCAGAGAGAACGGGATGGCCACCAAGTTGGGGATATAGCGACCCACAAGAAGCGGTAGCTGGCGTTCCAGCACTTGCGGGTCGAACTTGGCTCTCAGCAGCTCACGGAACGAAAACACGCCGTTAAGTAGCTCGCGCGAGTGGAACGGTACGTCAATACCAGGTAGAGGAATAGTGGCCAGACCTCTAGTCAGAGTAAACGGACGACCACGTTGCTCGCATTCCTCCTTACGGAGTCGAGCTTGCTCCAGCGAGTTGGTGATGATCTTGTCCACATCTTCAGACCCCGTCGACTTCAGAGTCTTCAACGCAGCGAGAGCGAGTGACAGTGTCTCCAGGTTCACGTTATCACCGGCGACGACGTACTGGTACTGCTGGACGTTAAAGTTCACGACCTGTAAGAGCTTCCCGGACGCTGCTTCAATGCCATCCACGATCGCGTACAGAAGCTCTTCTGTCACGTGAGAGCCAACACGCATGGGGTTCGCAGCTACCATGCTGTAGTCCGAGCGTCCTTCAGCATCGCGTTTCACTGCCTTCTGCATGATCAAGCCACGGAGGAACACCACTTCCACCACGTCTTCCAAAGCCAGAGCGCCAGCAAACGAACTCAATCCAGCGTACTCTCCAAGTGAGTGTCCAGCGAAGAACGCGTCGCTCGGGATCAGTTGCGCGGCCTCAATCTCTGAGAACATGGCTTTCTCTAGTAGAACTATTGCTGGTTGGTTGAACTGAGTCGCAAACAGTAAACCTTCAGGCAAGGAGAAGGTGAAGCTCTGCGTGCGAGAGTTGATCTCAGGTAGCAACGGCACAGTCTCACCGGTCTCCGGGTCTTCACAGGTCAAGCTCAAGTACTTGTCGCGAATCTTTCGGCCCTTCTTACCGCCAAAATACACCGTGATCGACTTGGGATTGTTGCGTACAATGTCGAGGATCGAGAAGCCAAACGTGTTGAGTAGATGAAGATCGCCGCGGTCCCAAATCTCGCGAGCAATTGGGGACTCCTGGTATCGATCCATACCCATTCCAACCTCGGCCGAGCCTTGGCCCGTGAAGGCAAAAGCCGTCGGTGGCTGTTTCACGACAGCGCGGGCGCTGATCACACGCTCACTTGAGGTGTTGACAATCTCAATGGACAAGACCTTGTTGCCGTTCTTCAAGCCGATGTGACGCGCCTGCATGAACAACTTGTCGCCCGGGTAAACCAGGCCGTCAAAGCTCACCTCGTAGTCCACAACGTTGCTGTCTAGACTCTGGCTGAAGCTCTGGATCACCAGATCGCGCACTTTAGTCCCAGTCCACATGCCGTGCATGATCGGCTTGCCCTGTAAGCCACCCAGACCAGCAGCGTACTTGGAGCGGTGGATCGGATTCAAGTCTCGAGATGCTACGGCGTAGGCCAGCGCGTTCGTCGGGACAATGATCTCCAGCGGCGTCTCCAACATGTAAGCTCCACCATTCACGAACATGCCGCTGGTCTTAAGCTGTAGCTGACGTACGAACGCCGTGACAGGGCTCTCGTTCGCTTCGTTGCTCTTGAACTCGACCGTTCCGATCTCCAGCTTGGACCCTGCTTCCTCACGGATCAAAACACCCGTGACTTCCAAGGAACGCAGCGAGCTGGTCGAGGCGTACTGTTTCTTGGTCGTTAGCTGGAGTGTTAACTGGTCACCCGAGTTCAGTGAAGTCTCAGCAGCAAGTTTCAGCCATGATTTCGCCTTGAATTCATCCACATCTTTGAGCACGAACTCGTCCTTTGACTCTTCAACTGAGAATGTTGACTCGAAGTCCGTGAAAGAACCACGGATGAGGAACTCGCTGTGCAGCTCTACAAGAGGCTCAAGCACTTCCATGTTCTCGTTCACTGCTCGTCTTGAGATGATAGCCACGCTGTGCACAATCTTGCCACTGCTGACAATGCGTAGACTGTCTACCTTCGACGTGCTCACGATGTCGTCGCCAGGCAGGAACGTGGCCGAAGTCTTGCGTGAGGACAGCAACTTGTACGAGTGCTTTAGGTGCACAAGGTTCAGTAAATTGCCCTTCACTTCCTTCGTAAACACCGACTGGATCAACGCACGCCACGATACGACCGTCGAGAAGTCAGCAGGAGCTCCGATCTCGTCACTGTGAAATCCCAAAGCTGCACGATACCCAGCGATATCCTCCTTCGTAATGGAGAAGTTAGACGTGAAAGAATCCTTAACACTGGCAGCACAAGCTGCCTTGCACGACTCCTCTTCCTTGCCATCAATCGCCACCCAGAAGCGAGCGTAGAAAGCCTTCACTCTGTCGATAAAGTCGCTGCCTTCGGCGTGGATCGAGCAAGACAGTTCAGGATGGTAGGTAAACGCCATCTCCAGCGCCATAACGTCGGCCTTCAGACCTGTCACCGCTGGACGCACCTCGTTCACAACAACCGAAATGTCCGCATCTTTCTTCGTGATTTCGATCACAGAACCCGACATGTCGATTGAGCTGTCGAAAACGCGAATACCAGGAGCGTCAACCACGTACTTTTGGCCTATCTGAGGCACGAGAAGCTGGCGGATCGGGTTTGGAACCCACGTCTTCTCCTCAACAACGTGAGTCGACGAGATAAGCGCGTTCAGCCAGGCCTTGTCCCTCACCGACGCAGCTAGAGCAGCGAGCCACTCGTCAGCCGAGATCAGGGCGCTTTCCTCCGTTGTGATCGCATATTCCACGCTGCCTTCGCCCTCTGTAACTAGGACACCGGCGACGTTAATGGCCTGGTTGATGGCTGCATCCGGGACAGCGACAACGTTACCATGTTCCTCCACGACACTGGTGAAGCCGGCGAGGATTCCTCCTAGGATATCCGCGACGGGCTCGTCCACTACCGTGCTGTAGCGAACTGCTACTGGTCCCTGAAGGATGAACACGCGCTGAACATCGCGCTCTGGCACCGCGTCCAGATCCTCCGAGTACCAGAGTGAATCCCTCTTGAACCAGGACTTGAATTCCGTGTCAATGACAGGCACGAAGTTCACAGGCTTGCCACCAGTGCGACACAGCTCAAGGAAGAAGTCGCAGTCCAAGACAGACATCAACGTCGACGCTACTTGAGGATGCTTCGAGAGAAAGGCTTCCAGTACGCCTCGCGGATTCATCTTCAACTCCGCTAGGTCAAACATATCGCCCGAGTCTTGACGGTGGAAACGCTGCTCCGTACGCACGAGGAACTCACTCAAACGCGAGCAAGACGAGTCGTGTACCCAGCGCTGCGGGTTCCCAGGGATCTCCACGAACGTCAAGTCGATCATGCGACACAGCACGCCTGCGTACGTCATCTCCTCCAAGTCGGCCGGGACTATTTCATCCGTCTCGGCATCGAGCTTGCAGCCGAAGTACGGCTTCTGGAAGTCCGCGTTCAGACGAGCGATGATATCCTTCTTGTTCAGGCGAAGAGCAAGTTCCAGCTGCTCACGTGGGAGGGAGAAGTACTTGTCGTCGAACTCCTTCCACAGCAGAGCGCAACGGTTTGCCACAACGTGAATCGGCTCGCCCAGCTCCGAAGTGACCGTGGCCACGCCGCCCACAGCATTCGTGTAGCTCGCTTCCCACTCCAGTTCCTCGATACCTGGGGTGTCCACAAGCAGCTGCTTGACTTCTGGCGCGGTCGCAGCCTCCTTGGCAACCATCACACGAGAGCCAAGTAGAATTCCATCCACCGGCATCCTGTACGGCCAACCACGAGCCAAACTCCAGTCTCCTGTAAGATACTGCACCGAGTCCCCCCAGTTGCCGAAACCAGAACCAACAACGAGTAGCACGTTCGACACGCGACGAATAGCGGCGTACGTCTCTTCCATCGGCTGGTGAAAGTCCTCGAAGCTGTGGTGGCCACCAGCGCGGCCTCCAGTCCACTGAATCATCACATTCACAGTCGGCACTGCCGTCGCAATCTCCAATACCGCATGAATACCGTCGACTGAACCAGGTTTGAAGCATACCAGGTTGATACCGACAGCCTGAAGCTGCGTCAACATTTCAAGCGCTCGCTCCTTCGTTGGAACTCCAGCGCCGATCGTGATACTCTCAATTGGCACTCCACTACGACGCATACGAAGTACCATAGGGAACTGGAAACCCCACTGCTTCGCGTTCAAGTACAGCAGGTTGATCGAAATGCCATGGCCAGGTTTGAGCTTGGACACGAGATCCGTCACTGCAGTTTCGAAGATGTTAGACCGCGATAGTCCACCTGCAGCGAGCTCAGCGTGGAAACCAGCGTTCTGGATGGCAGCAACTAGGTCGATCCCTTCCAAACTGGTAGTCGGCGTCATACCCGCGACCATAACCGGCGGCTTGTTGAGCACACGCGTGAATCTGTTGTAAAGCTCGCCTGACCTGGTCACTTGTAGACCAAATTTCTCAGCCCACGTCGCTTTCTTCGAGGTGGAAGTCGGCGCTGCGTCGATAAACTGCTGAAGACCGACCAACGGCACATAAAGCGCCGATAATTTCATGCTCGGGTGCTTGGTAGTTGCTACGACCACCTCTATGCCCAAACTTTCCGCCGTCTTGTTGCTCAGCTTTGCCACGCCGAGGTCTGGGCCGAATTCAAGGACGTGCGTCGTATCCGAGTGGTTCTCTGCGAGCTTTGACCACGTAGCAGTCCAGTCCACGGTCTGCAACAACTGCAGGTTGATTAACTCTTCAACGACGTCGTCAACTGTCTGCAGGTTAACTGCATCCGCGTTGGTAGCGTACACTGGGAGTTGAAGTTGGCAGCCTTGGAGCTTGAACTGGAAGCGTTGAACATCCTGGAGCACCTTCGGCATCGCAGCACTCAATAACGGAGTGTGGAAGGGCGCAGAAAGCGGCAGAAACGACAGCGATCCCGTGGGTTTCCGCTTCGAGTACGAGATACGGGTCTGATCAGCATCAGACTCGGCCATTAGCCCCTCGAGCGTCGGCTTCAGCGCCTTCAAAGACGCAGGGAAACCCGTCACGTTGATCATGTCCGACGCGTTGATAAGCGAGAGCTGCAGGTCCGGCATTTCGGATTGACTCTCGATAGTCTCGAGCACCAGTTCCTTCTTGAGCCCTCGCACAGCCAGCATAGGACTAGCGCTTCCGGTCTTCTGGTTATACTGCTCCAGCATCTCCAGATACGTCTCCTGAGTGCGCAGTCCTTGCCAGAACATATAGCGCAGCACGGCCACACCCAGTTCTTGAAACTCTTCAACCGACTTCGCTGCCGAGAAGATGACGGCGCTCACTACTCCCTGACTGTGGCCAATGGCAGTGGTAGAGTTCTTGATCATACTCTCGTGGGTTACACCTGTGACTTCGAGGAAATTGAGGTAGTTGGCACACTGCGTCAGCATCAGCATGGGCATACTGAAGAAGACGCGGTTGGGCTCCAAACCCTCGAGACTGGCACGTTGCAGCCAGTCCTTCAAGTCGATGACAGCTTCAAAAGCGACGGATCTCTTGGCCTGGTCCGTACTTGACTCCTCCAGCAGCGTCTGCGCCGCCTTGTCGATGAAAGAACGCGTGATGCTCTTGGACGTGACGTAAAGCTGCTGCAGTTCCGACCAGTAGGAAAGGCCTTGACCACCGAACTCCGGGATGAACGTGTACTTGTCCACATCGAGTAGCGTCGTGGTGTCACTCATTGTTGACACTTCAGAGACGAAAGAGGATGGTCGTGTAGCTCAGTGTGAGGGAAATTGAATTGTGAGTCTCGTAGTGGGACTCGTAGTTGCCTGTGCGTCATCCTCAGGCGGCTCCTAGCGTGTTTGATTCATCCAGGCGAGCTTCAGCACTTGGTCGTTTATCACAAGCATCATAACGCTTCACTTGCAGCCCCAGTATAGCGGAGCGAAGTTGATGAGGTCTCGTCCTGGACGAGTCATCGGTTGAGTTGCGTATTCCGCACTAACAATCCGGACCAGAGATTACTGTCGATAGGGAAGTTTGATCTGGCGAATTGCCATTGGCTGGGAAATCTTCTTCTCCATTAAGACGATGGCTGGGAGGTTTCCGTGAATGCGATGACGCGCAACAGCTTAAATCGCTTGTGCAGGTCACGTCATGTGTGCCGCGCGACTAGCTCAAGTCGCTGCCTCCGATGCGGATTACGAGAATGATGCTCATTTATGTGGGCCACATTGAAACGTTTAAACCTGCGAGATTATGTACAAATCGCAATATCTAGTTAAGGAGGTCGGTATTTTTGCGAGCTTACCGGTTTGGAGGCTGAAACGTTTCTTACTTAAGCACTTCCGCATTATCATGTCTAACCCACGTTTTATTTACTGAAGTAACCGCACGGTTCAGCACCTTTCGCACAACGAAAAAATGACACAAAGCCTGAGCATGTCGCTCCGGTCAGCGGCGGCCGAGGTTGGCGAGGGTCTGCGACTGTCGGCCTCGTACGACATCAAGTCGCGCGCGTCGTCGGCTTCGTCAGTGTCCATCTCCCCGGCGTCGGCCAGCCGGTCGCGCAGCCTGGCCGCGCCGTCTTCGCGTCACCGCTCGGTGCCACATGACGTACCGTTGCGCTTCCACTGGGCGGGCTACCTACAGAAACGCAGCGATTGGCTCAAGCACTGGGAGACCTACTACTTTGTATTGCGGGGACGGTTACTCTACTGCTACCTATCCGAGGAGGACGCGCGCCGCCAGAACGCCAAGTCCAAGATCAAGAAGGGCAAATTCGGTTTCTCGGACCGCGTGTCACTCGTCAAGGCCTGGGACGTCGAGGAAGTCTTGGGCGCGGCCGTCGGCGGATCAGCCGGCCAGACGGGATCGGCAGCTTCCACGCCCGTGGCCGGTGCTGGCCCGTCGGGGGAGGCCGGGGCCGACGCCTTGGCCGCGACTAGTCCGTCCTCGGCCAATGGCCCGGACTCCGAGTCCGCCTTCAGGTTCACATTGGCCACACAGAAGGGCCACCAGCTGCACTTTCGCACCAACTCGGAGGCCAGCAAACACGCGTGGCTGCAGTTCGTGGCCAACGCAATCACAGACCATGACCTCTCGGGCCACATGCGGCCGGCCGTGCAGCGACTGCGCACAAACGTCGAGGATTTTTACAGGGGATACGAGTACTTTTACGCGTCTTTGTGTGCCAGGGTGACGGCCGACGAACGCGGAGTTCGGATGGACGTGCCCCCTTCGCCATCTGCCGCAGGGCCGGGCACTCCCGGCGGGGCGACGGAGGAGACGGACAGGTCCAGTCTCACGCTGACGTTACCAAGCGGCAAGAAGCCGACCGCGTCGTTTATGTCGGTGGCCCCCAACCAACCTCTGACGAAGACCAACGTACTTGCACCAATGGACCATGTACTAGTTCGCTTCTTCTCGCTGTTGAAGTCCGACGTGATCCTACGCAGCAATTACCTGCCCATGGTTCCATTCGAGGGCAAATACCGCGGCTTTGGCGGTATCCTTGAGTACTTTTCGAGACTGTCTCAGTCTGTGCAAGTAGAACAGTTTATCGTGGAGAGCATCCAGATGGAGGAGGACGAGGAGCAGGACGAGACTCCAGACTTTGAACCTCGTCACCGCCGGAACCGCAACCGGGTCGTAGTCATCTCTGGAACGGAAACGATGCAGGTGCGATACAACCAGACAACGTTCATGCAGCAGTGGACGCACAAGCTGCACTTCAAGCCGAACGACGGCGGCCGAGTGAGTCGTTGGGAGATTTTCGGCGATGTTGTGGCCTCCAGTGTCGTGTTCAAAGCACCCGGTTGCACTACGAACCTCACGCTGCCTTCACTGGCGGAACGTATCCGCGAATCAGTGGTCGGCGGATACGTGGTCTCAATTAATCTGTACCAGATCACGGATGTTCGGTCGCGAGAGTTGCAGGGCGACGAGTTCTTCGTTCGCTGCTCGTTGGATACCAACGAATTTGAAGGCGTGTGGCACACAGAGGCTCAGTCTCGTGCGGCTCCTCCGGTAGAGTGCCCGGCCGACTCTAGCGAGCTCACGCCATCGTGGTCGTACAGTTACCAACAGGAGCTGTTCTTGCAGTTCGATCGACTGTCGCGCGATGACAACACAGTGCTGCTTATTGAATGCTGTCGAAACTCGAATCACGAGGTTGTTGCTCGCACTCACGTGAACTTGGCCAAGTTTTTGAACGGAAGCAGTGGAGGCGGCAGTTTCAGCGCTGGTAGCACCATTTCCAGTCGATTAATGGGTCGACGAAGTCGGAGGAAAGCTGGAAGTAATGCGTCAAGGGCTGGAGAGCTACAGAGCTACGTGCTCTCGAACGACCACCAGAGTTTCTTTGGTAAGCTGCAGCTAGGTCTCACCATCTCGTCCATGTCGCATCGGTCGATTTCGCAGCGGTCTTCGACGTCGAGCTTCCGGGACAGCTATCGAGACAGCTTTTGCTCTGACGACGGCAGTATCGGAGCTGCTTCTCTCGCGTCATTCGAAAGCCCGTCCGCCGCACGTACCAGTTTCCGTTCTTTCACTAAACTGACGCAGCAATTCTCGCCCCCAGGAGAGGAAGTCATGCACCAGTTTGTAATTAACGGCGTACGGTATCAATTGGCGGAGAAGTACCGCATGGTCAAGATCGTAGGAAAAGGCACGTACGGCGAGGTGATCGCAGCGAGCGACTTTGTACACGGCGGCACGTTTGCAATCAAGAAACTGGGTCAGTTCTTGCGGCATCCGAAGGTGGCGTTGTTGGCCCTGCGCGAGATCAAGCTGATGAGCGAGATCGGCACACACCCGTGCCTCATGGGCCTGCACGAGCTGCAGCGACCACTAGACTTTGAGCACTTTGAAGACCTGTACATCATCCAGCCGCTCATGGAGACGGATCTGTGTCGCATTATCCACTCGAAGGAGAGTTTAAGCGACGATCAGGTGCAGTATTTCCTGTACCAAATGCTGTGCGGCATCCACTACCTGCACTCCGCGGACGTATTGCACCGCGACCTTAAACCGAGCAACATTCTCGTCAACTCGGACTGTCGGATCAAGATCTGCGACTTTGGACTTGCACGGCACGCGAACGACCGGGATCTGGCTGAAGGACTCTCGGAGTATGTGGTTACACGGTGGTATCGTGCTCCAGAGCTGCTGCTGGCTAACGCGTACACGAAGGCTATCGACATGTGGTCTATCGGCTGTATCTTCGCTGAGCTGTTGGGTCGACGCATCATGTTCCCCGGAACGTCATACGTAGACCAACTGAAGGTGATTGTGGACATTGTAGGTACACCGACGACGTTCAGCTTCTGCGATAATCCCGTGGCACGCCGCTATGCTGGACGCCAGTTCCTGATCCAGAACCCTCATGTGCCCAAGGTGGACTGGGCCCAGATCTTCCCAGAAGCCAACCCGGACGGCCTGGATCTGCTCGACCGCCTGCTGCAGTTCGACCCGGCCAAGCGTATCACGGCAGCAGAGGCGCTGGAACACCCGTACGTGAGCCAATGGCGCGATCCGCAGCTGGAACAGCCGTGCAATGCCGATGTCGCGACCAAGTTGACACAGTTTGACTACGCGCAGATGACGTACGACCCGCAGACACTCAAGGAACTGCTCTACCAGGAGGTCATGAAGGCGCAGCAGCCGCCACCACAGCACCAGGAAACCATCGCCGAGTAGACAGACCTGTACCATGTAGACAAGTGAGAAGCTCTAGGCAAGGAGGACACAGTAAACAAAACGCAACATAAATACTTAGTTAACACAGCAGCGAGTATGCTCAACAGTGCAAGTTGCAGTCTGCAGATTACACCTGCCTAATATTATAGTTACCCCTCTCGAAACGTATATAACATCAACCAATCAATAAGCTTCATGATTTCCATTTTATCCACTCACAGAGCGCAATTCCTCTGGCCACACATAACCAAGGAGCGCCGAGCCATTTCACGCCTCTCGTTCCCCGACCATGAAGCTGCTTCTGCTGACGGCGCGTCGCGTGGCCCGCGCGGCGGCCCCCGCGGCGGCGAATGCATTACGTCCGTCGGCTACCCGCCCGCTGCTGAACTCTATGTCGGCGCCCGGTGCGCGTTATTTGAGCGGCAAGGCTGGCGACAAGAAGAACACGGACGCCTCCAAGCTGTTCGCGTCCAAGGACGACGACAGTGACAGTGACAGCGACAGCGACTCGGACAGTGACTCAGACAGTGACTCGGATGATGAGCAGGTGGAGGAGGTGGAGCAGCTGCTGCCTATCGACGAAGAGGGCATCTCCACGGCCGAGAGACGGCGCCGTCTTGACGCCTTTTTGGCGCACAACGCAGAGTTCTTCGACGAGGAGCGCTGGGGCGCACAGGACGGCGAAAAGTGGTTCGGCTTCGACGGCGACATGGATGCCGTGACCGAGGAGGGCGTCCCTACGTGGCTGCAGTCCGTGCGTAACATGGTGACCGTTGAGGAGGAGCGTGCGATCCGCGCCAAGGCGGCCCGCATCGCCTTCCACGAGGCCAAGAACAAGATTGTGCGTGTGCGGAAGCTCGACGAAAAGGGACGCGCTTATGGCACGGGCCGCCGCAAAACCAGCACGGCCCGCGTGTGGGTCAAACCGGCCGCACTGCCCTTCACGGGTCGCATTCAAGTGAACAAGAAGGACCTGGTGGACTATTTTGTGCGCGACACCCACCGTGAGGACGTGCTCATGCCTTTCTCTGTGGTGGACAAGATCGGCGGATTCGACGTGTACTGCACGGTCAAGGGAGGAGGCATGACCGGCCAGGCAGGCGCCGTGCGTCACGGTATCGCCCGCGCGCTGCAGAACTTCGACCCGGAGATGCGTCCGGCCCTCAAGAAGGCGGGACTGATCACGCGTGACCCGCGTATGGTCGAGAGGAAGAAGGCCGGCCAGGCCAAGGCCCGTAAGAAATTCCAGTGGGTCAAGAGATAGATGCAGACGCGACAGGAGAGCAGGCTGCTGTCAGACAGGAGCTGCGATAGGCAAACAGGAAGGCGAGAAGGAGACCAGGCGTTCATGTACAGCCGTGTGTATCTGCCCTACCCAAAGCATTCGTTTGTCACTTGTTCCTTTAATTGCCATACATATCTGGAGAAACAGAGCTCGCCACTGTAAGACCAGCTCGTTTTTCTTCAACCTGCTCTTATCTGATACGCGCTACAGTGCCATAGATGCCTCAAGCTTCCGCAGAGCCTCGAGCTCGTCTTCGTCCGCGTTCCCCACCACGTTGATGTTGGACTCGACGGCATGTGTAGGCACGTCCGGCAAGTTGTACTGTGCCGTCGGAGCAGGCGGCGCCGACGGGGCAGTAGCCGCAGCAGCAGCTGCTGGAGCTGCAACCGGCGCGGCCGGAGCTCTGGCTGCTTCTGCAGGCGTGGCGGCCACGGGCTCCAGTGTCTTCTCCTCGAGCTCGAGCTCTTCCATCTCGCGCAGTTCGTCCTCGAGCTCGTCGTCATCGTACAGCTGCGAGCCTAGCGGCTGTGAGATGGCACGGCCAATCTCATCCGCCGTGGCCATCTCCTCCTGGATGTCGTCCATGATATTGTCCACCTTGTCCACGTTCATCTGGCCGTGGATGGCCTTCATCTGCTCGGCACCCGAGCGCAGCGCCGTGAACGTCTCCATGTTGACGTGCGCGCTCTCGAGAGTCATGACCTGCGTCTCCAGCGTCATACGCGCGCCCTGTAGCTTCTCTACTTCGGCTTCGTACATTTTCTTGCGCTTGAGTGCGAAGATGGCGCCGCGTTTGTCCTTGGCCGCGCTCTTCTGCTTGGCCTCCTGCAGCTGCAGCGCGATCTTCTTGACGATGTGCAGCTCGCGCTTCTCTAGCGACTCTAGTTGCTCACGCAGCTTGCGGATCGTATCGGCCGTCGCCACGGGCCCCGTACGCGCGGGCGCCGCCGACTTACGCCCGAACAAGTTCATCGCTCTGTGTGATTGTTGAGAATCCAGGTGGTACTTCATTTCACTACTTTATTTGTGTGATACACACAATATGAAGTAAGAAAAGGTTAGCAAACTGCTTTTTACTTTACTAAAAAAAAAGTGTTTCCGTTCACTAGTGAAACAGAATCAAAATGAGCGGAAATACGTTTGTACTTAAAAAGAAGAAGCTTTTAGCAACAATATCATAAAGCGTTTTTCTTATGATAACCCCTCTATAGTAATAGCGCTGGTTTATATTCTTACCTAAAGGGTTTAC
This sequence comes from Phytophthora cactorum, assembly GCA_016864655.1. NCBI lineage: Eukaryota > Oomycota > Peronosporomycetes > Peronosporales > Peronosporaceae > Phytophthora > Phytophthora cactorum. The sequence continues at coordinate 206,119 of NHQK01000043.1, forward strand.
GATCGTAAAAATGGAAAATCGTAGTTCAACATTTGGTGATAGTATTATATTACAGTGTAACCCGTTTAACACTTTATTTGTAAGAGGGTGATGTTCGGTCGGTCAGTCGGAATTTTTTGTTACCACCGCTTGGATCGACCAATAAGATCCTATTTTACCACAGGGCATCGTTGAAAAGCTGAAAATCTGGACTTTCTCACCAATCAGGGTACACATAGATAGATTCGGCAGTTGAGAAATCTCGCCAAAACGGCAAGGAGGGATGTCAATAAAGCGATGATGGGATTTTGACTTTTTAATATAATATGTATGTTGACTTGATTAAAATAAGCAAACCTCTAAAACAGAATATCGTCCCATCGTTTTGGAGCTGCCAGTCGGTACGGCCAACCAGACTTTGATGACCAATATCTGACTGCCGTAATTCTTCAAAGAGAAGCATAATTTTGCCCTCGAGCCCCCAAATACTTATAATTCGCTTGCCTCCGGATTTTTCCGGACTTTTTAACAAGCAATGAGGTCGTCTAATATAATATCCGAGCCAACAAGTTGATAGATGGCTACATTTATACCTAGTTATTGTATAGTAGGGGTGAGCGAGAACCATGTTACAGATAATGCGTGTTAAACGTTTGGGTCGACGAAGCTAATCTAACCCTATCGCGGACAACCGTGACATTTTGCCCCATTCGGTATGCTTCTCAAAACACGGTGAGCTTCAACCGAGAGGGGTTGAAACTCACCGGGCAAAATGCCTCTATCGAGTGGTTGGGCGCCCCGATACCGACTATTTTGTCCAATCACCGATATTTTTTTGCTGGTCTGAGGGTTTGGTGTAATCTACGAAACCCTTTGATAAGCGATTCTTCTAGCATTTCCGTGTATAAGAGGAATGCATGCAGCTCGACAAGTAAGGTACTTGTTTCACACTCATCACATTACTCGCCTAAACACGGGCTATCAAAAGCCGCTTTCCCGCTGCACCGAGATATTAAATAGTCTCGGGACGGACACATATTGTCCCGCATAATCAACTTGTAGAGGAAAGCCACATATTGTTTCTTTTTCGCGCTAAATTTGCATGTAGATACTTGGCTTGGACCATCACCGTAGCAAGCTGTCAGTGATTACTACTTAAGTACATGACAGCAAGCCTCATCGACGATAAAAAATTGCGAAACCATTTTTTTTAGCTCTGAAAACAAAATTGCGCACAAAGCTACCGGTAAAGTCACCAGAAGTGGACATATATTAATAGGTACGAATCAATGTAAAATATTAGCGAGCCCGATTTGATACTTTTGTGCTTTTGGCAAAACGGAGTTCGTTTACTGTCACTTTTATAACATGGTTAGGGTTCCAGGTTAAAATAAGGGTACGATTTGATAAACGGTAGAGATTGGGAAGGAGTTCGCTTTCAGATGCAAAGTAGCAGTATTAATAAAAGCAATCGATGATAGTAAGCCTTGTGCCACACCTATATTTTAGTATTTATCCTTCGCTATGGCCCATTAGCAAAGATGGCGAGATGTATCACCATAGTTCGAAGAATACTGGAAAAATGTAATAACTTCATTATTAACTGGCCATGCATTATATTGTATAGTGCGTATAATAGCCCTGATGCCAAATTCGCCCACTCAGCATTTCATACTAGTAACTTCGAGTACTAGATGTGCTGCACCAGCCTGTTATTAAAAATGAAAGCATATTTTCCAGAAGTGAGCTGGGTACCTACTTGCTAATGCCGTTGAGAGACAAAATACTTGCGTGGCGGGGACAAAACTAATCCATACACGTGACAAAACTCATCGATCTCTGCGTGACAAAACAAATGGATAGCCGTGGTAGCGATCTGCAACGTTCTGTTGAAGGCGTCTGCGTGGGGAAGCTTCGCGAGTAACACCTACGTGACCGGATGCCGATGAGCTGTGGATCAGGGTCGAGAACGACTTCAGGTCGTTTCAAAACGGCAAAAAGGGTCGATTTACAGAATATCGATGTGGATTTGTCGGGAAATCGATCGATTTGGCTGCCGTAGCTCGATTTATCAGTCATTCCAACTAGTACTTTTTATAGAGCTCGATTTAAAAAACGACCTCACATTATTATAAATCGAGGATCCAGCCGGCAATAGCATTGAAAAACACAATACACGTTGCTGTTAAAATAACGTGCGAAAACGTGATTACTTACCGGGGCACGCCGTAGATACACAGCAGTTCACTTCCTGCTATCTCCTTAAGCCCCCGCTGTTACAAAAACGGCTCTTTTGGTGTTTGTGGAGGTTGGAGAACTATTTGCCATTCGCGATTTTGTTTCCTACCCAAGACCCCGCCTAGACTCAACAATGCGCTTCAGCGTCTTCGTCGTCCTGCTCGTGGCCACGTTCCTGGTGTGTTGCTTCAGCTTCGCCAGCGCCGAGAGCTTCAACGGTGGCCGTCGTCTTCGCGCGGAGGACGGCAAAAATGGCGCTGCTAAGGCCGTCGCAACATTTATTGAGAAACGAAGGAGAGTGCCGCGCTGACGAAGGTTGTTAAGGCGGTCCAGACTTCTAACGCGGATGAGGCAGCTATCAAAACAGAAATCTTGGGCTTCGCTGCTGCCAAAGAAGGAGCCAAGATGAGTGATGAAAGCATGGCCAAGATCTCCAAGATGTTGGCTGAAAATGAGAAGAAGAACCCAAGTCGTGGCCCCGTCTCCGCCCGTTAGCCAAGGTTACGTGGTGGTGGTGGTCTAGCTATCTACGGTGCGTACAAGCTTCTGTTCAGCAAGGACACATCGGCATCCACGACTACTACGACGATTGGTACAACGGAAACTGGTTCGATGTAACCTCGCGTTTGCTGCCATATACGGAGTTCAGAGAAGGCTTAACCCTATATTCGCTGTAGATTTGCAGTTTTACACACCGAAAAGCATTCTTTGGTGGAAGCACCACTTCCAGGTGACCTGAAACGAAGCAATAAACGGTACCTTCAAGTTTCTGTTTTGTTTTGGAGTTTTCATGTTCAGCTGGGGCAACCGCGCCCTTGATTTCTGTCCTTAAAGCCAGCGATTTTTTTTAAAGCATGTTAGCTTTAACAGCGGTGTCCTACTACACGCTGGCTATCTACAGCGCTAGATAATGTCTGGGAGGATGGACAAGAAGTCGAAATACTCCGGGTCAGCGCACCTCCTGTTTGGTGTGGAGGCGTTTTTTTTTCTCGTGATCAACTGTGAAAAAGGTCGTTTGAGGTTTGCGCGTTGTTCTCGGGCTTTCGATTCATTTTTGATCAGTTCGAAGTACGCTGGTGCAGTTTCGTGAACTGCACGAAACGGCCCTAGGAAAGACTAGCAAAATGTGGTGGAAACCGCGGACTCCAATGTGTGGCTTTGGAGGCTTTAGATACTGGAAATGGCGAACAACGCCAAGAGCGGCTTTTGCTGCAACTTGGGTTGTCCTGAAAGTGATTCGTCGGGTCTGGATTGTTGCCACTATAGTATGTAGTGTGAATTGTTTCAAGGGAGTGTCGTCGCCCTGCATGGCGTTCTAGAATAAAGTTCTTGTTCTTGTAGTCAGTGATAAAAAAATATCAACAGATCAAGATAGATGGATACAAAACTTACAATACCTGCTGGTCGAAATACGCCCTTATCTCGATTGTAAGTGCCTACACCACTCAATACGCATTGCGTGCGAGAGAAATACTGCAACAAATTACACTACACCGACGGGCGACAAGGCGACCACCGCACAGCGGGAAGGAAATGAAGCTGTTCTGTGTAGTACTTGCGTGGAAGAAGAGGATGATTCGTTTGTTATCACCATCGATGAGAATCTCAGTGTGGGGGACTTGAAGGACGCGATCAAAGCAGAGAACTCTTGCTCTATCAAGCATGAAGCAAAATACATTCGGCTCTTCCTGGCGAAGAAAAATAGCGGCAAATGGATGAGTGATGACGATGTGAGCGCTCTTTCGTTCAATGGGAATGGACGCCCACAGGGGTTGAGGAGTATGAAGCCCCACTGCAAGATCAAGGACGCCTTACTTGTCCGAGAAATTCTCGAGAGGGAACAATGCCGAATCCACGTTTTGGTGGCGTTGCCTCTGAAAGATCTGAAAAGGCCGAGTGAAGACGATGACGAGCCACAACCCAAGTTGACGATCCTTCAGAGGTTAAAGAGATCTGTAAAACTCGCAGTGTGTTGCCACAAACGGGCGAATTCTTAAAGCTGTTTGAATGGACCGATGAGGACTGTGGGCAACTGAAGGACATCAGCTCGATCGGAAACAGCGTCGGTTTTACGGGCTCCGAGTTTTTTCGTTCGGCAAGAGACGCTGTGTGTGGTGAAATGTTTGAGGAGTGGTCCGACACAGGTTTCATCAATAGCAAACGGTTTCTTTTTGTGGTCTTGATCTGTTGCTGCCTTGTCTTTCCGGTTTTATGGCACTGGTTTCTTACCGGTACGACATACCCTGCGACTACTCGCTTGCTTTACGAGGGTGAATACTTCGAGTGGACGAACAGAAATGGCGGTACATATACATCCCTGTCCGATATTCTGATCGATTTTCCCGGGTACTTGTTTTGCCTGGACGGTTTGGGTCAGGAGGAGATCAAACGTAGAGGCTTGCCCAGCAACCACACGTTGCTAGCAACCACGGGTATTGATGTGGAAAACGAACCTGGCAACCCGAGTGTTTGTCTGCTACCGTACTGGAAACAAGATGACTTGGAAAAACTGGCGAAACGCCTGGGTGATCCGAAGGATATATATATTTGGAGCCGGTATTATCTGTCGGGTGGAAATCTTAATCGTTTCTTGCGAGTAAGAATATGTCAACACGGATGGGACAGACGCGCTGCTTACTCCATATGACTGCTGTTACTGCTGTTCACGCAAGCTGATTGAAAATATTCGCAATTGGGGGGGGGGGTAGAAAACACTGCAATGGGACCATTTTTTGCGACAATCCTGCTGGAAACCCTGTGATACTTCGATGCACGCGTTGCAGCACTTGGCGACTATGATGAGTCCTGATTATTTCCAACAGCTAGTTAACATCACGCGAGAGTTGAGCGATTCTCGCCTCGAGGATGTGGCGCTAGAAGCACACTTTCACGCGCTAATACGCCAGCAGAAATCATTTCGCTTCACGTTTCGCAAGTATGCCCTCACGGATCTGAAAGATAAAGAGGAGAAGGGTACCATAACGTGTGGTCGGTTGATCCACAGCGACCAACGGAAACTGCTACAGATTTAAGCGCAATGGTAAATGTTAAGTTGAAGTTCAAGTCAGCTTTGTCGAACGGTGAACTAGGCTAGTGCTGGCGTACGCTGGGAGACGGCAGTTCAAGCTGCGAAAGTGGTGTCGTTGTACTAGCCAATATGGCTGGCTGTGAGGAGGCTAGCCCCGTAGTAGCATGCATGTGTAGGGCTCGGATAGCGAGCTAACTAATTCTCAGTCTTCATTTTACCCTCTCGAGCCCAGTCCTATCCTCTACTTCTCAGTTTAACAGTAAAACCTTGGAGGAGTGTGTAGCAGCTATGGAGAGCTGGGCTACAAACCCTGCCGAGATGGATTATTGGATCCCCGCAGTGAGTGTGTGTGGAACAATTTGTGCTGTCACCAGGTGCAAATTCTCCTACGATACGCCCAATGTTGAAGCTCGCGTGGAGCGGTTTTGCATCTTAAACCTAACAAGGGCTACTACCCACAAATTTGATCAGGATATTCTCTGGAGGCTTGCGCAGCTAATTGTGAGGAAGCAACTGCCTGTTTGACGATGGCGACGACGACAGCAACATAACCAGCTTCCGATTAAACTCGATGCGAATCACCAAGGAGGAAGGTCTGCGTACCATTCTGCTGTATGTCGCGACGTATTACAAGCTTTGAAGAATAGCATTCCTTTTCAAAGTATAATTGCCGTGTAGTCTCGCAATTTGTAAGTATGCCTCGGTGCTTCGCCCTTTTTACAGCTAAATGGAGGGAGCCTGGATAATTTCTTCGGGGTGAAGATTTTTACTGCAAGAATCGATCTATATTTCGTCGACGCCTTTTTTTAAGAGTTTGCCAGCTGATTATTTTCAAATGTTTCTCGTCAAAGCCGTAGTAAGCTGTCAATGTTTACTAACTTTAGTTCTAAAAATACCCGATCCCTGTGGGATCTCGAAAAGGACAACTTACGTATGTTAATCCGTCTTAGAATCGGGCTTGCAGCTGAAACTGGCCTTTGAAACATGTCCTTAGACGAGTATTGCTGTCCTGTCGAGATCACGCTCCAGTTGGTGGTGCGGGGTGTCTAGGATCAGCACCTGCTCCATCAACACTGATTTACGATGTCTCACCTTGGGTGTTCAACGTCTTCGCGTGCTTTCCAACAGAGTCACAAGGTGTGCACGTTACCTTGTGAAATATGTACATTTCCGGTACAGTTACTGGTCGACAACTTCCTTTCGCAGTTGAGCTGCACGCCAGGGGAAATACTCAGGAATATCTCCTTCTTGTTATGGCGCGCCATGCCTTCAACATTAAAATACAGGGGAGGGGGAATTTGGAAAAACATAAGTACTGAGTAATTGAACCAGTGTTACTTTTTGTTGGTATATTTTCAACTCTGCTTTGAAAGGAAGCGAACTAACTCTCAGTAAAACTCTGTTTTACTGTATCATTCTTGTCTCTCGATCTTGGAAGCTCTCAGTCTCAAGAGCATTTTGCTCGCGCTGCCATTTCGTCGCGATATTTGCCGTTGTAGGCATGCTTTTCTCTTTCTCGAACATAGCTAACAAGTCCTTGACGCTATAAGAACTATTGTATTCGTCTGCATTATCGTAGAGGCATCCCCATCAGGCTTCGAGTTAAACTTCGTTCTGTAGCCCTCCCACATCCTCAAGTTCAGGTCTAGGGGTTGGTCGTTAGTATAACTAAACGACTGTAATGAAACCCGATCTCCGAAGCAATTAAGTTGGGGTTGGTCAGAAGGTCACCCAGTCCTTTATTCAGCTGCAACAGCTCGAAAATCTCCTTGGGAGATTTGGGTTCACCATTCTGTTCTCTGACGCCATCAGAAGACCTCCCAAACGATCCATCTTACGCTGTCCAAGAATGCAGATCTTGGAAAGCCCATCGTAACTAGTGTTCGCACAAACACTATCTGCATAGTTTTGATACACCTGTTTGCCAACTATTTGTTGGTGTATAACACATTTAGCTAACGTGTTGGTGGAGTTTGACTGGTTCATTTTTAATCTCCTCGTAGCTGCAACACTGGGAAAAGCAATGGTTGGCTGACATCGACTCTTGCATCGTTACACCGCTCACCCTAATTACTCGTATGCCTTTTCGCCTGACCTCGCGTGTTTTGGAAGTCGATTTTGTACATGTAAACGTCGCCAGTCAATACCGAAAACGAAAGACAGCGCAAATAAAGTCTCCTCTTCCGTACTTCCTTATCTACACTAACCCGCAGCGCTAAATCTGCTAGGTTATGAGCCCAAAAGGTATCGCGCGGGTGTAATGTGCAATCCAAGTGACGAAGAATGAGCAAAAACGCTGGCGGTGGTGGCGCGGCGATGAGAGCCGGCCAACAACCTCAAGCTGGAACGACTGCACGGGAGAGCAGCAAGCCCCCGCGTTCGAAGGGACGTTTGAGCTATATCGAGCTGAGTTGGAGCTAGCACTTTGACGCAGAGGAAGCGTGTTGGGCTCATAACCTAGCAGCTTTAGCGCTGCGGGTGAGTGTAGATAAGGAAGTAGGGAAGAGGAGACTTGGGTAATTGAGGGTAAAACTCAAAGTGTTATTCAACCGCATGCGAGCGCATGCATCCTGTACGTGCCGTGCACGAGGAGGAAAGCCGTAACCTAAAACCCCATTTGACCACACAGCTATCCATCGTCGATGGACCATCGGCGCTGTAGGTCAGCTCCCAGTGAGAGACTGGGACGCAACAAGGACATGAGCGACTAACAGAGAGAGACAAGAGCACCCTATTCGGGTCTCGTACTCTCATACAAATTAGCTCGTCGATATCTATCAGAATCTGCTATCTTGTTACGATTTGAGGCAGAAATGAAAGTTTTTATCAAAACCTGTTGGAAAATTATTTACAGTGCACGACTATTTAGGTCACACGACTAATTTGGGTGAACGGTGCACCAACCAGCTCTACTCTGCGTGTACTGTATTCATTTACATTTTGCAGGTTCAAAACTCCCTATTATAGCACTACATTACTACCCAGTCCGGACTGGTTTTCATTGGTCTGGTAAAATTTAGCAAACGATACAAGCAGTTGTCCGCCAACAAGATAAAAAGTCTAGTGTTTCTCTACACCATCACATACCTCCTCGGCACTGACGATTACCGCCGAGTTGGTGCGGCGTAGATTAGCAGTTTAGACGAAGATGATGGCGCCAATGTACGCAGCGATGAGAATGGATAGTTAATAGCGGTTGTTTAGAATTTTAAGCAAACAGCCTAACATGTTAACAAACATCGCTAACAGTTCGTTAGTGTGCAGTATCAACAACAAAACGTGTCTGCGGAGTACACTAGTCGTACCCATTCTTTTCCACCAATACTCGAAGCAGAACATCTTCTGGCTTCAACGCATCTTGTTTTGTTATATAGACATACAAAATATTCAATAGTGGAGTCGTAAGAACATTCCCTCCCACTTCGTCAGCGGATTCTATATTCCGCTTCCACTTTCTCAAGGGTTCCCCTAGCAGACTTGATACGATTTTTTTTCCTTCCCATTCTATCATCCTGGCCAGTGGTCAGTGGCGACACCGTCGTCTCCATACGTCTTGCGAAACATGCCGAGCATTGCCCTTTGCTCGTGGGTTTTCTCGTTAAATCGGTCTGTGTACAGATGAAACTTCGGGTTGGTGAGAACCTTATCTAGTTCGCCGTTTAACTCCAGTTTCTTGAAGACATAATTCGAGGTCTGCTCGCCAGTAGGCTTAAAAGATCGCACCACAGGCAGTCTTGCATCCATATGGCCCTCATCCAATTACTGTAGCGAATCATGTTTGGCCTCAGTTGGTACTCCGTCTTGTATCTCGAGATTCAAAACCGCTTTCTACAACCTTCGCCCCGGTGGACCAGACTCTGCTAACGTAAACCTTGCCCATGGATGTGATGTAAGTACTTTCATATCAGGTAGCAACCTAGTAGTTTTTATGAAATTTCGAAGTCTTCAATCAGCTTCTTGAATCATGCCTGCCTCTGGCCATGCATGCCTCTCCACGTACAATGGCTTGGGCATGGTGGTGGCATATGATATGGTTGTTCTATCATGCCGCGCGTTCGTTTTTCTGACCGTTAGCGCCATCCTGTCTGTGAGGGCCGCAAAGGTCTTCGTCCACGTGATTCTTGTTGTGCCCCCGCTCCCGCCATGTGGCATAGATACCTGGTTCAGCTGGTAGACTCAATTGTCGCCTCACTGTCGGCCTCGTTTTCCGTCTCTTGGTTATGCTTTGTCAGCTGTGGCGTAACAGTCATCCCAATGTTTAGCTCCAAATCAGACACACTAGCGAACTTATCCACTGCATCCAGGACAGCCTTCTGAAACATGGAAAACGAGATGTATACGGTCGTAACATCCGCATATAGTGCAATATGTAGTTGCGGGTATTCCCCTTCTTTTCCCAAGCTGACTCCCTCGATCCCCTCTGTCGTCTATATCGCGTCGTACAACAGGTCCACCTCAACGATGAAAAATATTGACGCTAAAGAACAGCCCTGTCAAATTTCTCTTTTGTCTGCTGACAACTCTCCATTTGTCATGAACCACGTTTTTGTCCCCTCGTGTGTCGCCTTGACGAATTTAACGAATTTTGGTGGGAACCCCTTCGCGATTAAACAGCGTACAGGAATTTTTCAGCGAGTCGTACGCCTTCACGAAATCTAGTAGCAATGCCTGTACACGTTTATATTCTGGTGTTCCGCTGGCAACCACCTTTGCTGATTCTAGCATGCACACTGCTTCATGAATACTCCTACCGGGTACGAAGCTAAACTTGGTCTGATGCTCTAATTGATGGATGTATCGTCGGAACTTTCCTGTTAGGATCCTGGTCATGTGTTTATAGTCGATATTCAGCAACTAGATCGGCCGGTAGTTCTGCGGATTGCTCTTATCATCACCTTTAGAAATGCAGAAAACATACAAACCCATATCTGGATGCCGCTTCTTCCTTGAACATACTCGTGACAATGGGCACGAGGTGCCCTGCAAAGTCGATGTACCACTCGTTCCCAGTTCCATCTGGACCACACGTCTTTCCGACTTTGTACTTTTTGATCGCTTTCTCCACCTCCTCTTCAATAATTTCTGCTTTCAAGTCGGTCAAATCTGGTCATTTCCAGCGTGTTTCAAAGACCCCCACATAAGCAGTCATAATATATGGAGCACCAGTTTTACCGTTGAATATATCCCCCAAGAGTCAGCAAAAATGCTGGCCTTGTCGTGATGTCCTCTCGTATCCCGATATACAGTTTTCAGTACCGGGATAATGTTGTCCCTTACCTTCGTACCAATGCGATTAAAACAGAATTTAGCCGACGAATCCGATGTCCATGCACTCCGGTTCTGCAATTCCTGATCACCTACTGCTGCGCCTGTTGCGTATTTAGTTACATGATGAGTCTTTTCCTGATTCCTACTCCTTCCTCAGTTGCTGTTAAGCCCTTGTATAGCATCAACTTTAGTCTCCGAAGTTTTTATCGAAAGCCTGCAGTGGTCTTCATTCGTGCCTCTCTTCAGTTTTGGCATCTTCTGCGCTATTTTCACCTTGCAGATGTCCCATTCACTGATCATACCCTCTACTCCGTCCTCCTGTATGGCGCTGTGCATTTCCTCTAGTCGTCTGGCTGCCAGGTCGTTTATCGCTGCTTAAACATACTGTGGGGGCACGGGCACCGATTGCCTTTTCCTCACTCATTCGCCACCCATAGGATGGCGCCGTTCTAGTAGGTCATCTCGATGATCGTTAGGCACCGCGGTTCCTCCGTAGCCACTCTTCTCACCTGTTTCCACTCTGGTCCATTGATACACCATCTGCTAGCCTTGCCGAACCCCACTCGCACTGTCCAGTGTAATGCCTGGGGTGTGGTGCTCTCTGGGTGTATTATGTTGCAGCTGTCGCCACCAGGATGTCCGGCACGTTGACGGCACCTGCATAAAGGAGTCCTTGCCTCTCCACGAAACCCCTGAGCACTTTGAATCCATACCGTCCGTCCTTCTTCGTCATAGTCTATTGATGTCAACGTCCAATTAATAGTTAACGACCCCCCCCTACCCCCCCACACAAACCAACTTTCCTTTCATCGTACAGGTCATGGAGGCAAGAAAGCAGTCCATTCGCATGTTTACCCTAGGACTCGTAGAGTCAAATTGAGGGGAGTCGACGCGCGGATGATGAGTCGCGGCGCCGGCCGAGATTTGGGTCGAAGAGGCCAGCCCTGGGAGTGGTGTGGCAGGTTTGAAGCACGGCGGCGGATGACTGAGCGATGGCCGTTGGAAGCTTTGATGTCGCGCCGCCGCAAAAGCGGGAATGATCCAGGGAATGGCTGCTCTCCACTAATTCTAGCTAGCGTTGGGAAAACCCACCAACCCGGGTATTGCATCATACAGCTCCGAATGATTCGTGGAAAACCCAGGCACCAACACATGTATATATGGCCGAGGACATTTTCGATCGGATGCTTGGTTGCCTTGGATGAAGCACGTCTGGTCGACCTTGTCCGAGGTGACCTTCCATCTCCAGGAAAATACCCATTGGCACCCTCCGCAAATCGAGTATTGTGCGGTTTGGTGTAAATCTTGACGCTTCATGGTTCATGCGATGGAGCATTGGTAATAGTGAAAAAGTATTTACCCCCCTCATTGCGCTGCATACTGCTTTGCCCCCGTCTCGTGTTCCTCCTTCGTAAGGTGCGTTTCTTGTAAGAGAAAAATATATTCAACTCCTCTACTGTTACGTTTTTGTAGTCTTTGTAGGTGTGCGCCGATACTAGCTAAGTCCTCCCCCGTTGTACGTAGCACTCCCTATAGTTTTGTCATTTCTGTACTGTATCACTCTCCATTCTTTGCTTTATTCTTCTGTGTCGCTCGACTTTTCGCTAATGGGTTGGTGAAGGTAGTGAAATACTTCTCCGCCCTTTGTTCTCCAATATGGTTAGAGATGGGAACGAATAAGTTGTTGATGGGCGCTGAAGCCTCTCGCTGATGTCCTTGCTCTACCTCTTTACTGTGCGCGTTTTGCCTAATCCCAATTCATGTTGTTGTTGTTGTTTCCACTAGGAAGTGGCTTCACGTCTCCAACTGCGGGTGCAGGCTTGTTATCAGGTGATTTGGGGGTAGTTTCGGGTCCAGCAAGCACCTGTTGGTACTGAGCGACGATGGATCACATTTCTCCGAGTTGGTCGTGTGTGATACGCCAACAAGTACGGTTGCTGCAGAAGCACTCCTAGTATCATAGCCTCTATGGCATACTGAAAAACGTGAATTAGTGACAACGGACGTCATTTTAAGAGCGAGGTGATTGGTGAACTGTGTAGACGACTAAAGTGCAAGCAGGAGTTTACTAACGCCTGTTGCCCATGGATAAATGGTTCCATTGAGCGTCTTAATAGAGATATCCTGAAAGTGCTTCGAACACTGCTGCTAGACTAAAGCTAGACACCATAGACTGGGAGTCGTTGGCACCGCTAGTCCAAGCCAACTTGAACCATAAGACAGTACCTTCATTGTGTGGCCGAGCGCCGGTGGAGATATTTACGGGGATTCGGTGCCCGTCACCACTTGATGTGCTATTCGTGGACATTGAGCGAAGATCGAAAACAAGTTCAGTGGCAAACCAGAGTCCAACCCTGGAGCAACTGCTACTAGAACTCAGAGAGAGTATACACCAGTTACATGAAGTATCAGCGTACGAAACAAAAAATATTAATCCGAAAGCAGCGACGAGGCGAACGGTTAGTGAATTTCTCCGTGGGCGATTATGTGATGAGGTCACGGACTAAGTCGAAGGCTGACAACAAGTTGTTGATAACGTGGATTGGGGCATTTGTCGTCACGTGACCGGATTCACACTCGTTTCGAGTTTGGGGCCTCATAAATGGAAAGGAGAACGACATGCATGTATTGCGACTGAACGTTTACGAGGATAAAGGTCTGAGAGTCACTGAAGAGCTCTGCAGCACGTCGCGTTGCAAGGGACAGTACTCAAGGTAGCCAGCATCCGCGACCATCTTTGGAGCGATCGGGTAAATAACTACGAGCTACTTATGCGCTGGCATGGGTTGAAGAAAATTGACGATTTGTGGGAGCCCATGCAAGCTATACGGAAAGACATACAGCTGATGGTGGAGACTTACACCAACCAGACCAGCGATGCTGACTTCACGACAGCTGTGCTGTTGAGGTAGAGACATATCGACAGAAGTGCCGTGGTCAATTGCCGGATGGCTACGGAGAACATGGACTTTGAAGCAGGTCGACAGGTCCACTTTCCAAGGCCACTGAAGTGTTGGAACCCGTTTGCGACGGACTGCATTCGGCGAGATTAGCCTTGGGGGAACTGTAGTGTGACCTGCTTCATTAAGAGAGCCGAATATCGCCCACAACAGGAGAGCGTTCGGGGGTCGGGCTCCAGAAGCTCTAGCTAGCGGTTAGGAATTCAATAGGACATGGCAGGGTTGAATAAGAATCGAGTTGTAGCTATAGGCAATCATAACATGAGTCCGGGTTTGAAACGGAAGTGTGCCAGCCATGGAGCTACTCACTTTTCCAATTTTCAACGGAGCTTACTGAAATACGATCGGCGTACTAGCCTTTGGAAGTGCTAGCCTCTCCATTTGGAGTGTGTTTGTTATCGTAACCCACTACAGTTTGCGTGAACACTACTTTCACGTGTATTACGTTGTTGAACTCCGCGAACATCACTCGCTTCCCTGCTCGTCTTAGATTGTGTGCCCTGTAAACTCACATCATTGGAACCAAACTAAAAGGGATTACACAACGCAGTTCTGTCAAAAACCGATTGATTTTCGAACTAGTACCGTCTTGAATATCTAGATTCATTGTAGCTATTCTAGGAAAGGTCAGAATTAGACATGTGGTGGCGATTTGTTCCTCACCATATTTAGTCTAGCACCAGCATTAGGCACACTCAGTCAAACAATAGTATGAGTGCTAAACATGTTACTCAGTGTAGATTCGCATTTCGAAAGGTCTGGTTTCATTTTCGTCAGATCATCGTCTTTTTGAGGTAGATAATTACGTTGCGTTTCTTGGCGAGCCTCTCAAAGCAACTACTACCTCTGGCTGAAAATGATGAATAAAATGCTATATGATAGTCGATGGGCTCAATCAAGCAAAACAGATTTGATCGATTTAGAAGGTATTATTTACTCGGCAACCTCGAAGAAGGCAAGGCTGCCGCGGTCAGATTCAGCGAGCACTGCCTTCGCACTATCGTACAAACGCTGGTCGCAACTAAGCCCTCTAGGCAGAATTCCCTTCCTATGCAACTTGGTCTTCCCAATATGCGGCAAAGCATATTGATTCCCACCATTCTGCCGTAGGACGCACCTCATACAGTCTTGCAGTGTCAGGAAGATTGTGCCAGCGTGTCTGCGCTCATGTCCTTGTACGCAGCTTGGCCGGCAGTGATGAGGTTGTCGATACCGTGAATGGGGACACGGTTCGGAATGCTGTACATTGCATTGAACAGCCCTAAGTCCAGCACGATGATGTCAGGTGAATTGAGGGGGGGGGGGGGGGCTGGAACAGCATGCGAATGTACAATCCACCTTCCATCCCAGCCTCCACAACATCCGCGTCATGATGGAAAACGTGAGGCTTGGCGTTGTCCTGCTGAATCATGATGGGGCGGCGCCGGACCCCGCGAGGCCACTGCTGCTTGATTGCAGGGATGACATGCCGAATCAGAAAGTTTTTGTAGACGTCGCGGTTAACTACATCGATATTCCGTGTACCCACGCTCCCCTTGGTTTGATTACGACTGCTGCGCTGCGCTACATTTGCTTCGTCAATGGCCACACCCTAGCTTTCCGTCCCACATGCACTTTCGATTAGGGTCATATCTGTAAATATAAGTTAACACAGTAAATAAAAAGAGTTTATATAAAGTATTACAGGTATTACTGTGGTCCAGCGACGGCTGCCAAGAACATGGTCTTGGGGATGAACCGCTTGCTTTTACGTGTCCTGTGCGGGGGCTCTTCTCCTGGAAACAGCAAATAGCTACGCTTGTCTTTGTCCTCATAGAACCATTTCTCGTCCACGTGGACGACGTTGTCCATACTCTCAAATTCGAGCGTCGAGTCGTCGATGAAGGTGAGGCACTGGTTAACCCGAGACAACTTGTTTCCAGCCGTCAAGGTTGGGCGGATGCGCGCCATAACTCTCGATAAACCACCCTCCTCAACTAGCGAACGAACGAGATGGCGGGAGACACCTGCGAGAGAAACAGCACGCCGCTCAACGGAGCGATCATCGATCGGAAGCGCCTGCAGCAGCTCGACGATTTCGGAGCGGTCCTTCCGCTTTCGACCGGAGTTTTGCTTGATTCGGCTTTGCCACTCGCCTCCCACGATCCCAGCCTCTATGCTGAGAGTGTAGCGTACCCAAATCTTACCAACAACGGAGCAAGAGTGACCCAAATGTCAAGCGACGAGCTCGCCGTCGATTCTTCTCTTGAGGAGCTCGTCGATGACGTAACGGCGCTGGGGATCGGAAAGGTTGGTCATGGAGAGTTTGCAGCGTGGTGATAGTGCTTGGTGCGAGCTGGGCGGGAAGTTGGGCGTACTTAGAGGCGCGTAGCCCTTCCCACAGAGAGCTCCTAGATCCAACCAGTCTATGCCAATAGGTGACACTTGCGCGCGTAATTTAAGCCTATCAGGTATCATTTAACGTAATTATGGCTCTCGCAATTGTTACTGATAGCGACCAGAGGTAGTATATGTTTATCGTATAGTGGAGATTGGTAGAGAATCCAAACATGCACAGCTTTGTAAATTGGTCGTACAAGACAGCCAACCACAAGGACACAATTCGATAAACGTAACTGCTTCTAGTATACATTTGAATCTTTTCTCCCCAGGTCGAAGTCATACCAGTAGATGGCTAAACTCCTACTAGTAGGCAATGCATAAATTAGTTTTAAAAAAATAAAAAAATTGAAATAAAAACCGTATGAATTTTATAGATATGGTTTTGAAAACTGGCAGGCAAGGTTGCTGTATTTACAGGCACTGCGAGGGATATCCTTCAAACGATCATCTTGGGTGAATACTATCTCAAACAAGCTCCTGTGGGGCTCGTAGAAATCCCTATTTATTCAGCTATCAGTCGATATATGTATTGTATCAATAATCGTTTTGGGGCCTTCACAATTTAAGATAACGCGTGTTTTTTTTTACGATTTTTTTATTTTACGTGTTTTTTTGTTACGAAGTATTGAGAGTTACCGGTTTGGTATCGGTTATTGACCGTGAACCGGTTAGCCCGAACCGGTCCAATCCGAACCCACGCCGATTACGCCACCGTGGATTACGCCACTGTCGATTACGCCACCTGTGGGTACAAGATTGTAGGTACAAGATGGGCATCGACGTGGCGCTCTCTGATTGGCTGAAGTAACTCAGTATCCAGTAAAGAATCAAGTAGGGTGTATCCAGTAGGTCTAGAGATAGCAAGAAGGCTTTCGAGCTAAAGACCTCAATCAATCACTTTCGAATCTTCCTTCTCCCCCTCAAGTGGTCTTCGCTCCGGTCTCACCCAGCGTGCTCACTCCTCCGCTTCGTCCAAGCTTCGTTTCTCCAACTACACCTTCCATCAGGTTATGAGCCCAAGCACCATGACCTCTGCGCAAGACACCTCGGCCAAGGTCTCCATCGACAAGTTCAACGGAGACAACTACGCGACGTGGAGCCGCTACATGCGTGGCGTGTTCCTGACCAAGTCGGTGTGGCATGTGGTGAACCGCGAGATGACTCCGAGCTTCACGGACACGAGGGCCAAGGACGACTACGTCAAGTCCAGCAACATCGCGTTCGGACTGATGTTGCTCCACATGAATGCGGACTACCATCATGTGGTTGACGATTGCGAGGAAGCGTGGGTGGCGTGGACGCGCCTGAAGACGCTGTACGGTGGATCGCAGAAGGCTGGGCGCATCTACCTGAAGCGCCAGCTCTTCAGCATGGAGATGTCGGAAGGCGGCAATGTACTCCATCATTGCAACGAGGTCCTCAACATCAGCGCCAAACTCAGCAGTATCGGCGCCAAGATGGAAGACGAGGACGTGGCGATCTGCTTATTGCGCAGCCTCCCCAAGAGCTACGAGAACGTCGTCCTCAACTTGGAGATGAGCAGCGCGGAACTGCGATCGCAAGACGTCGTGAAGGTGCTCACGAACGAGCATATCAAGCGGCAAGGCGAGAAGACGGCAACGGCGACGGTGAAGATGGAGAACGCGGCCAAGGCGTTCAACACCGACCGAGAGTCTCGCCAGTGCACATACTGCGGGAAATTGGGGCACACGGTGGACAAGTGCTGGACCAAGCAGAAGGACGAGAATCGGGACCCAAGACGCGGCGGCAATGGCAATGGCAACGGCCGTGGACGCGGGGCCAACAACATCCAGTGGAGAAACGACAGCGACGGATACGACTACGACTATGATCGAGTGGCGTTCGCGGTTTCCATGGAATGTGGAATTTCGACGGGCAAGAATATGTCCGGGATGTGGGCGGTCGACAGCGGCGCAACGCACCACATCTGCAACGACAAGGCCAAGTTCGCCAATTTGATCAAGCGAAATGAAGGCGAACTTTCGGTGACCGACGGCAACAAGGCGGCAATCAAGGGTGTGGGGACCATCGTGGAACGAGTGGTTCTGCCCAACGGCGACGAGCGCGAGATCGAGATCAAGAACGCGCTGTACGTGCCGAACATGAGCAAGAATCTGCTCTCGGTGCCGCAGATCAACAAGAGTGGCAAGTTCCAAGTGGTGTTTGACGGCACCGAAATGCACGTTTCGCGCAAGGACTCGAAGCTAGTGGTGGCGACGGCGGATCTCGTGGATGGCCTCTACTGGCTTCGCACGCCTCAGCGATCGGCGAATGCAGCGACAAGTGGAAGAACGGTCGACTTGCATGCGCGTATGGGTCACGCTCCAGTCGAGGTGCTTCGCAAGATGGTCGACACCAAGATGATCAAGGACGCGAAAGCACCCTCCAAGTCGAGTGGAACAAGCGTGTGTCGCGGTTGTCAACAAGGCAAGATGGTCCAAAAACCGTTCCCCAGCAACCGTGACAAGCGTCACTATGACACGTTCGAGTTGCTCCACTTCGACATCTGCGGACCCATGGAGGAAAACTCGCTTGGCGGCAGCAAGTACCTGCTGCTGATCGTGGACGAAGCCAGCGGATACATGAAGGGTTTCTGTCTGCGTGCCAAGTCGGAGAGCGAAGACTGCATCAAGACGTACATCATGAAGGTGCAGACGCAGTTCGGCAAGAAGGTCAAGTTTGTGCGGCACGACGGAGCTCGTGAGTTTGCGACCAACTCGCTCAAGGACTTCTACGAAGACGAAGGCATCGAGCAGCAAACCACGGTTCCGTACGCGCACCAGACGAACGGCACGGCAGAGCGAGCTATCCGAACTATCGTCACGATCGGCCGCAGCATGCTGCATCACGCTAAGCTGGACAAGCGTTTCTGGGCTGAGGCGGCCATGACTGCCATCTATGTGAAGAACCGCCTGCCGTCACCCAAGATCGAGCACAAGACTCCGTTCGAGATCGTGTACAAGTCCAAGCCGAGTGTGAAGCACATGCGCGTGTTCGGCTGTCGGACGTACATTTTGACTCCGAAGGAGAAGCGGCTCAAGTGGGACCCCAAGGCTCGCGCCGGAATATTCCTGGGCTACGAAGAAGTGTCCAAGGCATATCGACTTTATGACATCGAGGCGGGGCAGGTGGTTATCAGTCGCGATGTCAACTTCGATGAATCGACCTTTGGACTTTCACCGCGGATTTCCGATAAAGATGTCGATGACCTGGACGTCGACTCGCTCGATATCGACGATGACGGACCTCGCCAGACGGAGTACAAGCAGACGGGGAAGCGCAAGAGTCGCCCAAGTGACGAAGATGAAGCTACCAGAAGACCGCACACTGTGCGCCATCGGCCTGGACTGGAAGAAGCAAGTGCGCCGGATTCCTCTTCCTCTTCGCACCGAGTGGACACCGACGAAGAAGAAAAATCTGGTGACCAAGATGAAGAATCGACTCCCCCTGTGTTTTGGTGTGCAAGTGCCAATGCTGTTGAAGCGACTGTGGACCTGTCGGAACCATCGACATTCCAAGAAGCGGTGAACGGCCCGGACCAAGTGCACTGGCGCAAGGCAATTCACGCTGAGCTCAAGTCGATGCGACTTCGTGGTGTGTTTCGTGCTGCAAAATTGCCCAACGGACAGCGCGCCATCGGTACCAAGTGGGTGTTCAAGATCAAGCGCAAAGCGGACGGATCGATCGAAAAGTACAAGGCGCGCCACGTGGCCAAAGGGTTCAAGCAGAAGTACGGCATCGACTACACGGAGACGTTTTCGCCCGTGGTCAAGTACGTGACACTGCGCATGGTCATCGCTATTCCCAAGTACTTCGGCTGGCCTCTCGACCAACTCGACGTGGTGACAGCGTTCCTGTACGGGATAATGAAGGAGCAGGTGTTCTGCATAGTTCCTGAAGGCGTCGAACTGGAAGGCAACTTCGACTGCCTGGAATTGGTGAAGGCGATCTACGGTCTCAAGCAAGCTTCGCGCGTGTGGAACGAGACCTTCGACGAATTCGTGTGCTCTATCGGCTTCCAAGTGTCGGCCTTCGACCCGTGCCTCTACATCAAGGTGGTGGACGGTCACTGCGTACTCGTGCTGGTGTATGTGGACGATGTGCTGATCACTGGGAGTTCACTCGAGCTGATCGCACGCACGAAGACGGACCTCAAGACTCGCTTCGAGATGACCGACAGCGGCAAGTGCGCGTTCGTTCTTGGGATCGAGCTGGTGGACGGCCCAGACGGCAGTGTGACGATGTGCCAGCGGCGCTATGTGGATGACATTCTCAAGCGCTTCGCCATGGATAAGTGCAAGGCCGTGGTGAGTCCGGTGGACATGAGCACTCGACTGGTTCCAAGCGACGCAGCGACCAAGGTGAACGCTCCGTTTCGCGAAGCTGTGGGTGCCCTGATGCACCTGATGACTGCCACGCGCCCGGACATCGCGTACGCTGTGGGTTATGTGTCGCGTTTCATGGAGAATCCTCAAGAGGAACACTGGGTGGCAGTCAAGCGTATCTTTCGCTACCTGCAAGGCACCAAGACGCACGGGATCTGCTTCAAGCCTGGCAACAAGATCGACTTTCGTGGATACTCGGACGCCGACTGGGCTGGCGACCTCGCCGACCGCAAGTCGACTTCAGGCTACACGTTCATGCTGATGAGTGCGCCTGTGAGCTGGGGCAGCAAGAAGCAGTCAAGCGTGTCGCTGTCTACGAGCGAAGCGGAGTATATTGCGCTCAGTCTGGCGATCCAAGAGGGCAAGTGGATTCATCGCCTGCTGTGCGAGATCCTGGCAGCTGCCAACGAGACGGGACCCGAGCTCATGATCCGCGAAGACAACCAGTCGTGCATCAAGATGACGAAGAACCCGGTGAACCACGGCCGCGCCAAGCACATCGACATCAAGTACCACCACATCCGCGACGAAGTGAAGCGCGGTGAAGTGAAGCTCCAGTATTGCGAGACTTCCGTGATGCTGGCGGACATCATGACGAAGGCGCTCGCGGGACCACGCCACACGGACCTCACGGTGGCTCTCGGCATTCATGGGACTTTGCATTGAGGGGGCGTATTGAGAGTTACCGGTTTGGTATCGGTTATTGACCGTGAACCGGTTAGCCCGAACCGGTCCAATCCGAACCCACGCCGATTACGCCACCGCGGATTACGCCACTGTCGATTACGCCACCTGTGGGTACAAGATTGTAGGTACAAGATGGGCATCGACGTGGCGCTCTCTGATTGGCTGAAGTAACTCAGTATCCAGTAAAGAATCAAGTAGGGTGTATCCAGTAGGTCTAGAGATAGCAAGAAGGCTTTCGAGCTAAAGACCTCAATCAATCACTTTCGAATCTCCTTCTCCCCCTCAAGTGGTCTTCGCTCCGGTCTCACCCAGCGTGCTCACTCCTCCGCTTCGTCCAAGCTTCGTTTCTCCAACTACACCTTCCATCACGAAGACTAACTCAAACGTACTTCAGAAGAAAAAAAATCTGTATAGTTGAGCCTCTCCTCTTTCTCCTAATGGTAATGGAATTGCGAGTGCATGTATGTAGGCTTCAATCTAAGTGGTAGGATAAGTAGTGTCACCATTCAACTGATCATACCAATGGGGAGAAAATGAACCTTTAAATTTAGTTCTGGCAGCTTCCAATTAATGGAAGTTCTCGGCGTAAGATCAGGATATCCTACTGCATTAAGCACCGTATACGCAACTCATGGTATGGCTTCCTAGACCATAACGTAGTGTCCTCATTAAGCTGATTATGCTAGCCCTGAACAAAAACAATGTGATATTTTCTGGAGGCAGATTTCATACTTGTAGTAAGTGCATCGCAATAAAGAAATGAATACCGTTTAATGACTGGATCACGATTGCTCCGTTACGTTCTGTTACCGGTATCGCCTTGACAAGGTTTGGGAGAGGTATGGCTAGGATGTTCTTGTTGTAGACTGGGAGAACGACATCATGGCAGAGGTGCAGGGGGGAACAAGCTGTCTAAAACAATTTGCAATTAAAACACACTAAATAAGTATTTGAGCGAGGTTCCAATACGTCCAAATAAAGGTTCATTATCCCGTATGCTACCCCCGAGGAAGCAAGTGCTTTTCATCCAAATTGCAGCTCCAAATATTCAGTAGCAGCACCAATCATTCATGATCTAGCCATAGAGCGTAAGAAGGCAGCGAGGCGGTCGCATTTTCCATGAGAATCGCAATTCTGCCTTGAATCTGATCAATTGTGTTTATTGCTGCTCGAATACCGTGATGAACGCTACTATTGTCGACTATGTTCGGAAGCCGCACAAAAGCCTCGCAACAGTTGTTAAATATGTCATTCTCCATCGCCTGCACAGCAGTCACTGCCCGGAGCGTCGGCCCCAAATAAATAGCAATACACTGTCCACGGAGCCACGTGTAACTCACATGCTGCGAGCCCCCAGCGGGAAACGGACTGCTAAAAGAATCGCTCGCGAACGGAGATGCAATATAATGCTGCCAGGGTAGACAAACCAATTTCTTTCCGTGTTGCTTTGGGGTTTAGTCATTAGGGTGTGCGATGCAGACTCTAGATATCCAGCATGAATCTGATCTCTAGCTCACTCCTCCCCAACAACTTCAATATATTCTCTTTGAACTCCATTCCGTAAAGGATCCTCCACCTAAAAGCTTCGGCCATTCCAATACATCAGCATCCTTCGTCTTCTCGTTCAGCGCAATCACATACCGCACATAAGTACTGCGCCCGTCAGCCGTTTCAGTTGAGCAACATTGAGTCCTTTTAAGCCAAGATGGTCCCAGGCTTTCGTTGTAGTAGCACTTTCCTTGAGCCAGCCATCAATCTTAAACTTCTGGAATATCTTGAAATTCGTGTGTTTCGTTAGGGTTTTTCCTGCCAGTCCAGTAAGTCTTAGCTTGACCAGGACGTAGTCGTCAGAATATCTGTTCTTAATCCAAGAGTTGATTCTCCAATTTGTGACTCTAGACTTGATAAATGATGGCACCGGTAGACTCATTTCCTCATCATCGCTCATAATTGCCGCGCGAAGTAGCGTTCCGCCATCACCACTCGCGGTAGATCTCGAAATCGTGGTGTGGTCGACCTCTTCAGCTTTTGAGAACATACTCAAAAGGGCAAACACCGTCAGCAGCAATAAGCGGTACATTAAGTTCATGCTTTTGACGACTTCGTGGGGCTTGAGTTGTAGGGAGAAAACAAAGAACTGGGGTGAGTTCGACCATGTCGTGTTACGAGAATGACTGAAACCAGCACCATGTGGTTTTCACAAACCGTATTACATGAAAATAATCAAGATGGGATTACAGTAATCCGGAATTACGACCAGGCAAGTACGTTCCAGAGATAGTTCCAGAGTGCAGTCGAGATTTGATGCCCACCGAAGAATGTACTCATTTAAACTAAAAGTGGAGGGAAAGTGTCATCTAGCGGGAAGCGTGCATGCATGCATCGGTTGATAGTTTACAGCACTAAATGAAAGGCTGACAATGAACATTATTTATTGCAGTGGCATGCTACGTGTACGTTCATGTGCTTCATTCTGCATTCATCATGCCCAGCGAGCCTCATTCTAAAAGGCGCTACGTGCGACTGGGCATCGCAAGCTTGGGACGCAGTTACACCAGAGAGTATCAGGAATTGCTGATAGCATTCAAGTAAAAATACGTCAATGTCAATGTGTTGCATTCTCAATGTGCGACAAGTTTATGTTAACTCAGTACATTTGCACCTGGAGACCTGTGCGAATCTAGCCACCTCGCAATCTTTATTGGTCCCACCTTTCCGAATTAGGCGAGGATGACTGTACTTGGAACTACATGTATTTGCATCAACAACAAACAAAACGTTTGGCTTGTCCTTTATAATTTAAAGTTGAATACTAACTTGTAAAGGACAATTTTTTCTTCGAGAAAAAACTTAGCGCTATGATTGGCTGACGGAAATAACGTACATGTTCCTGTGCCAAAAACGCGGCCTTCTCGCAGTAGCACATGAATTGTAGCGAATGATTAGCTTGACCCATCCATAGGTTCGCACTACGTACTTAATATATACTACCCAGTACCGTACCTCCATTTCTGTTCACGAGATTGGGACAAAACAGTACATATATACTGGATCCTATCCATTTGTTTTGACCTAAATCGGCCGCCGTGGAGGGTACAGCATGTCTCCATAAAGCGTGCGGCGCTTGCATGTTGGTGCGAGGCAGGCTATGGCGTTAGCGTGCTCGAAAGTAAGTTGCGAAGCTAGTAGATCTATTTAGCATGATTTTTACCGTTCTAGTCCTTCACCACTGGAGGGCGTACCCAGTGGCAGCAGCGTCCTCCCGCTTGCTAATGCAGTGCCGCTGTTGACGCGGCCGTGCTGCTTTTGACCCGGCTTGACGATGCAGTGTCGCTGTTCCGCGGCGGCTGCACTTGTCGTGGCGTCTGGAAGCCGAAATCCCATCACAGGCGAAAGTCCAGGAATTACCAGCTCGTTTATTCGTACACCGGTACATATGAATTATTTGCATTATGATTGGCTGGTAGTCATAAATAACATCTGTACTAGTTACGGTCGAGTGACGACAGAACTCATCTCAAGCGTGACACCTCCGGAGATACACTCCCTTCACTATCCAATCAATTTGACTGTCAAAACTTATCTTATTATAAATAAAAAGAAGGTGTGCCAAATTGTAACATATGCATAAAAGAAGTACCTGGTCGTTGGCTAAGCGCCTTGCATCTTGGGGTTTGCTTCATGCACAACACCGCATCTGATGCTGCGCCGAGTGTTGGCAAAGGCCATGGGTTTAGACCACAGGCCAAATACCAGGCCTGTCGATTGGCTTAAACTCGTGGCGAAAGGCTTAAACGATCTGTTTCGGCCCTAAATTTTACAGGTTCCTCGTACACTAAGTACGATTAGCTAATGCGTAGTTTTTAAAGCGTAAGTGGTTGAGTGGCGGCGAGTAGGCGATGTCCCACAACAAGGCTTGCCCGCTTGAGGATGAAGCGGGACAAGCGGCTGCGGCTGCACCACACTGACTATTGGTGCTAACAGCAAGACTATCCCCGTGCACACTACGAGCGATGCCGAGGTGATGATGCGCGAGGTTGGCCTGTGAACGACACGATGTGAGAGGTGATCGAGTGCAAGCAGCCACTGCAAAGACCAGATAAACGATTGTTTGGCTCAGTGCATGTATTGGATGAACGCGCGCCACTGCGTGGAGGTGCTCACGACCGCGGACAAACTTGAGGATGTTCACGTGCCGTGTGCACACGGCGCGCGGGGCATCACCCTTACTCGCACGGATCACATGGTATTCTGCTCTGCGTAGCTCTGCACAGCATATTCCGGAGATGGAGGCAAGACTATCGCGGAGGCTCCAGTGAAGATGGTGGGCAAAGCTATGCCTGTGTAACCTGCGCATAATGGTTCGCGTTGGCTACGTTCATGGAGCTGTGTGGCAGTAGGCAAAGCCGATGGTGCAGAACACGAAGGGCGGCAAGTCGCTCACCTTTAATATGGACGCAATGATCTAGATTCCGTGTGGCACTCTTGGGGCCGGGAAGGTGACAGATTATTGGAGTGTCCTAACGCAGTTGTGCTTCAGTACTCCGCCGCAGCAGAGAAGTTCCAGTAGTGCGGCGAGAAAGATGCCCTCGAGATGGCAAAGTGTTAGGCTCCCTAGCTAGTCTGGCGGCGACAGTGAAGCTGAAATAAAACTCTTGGGAGTGTGCCGAAAGAGATTAAAAAAATATATGTTGTCGCCGCAATACTGTAGTCTGTTGGCGAATGGATGAAGCAATTGTAAATCATACCTTACACGGTGGTTTGGAACTTCTAATATGTTGTTGAGACTCACAAATGGCGAGGCAGACAACGACTCACGCTTCCGATGGTCCTCGATGCTGACCGTCAGACGCTACCCCAGGCCACCGGGTGCAGCACTTCTATAGTTTTCGTCTTTGCTCGCCGGATCTCGCAGCCTGGAAGACCTTAACTGCAATGCTCATCGAGTACGCGCCCCTCCATGAAGTCTGGCTGAGAGAAGAGAGGACAGTTGTCAAAAGAGAACCCGACACATCGGAAGCATAGGTCATGCTGGCAGTGATCTATCAGCATGCTTATTTTCAAGCAGATCGCTCACCTGCCGGATTCAATACGAGCAACAAACCTCTATAACCTTTTAAGCCAATGGCCGTGGCCTTTTTCAATGGCCGATTTGGCCTAAAACCCTGGTTAAAACCCGGTTTTGACCAGGCCGGGCCGAAACGTTTAGGCACTGACTGCCAACACTGGCCGAGTTGCCTGCTACTGTACTACAGTGTTGGCAGTCAGTTATTTTCTAAGAGCTAACAATTTGCAGAGCTGTGACCATGTCTATCGTGTCATAGGCGCCAGCTAACAGTAAGAAGGCCCGGGTGACGGCCATCAACTCAATTAGCACGTTTCTTTCGTCAGAAAGTATTACACTAGATGTAGTTCAACAGCTTATCGACGCT
Organism: Phytophthora cactorum; assembly: GCA_016864655.1. Lineage (NCBI taxonomy): Eukaryota > Oomycota > Peronosporomycetes > Peronosporales > Peronosporaceae > Phytophthora > Phytophthora cactorum. The sequence continues at coordinate 232,499 of NHQK01000043.1, forward strand.
GACAAGACCGGTAAGGTACTTTGAATTGCATATTCCCTAGCTAGATCGACAGACAAAGTTTGATCTACCAATACGTGTCTTGCCTATTTCGGAAACGTAAAGAACTGGATAATAGATAAGTATCCACAACAAGGAGTAATAGTAGAGCCGCAGCTGCAGACGATCCTGTCTAGGCATGGTAAGTATTGTACCAATCGAGAGGATGGAACTCTTGAAAAGAAAGCGCCCCAGTGCTCCAAGCAGAACTTAGAAAATATCGTTCGCCTACTCTATACGTCTGATTCCGCTGAGACTATCTATGCGGATGCGGCTCTGGTCGTGATGATGTGGTATCTATATGGACGCAGCTCGGATGCAGAGCAACTCGAGATGCAGCAGATTTCAATTCTACCTGGTACGCTGTATTACATATGTTTATTGCGTTGAGACGGCTTTATTACAGGGCATATCCTTGTTCAAGGACCCGTCCAGCTCTTAACGTGTACGCTCTTCGCTTTAGCTGCCGCTCTGATCATGCAAAACGCACCGTGCAAACGTTTGTTTCCTCGGTTTCTCACAACAAGGCACACCGCGGCGAATGTGGGTGACGTCGAGGAGCTGGGCCTCGTAGAGCTTCTTGAGGCAGGCGAAGACTACACGCCCTTGGAAGACGCTTAGCAATCAGCCGTTAGTAGGTCAGTCCCTGGTGCACAAGCACACGTGAACCGTTTGTTGGTAAGAGTCAAGCAGTTTGCAGATCAGAAGCAGGTGACGCTTACACATGGACTTACCTCCCACTCGTTTCGTCGTGGAGCTGCCATGCACACCAACGATGGAAGCCTAGCCGAAAACTGGATCATTGAACAGGGTGGATGGCAGCTTGACCGCGTCAATAAGGCCTTCGGGTACAAGTTGGGTACCACACAAGCCGACCAACATGTGTCGCGAGTCTTGAGTGGATGGCATCCGAAGGAAGGGGCTCGACTTCCGTCTCTGCGTGCCTTGGAGTACCCTGTGGTAGCCTGTGCCGAGAAGATCCAGGTCCTGCTATTCACGAACACGCTAGGCTGTGATGATCATACTATGAACCTCGAAGAGGACGTTGCGGAGGTATTGACAGCCACGCTTATCCTGCACTACCCCGACATGCTGGTGTTGTCGCCCGACAGCGCGATCGTTGCCCGAATACGGGATGCCATGTCGGCGCGGGCCATCGGGGAAGATGAAGTACTGGCGTGGAGCGACACGATCCGCCGTGCCTTCACGTCCCCACCAGAGATAAGCAAGCCCAGTGACAGCGATCCCCATTCGGCGGAGGTACTGAGCCTCGTTAAACACCAGTCCGAGCAAATTAGCGTTCTAATCCTGCAAATCAAGCGCTTGGAGGAACGACTGTTATCTGTAGAGGCAAAACTGCACCCACCGTTGGATACAAGATCACGAAGCTGGCAGACAGATGTCGTATCATCGGCTACAATCCAACCTGAAGCTACGCATGAATCACAGCATAGCCAAAAACCGTGCGCCAAACCGTGTGTCGGAAGAAGAAGGGCTCGCAGTCGCTTTCGGCAGTCTGGTACGAGTGGTTTACGACTGAACCACGTGTATATGCATCGCGCTCTGTTAAAAAGACAACGCTGTATGAGTTTAGACACACCGCTTGGTACATGATACTTTTCTTACCCAGTGGAGTTGCGCTTGATGCTGCGTCTCCTGCATTCAAAAGCGAAGTGTTATCTCTCGGCGAGAAAACACAAGAAAACCCGCGAGCCTTCTTGAAGACCAACGGATCCACAGCAGCAGCAGATACGGTACTGAAAGACCTCCGCATGCTTCACAAGGCTGGGAAGCTCGATGCACACATCACCCAGTTCTACGATCGTATCGAGCGCGGGGAAGTTGTCGATCCTACCCCACCAGCTGCGATGCCACGATTCATTTGCTTCAAGCCCGTGGAGAGATAACCGTGTAGCAGCAAATGCACAGCGCAATAAACTGACCGCAAGAGCTTACCTGATCGACCGCAATGAATAATCACAGAAAATAAAACGACTTGGTACAATGGGATCCATTTCTCACTAAAGTATTCATCGCATATTGCAAACAAAGCTGCAACATCAAGTAGATGACGCATATTCAGTTATGTAGTTACAAAACAAACACTTACCATATTAAGGGGTAGTTGTGAGCTCCAAACAGACTGTAGATAAGGCCTATTCAGGCTCAGTGGCCCCCAGCAGCATGCCACCCGCCCTGCCGGGCTATTTTACTTCACAGGGTCGGTCTTCAGCAATGGCGAGGGCGGGAGCCGCAGGTTATACGCCTTGGCCAGCTGTACGACACGCGCCGGATCCTATCGAGGCTTTGGGGCCGCGAGAGCGCCGGCGTTTCACGCGCCATTCTTCACCACTGCTTCGTTCACCGCCGTGTTTCGAGAATGGGTGTAGGGCCTGAGAGAGCAGGAATTTTTTAATAGTAAATTTCTTATGTAAACTCCCGCGGGACACCCCGCCGGTATAGGCTAAGCCTGAATTTGATACCAGACGTTTATACCGGTATCGGTTGGAGTCCTAGTCGGACGGAATTTTTACGGTATGGGAATATTAAATGCGTCGTTGCCGATCGATTCAAACCCTCAATTGGACCACTATTTAAATAGCGGCAGATTGACTTCAGTGTTCAAACAGAAGCTCCAGATGCAGACGTGAAAATGGTGCGGCAACCCGAAGGACTTCGACAAAGAAGTCTGTCGGTGCTCTCCAATTCAGTGCTAACGTTTATCTCGTGTGTGAATAGCTGCGCCACAGCTCGCCCACAACCTCCGTACGTTCTTGATAATCAAGAACATACCATGGATACGATGACGATCTGAGAACCTATACTGAACCCGACGATCACGGCCATGTCAAAGTCGACCAACCACGACTTTTGTGGTGCGTTCGAGTTTCTACCGTAGAGTTGCCATTGGCGCGCTTACGACCGCCAGGTTGCATTGCTTGTATCTCTGTGTGCTTAAAGAGCCTTGGGCAAACAAAGCAGATGCTGCGGCTGCAAAGCAGGTGCAGGAGATGCTGTAGGCAGTAGGCGTGCAACCAACGTTTTCTAAAATTTAGTTTATACGGAGGGAGGAAAGATGACGAAATACATAATGCTATCGTGAAGCAAAACTGACAGATACAAAATGTTAATCATACAAGCAGTTTAATATGTTATGCGCTCCATACGGTTGCTTACAGGAATACCAAAACTAACGATTCAACCCTAGCTAAGTCCACTGTCTAGCTGCACTGGCGGCATCGACAGGTTAAAATGATGATAGAGTAGCCTTCATATCATGGGGCACGACATACCGAGCCAAAGCAGGGGAGGGGGGAATCAATAATGGAAGGTGGTATTCCAAATACCGGAAATACATTTTGCGATTGATAATATGGAGGACACCATATATATATATATATATATATTAGGGAACCGTTGGTGCCACACTACTTCTAAAAAACTGAAAAAGCATTGCGTGCTATCTCAGCCCCCGCGAAGCTGTAGTCTCTGTAGCTATTGTTCACGTAGGAAACTGATCGTACGTGAAAAATAGCCGTCTGGCAGATCCCTTGATCATCTCAAGTGGATCTGTACTTCGATATCAATACTAGTCAACAAGAGGAGACTGGGGAGCAAACGACAAGTTACTGTCTCCCCCAGAAGCTTATCAACTTCGCAATTGCTGTCCAACGCGCGAGCATGCGATTCTATCTGGTAGTACTGACCGTTTTGGCCCTCATTACAAGCACTTACGCTGTACTACTCCGTCCCAAAAATGCTGCACGGACCGATTTTGCTCAGTTTTATACTTAAGTTCACTATAGTAGCAAATCACAAAGAAAGAGACAGGACTTCAGCGGTTCTGTCAGAGCACCTCAAGCTGAGGGGAAGTCGTCCCTCCTTCTCTAGTCGAGCCTTCGCCGTATGAGCTGGCTTAAAGCGTTTCCTCCGTACTCCTGGATGCACTTATCCATCGTGGCCTGAAGAGTTAAGAAGCATGCGTTTATAGTAGCCGGTAGAAGCTCCCAGTACGATGCTTCCACGGCAGCTATAAGCTCATCTAAATCTCGAGTCATCCGAAGGCGCTGACGAGCCTGAATTGCCGTGAACAGCCCCAAATCTAGCATATTCAAGTCAGGGCTGTTTGGCGGTTGAAAGACCAGCTCAACTCGGCGACCATATTCCCCCACAGCAGCGCAAATCCACTGGTCATCAGTAGGAATATGAGGCGATGCATTATCCTGCTGCACTTTGATAGCGTGCCTTCCTCCACACACCACGGCCATCTCACAGAGATGGCCGGCAGCAGCTTGTCAAGCAGCATCTTCCTATATGTCACCTTGGTCACGTTAATTGACTTCGTTTCGATTGTACCAGCTGGACGCCTCTCGCTGTCGCGAATCGCAGCTCGCTGCTCCGCGAAGGACCAAATTCCGAGCTTCCCGTCGAACTGCATTCCAGTTGCGAGGTCGCACTGTGGCCGTGCCACCGCCGCCAGAAACATCACGCGACCGGTGAAACGCTTCGACTTCACATGTCGCTTAGGCACTTTCTCTCCAGGCAGCAAATAAAATCGCCTCTTCACCTCCGTAAGATAGAATAGCTTTTCATCGACATGAATAGTATCCATCATATCATCAAAAAGCAAAGAACGCTGGTCTAAATGCGCTGTGCACCACGCCATGCGTGCAGCTTCATTTGCCTCAGTGAGCAGGGGTTGACGACAGTCGTGTGAGCTACGACAGCCCCATCCTTAATGCGACGGTGTAGTGTTGATCTTGGGACGTCACACACTGCAGCAGAAGAGCGCACCGTACTCCGTCGGTATAGCTCAACACCACGAAGCGTTTCGAGCGCAGCTGTATAGTCCGTCGGCAGCCGCCCTCTCTTGTCCTTGAACGACTTCGACTTGTAATCACCACTACATGCGAAAGCTTCACGAGCTCGCTTCCAAATTCGAGAAACGGTACTCGGGTCCACGTCAAATTCATCTGCCACAAAGGCAAGCGCCCCGCGGTGCGGAACTCCATGATCAGAGAGGCTTAGTACAGCGAATACAACGCGCTCACACTCTTCGTCGGTGAGTTCTTTGATCATTGAAGTGGGCATCTGGGAGGCTGGGAGAATCCTAAATGAGCATCTCTCACTTTTGAATGCCTTGGCGCCAATTTTGCAGGTCTCGGCGAGTATTGCACACCAGTCAAAAGCAGATCATATTATGCGTTCATTTCTGCCAATTATACGCTCTTTTGCGCAATTTGAATGAGTAGGGATCGAGAAAAGTGCTTTCGTGCAGCATTTTTGGGACGGAGTAGTATCACGGCAGCGGAAGCAAATTTAAACTTCCATGATGCTCCTGCAGCGAGGATGCTAAGACCTGAAAGAGCACAGGATGGCGAAGAGAGAAAGTAATAAGATACCCCAAAACGCCAAACTTCATCGAATGGATGTACAGACCAGCGGTGAAGAAGCTCACTTTGGGTGAACAGCTCAAGGTCCGAATTGGGGACCACGGATATGTCTTCAAAACACTGGGGCTAAACGGCGGTCTCACCAACCCGAAACTCCATCTGTACACCTGGTTTAACGAGAAAACCCACACGAATAAAGTGACAATGCTCGGCATGTTTAGCAAGACGTATGGAGACGACGGTGTGGCCAGGATGATAGAAATAGGGAGGAAATCCTCAAGTATGGATACGAAAAAAATCGCGTCAAGGCTGCTGGGAGGTCTTCCGATGAAAGTGGAGAACAGAATGGTGAATCAGTGGCTGAAAAAGGGTAACCCGCCCGAGGCGATTTTCGAGCTGTTACAGCTGAATAAGGGACTGGATGACATTCTGACCAACCCGAACTTGATGATGTGGGAGGGCTACAGGATCAAGTTTGACTCGATACCCGATGAGGATGTCTTTACGATAATGCAGACACGATCACGAGTTTCTACAGTGTCTAGGATGCGTCTGATATGGTGAAGAACGCGAAAAACATGACTACACCAGCAAATATCGCGGCGAAATGGCAGCGAGAGCTAAATGCTCCCAGACTGAGAGCTCTTAAGATCATGATAGAGGGATAATACGGGCAATCGGAGTTTACTAAGAGTTAGTTCGCATTCGTGCAAAGCAGTGTTCAAGACATAACAGCAACGAGATACACTGGTTGAAAAACTCGGTTCCTGTGTTTTTTTAATGTTATTACTGGGAACTCACGCAATTCAATTGCGAAAGGTGTAAGCGCGTAGTTGCCACATATGTCATACCAGCAAGAAAGCAGTGTCATAAAACCGGGCCATTTCATAGCAAGGAAGAAACAGAATCAAGCCACAATGCAGCTCTTGCCTGTTCCTGGACTTCCCCCAAAAAGAAACCGTTTGCTATTGATGAAACCTGTGTCGGACCACTCCTCAAACATTTCACCACACACAGCGTCTCTTGCCGAACGAAAAAACTCGGAGCCCGTAAAACCGACGCTGTTTCCGATCGAGCTGATGTCCTTCAGTTGCCCACAGTCCTCATCGGTCCATTCAAACAGCTTTAAGAATTCGCCCGTTTGTGGCAACACACTGCGAGTTTTACAGATCTCTTTAACCTCTGAAGGATCGTCAACTTGGGTTGTGGCTCGTCATCGTCTTCACTCGGCCTTTTCAGATCTTTCAGAGGCAACGCCACCAAAACGTGGATTCGGCATTGTTCCCTCTCGAGAATTTCTCGGACAAGTAAGGCGTCCTTGATCTTGCAGTGGGGCTTCATACTCCTCAACCCCTGTGGGCGTCCATTCCCATTGAACGAAAGAGCGCTCACATCGTCATCACTCATCCATTTGCCGCTATTTTTCTTCGCCAGGAAGAGCCGAATGTATTTTGCTTCATGCTTGATAGAGCAAGAGTTCTCTGCTTTGATCGCGTCCTTCAAGTCCCCCACACTGAGATTCTCATCGATGGTGATAACAAACGAATCATCCTCTTCTTCCACGCAAGTACTACACAGAACAGCTTCATTTCCTTCCCGCTGTGCGGTGGTCGCCTTGTCGCCCGTCGGTGTAGTGTAATTTGTTGCAGTATTTCTCTCGCACGCAATGCGTATTGAGTGGTGTAGGCACTTACAATCGAGATAAGGGCGTATTTCGACCAGCAGGTATTGTAAGTTTTGTATCCATCTATCTTGATCTGTTGATATTTTTTTATCACTGACTACAAGAACAAGAACTTTATTCTAGAACGCCATGCAGGGCGACGACACTCCCTTGAAACAATTCACACTACATACTATAGTGGCAACAATCCAGACCCGACGAATCACTTTCAGGACAACCCAAGTTGCAGCAAAAGCCGCTCTTGGCGTTGTTCGCCATTTCCAGTATCTAAAGCCTCCAAAGCCACACATTGGAGTCCGCGGTTTCCACCACATTTTGCTAGTCTTTCCTAGGGCCGTTTCGTGCAGTTCACGAAACTGCACCAGCGTACTTCGAACTGATCAAAAATGAATCGAAAGCCCGAGAACAACGCGCAAACCTCAAACGACCTTTTTCACAGTTGATCACGAGAAAAAAAAACGCCTCCACACCAAACAGGAGGTGCGCTGACCCGGAGTATTTCGACTTCTTGTCCATCCTCCCAGACATTATCTAGCGCTGTAGATAGCCAGCGTGTAGTAGGACACCGCTGTTAAAGCTAACATGCTTTAAAAAAAATCGCTGGCTTTAAGGACAGAAATCAAGGGCGCGGTTGCCCCAGCTGAACATGAAAACTCCAAAACAAAACAGAAACTTGAAGGTACCGTTTATTGCTTCGTTTCAGGTCACCTGGAAGTGGTGCTTCCACCAAAGAATGCTTTTCGGTGTGTAAAACTGCAAATCTACAGCGAATATAGGGTTAAGCCTTCTCTGAACTCCGTATATGGCAGCAAACGCGAGGTTACATCGAACCAGTTTCCGTTGTACCAATCGTCGTAGTAGTCGTGGATGCCGATGTGTCCTTGCTGAACAGAAGCTTGTACGCACCGTAGATAGCTAGACCACCACCACCACGTAACCTTGGCTAACGGGCGGAGACGGGGCCACGACTTGGGTTCTTCTTCTCATTTTCAGCCAACATCTTGGAGATCTTGGCCATGCTTTCATCACTCATCTTGGCTCCTTCTTTGGCAGCAGCGAAGCCCAAGATTTCTGTTTTGATAGCTGCCTCATCCGCGTTAGAAGTCTGGACCGCCTTAACAGCCTTCGTCAGCGCGGCACTCTCCTTCGTTTCTCAATAAATGTTGCGACGGCCTTAGCAGCGCCATTTTTGCCGTCCTCCGCGCGAAGACGATGATCATCGTTGACGAACTCGGCGCTGACGAAGCTGGAGCAACGCACCAGGAACGTGGCTACGAGCAGGGCTGGAGCGCACTGTTGTGTCTAGGCGGGATCTTGGGTAGAAAGCAAAATCGCGAATGGCAAAAGCAATGGTATCTCTTTACGATAACGACTCTGCTTTCTTGTTTGTGAAGGTTGGTAAGTGTGTAGTGAAAATAGTTGCTGTGGAAAAAAAAAAGAAGCGGTTGCTGACGTCCCAGGTTCGTTACACGTAATCAAGCCTTGATACTGGATTCGGCATCAATTACAGCAACATTGTCCTGTTGCCAATAGACCATAAAAGGAAAAATTAGCAACAAAGCACTGACACTGATCCTACTATGAATTTCGGTTGTTTGAATTTTGAGCCAAGTAAAGTCAACACTGCGGTGTTGTCGATCAGCATGTCATCCTTACTGTGGGAAATGAGACGACTTTTTTTATTGCAGCATCAGATTATAAAAAATCGTCAGTATTTGATCATTTGGCCAGGGAGTGAAACGTGTAATTCTCGATGAAAAAAGGAAGGAGTGTGCATTTACTATCAACATCAACATCAACGAGAGCCTGCGCGTTGCCGAGCTGAAAGACGCCATCAAAGCAAAGAATTCTTGCACCATCAAGCATGGTGCGAAAGACCTTCGACTCTTTGTTGGCGAAGAAATTAAACGACGCGTGGATGAGTGCTGACGATGCGAAAGCTCTCCCGCTTGATGGGGTGGCCTTCCTCAGGGTTTAACGGGTATGGCTCCATTGTGGCATATCAAGAACGCCTTGCCTCTCAGCGATATTCTCGAGCACCAACAAAGTCACGTGTTGGTGGTTTTGTCTTCGTAGTGTCTGAAAAGGCTGAGGAGAGACGAGCTGCACCAATCCAAGTTGACCAATCTTCAGAGGTTAAAGAAGGGTTGTAGAACGAGTGGTGCCTTGCAACAAGAGGGTGATTTTTTTAAAGTTGTTTGAACGGACCGATGAGGACTGTGGGCAACTGAAGGACATCAGCTCGATCGAAAAATCGTCGGCTTTACGGACTCCAAGTTTTCGTTCGGAAAGAGACGCTCTGTGTGCTGGAAAATTTGAAGGAGTTTCTTCAAGAAAGAATTGACACAGTCAGGGGCGTCGGCTGGCAGTTCATCACTATCGGGAGTCCAGGAACAAGCAAGAGCTGCATCTTGGCCGTGTTTTGTTTTTGTCTAGCACTTGCGAAGAGACGACTAGTTGTATCTCTATCGTCATGGTGGCGATAGAGGTGCTCTTTCCCTCACCCGCTTGTTTTACGAGGGTGAATACTTCGAATGGACGGATAAAAATGGCGATATATATATACATCACTCCGCTCCAGTTACTCTATCAGTTTGCCTGGGTGCTGGTTTTGTATCGACGATCTGGATGAGAAGAAGATCAAGCGAAAAAACTTGAACAACAAGTACACGCTGCTAGCGACCCGAGATTCTTTTGCAAAGGGCGAAGGTGCCCATCTGCAGCGAGTTTGTCTGCTGCCGTACTGGAAACGAGACGACATGGAAAAACTGGCAAAATCACTAGATGGTCTGGAAGAGAGCTATATCGCGAGTCAGTATTATGTTTCGGTGGAAATCTTCTCAGTAATGAATTGTGCTGCCTCATCACCGATGAGTCTGAAGTGCTGCTTAAAACATGCCAGTGTGGTTCACACCAGAGAGTTGGTATTGATACCTGTAAAACACTTCGAAGACAGGACATTATTTGCGTTCTATCCTGCTGGAAACCTCGATGCTTGAGCTGCAACATGTGGCAACAATGATGAAGCCCGACTATTTACAAAAACTGGTCCGTGTTGCACGAGAACTGAACGACTCTAGCCCGAAGATGTTAGGCTTGAAGCACACATCCACGCACTAATACGTCACCAAGAATCATTTTGCTTCACCTTTCACAAATACACCCTCACCGATCTGGACGATATAGAAGAGTCGGGTACAATAACGTCTGGCCGGTTGATTTACGGTGACCAAGATAAGCTGCGGCAGGTCAAGCGTCAAGGAGAAAACTTGGCTGAATGTGTGCTGCAAACCCTACCGAGATGGATTACTGGATTCCCGCAACGAGCTTGTGCAGGAAGGTTGCTGCTGTCATACGATACGCCCAATGCCGATGCTCCCGTGGATCGGTATTGCATCGTGTACCTGACGAGGGCTACTACTCACAAATGTGGTCAAAATTTTCTCTGGAAACTGGCACAGCCAATTGTGAAGCAGCAATTACCGATGTGCTACGTCGCGCTTCAGTTGGACGATGGTGGTGATAGTAACAAGGACAACAAAATAGCCGGCTTCCGATTGAATTTCACGAAGAACGAAATCCTGCGTCACATCGCGCTGTACGTTGCGACGTACGACAAGTTTAGTAATGAGTCCACAAAGAAGCATGCACTGCTGGGAAGTGTATCTCCGAGGGGCGTACAGACCTGGATATCTTTTTCGAGGTAAGAATTGGTCAATATACTCGTCGGCACATTTTTTTTTATTTTAAAGATGGGCAGGCCACGTAGACTAGAGTTTTTTCTCTTTTATGTTAGCCTGTTGTCGAACTGTGAATGGTTTAAATTATTTGATCATGTGTTTCTCGTTCTTTAGTGAAGCTTGGTCAGCATTTCACAACCGGGGCTGTCAATAACTCAAAACACAGAGATAATTTTTTTTACCCCAACGTCGTGGCTAACCGGATCTCTACAAGTGGACAACTCATCTCCGTACGAAATCGTCTTGGGGATATTTCATCCGTCCTGGCATCGATCTAGCATTTGGTGTACGGCTTGTGAAGGACGGTCCAGTAACTGGACTCCAGTTATATGGGCAGGAGAGCGATTCATTCATAACTTGTAGACAAACGCCTGCACAACGACATGAATCGGTTTTAAGTGATGGTTTGCTCGCTGCCCACACACAACACTCGTGTAGCACGCTTCCGTTCCAACTCGACATCCAGGGTGTTCACAAGCAACTGTTGTACTTCCGGCGCGGTCACAACCTCCTTGGCAACCATCACTCGAGAGCGTAGCAGAATGCCATTCACATCAAACCTGTAGCATACACCACGCCGTCGCAATCTCCAATACCTAAAAAAGACCATCAATCAGGTTTGAAGATGTCGATAGCTTCGAGATAGGTCGATATTTCATGCGCCCGTTCCTTTTGACGGACCCCGAACTGATCGTGATACTCTCAATTGACACACCACTACTTCGCAAGAAAAAAGAAAAAAGTTTTTTGCTAAATTTGTTAAATATATATAATTATTATAACTCCTTCGACCATAAAAACAATGTTTAGGTCCGACAAAAAAAAATCGAATAAATAGTCTTTAGACCACGAGATTTTAATTTCCAAAACAAATCGCTCACCAATCTCAAATTCTTCAAACTCGTATTTTCCATCATGAGCCGAAAGCGCGACGTGACGTATGAGAGCGACGCGTCCACCGACCCACCCGACAGCAGCTCGGAGGGCGGCGAGGCCATCGAGAGCGACATGAAGCGACTGCGCGTGGCCTACAACTATGACGGTGTGCACGGAGTGCGGTGGGCGGGCGAATCTACGGCCATGGACACTGATATGGAGATTCCGCGGGCCAGAGCGGTCCGTAACGACTACGCAGAGGCCAACACCATGCTGAGAGAGTTTCACTACCTGCGTCAGCTGCGGAAGTTCCAGGCCGAGCGGGGCCGCGCCCGGGCCAACTACTTGGCCGCGTCCATGAAGGAGCCAGCGATCAGATAAGGCACAGACAGCTAGAGACGGCAGTGCAACGTTTAATTAATTTAATTGAGATGCCGAGGAAACCTGGCCAGCTCTTGGCAGCCGGTGGCCATTTTGTCTACATGTGGCCGACAAGTAAATAGGTGAAGACATAGTGTACAGCATTTGGAGGTGAATTTATTTGTAAAGCCTGACCAGCAGGCCCCGAAGACTCATTCCATCCTGTCAATAGGATCTACAACATACGCTAAAGCACACGATGTACTAACCTAGGGCAACTCGGACGTGGGCAGGTTGGCGGCGAACTCGCGCTCCTTCTCGAACAGAGGCGAGGACAAGTATCGCTCACCGAAACTGGGCAAAATGGTCACGATTAGCTTGTCTTTATTCTCCGGGCGCTTGGCCAGCTCCAGACTGGCCACCACCGCGGCACCGGACGACGGGCCAACGAGGATTCCCTCCTCCAGAGCCAGGCGCTTGGCCATGGCGAAGGAGTCAGGACTGCTGGCCGTGATGACTTCGTCGATCAAGTCACGCTCTAGCACCCTAGGTACGAAGCCAGCGCCAATGCCCTGGATCTTGTGAGGCGCGGGGTTGCCGCCCGACAGCACGGGACTCTCCTCGGGCTCGACGGCCACGATCTTGACACTGGGCTTCTTGGGCTTCAAGTAGCGGGCCGTGCCCGTCAAGGTACCCCCCGTGCCCACGCCGGCCACGAAGAAGTCCACCTGTCCGTCAGTGTCACGCCAGACCTCAGGACCCGTCGTCTCGAAGTGGATCTTGGGGTTAGCCGGGTTGTCAAACTGGCCGAGGGTCAGGGCCTTGCCGGTCTCCTTCTTGACCAAGTCCTCAGCCTTGGCCACAGCTCCAGTCATACCCTTAGCACCAGGAGTGAGCACCACGTTGCAGCCGAAAGACTTAAGCAGGATACGACGCTCCATCGACATAGTGTCAGGCATCACCAGCGTCAGTTTGTAGCCGCGCACGGCGGCCGCGAAGGCCAGACCGATACCAGTGTTGCCCGACGTTGGCTCGATGATGTGTGTCTCCTTGTCCAGACGGCCGGACTTCTCAGCGTCCAGAATCATGCTCAGACCGATACGATCCTTCACTGAGGCGCACGGCTCCATGAACTCGCACTTAACGGCGATCTTAGCGTGGCATCCCTCGGTCACATGGTTCAAGTAGACCAGCGGCGTGTTGCCGATGAGCTCAGTCATGTCCTTTGCGATGTGTAGCGAGCGGGCGTTGCGCAGCAGCGCGCGGCGGCCGGAGAAGAGCGAGCGAGCAAGCATTCTGGTGTTGGAAGAGGAGACTGCTGGTGGATTCGAGAGTGAACCCGGCTTCGATCTAGGAACGATAGGGTACGTACTCCCTTGCCACGTAGGACTAATCTGGGGCTACGATACGTCCGTGAGAGCCAATGAAAATGAGGGATCCTATCGCTTCAACATTGGTCGATCAAACCCGAGTGCGATTGGCGAATATTGTGTCGCACTTAGCCGGGGCACTGTGTGCGCAATCGATTTTGCTTACTGAGACCAAGGTAGCTCGGCCATTCCAGGGACTGTTGCTTCGGCGACAGCGACACGCTGCCCACCGAGACACCTTCAATACGGTCCACCAAATAGGTGTCCACATTGCAGGGGTCAACGTCCTCGAGCGGAATGGAGGTTCAGTGTTTTGCACGAATAGCGTCGTCTTTTTAGCCAAACAACAGACAGCATTCTGGTAACTATTAGCACACGACCTCGCTGGAAATGTGACGGCATTGCAAATGCATCTACGGCCCATACCGTTACAGCGTGTGTTCCGCCGTCATGATTCTCAGCTCGACTCTTTCCTGTAGAAGTGGAACCCAGTGTCGATAGGCTTCTTTACAAACTCAAGCGAACTTACATCTCTAAACTGTGATGTAGCTATTGTATTGATTGGTTCTCTGTAGATAATGTGCAGCTGTAAGCTCAGGTTCGAAGCCTCGATGCGAGCTACATTTACAGCACCGACTCTAGACCTACGATGATTTTCACTAACTACAATAACAAAAAGCATGAGGGTCACAGTCAACAATAACCCAGTCTTCACCTACAGGCTTGCAAGCCGAGGTTCATAGATTTAAGCCGCGATCTCCGAGGTCTCCAAGTTCTGAGCGAACTCACGCTCCTTCTCGAACAGAGCAGACGACAGGTACCGCTCACCGAAGCTAGGCAGGATAGCGACGATCAGCTTTCCAGCATTCTCCGGACGCGAGGCCACCTTGATAGCAGCCGTCACAGCAGCACCCGACGACGGGCCCACCAGGATACCTTCCTCCAGAGCGAGACGCTTGGACATAGCGAAGGCCTCGGCACTGTTAGCAGTCACGACCTCGTCGATCAGGTCGGTCTGAAGGACCTTGGGCACGAAACCGGCGCCAATGCCCTGGATCTTGTGCGGTCCCGACTTTCCGCCAGACAGCACGGGGCTCTCCTCGGGTTCGACGGCGATGATCTTGATGCTCTCCTTCTTAGGCTTAAGGTAGCGACCGGTACCCGTCAAGGTACCACCGGTACCCACACCAGCGATGAAGATATCGATCTCACCGTCAGTGTCACGCCAGATCTCCGGGCCAGTGGTCTCAAAGTGGATCTGTGGGTTGGCTGGGTTGTCGAACTGGCCGAGGATCAGAGCCTTGCTAGGCTCCTTGGCCACCAGCTCGTTGGCCTTAGCCAAAGCTCCAGTCATGCCCTTAGCACCAGGAGTGAGCACCACGTTGCAGCCGAAAGACTTAAGCAGGATACGACGCTCCATCGACATAGTGTCAGGCATCACCAGCGTCAGTTTGTAGCCGCGCACGGCGGCCGCGAAGGCCAGACCGATACCGGTATTGCCAGACGTGGGCTCGATGATGTGCGAGTCCTTCTGCAGACGCCCGGACTTCTCAGCGTCCAGAATCATGCTCAGACCGATACGGTCCTTCACAGAGGCGCATGGCTCCATGAACTCGCACTTGACGGCGATCTTAGCGTGGCAGCCTTCGGTCACGCGGTTCAGGTAGACCAGCGGCGTGTTACCGATGAGCTCGGTCATGTCCGTAGCGATCTTGGGGGCCATCTGAATGGAGTTGGAGTGGGCGGAGTGTCGGGGAGACTGCTGATTGAAGAATGACCTCGGTGGAGCTTGTAGGATATGTGAGCCCCTGCTATGGGAGGATATCGATGACCACGAGGTGGAATGCAGCGCGAGGATTGGGCGGAAGAAAAAGATAATGACCAATCAGACACGTGCCACGTACGCCAAAGTTGAAGAGGGACGAAACAGCAACGTGATTGGCTACTGGGCGCGGGCTCAGCTAGTCGAGCATCACGAGCAGGAATTCGACGTGGGAAAATTGGCGATAAACTCTCATAATTACCGCTCGCTGAAGCTGGGCAATGAAGTTCATTGCGGTAGCTTCAGCGGGCGGTCATTATGTATGTCTGCACCTGAGCTTAGTTCGATCTTTGTTCCATGACAATTCTGTAAAAAAAAAAAACTCGAACTTGCATTGTGACTGCGAATTCCTGGAGCTGTGGCGTGTTGTCTTATGTGCTACGATACTAGACCAAGACCCACTGGGGGTGGAGAACAGCGTTGAGTATAACGTTCACGTGACGGTAACAACTGGGGCCCACGACGAAGTCCACAGTATTGTGGTAAGCTTAGACGCATCGAAGGAAATTGCAGTTTATTCAAGAAGCGTTGGAGGCTTTCACTTGGTATTTCTTAATGCAATTATTCTCCAATTTTTCTTGGTTGACCTCGAAAAGAGCCATCTCGAATGGAATCTATGGCCACTTCATAATTTACCCCGAAAGGAGTCCGCGTTCACATGGGGCACTCTTTTCGGGTTTCCCGATGGTTATTCCCCGTCGTTTAGACATGGAGAAAGCTTTGAACCTTCAGTGGACGTGTGTTTTTCAGGCTGGATAGATCGAGGGATGGCAGGACGCTAAGGATTCTGAGAACAGTTGAAGGATGTATTACATCCCGCCTGTGGTTAGACTCTGTATCAACCGGAGTAAACCCCACTCAGGTTCACACCAGCGATCCAGAAGAAAATATGTATCCGCGCAGTTCTACACCCGCTTTGTGTCAGTATGCAACGTGGCTGGAGAAACCCGAGACATCTATCTGCAGAACGAGCTGAAGTGTAGATGCCTTATGGTGAAAAGAGGTTTACAGCACGGTTTTGTGTCCAGTACAAAAGGAGCAGAGCTCAGACCGACACGTCTGGCAGGAGATACCATGGTTCTCAGATCAACGATGAGTTGTCGCTGTCGAGCGCAATACAGTCCTGAGCGTTCCTTGGATGGGTCGAAGCGAAGCCGTCGTTCCTGGTTAGTCACCGCGTCGTCGGAGGTTTGAAGTTCAGTCACATCAACTGAGCGAAACTAGACGCTTTCAAGCTCAGCAGCCAGTCGTCCTAAACCCACATTGAAACGGGGATAGAGAACATTTTCAATGTACTGTACAGTATAACGATCGCAGTCGCCCACCAATAGGCCCCAGTAAATCCAAGACCAATGTGTCGACCTCAGCTTCTTCGATGTGGAAAGCCAGCGAGCTAAGATGGTATCCTCTATCTCTAGGATGTCTGAACTCCAAGGGATCTCTATCAAAGCGACTCGCTTCAACCCTGCAAATGCCCCTTGAAAAATAAAAAATAAAAACTTCAACAATTCAGGGGATGATGACCGTATTAGTCAACTTTGATCGAGCACCTCCCTGTCAACAACACGTACACGTATAGCAGTCCCTGTAGCGGTAACTCACCAGCTTTTGCCCCTGCAGTCTGCCCGTTCTCATGCGCTCTAACGACAGCATTTCAGTTTAGTCTCAACAACAAAAGGTCTCTCAATCATAAAGCCCATTCCGGTTCATACATCTTTCTCTCCTTCATCTGGACTGCATTCTGCAACATCTCACCTACACAGAGGTGCTACTGCTTGACTCAAATTTACTCCAAATACCGGCGCTTCACCGTAAGTCTGCCGCTTTCCGGGTTCAGATATCCTCGGATCAGGAACCGACCGAAGCGGTTCTTCCCTTTGCCGAGCACAACATAGCGACTAGCGACCGGTTCTTCGCCGTCATCATCTCCACTGTCGTCGCCTTCCATATCCTCGTCTTCATCTTCTCCGTCTGAGACTGGCATCGGCAGGAACTGCAAGTCCACTTGGTCTTCTCGGATCTTCACCAGCTTCCCATTAAACTGACGCAGCTTAAAGAACCCTGCATATTTACCGGATACCGGACGCTTATCGTCCTTACGACGGGATTGTAGCACACGAGCACGAGAAGTGTACTCGAAGGGGCTGACACTGTCAAAGTTCTGGAAAGCTTCGTCGCTAAAGCCCCAGTTCCCCACAAAGCACGCACGTCGGTTGTTCCGTACAGAGTACGAGCCTTTAAGGATCGGATCCGCTGCGTCAGTCTCAAAAACGGCAAACTCGGATGGAATAACTGGCTGCGGGATCTTGCGCTTACGTTTAAAGCGCCTTCGAAGCGGATTATCGGGCTCACGCTTCTGTTTCTTGTACTTCAGGAGCTTGCGAGGGCCAGAACTCGCCGACGCGTAGCGTTTCTTGGATGAAAGACGGACATTTTCATCCTCTGAAGCCGAACTCACACTGCTCGAGGAGGATCCAGAGGACGAGGAGCTAGAGGATGAAGAGCTCGAACTGGAGCTTGAGCTGTTGCTTTTATCCGGTATAACCAGCGTTTCTCCACTCCCGTCACTGTTAGTATCGGGATTGTTATCAAGGCTTGGGGTCACACAAGTGAGATCGACACTACCGAAGCCAAATACGTCGTCAGTGTACTCTGTACTAACGTCCAGGACAGACGGAACTTCAATTGCACCTCCCTCGTCGTCTTCCTCTCCGTCAAACCACTGGTACTCGCGAGTGTCAGTCGGATCAGTCTCCACATCGGCATCTATACCGGTATCATGCTCAGGAAGCAGCTCATGGTCGTCGCCTTGGTGGAACTCAAGCAGTTCCATGGCCTCGTCAGCGCTAAGATGCGGCGTTAAGGGACTGTTGAGTATTTTTACAGACTCAGCGTCCACCGAAACGGATTCGTCCATAAAATCCGCCACATTATCCACCAATGTGGTGACGATATCACTCACTGTTTGTGTCACGTCAGTGTCAAATAGTCCAGGAACTATTTTTAGTCCGGGTTGGTCCTCATTTGTAGCGTTAGGGGAATCTTCTGTAGTCATCTCGACATCCTCGCCCGTATTGAGTGTAAATTCCTTCACTTCTTCGTTCTGAACTGCTCCACTAGTCTCCACTTTTAGTGCCGCTGCTTGAATCCTTTTACCTTCGCCCGCTGCCTCGACTTCTGTCTCCTTGTCCTCATTATCAACCTCCACCTCCACTCCATACGCAACCTCGTCACTTCCATCCACGTCCATAGCAATTGCATCCTTTACGGCTTCAGTATTACCATCACTCTGTCCTGTGGTAGCCTCAACGTCACTCTCCACTGGCTGCTCAGCCTCCGCAAGCTTCTCCGTCTCTCCACTAGCGACATGCTGCTCCACCGCCTTATTGTCCTTCACCGCTTCGCCCTCATTCTCGTGCTCTGCGTCGTCCACGTCCATTGGCAGCGGCGCGTCCTCCTCGACCAATGATTCCGACGTCGTCTCGTCGGTATCTTTCTCATTCTCTGGTGCCTGACGGCCATCAACGTGGTTAACTGAGGCCTCACCATGTAGTTGCTTCTCCAGTGCATCTTTTGAGCAAATGTTGAGCGTCGTAGCTGCCTGATTTGCTGCGTGTTCCTTGTTTTCTCCCGTTTCCACCTCAAATTGCACCCTGTCGACGTCATTTCTCAGCGGTTTCTGTGTAGATTTGGACGAGACCTGGTTGGCCACGTGCGCCGCGTTCTCGCCGTCGGGACAAGCTGTCTGTGACTGCTGCTGCTCTTCCGCCGCCGCCATTCTCACATTCCCTGACGCACTAACAGCTTATCGGATTTACCGCTTCTTTTTGTTTTCGTAGCCACAAAAAGAACCAAATCTTCAAAAACGTACCTAATCGAGAACTTCACATTCGATTGGCGCAAAACAATACGTCTTCTGATTCGCTGAAATTAGCACGCGACTTTCATCCAATGATACGGGAGAATTGGCGTTGGGACCACTGGCAGTGGTCACTCGGTATAATTCGCCTTCGGAGGACACCATGATCGTCCCTGTGCGCTGCTTTACGTGCGGCAAGGTGCTGGCCAACAAGTGGGAGACGTACCTGGGTCTGCTGCGCGCTGACTACACGGAGCGTGACGCACTGGACGAGCTGTCGCTCAAGCGCTACTGCTGCCGCCGCATGATGCTGACGCACGTGGACCTTATCGAGAAGCTGCTGCACTACAACACTGGCGGTACGAACTGCCATTGGACAAAAACTGATTAGAAACGTTAAAAACTGACTTATATGTGTGCTGTATTGCAGCCATCGAGCGAGGTGACGACTGAGTATGCTGAGCGGACATTAAATACGCGTGAGAGCATGGAGACCGAAGAGCTACGGCCGCTCTTGTGACAGTATTATAGTCTTCCTTCCCTACTTTAAATCGCACCCGGCATCATTCATTTTTACTCTATCCAGCCGTGTTAATACCCTAACGCTCTAATGGCCCCCTAAATCTAATCACTTATTCTCAGATAAAGACTAACTTTTCGATGATATCTTGCTCTGAGTCTCGAGGTGCGTCGCTCTTGATGAAGCCCCAGTGGCGCAAAGTGCAGACTGCACGGACGAAGCGAGCCTTAATGGCTGGGTCGTCACTGAAGTTCTCGGCCTTCCTCTTCTTGCTCGTTAGAGTCTTGGCCTCCTCCCCCAGCTCAGACGAGAAACTATCGTACCATTCGCGAAGACTCAGACTCGCACTAGCGCTCTCCTGGTAAAACAGGAAGGCCAGACCCACGTCATGAACCCACGAAGCCTCAGCTGTACCGTTCGTGTTAGTATTTTCGCCAATACCAGCGTCTTGCAGTACGTTACGGAGGTGATCATGGTACTCGAAACGCAGCCGTTCTTCCAATACACTCGCGTCCTTCAGCGTCGACCAACTTGATACCAGTTCATCAGCTGGAGATACCGAGCCACGTGTAGCTGGATGCAGTAACGCAGTGATAAGACGTGTGGTAAACACCGTCACAATCTCCTCACGTAAGGCTATCAACATCTTCGCTGGGGTCTTCTCGGTTCTTGCATAGGCACACAACATCGCCAGTTCATTCAGCGTCGTTTCCATAGTGTCATCTTCCAGTGAGCCGAAGACACGGAACGAAACCTTCCAGTGTTGAATCATCCCTATCAGCACAACCCAGTCACAGTTCTGTAAGCGTCGAAGTACTTCCATGAAGCGTGGAGCTTCCCCCAATCTCCCTTCAAGCGCTAGAGCCAAGTGCGTCACGGCCACGTCTTCCTGTTTATCCAGATCTGTCACGTTGCTGTCAATACGCACGTCCAGCCACGAGCAAGCACAACGGAAGCATTCCCATCCCAAACGCCAACGAGCTTGTCGTCGTCGCTCATTAAGCAGAGCCGACTCTAACACCCTTATCCAGTTTTCGTCGCCACCATTTGTGCGTGAAGCCAAGTCTGCCAGCTCCAAGTCACTGCAAAGAGCAAGCCACGAGCCAAGAGCGGACTCAGACTCAGTTCTATTCTGTGCTTCAAGGGTTACACGCCTTCGTTGTCGCTTAATCCAAACAGAGACGCGATGAGGCAACGCCGTCATATCGGCAGCTACCAGTATCGGAGATTCCCCACTTGATGCTAAGTCGTCCATAGCGAGAGCCAGAAAACTCCATGGACAACGGCGAAAGTGCGTGAACAGTAAAAACCGCAACGCTAGCAACAAGCGCGGTACACTGGGTAGACGATGGTGGCGACTGGCGATAGCGCGTAGAACTTCGCCGCTGAGTGCAAGTGGCAGCTTTGCCTTCACGACTAGCGACTCCAACACATCGTCGAAGCACTTGCGAGAGTCCACAAGCGAGAAAAACTGCAACTCCAGTCGGTTAGTCACCGTCAAATCTAGACGTCGAAGCGCTGGGGATGTCGCTGAGGCCACGCCAACCACGAAGCCGAGACTGCAGCTTGAGGCTTTCGTCTCTTGTTGCTGTTGTACAAAATGTGTCCAGATCTCCAAGAAATCGCCCAACACTTGCTGCGAGAACGCTTCAAGTTGCTCAATACAAAGTAACAGGAACGGCTGTGGCGTTTGGATGACGGTATCTATATCATCGCCCTTGAGCATGTAGTAGTTCTCATGCTTTAGCATTTCTTTCTTCACCGATTTCCGTCGGTCATTGATAGTAGGTCGATCCAGCGTCCATTCGTCCAATAGTGACGTATACTGAAGGAACACACGCTGCAGCATTATTGCCAACGCCATCTCGGAGCTGCCGATATGGACTGAAGCGGAGTTATTAGAGTCCGATTCGGGCGCTACATTGAGGAGTTTAGCTGCGGTATCTCGACACGCTACGATCTTATGCTGTAGCCATGTCACTGCTTCGTCAAGACACGCAATACTCTGCATGACCATTTCGTCCTCTTTGAGGTGAAATTTCCTCACCAAAGTCAATGCTTCCTGAAGACGATCGTGCACCAGCTCGCCCAGCATAGCGACCCACCCACGACTCGTATCTCCACTGTTTGGTAACAAAAGTTCGTCGACATTACGCTGTATAGTTGTCAACAACTTCGACATTGTCCACCGACCATACGCCACCGACGACAGTTTTTTGCGTCGTCGTTTCTTCTTCCCTTTCCTCTTCCGAGCGCCAAAATCAAGATCATCATCACTGACTTCCGACTCGGAGCTCGAGTCGAAGAAACTATCGTCACTCTGATAGTCCTTGTCTTTATCATCCTCTTGATCGTCCACTCCAGTATCGTCATGTGCCTTCGCACGCTGGTGCCTAGTTACTCGACGACCGACACTTCCCACAGTTACAGGAGGTTGGTCCAAAGGTAGCAGATCGAACTTGTCCACTAATCCCTCCAGCCACATTTCTTCTCGTTGCTTCGCCGCACACATTTTTGCAATTCTTGCAGCCAGCCACTCGACAAACCGTCGAGCTGTTGCTACATCTCGATGCACTTTGACACAGAGAGGGAACGTCCTTCGCAGCTTGTGCGTCAGCGGCCCAATCCATAGATCACTCGACGTCGCGTCTGTTCCAGTAATTACTGCAGCGGTCGGGAACGCGTGGAACTCAGGAAATATCACCGGAGCATTGGGATCGCGTAGTCGTCGACCTGATGGCGACACTCCTCTTGTTGGTCCTTTGGGTTCAGTTATTGACTCGTCACGCGCGCAGTATTTCTCGAAGAACCTCAGCACCTGGCTGTAGCTCGTGCCGTTGCTCTTGCGTAATAATTCCTGCACGGCTCGACGTGTCTTCTCGCAGGCGAAGTGATAGGCGAGCTCTTGACACACGCTGTAGGTCTCCGTGTCGGCTCTGTATTGACGCTCCGAGGGCGTTTTAGAGTCCACAGGAAACGGAAACGGGTACTGCACTCGTTCATTGTGATATATCGACGAGAAATTAGCTGTCGATCGGCCGAACGGATACTGGATCGACACGCCCGTGGAGAAGGCCGCTGTCTCCATTGGCGATCAACTTTGCAATAGATAATGGCGCGAAGAGCTCCCCGTCTAAAGCGATTATAATTCATCATATTCACCAACACAAATTGCAGTTGAAGACGAATTTTCATCCAATAAAAAGCTTACAATATCAATAACGGCCATTGAAAGGTCTTTGTATTGCGAAGAGTCACCGAGTGTCTTGGACGATGAGCTCTACACGCGTGCAGCGAAGCCACCAGGAGCGCGGGGACGGCGCCGTGCCTCTGTATCCACTAAGTCGCACGTCCAGAACTACAGGCAGCGCACGCACCGCTCGTACCGGCCGAAGAACCAAGCAGGAGCTTCCGGAGGAGCAGAAGAAGGAGCTCAAGGAAGCTTTTGAGCTCTTTGACACAGACAAAGTGGGCTCCATCGACTACCACGAGCTCAAGGTGCTGATGCGCGCGCTGGGATTCCAAGTGTCCAAGCGTGAGGTGCTGGACCTCGTGGAGGATGTGGACGTGCAACGAAGCGGTCGCGTGGACTTCAACGACTACATGGAGATCAGTAAGAGGATTCTAAGCAGAGGCAAGCGGCTACACGCAAAACTGACGCGTCGTGTGGCTGTAACAGTGCGGCGAAAGGTGTTGGCAAGAGATCCGGACGAGGAGATCGCGCGGGTAGGACGCGTGGGTCGCTCACCTCATGACCCCACAT
Organism: Phytophthora cactorum; assembly: GCA_016864655.1. NCBI lineage: Eukaryota > Oomycota > Peronosporomycetes > Peronosporales > Peronosporaceae > Phytophthora > Phytophthora cactorum. The sequence continues at coordinate 255,922 of NHQK01000043.1, forward strand.
ACTCGGACACAGACACAGAGTTGAAATCAGACTGATTGTACCCACTTGCTCTAGGCATTCGAGCTTTTTGATGAAGACGGATCAGGCACAATCACTCTACGGGTGTGTGTTTGTTCGATTCCATTGTTGTTGATAATAAGAGAAGCTGAATTGAGTTGCGGATTGCGTTGGATACACGGTTTGTGACGAACAGAAAATGCGTCGGGTGGCCAAGGAATTGGGCGAGAACCTTGGCGACGATGAACTGCAGGTGTGTAAAGAGCTTCAGATTGATGTAGAAGCAGCCTTTTCTGACTTGTTGACAAACTGGCAGGCTATGATCGACGAATTCGATCAGAATCAAGACGGAGAGATCGACATGGACGAATTTTCCTTGATCATGAAGCAGTCCACAGAGTTTTAATCGAAAGCAACAGGAATAAAATGCAATGAAAGCTTGAAGAAAGAATTGTCCATGGGATTATCGAGATAGCTAACTGCATTCATCTCAAAGAGTTGACACAGTCTTCCTACTGCAACCTGCACACAGCAACCTAGGCTTTCAGACGAAAGACGATTAGTTGCGGTGGTGGTGGTGCTGCTCACGGGCCTTAGGCTGCAAGAAAACATGATATATGTTAGCAAAAGGCGCTCAACCTCAGAATCACCCAAAATACTGGATTGACACTGAGGGAGCCGATGATATGAGGGCGACCAATGCAGAGCGGTGTTGCACACAGTACTGCAATAATGCATGTGCTAGTAGACAGAAGATAGGCTCTGCAATAGACAGATCTCCACGTTCCACTAACGCCAGACGCAGCCAACACAGCTACAGCTGCGTCGGTCTGTCGGCTGCAATGGGTCCACCGCTCCGACCACATGCATGAGGTCATCATCAGCTCCAGCATTGTCTCTCCTTACCGCAAGTAAGAGCTTATCGTACCTGGGGCACGTGCACGCCGGCCAGCTTGAGGTCCAGGTGGGCCAGCAGGTCCTTGGTGTCGTTGTCGATCTCAATGTTCTCCGTGTCGATGGCCGAGACCTCCGGGACGAAGTCCATACGGCGCTCACGCTCCTCCTCCTGGAGCTTGAGCGAGATGCCGCGCACCTGGCCGTGCTGGATGCGCTTCATTAGGTGCGTGATGTAACCAGCGATCTTGTTGCGCATACGCTTGGACGGGATAATGGCAACCTCATCGCACACACGCTTGTTCGTGTCGAAGTCGAGGGTAAGACGCGAGTAGTACTTCTCGATGATCTTGACGGCAGAGCCCTTCACGGTCTTGGTACGGACACCCATGGCTGACTAGGAATTCTCTCTTGGGCAATTGCTTTCAGAAATGAGTCGTTCAAAGACAGTTGCAAAAAGTGCCAAACCAACCGTTGGCTGCAGCGCGAGCTCTATTCGGAATTATTGATCGGGAGGCTATATACACATGCAGAAAATGCATTTGAGAAAGGGGTATACAATTTCGTGCATGCGGGGAAATGGGATTGAAAACACATACGTTATCTAAGGTAGGCTACATAAACTTGATGAATTCCAAAACACGGTGGGATTCGCTCCACTTCCAGGTGGACACCTAGCTACTGACATTGCCGCACGGGTTTGCTATGATGTGGAGCAGCTCTGCGTGTTCGAGTTTAACGCCCTTGTACACAGCTACACTGATACACTGATCCTATCCCTGCGAGGTGCCGCGACGATCTCGGCAAGGGCTCATTCATCGGCGTCGTCAACCGTGACCAGCTCGTATTCAACCGCGGAGATGTTGTTCTCCGTGTTGACACTGGGCGGAGGCGGAGGCGTGGAAGCCACGCCGTCCGGATGCAAAGACAATTTACCCCACTGCGTCACATTGAGCCTCATGAAGCCGTTGAAGATGTCGGCGTTGCTGTTGCGCACCACCACTACAAGTCCTTCCTTCAGCATGTCAATCTGGTCTGCAAACCCACACAAAGCACACATTAAGTCTCCACAATCTACCATCAATCGGCCCAACCATCCACATACCGTTTCGCGCAGTGAACGTGACGCATCCGGTCTCATCGGCCAGCACCGCCTCGGCGATTCGTGAGATGGTGCCGTCGTAACGCTTCCTTTCCACCGTTGGGGCAATAGAAACCACCTGCAGCACCAAGTTGTGGCCTTGCGAACCCGGCGTGAGGTCCTGAACCTTTACATCTACAGTTAACGCATACAACACGCTGTGGATTAGACCAATGGAAGCAGAAGCGACGTGACATCAACGTGAAAGTGCCAGCAACGTACAGGTGGCGCGTCGGAGCTTGCGGGGCGCTTCGCTTGCTGCAGCCATTGCTAGTGTGTGTAGATTTCGAGTAGAGGTGTCTCAAGCTACCACTAGCTCGGCAGAGCTGGTTGTAGAGACACAGAGACAACGGCGCGAGTGCCAACGTCAATCAACTTGTCAACCAACGAGAAAAGATCGGAACGGTTCGCGTTCAATGATTGGCTGAAATACGACATGTCGGACGTGACCAATCAAAAGGTTGAACCTGTAACTCGCTTCAAGATGCCAACGCTGCTAAATCTAGATCGGAAGGCAACGTAACAAGAAGAAAATGAAGACATTAAAGGCGTCTGTATATGAGTTGAGGATATACCGTGACTGCGGCCAGTCGAAGCGAGCGCTAGCCAATAAAAAGGAATACAAAATGGACAAAACCCGACTAGGACGAGGAGGCGATATGTACAAGCGCGCATTGCAGCAGCAGGCGAGGAGTCTCTATCGAACTCCAGCACGCTCTGCTGTCGCGGACATGGCGTTGCGCTATCTAAATCGATGCAGCCTCCGGTACATCGTCGCTGCATGGATGTACGGTGGTTTCCGATGACGCAGGCAGCTCTTCCTGCTCGACAGACCCCTCGTCGCTCGTCGAGGCCGATGCTACATGTTGCATCGCCGCTGCGTCTTCTTCCACGATATCTTCTTGCTCTTCCTCGCTCTCTTCCGGTAATTCGTCTCCAACACCATCATAGGACAACACGTTCGACTCCTCCGCCTCCTCCTCTTCGACTTCATCCTCGTAGTCCTCCATCTCGCTGGATCCGTACATGAAGTCAACGTCGATCTCGTTCGACTCGCGTCTGTTCTGGATGATGGCATTCACCTCGGCTTCCACCGACGCTATCACGGGCTCGTCGCAGCCGGCGTTATTCAGAATAATCTCGCGCTCCTGCGGGTCCAGATAGCCTTCCTCCATGTAGTTTTGTCGCCCCACGCGGCTGAAAAACGCAGATAAAGATAAGATCTCATCTTACTCAGCAATGCTAATTGTTAATGATACGTACTCGTTCGCTCGCTCCATCTCGAACGAGTCCAGTCGTCGACGCGACCGAGATCGCTCGTTCAACGACAAGCCTACGGGCACGCCGCCCGACGTGACGCTCGTCGTGTAGACCGTGGGCTCAAACTCCACAATGTCTGCACACTCAAAAGACACGCGCCTCCGCTTCTTATTGGGTCGCTGCTCACCGGTAGCGACGGCGCTCTCGTCCGCGACGCCGTTGGCTCTCCACTCAACGTTTTCAGTGTCCTCCTCCGCTGGTTCGACGTCCACATTCACGTCATCTACCTGGTTCAGTCCCAGATCTATCGCAGTGCTGGTAGGGCTGTCGGAGTCTGACGCAGGCGGCTCTTTCGCTTCCTGCGCAGCCGCCGTATCGACAGCTACACTCATCAAGACGCTCTTACTGCCACTGGGCACCGTGGCGGACGAACTGGCAGGCCCGGATGGCGGAGAAAGCACCACAGTGGTCATATTGGGGTGATCAAGCGTAAAGTTCGGAGTAAATCGCGGAGAGGGGGGGGGGGGGGGGGGGCTCACTGCGCCGACGTCTCTTTAGTATCGAGGAGCGAAGCGGCTTTGGCTTTGGAGACAGAAGCGAACGGTGGAGCGCGCAGCGGATACCGAGTTTGAAAAATAAGGAACCGCACGCTGATTGGACCGCCAAATCGATTGCTGCTGAACATGTGGCGGGCACTCTTCCGAGGACAAATTTATGAAGGCAGCTGATTGTGTTAGTTTGATGGTGATATCACTAATGTGGATCATTGATTTTCACGGGCTCCAAGTCAACCGCTCTTATTTTTACATCGACGGCCCGTCTCTGCAGATCCCAAGTCCCTCTCGCAGGTGAATCCGCCAATCAGCACGATGTCTGGAAGATGAAGTGCTAGGTCTAGGTGAGCGATGTTTCGATGTTTAGTGTGGACCACATGTTGCAATTAGGATCGCAATTTTTCATGTGACCAGGATCAACATGACAAGCATCACCAGGCAAAGCGCTCGCGGTCTTCACGACCACAAGCGCAGTTGTCGCGTACCGCGGGTCAGACGAGGGAGAACATGCCGTCGTCGGTGTCGTTATTGTTGTTGTTGTTGAAGAGCTACAGCCATGTTGATCCCGAACGATGCGGGAGTGTCGGCAATCGCCAACTGAGAACGTTCTCAACGAGTGATGTCGCAATGGAGCATCCCAGTTCAATGCATGCAAAATGGCGAGCGCAGGTGTTCGTCCACGCTCAGAGAGCACCGCGCGCAGCGAACCGAACCGACTTGACGCACGCCAACGCCGCCACTGCATGTACTGTTCTGGTATATTGTGGCACGTCGAGATCGGGACACGCGGAGATTTGCACACTGTTGAAGTCCGTGAGCAAGCAGCAGCAGGATCCGAGTTGACAACTCCTGCTCCGTCTCGGTTTCGTGTCTCTGTTTTGAAGGGACCGCGGGCAATGTCGTGACAGCATGGTGCCTGAGCGATTTGTTTAGCGAGTCGCTGCTGCTTCCAATCACGCGCACGCGGCGCGATCCTCGCTCTCAAGGCAGATTCGGGGCGTGAGCCAAACAACAAGGCTGGTGTCTAGTGCCGGCTGTCGGGGAAGTGTACATGTACATCGCCAGCAGCACTGTAGTGCACTGCACTGGTAGGCGCTGCGCCCCCGCTACATGTACATGTAATGATCCGTGCATGAATCGAAGCACCACTACGAGATCAGAGAACGGGCCGCGTGTCAAAAGTTCAATCAGTGCGAGAGCAGAGCCGAGTGCTTCAACTGTTGCTGCGGGACACACCAAAAGGTGAAGCGGCGAGCTTCTGGTTCAGTTGCTGCTGGATGCAATCGTGCCACTGTTGGTCCGTATCTCGACAGGTACAGAGTACCAGTTCCTGCGAAAGTGGATATTCTGTGGCAAAAACCAGTCGAACAGTCACTTTCGAATCCCGTCAAAACCGATGGTCCACCACCGAAGCGAGTGTCGAGGTTTCCTCTGGTTCTGAAGTCGCCGCTCAAATCGCGCAGCTGGGCTCAGATCGACGCCGGGATCGACGGCCAGTGTCGAGAAGCTCGACTCGTGAGTGCACTGCACTCAGTGCAGAGGATGAAGGCACCGACGTTGGCGGCCGCTCTCCGTGTCTACGCAGCCGCTCTCTAACTGTAAAACCGAAGAAGGCTTCTTTTGGTAACGACCTGGCCGGAACCTTCCAGGTCCTAATTTTCTCACACGTTGGGACAAATCGACATGAAGCCGATGGTAGCGAGTCAGCGGCGTAATACGCATAGGCGAAAACGAGAATCCGTCACCAAGCGACGCATGCTGGCGGAGGTAATCACGCCAGCCTTCCGAAACTGCATACCAAGCAGCAGGGTCGGAAGGCAAGGCGACGGTTGTTGCTGGCCGAGCTTCTTAGGGCCTAAGAAGCGGCAGTCCGTTTCGAGGCGTTCATCGCATTATATAATCCTGCCAAGAACTGAAAAATGTGAGGTTTGCCTCGAAACAACAGTGCCCGAAAATGCAAGATGTTGGCGCTGCAGACGGGCTGACTTGTGGGACTTCTTTGGCAGGACAAGAGCTCCCCTAGCCCGTGCCTCAAATACGATGTCAGCACTGGATTGTACGCACTCAAAACATACATACACTTGGATGTGTACGTTGCAGGGGGGCTTCAAACGCTCTCTATGGTGCCTGCATGCGGCGGGTACATCTTCAAACCATACATTACGAAAGTACCAGGTAAATCATCTGCAACAGTGCTTGGCAACTCGATGGCACCGCCATCTGGGCGGCGACGGCGGCGTCCAGCGCTGACATCAAGAGGTTTGATTCAAGACAGACTCCTTTGGTCTCTTCTGCATCGCGCCCACCGTTTTGTGCGCATACAAACCGTCAGGCAAAAAACGGCTGACGCTCCGTACTGTAAAACCTTAGGCTGGGGCTAGGGCCACGAAGCGAGAGGGGCTTCCCCTGAACGTGCAACTGGGCGCCCAAAGACGCAACCCCGATCGCACAACCACTTTTCTCCCTCTGCTCGCTTTATTCCGCAATTCGCCGCAAAGATCGCAAGCATTTGCTGGTGTGCGTGCGTGTTATCAATAAGTTGAACCCTCCGAATCAGGCCTCCCTTAGCCACCCGCACAGAAGCATGTCAGAGTACTCGGAGATGGCACACAAGCACATGGCCAACGGGCCCGGCAGCGCCGTAAACGACATCTACAACCCGGTCTACCAGCCGCAGATGCACATGCAGGCGCCGCCGCCGCAGCACCCCGTGCGCTTCCAGGAGCTGCCCCGCCTGCAGGTGCCGCCCTTTGCTCTCACGCAACAATCGCCCGCATGGAAGATGCCGCAGGAGCAGCCTGCGCCGCGTATGAGCGTGTCCAACCTGCTCTCCGGGAGCTTCCGGAGTCGCGCTGCGCCGCAGCAGACCTCACTGCTGACTCCTCCGTCTCCCCCTGCTCCGGTACAAGCGCCCGCTCCGGCACCACGCCGTCTGCCGAGTTTCGCTGACATCCTGGCGCGAACCAACCTTCTGCACCTCATGGGCCGGTCGAGCGAGCCCACTGAGGCCTCCGCCCCCACCATGGAGGCGCCGATGGAGGAGGAGATGCAGATGCAACCGCAGCCAGAGCTGCAAATGATGGCCCCTATGTACCAGCAACAGCCGATGCAGCCAATGGAAGGCAGCTACACGGCGTACGCACCACCCCGCGTGGACACTAACATGAACATGGACACTTCGTCTACCATGGGCGACGAGCTGCAGAGCCCCATGGGCGCAGCATCGCCCGTGAGCCAGACGAGCGAGACCAATAAGCGACGTGAACGCTGGACGGAGGACGAGCACGCTCGCTTCATGGAGGGACTGAACCGTTACGGTCGCAAGTGGAAGAAGATCCAGACGTTCGTTAAGACCAAGACGGCCGTGCAGGTACGCACGCACGCGTACGGCTACTTTGCCAAGCTGCTACGCAATATGCCCGAGGACGACGCCATCTGGGAGCTCGCCGAGGAAATGAGCTCCCTGCCCGGTGCTGTACTCAAGGGTCCGGGCAACGGCAAGCGCCGCAATGAGCCCAAGACGGATGAGGCCGGCATGGAAGTGCTCCGCCGCTTCGTGTTCTCCAAGAAGAAATCGGAGGAGAAGAAGCAACTGCCGGCGCCTAGCAATGACGCGAACGAGGACCGCGAGAACGTGGAGATGGCCGAGTCAACGCCCTCTAACGCCAACTCGCAGGCGCCGACGGGGTCGTGGAGCTCCACGCAGCAGTGGAAGGCTGACGACTCGGACGCGCTGCTGGAGATCAAACGTCAGCGCCTGAATTAGTAGTATATTTTTGCGGCCCCCATGAGTGAAATTGTAGGCATCAGAATAATAGGACACAAAGATCACTGCAGTGTATAAAAACGATATACACTCGGCAAACGCTATTTATTTGAAGCATGCAAATGGTGGATGGGGTTTACGGCGGTGGAGGGGCCACAGGCGAAGAGGTTGGTCAGTGTTTCGAGGCAGCGTAGCGCACGAAGGCAGTTTCCTCGCGCAAATATTGATGCGAACGTTTGCAGAAAGCTGCTCGCGCAAATGCGCACCTCAAATTTGAATCGCCGCCGTTGGACAGAGAATCAGGCAGAGAGCGGCAATATGAACGCAGAGCCCAACGTCGCGTTTACTCCAGCGGAAAAGCCGCGTGTAGGTTCATCACAATCGGCCGTTGAATCTGCGGTGGTACAGTCTGTACGGTACAGTGTGCCGCCTTGAAACAATTGAATCAAGAGCGCAGCTGCGCCTGTTTGTGGCTCACAGCGCTCGACTCGTGCAGAGAGCAGTCACCTGATAAATTTCTTTCGCGCTCGACAGTAACTTAAGCGGGAGAGCCAAATCAAAGTACCGGTTTGCAAGTTGCTCTAGTACAGTAGTTCACTGCTGCGGATTGCCATTTCCGCATCAATCGAAAACTGCGATCGAGTATTGCGCGTGCCGCAATTTTGGTTGTCGTCTCTGCTTATCGGAACGTTCTAGCGGTTAGCCTGATTACTGTAGCTGAACTGGATGAACAAGTCTGGATGCTAGAATTCAAGATCTCGGTATCGATGATAGCGTGGCAGGCTCTCTGCCAGAGACCATCGACCGTGTTCCATGAGCTTATCCTTGGAACCTCAAGTCTGCGTTTGCATAATGCAAGTTGCATCAGCTCACGGTTGCAATATTGTTCCAAATACGAATTTATTATTTTACACGAGGAACAGTATTGGTGAGCATATGTGAAATCAACCATTTACGTGTGTCGTCGTAGGGGCAATTCTAACTATGAGCAGCAGTACGACGAAGTTTTGAAGACGTCATTCAGTGATACCCCGCAGCTCAAAACTCGGAAGACAAAGCCCTTTCGAATTTAGATGTCGATGTGTTGAATGGGTTTTGTAATCTACTGCCATCGTATAGATGAATCTCCGACGTACTTAAGGCGCGTGGTATACAAACTGCTAGTTATGCTCCGACGGAGCATAACACGATTCCCCGATCCCTTGGCCGGGTGTTATGCATACAGTAATCAAGATAAGGACCTCGCCTCGTTTCGGAGCCCAGGGACCGATGTCATGAGCGAGCAGAAGCGAGCCTGCCTGCGGTTTGCAGGCAGTGCGCGGAGCACGCGGATGCAAACCCAGGACACAATGTTGCCTATTCTAGCAAGCGCAGGTCCGCGTGCGAGCCGCAGCAGGCTTAGGGTTCTGTCCACAGCGAGCGTAGCGAGACTACCGCAGGGTTGGTTTATGGCAGGGTGATATTTAATAAAGTTGACACCCCACCAAAAAGCGCGGTTTCTGTTCAAGGTCGGAGAAAGTCGGAGGTCGGAGCTTTTATGGATGAATATCATCACTTATCCGACCTTACTTAATTTTAATATGGGCAAAAACGACCAATCATCTATTTACATTATAAACAACCAATCAAATGTATTCTATGTAAGCGTTTTGGCCAATCAATACGGGAAGGGTTAGGTTGGTTCTCTAAGCCAGCAGTCTCTGCGAGAGATGCATTAAGAATTATTAATATTACTATTGTGGTAGATATTACAGAGCAAAAGATAGCATACGCCAACACAAATGTACATGTATTGCATTATTTAATACTCGCTAGCTACACACATGTACTGCGGCGGCCTACAGACCCGGCCGCCCTGTTGCTTGGCCTCCCGCCACCCCCCGCTCGCCACGTCCGTACTCGCCGCCTCCGCTCTCACCGCACTCGCCGACCGCCGCCTCTACCTACCGCTCATCCAGCCGCAACTGCAACCGCTTCCTCCTTCCGCTGCACTCGCCTCCGCACTCACCGCCACAGCACTCGCCACCCGCCCGTCCGCCGCCTCTAGCCGCTTCCTCCTGCCGCTTCCTCCATCCACCGCCTCCTGCTGCTGCCTTCAGCCGCCGCCTCCTGCCACCCTCCCACTCGCCACTTCCTGCAGCCGCCCCTCCTGGTCGCTGCCACCGCTGCGCCTCCTAGCCACCGCCCTCCTTGCTGCTTGCTACTTTTTTAGAAGTGTAAATTTTCAATGTGGCCCACAACATCTAATGCATAAATGAATATATTTGTTTTGAGAGTTACCGATTCGTGATGTACCATAGTTTTGGCACAGGTCGGATAGGTCCTCTAGTCGGATATTTTATGGTATGGATTATTGAGGGTTGCTGGTTTGGGTACTGTGTACCAGTTGTACCCATTAACCGGTTAACCCGAACCGGTCCAATACGATCCCGCGATGATTACGGTACGTTGTTTACGCCACCGATGATTAGACGAGTAGGATGATTGGACGAGTACAGAGTGTTGGTGATTGGATGCACCAAACGATTGGATGCAGACTAGGTAGTGAAGACAGTGTAAGCTCCGATCAATCAATCACTTTCGAATCTTCCTTCTTCAGCTCAAGTGGTCTTCACTCCGGTCTCCGCACCAAGTGCAGAACTCCCTCCGCTCAGCCCAAGCCTCGTTTCCAATACCTCAACACCTTTATCAGGTTATGAGCCCAAGCACCATGTCCTCTGCCCAAGACACCTCGACCAAGGTCACCATCGACAAGTTTGATGTAAGGTGTAGTTGGAGAGACGAAGCTTGGACGAAGCGGAGGAGTGAGCACGCTGGGTGAGACCGGAGCGAAGACCACTTGAGGGGGAGAAGGAAGATTCGAAAGTGATTGATTGAGGTCTTTAGCTCGAAAGCCTTCTTGCTATCTCTAGACCTACTGGATACACCCTACTTGATTCTTTACTGGATACTGAGTTACTTCAGCCAATCAGAGAGCGCCACGTCGATGCCCATCTTGTACCTACAATCTTGTACCCACAGGTGGCGTAATCGACAGTGGCGTAATCCACGGTGGCGTAATCGGCGTGGGTTCGGATTGGACCGGTTCGGGCTAACCGGTTCACGGTCAATAACCGATACCAAACCGGTAACTCTCAATAAAGTTCAACGGTGATAACTACGAGACGTGAAGCCGCTACATGCGTGGCGTGTTCCTGACCAAGTCGGTGTGGCATGTGGTGAACCGCGAGACGACGCCAAGCTCCACGGACTCGCGGCCCAAGGACGACTACGTCAAGTCGAGCAACATCGCGTTCGGCCTGATGCTGCTCCACATGGATGCCGACTACCATCACGTGGTTGACAACTGCGAGGAAGCGTGGGCTGCGTGGACGCGCCTGAAGACGCTGTACGGTGGATCGCAGAAGGCTGGGCGCATCTATCTGAAGCGCCAGCTCTTCAGCATGGAGATGTCGGAAGGCGGCAATGTCTTGCATCATTGAAACGAGGTCCTCAACATCAGTGCCAAGCTCAGCAGCCGTCCGAGTCAGAAGCCTCAGCTGGTGAGCGAGGTGACGAACCCGACGAGGCCGAAGTGCCAGTGCGCCGGGCGACCCTACCCGAGGAAGAATCGGATGCTTCTGGATCAACTGCGGTTAGAGTGGTCACCCAAGCCTCATGAACAAAAGATTCGACACGTGGGAGCAGTTTGAAGCTCATGTCAAGATGTACTTGACGCAAACCCATCAGGTGAGTTGGTGAAGACAAGTTATGCGTATTTGCTATTTCTAACCATTTATATTTGCTGTTTGTGTGAATTTAACTGCTCTTAGACCTTCTACAAACGTTCATCAATGACCCTTCAAGGAAAAAACAAAAAAATAAAGGAGAGCTACGCGAGAATTGGCCGCGAAGCCCACGATTCAGAGCTTTTGCTGGACAAGATGTATCCTCATTACTTTGCCTGATATCTGTGCACCTACGCTGGCACACCGAAGAGTCGTCGATCTAAACAAACGCGTACGTCGTAATGTGCGCCCTATCGGCTGCACCGCAAAGGTTCGTTTTTTGTTGTATAAAATGTTTGAATTTACAACCTTACTGACAATACTTTAGTTGAATGTGACGCTGCGAAGAGATGAGGACCGGTACTACTTGGCAATCTCGCAGCACGAGACCGCGCATAATCACCGTGTCAACAAGGATGAGTTTGAGCAGATTCCAAGGAATCGGATGCGCCTGGACAAGGAGCAGCTTGATGGTGAACATGCTTCGGAAATTTGGAGTTACCCGGAAAAAAATACTGAAGTACATTTGGGAAAACACAAATGCAGAACCCAGCATGTCAGACGTACACAACCTTTTGGCGAGGCTGAGCGCGAGGACAAGAAGACACCACGTTGTCGAAGAGGCTCTCAGAGACTTTGGATCGCTTTTGCCAGGACGAGGCGTGTGGGGTGGCACACTTTGATATGGATCGAGTTGAAGACAAGGTACCGTAGATCATTTACTTTAACTACAGTTTGTGTTGTACTAAGTTCCTGTGATAGACAATCGCCCGCTGCATCATTTTCAGATCTCGCACATGAGGTCACTGTTTTCGTGTTTCACGGAGGTGCTTCTCGTTGACGCAATCCATGGAACGAATTCGGAGCATTACAAGTTGTTCTCGTTCATGGTTCATGATTCGTTCGGGCGTGGGCAAGATATCCAGGTACGAAAGAAATTACTTCCAGCGCATTTGTATTAGCTTGTACTGGCTTGTATTAATTTGTACTAGTTTGTATTAGTTTGTAAAAAAAACTAACAAGAGAATATTTGGGTTTCTATTTGTGAATAGCACGCTCTTGTGCCTGACGAGAAACCCGACATATTACGCCATGCCATCACACAATTTAAGTCTAGCAACCCAGTGTGAACTAAAATCCGCTGGTGGTGGTTGACAAGGATTTTACAGAGATTGGAGTGTTCACTATCTACATGGTATGTAGTGATATTACTACCTGCAGAGTCGAGTGTCGTTTTGGCTTTCCCATTGCATGATTGGAACAACACAACAACTTCCATGTCGCCATCTTATGTATCTGAGGAAGCAGTTGAAGTGCCCAACACTGATTCCTTTCGGGTATCTAGATGACCGGTGGCAGTACAATTCAGTAGCCATGCTTCAGCAGTTTGTACATGGAGATTATGTAGTCTCTTAATACTCGGAGGGTGTGTTCGAGAACCGAAAGACAAAAGAACTATGACCGAGAACGAAAAATACCGTGAAGCTCTGGAGGAACCAAAACGCTTTGCGGAGATTATGAGCCGAACCAATACTACAGATTTCAAGAAGGCGCAGCTACTTCTATAGCGGCTTACGAAATTGGTATCTGACAAAATATTATCTGAACTGTATTTGGGGATGTCCAGGATCGCTGTTGGAGAAAGCACACCACCTGAATCTCTTGATCAAGAGCGAACTCCCGTTCCTGAACTTGCTAGTGAGATGGATCTAGCGGAATCTCAAAATTGTTCAGCGGGTGCAGAGAACGAAGTGAGTGTGCCTACAACGCAGATTCCTACTTCTACATCTTCTCAAATAACTGTAATCGACGAAGACTATGACGACAACGGCGACGAAGGAGAAAAAAAAGATGGTGAAGGTGTTGCACTGGATTAATTACACTCCACAGGCTCTGAAAAAGGGAAACCCACCAACAAGATGACCCTCGTTTGGACTGTAGATACTGGTGTGACATGCTAAAAGACAGCCGTTTAGTGTCAAACAGCGAAAGTTCAGAAATCGCAAAAGGATTGAAAACATTAAGTCTATCGTGGAAGAGCGTCGACGGGCCGAACCACCAGCAGAGTGCAACCTGGCTACGGTGGTGGAGAATATCGATGGAGAATTGCTAACATACCAAGACTGGATCAACCACGAAGCTAGGTTCTTGATTGTGGAGAAGTTTCCGAGACTTGATGACCACCCAAACTTGTGAGTGGCAGTGCCCGCCGCTAACCAGGCCGTTGGCGTACGCAGCGCTCAGCGTTGCAGTAAAATTCTTCCAAAAGAATGGATGGATAAGTCATTATCTCTCGTGCAGAAATGTCGTCACGCTTACAAAAGCCGCAATGGTGACGATCCCAGAGAGGGGGCCGTAATGTTAAAGTTTGAACTCAGCCAGGATACATTGTTCCCGGAAATCACAGGCAATTTCTGGAAATCTATGGAAAGGTGGCACACTTTCCAACAAGTATTTCGAGAAGTGGAGGAGATTGTCCAATAGATGTTGGTACCTGCATCGAATTCGTGAATAAAAAGATGAGGAAGAGCTAGCTTTACTCGACTTCGCGCTGAAGAGAAAACTAGCAGATATGGTACTTGAAGCTGCTATCGATTGAATCTGTAATGATGCTGAGGCAGAAGAGATCAGGGGAATATCACAACGTTCACGATGCACTTGATGGCTATGGATAACGACGACCAGAGAATAACTCACAGACTAATGTGTGATCTATATGAGGCGTTCTAGCGTACGTTAGTGCTGAGACTACGTAAAAAAAAGAAGACAAAATAACTCTGTAATCCACATAAAATAACCGTTAAACACACGACAGGGCGTTGTATTCATGACAATCACTCCTTATATCTGTACTGTTTTCACTCTCCATCTGGACATGTCGAGGACATACTCCCGTTCAGTTAGTATTGGTTTGGGTCAGTTTGTAACGATACTACAAACCAGTTTGTACTAGTTTGTGATGATAGTACAAGTTGATGGTGAACCGGCTCTCTGATTTGTAGCTGAAGTCACTGTCTTGTCCTTTTCACTCAGCCGATCCTCGACTTTAACAATTTAAGGACGTTTTATAAATCGAGGTCTATAAAAAGGACAAATCGATCTAGTTAGGGTGGCAGAAAACTCGAGCTACGATATGCTAAATCGACCGCTCGGGATCGATCTCTTGGCAAATCGACATCGATATCCTTTAAAGCTACCCTTTTTGCCGTTTTGAAAAGGCAATTCGATAACAGATATATAATTCCACGAGCCAGCTCGCTCATAGAAATGTCTGTGCCAGTACTCGAGGCTATTTTAGCGCTTTCTATAATGTAATACTTTTCAAGTCAAAAAAATTGTCTCATGAATGTACTGTGATAAGTGGATTTTATAGCCAACCATAACTCCGGAAAAGCGTAACATTACAAACGGACGGACAGATGGACATCCATTTTATTGTTTAGGATATCTTCCTTTCCCATCTCATATTATGCTTGGTTTTACGCTCCGTCCATGCTCGATCTAAGCCATATAACAGAGGGACATTCCATCTGCAAAGCACAATATCTGTCAAAAACAAAACGGGATCGTGTCAGAGTTCTACTTTAGCTGTTTTCGGTGGTTCTAAGTTAGAACAACCAAAAACGGAAGAGGGGGGAAACTAAGGAGCACCTTGCAATTTTTTTTTAAATGTGCACCATTTCAGGTCCGTTCGCACCACTTTCTCGATTCAAAACAACCAGTCAAAAAAAGGGCTTGTATACAAGGGTGTATAGTAGACCGTATAGTTCTAGAACAGTCGAGCATATGCTCGATTCAAAACAACCACCTCCTTTTTCAATACAACCACACGTGCCGCTGGATCATGGCATCTATCAACGAGTGTCATTTTCAATTGTGCAAGATGGGGAAGACCTATTCCGAAGAAGTCCGTGCTCGTGTGTTTGCTGCTGCTGCAGAAGGTGACAGCTGGAGGCTTGTTGCTTTGCACAACGGTGTGGAGCTACCGCGTGGAGGAAGTTTTCAACGAGGCTGAATTTTCGGAGGTGCAACGCCTCCGCCTCGGACCGTACTCGCCCATGCTTAACGGGATCGAGAACGTTTTCTCTGTGTACAAGGCAGCCGTGAAGAGGTACATGGCTGCAAACAGACGCAACATCTTGAACGTCCCCGACGGAATAACGATTCAGGACCATCGCTCTCGTTTTCTGATGTACGCTGCCAACGAAATATTCCCCGAGGTCATGACCTCAGATTTGTGCCGCAAGTGCATTCATCACACGTTTGGTTTCATCTCCGACGCCATCTTAATGCGGGACATGCCTGTTGGAAGGTAAGATTGGCAAAAATGTCATTTGTTGATCTGCTCGCTCTCGTTGCGAGCCTTCAGCGCAGAAAAAATACGAAGTGGTTGTATTGAAAAAGGAGGTGGTTGTTTTGAATCGAGCATATGCTCGACTGTTCTAGAACTATACATTCTACTATACACCCTTGTATACAAGCCCTTTTTTGACTGGTTGTTTTGAATCGAGAAAGTGGTGCGAACGGACCTGAAATGGTGTACAGTACTGTACTGCAAGAGATAGGACACAGTCATAGATAGTGCATCAGACAACTCATATCAACTCGTGCAAGTTAACGTGAGCCTTGCCTTGACTCGCTTTAGCTCACGTGAGTTAAAGTAAATATAATCGAGCCTTAGACACCACCCATTTCAGTCAGACTTTGTACCCGACCAAAATGACATACATCATCGAGGCGCCACCTCGCTGCGAAAACACTCTATCGAGGAAGAAGCTGAAACTGCAATACATTTGTGGACCTGTGAACATGAATGCAATGTTTCAAGAAATCGAGTGCAGAGAACGATGCCGGTGAAATTGTGGCTAGACTGTTCGAGAGTGATCGTAGTGGCAAGCCCAATAATACAAGGCACTTGACAGAAGCGACACGTCAGCGAACCATGCGCGGCTCCAAAAGCATGAGGTGCCCTATCAGTATCAAGATAGTGGCTGTGTCTACATCAAATGCATCAGGTCCATGGATGATTGTCTACACGAGAGATTGTAGTCAAGAACATAACCACCCACCGTTCAAGGATATTCGTATCCATGTGGCTCATCGCCAACGTGCTGCTCAGAAGGTATCTATTTCTCAACTTTCATCGAGAAAAGCATTAGCTGTCCAGAAAAAGGCTGAAAAATCAACATCCAATTTTTTAACACAATTTTGTGTACGGATGCGAACAATTTGGCTATCCCAAAGGACATAATATGTCCTTTGGTCTTCTCGTACTACCTTCCTCTAGTTGGGCGCGTGTACAGGGAGTCGTGGTGCAATGTTTTCCAAGTTTCGACAGCTACTATCACCCGCTTTCGGCGTCAGGTACAAGGAGGGACTTTCTCAGTCAGGGCACATGGTGGTCGGCTGAACACTAACGCAGCAAAGATCGACATTGGTTGGCTAGTGAATTGGTTTCAATCGTTTGCGAAAAAGCTTGGTGATGTCGTACCAGTGCGAGTTCGAACGAAGAAAACAATTGACGGTGAGGTTCGTAAGCACTACTCTGACGAGAACTACACGTTGCTACCGGCCTTATTCACATGGGATCGACTCTACACGGAGATGCAAAACTACTTGAAAGAGAACGAGTTGGACGTGCGGGAGCCACGACCGTCGACGTTTCGAAAGCAGCTACAGAGGTATTGCCCCACAATTCGAATCCGATCTCCTCGGAGCAATGTATGCGACCTGTGTTCGATCCTGTACGCACGAATGAAGTCTGGTGTCACAGCAGAGCTCACGGAAGAGCTTGGCGTCCATACTGCCGCTGCTAAACTGATGAGGTATGGATGCAAGAATCATTTTGTTTGACTGGGGATACTAAGATCAATTTGTTTTGTTGCGAACATTTTGTGTAGGCTGGAGTATCAACAAGACTTGCAATCAGTATCAGAAGACCATGCCGTGATCGCGATGGACTTTAGTCAAAATCTTACGTTGCCAGGAGTCACATCAACACCTTCGCAATGGTACTTTCTATCGCTGGTGAACGTGTCAGTTTTTGGCATTTACTACGCCAACACTGGAATCCAGTACAACTACGTGTACGACGAGTCGGTCGCTGGGAAGGGCACCGACGAGGTGAACAGTATGCTATATCATTTGTACATCAAATTGTGATACCCAACGGACATCGCAAGCTCACTATATATGCTGACAATTGTGGAGGGCAAAACAAAAACAATTTTGTCATCAAGATGCTACTCGTACTAGCTCAAACGGGCAAGCTGGAGACTGTCGATCTCAATTTTTTCGTCAAAGGGCACACCAAAAATGCGGTTGACCGTGGATTTGGCCACATAAGAAAGAGATTTGCCAAGGATGATGTGTGGACTACAGATCAGCTTCTTGAAGTGATTAAGGGATCTTCGGTGAGCTCGGCCCGTGTACACATTTTTAAGGACAACCCGGTGATGAAAGTCTTTCGGAACATTGTTAAAGAGGCCTACAAAGATCATCTGAACGTGCAACGGTACCAACTCTTGCAAATGAAGAAAGCAAACCCAGGGGTCGTATGTTGCCGCGCAGGACCGAACGAGGATATAATGAACCAAGATCTACGACGGACGTTTGACGGGATACGCACCGATGCATCGAAGGTGCGCAACCTTCTTGAAGCTCACCTCGAACCATTACAACCACCAGCACCTAATTTCGAGAAGAAATTGCAGATGCACAGCAAAATCAGGCCGTATGTTCCAGCAGAGTACAGATCCGATCCAATTTACGATGCACCTACCGAAGAGGAAGAACGTCTCGCAAATGAAGCCAAGCAAGCCCGCCGAAAGGCTAGTGCCAAGAAGGCTAATGCCAAGAAGAAAAAAGCCGCCGCTGATACTTCTGGAGCCAAAGCTACCCCCACAGAACACACAGAGGGATAATTAACTGAAAATGGCACGCAGATGAATGTGTCAGTTGACAGTCCTGCTCAGCCTAAGCGTGGGAAGCGAGCACCGAAGCGTGCCAAGAAAGATAAATAGGCAAGAACTCAATAAGAATCTTGGCAGTAAATCGAAATGATGCTTACGTTCATGACCCAAAATTCAATGAAATAGGTACAACGGACCCAAATTATATCAAAATATACCCCTCCTTCCAAGATTACTTGTCATAAAGACCGCGTTTTGAAACAGAAAGTCACCTAATTAGAGGTTGGGAAGAGGCGCAATCGATTCAGCGATGAAAACTGGACAAATAGCTCCAAAAAAAGTTTTTTTGTAAATGAGTTTTTCAGGGGGACAACTTTTTCACAAAACCACTGCTCCGCGGATTTTGAGCATTTCGAAGGTCTGAAGGCATCAATCGAAAGAGGAGACACCCCTTGTTCCGTTAATGTGCTTAAATCGCGATTCGTACTTAGGTTCGTAAGCATCTTTTCGTTTGACGGCGTCTCGTATCAAACGCCAAAAGTGCAAATCTGCGCAAACTGCTTGCAGCGAGGGCTATTAATAGTACAGAAGCTCTTTTTGCCCAGCTAGATCACTACCAGTTTCGATACGCTTTTGAGACCGATCCGACTTCTCGCCAGCTACGATACTTATTGTGGGCACACCCTAACATGATTGATCAAGCTCAACATTTTACGGAAATCTTGGTGATATACTGTACATACACAACGAACAAGTATCGAAGGCCACTGCTAAATGCTATCGTCGTCACAGGCATGAACACTGTGCTCCCATTTGCTCAGATATGGTTGCCTGGTGAGGCTGAGCCTGACTTTACTTGAGCACTCTCCAAGATCAAGATTCGTATTATTGAAAATTCGGTTCCACTTCGGCATACTGTCATTACAGACCGCGACCTTGCCTGTACAAATGCTACAGAAATAGTATTTCCGTCAGCATCTAAACTGCTTTGTCGCTGGCATAGCAACCGGAACGTGCTTGCTCAAGCACGGGAGAAACTTGGCAAACAACCACCCAAAACCGTTGTGGCGGGGGCACAAAATGGACAAACACTCCACCGACCGACATATGTATGGCTAAATTTCACGAGACGGTGGAATCAGAAACGGGACTAGACTTTATTGAACGCAGCGTTGGTTTGCGAGTATTAAACCGCGAAATGGGAGCGTATTTGGACTAGCCGTACAAAATTAAAATTGTGAAATGCTGGACTGATCAGTATGCACACTTCGAAAGTCACGATAGGCTACTGTCGAGAGTACCACGCGAAGATGAATGCGTGACTGGGCAATTTCCGCGGCGATTTACTTACAGTATCTAAGCGGGTACTTCCCTGGCGGATTGCTGCGGCCAAACGGAATCGCTTTCGAGCTACAAAAGATGCAACTGACATTTTTTTTTTTTGGAACATTGTTGTCACTTATCTACCCAAAGCTAATAACGATAACCTATGACCTTGTCGGCGGCCGTCTCTATCCACCCGCCGTGCTCCGCACCTTAATAGCCGGAGCCGTCTCGTGCCGTGATGCAATTGACATTCGCCACATATTACTAGATGACCGATTCTCAGCAGTTATGCGGATTATTACCGTATGTGCCCTGACAAAAACTCACGAGCTATGGATTAAGGCGAGAAAAATCGTTGTTTACGGCATTACGCGAAGTCTGTGCAGTATTAATAGCACGTTTGGCCTATCCATGGGCGATAACTTGATGCGTATTATCGACTCCAGCGAGTCACATCATCATTTGAAACGACAGCCGATGAAAATTTTAAACCGAGTTTTAGAACCGGCAACACTGTGCAATAAGAGACGTCAGCCGAGCCAACCACGCCCACACAAAGCTGGCCATGGCGTATGTGGCACGCGGCGCCACCCTTCACGGTTTGAGGATAAAAATCCTCTTTCTCACTCTTCTAGAATCGATGTATTGCCTTCGATTCGTACACTGATTGTGGATGCGGATTCCCGATAAGCATTCTTGCCTCCTCGTGCGTGGGGTTACGCTGGCTTGAATGATTTAGATGCATCAAGCTAATAGTGACATTTACGATGAGAACGAACCGTTACCAATACTTATTTGTATATTCTGCGTCTGGATTGGTAGTCTTGAATACCTTCGTGCTAAACATTTACTGCATCTCGTGCAAGTTTAAGAGAGTTCCAGTATGCTTCATTTTAACTCGCGTGAGATAATGTGAGTTACAGTATGATGCACTTTAACTCGTGCGAGTTAAAAACAAATTCTGAGTCTGATGGTGAATCTTATGTGTAAAGGAGTGGTTTGTAGTGACTGTCGCTTTGTGTACTTTGAATTTCGATGTCCAAACGCACGTGTGCGCTGTGGACGGAACGAGAGTAGATAGTAGAACTGCTGAGGTAGTGGAATGCTCACACATAATGAAAAGTCGAAGACGCAGCGCGAGAGCCGAAGGTGAAGGCGTCTACACGGGGGGTGAAAAAAAAAACTGTATTGGGATAGGTTAGACGTGGGGTCAGACCGGAAGAGAAGGAAAGGAACCGGACCTCACCATAAAATGAAGCCTTATGAAGGCAGAATCCTGGAATATTACGACAATTTTGGAGCCGATGCTAAATGCTCGTTCTCCGATTTGTTATTTTATTGCCAGAGTGTTGAAGAATTCGTAAGGGGCATCCCAAACGAGTTCAGCCAGAAGACATGGGTGAGGCGCTTCATGAGTACACTACTCTACTGAACCTCGAGGTGATCCGTCTAAAACTGGCGAAGAAACCGGAGCTCGTGATGCGGAAAGAAACCAAACACTGTGGTTTGTGGTGGAGTGGGTGGGATTTTCTCTAGTGTGGGTGAAATTGAGGCTAAGAGTGGGTGAAGTTGGTTTTGCTGGAAAGAGGCCTTAACCCTAACCCGATTCACCGGGGACTCAAATCTCTAAAGCGAGCCCACCCTCGATGAAGAAAGTATGCCGCTAAGAGAAAGGCAAACATCATGAAGCGGTAATGGCACCTGGTATGGAGGTGGACCAGCCGCAGCACCCAGAAGCGCTGGCAGCGCACGTTTTTAAACCTGTAAAACACTATACGTAGCCGGACTCTACAGTGCCTACGGTAATTAATCACACTCACATTTATTTATGTGAGGATGGGAAAACCTGGATAAACATAAATATTTGGGATTTTGAAACGATGGCTGAGAATCAAATTTTAGCCAATTGCTAGCGTTCCGCACGCTAACCAGATCATCTTACTGGATGAAATTGGGGTGTGGTGTTCATTTTGAGTCAAATGCTGCCGTTTTCGAAAATCTAACCCTAAATGTCATTATTTGCGAACACACACTAATTACCGTAGGCAATGTACCGAAAATGTACATGTACCCAAATAACCGAAGATTGTCTGTATTTGTTCTGTACTTGTATATTTTCGGTGGTTCTAGTGTTATGTATTGTATTACGGTCGCGTTACCAAGTTGTACAGCCTACACACCATTCAACTCCGAATCTAAGCTAGACTAAGTGCGTATCTGTTGGACGCCGAGGCTTCTGTAGATGAAACTTGATCTTGGCCTCGAATCTAGAGGCGGTCGATTGCGTACCTTGGGTTCATCCGTGCACGGCCAAGTCAGACCGGTTTCATTGGCCTTGATCGTCCGAAGAGGGCCCAGATGTCTTATATAGGCAGGACGGCTTGTCCTAGCGTGTTCCAACAAAAGTATGGTTCTAGCGTGTTCTCACAAAAACGCACGTAAAAACAAATAACACACGTAGAGTGGCACAGTCATCGTTGAGCATGCATCAAAAATAGGCATGCTAGACGTTGATGTGGCCACAGTGGAGGAAATAAAAACTGCCATCACTCGTTTAATTCTTCACCAGCGCATTCCTCAAATCGCTGGTTAAATAATATGGCACAGTAGGTCATTCTTCTCGGACAGCATTGCCAAGTTGTGCTATGACCAGAGAAGGGCCGAATTTTGTACTACAAAGTAGTACTAGTACTGCACTATCGGTAGTACTTACACAATACTGCAAAATTAAAAAAATCAAACTTACTACAGTACTTCGTACCATTGTTTTACAAGACTCTTTGCAAGGGAACGTTCACTTATATTCATCACACCACACAACGCTGGTACAAGTACCGAGTTGAGCTAGCTAATAGTTACTTGAACGGCCAGGACTTCTCAACCTTTCCGAGGAAGTTCCAGTCATTCATCGGCGTATTGGCCTTGCCAAACTTGGTATCATTCAAAGCCCTGCGTGCCAGATCCGACATTTGGTCCCACATGATCAGGTCCTGGAAAGTGCCAGCGTCCTTGGTGATGTCCAGCGCGTGGTTGAGCGGCCACGAGTGCTCGTACTTGACCTTGACGCTACTGCCGTCAATGACGTCGGCAGGGCATGGGGCGTACTTGTTGTATCCGCTGTGCCACGACGGCGAGCAGCCCAGGATCTTAGGCTCCGGCACTTTCGGGTTGTCAATGAACACCACGATGTGCTCCCAGTCGTGGCGGTGGCCCAACCGAGACGACGGCGAGTCCTTGGGGAAGTACCAGGAGTACATGATGGCCCAAAGGCCGTTGAACCACGTAGAGCGGCCGTAGATCTGCGAACCGTGGCCGGATCCTCGGCATCCACCCGTCGGACTGCCGGACTCTTGGAGACCGCCGCTGGTTTCGCCTGCTTCGTTTACTGCGGGGTACGGAACGCATCCCGACTTGATGTCGATCTGGGGTTTGAACTTGACTCCGGCCTTCTCGGAGATCGTCACCGGTTCAGGTTGAGAGAATGGCTTGACATCCTTGTGCGCAATGGTCTTCGGTTGCCATTCCACTGGTGATTGCTGCTGTTGCTGGTCTTGCTGTTGTTGTTCCTGGGCCAGGATCAGGCCAACTGCGAGAACAGCAGCAGAGAAGAAGGCGCCGAGCTTCATTTGAGGGAAAGTGGTATGTGTCAGACTTGGTGAGTTGGAAAATGAAGGTTCCGTTGGGACTGATTGCGATCGTCATCCCACTCTGTTGCGCTGTAGTAGATGTTCGCAATCGGGATCATTCGATGGATTGCGGATGGCGCTTTGAATTTTGCATGGAGCACGAAGCGGTTGTAATCTTCAAGTAAAAATGCGTAAAGGAACCCGAGAGTCGCCAACTGATAGCTACGATGCGGATCTGCCGACAGTTGGCGTGGCCAAGAACACTCAGACTGGTTCAACATGAGAGATTGCAAATTCGTCGTGTTGGGGGCGGGGGTTACACAGCAAGCGGCAGATCCAGCAAATGCGATGCATGTATACACATGTTCCACCACGTCGAGCAAGTATTGTCATATATTGCGCAGTGACAGTTATTCTCTGGATTAAACATGCGAGCACTACAAGTATGGACCATCAGAGCTCACAAATGGCAAATTTTGGTTTACCCATCGTATTTGGTTTCACGGTTAGGGTACCCTTGTCCAGTCCAGCATCCACTTCGGTTAACCGAAGTCCAATCCGCTCCCTATTTCGGGTACCCATTCCTACCCATGGGCACATGGGGAATCCCCCATTTTTGAAGAAAAGTGCCCGTTTTGGGGGTGATTTCTATGGATAAAAGACAGCCCCCCCCCCCCCGTCTCCTTTTTTGCGTAGATTTTGGTGACATAGTGCAAGAACCGACTTGATCTTGCTTGAAAGAAACTACGCAAATGAATTTGCTACAAAATTATGGAGAACTTAAATTGCTCGGGTACCCGTGTTCAATCCGAACAACTGTTGGCTCGACTTCGGGTACCCGAGTCCAATCCGAAACCAGGTATACCCGCTACTAGTAGCTCGGGTACCCGATTGCGAGCTCTGTGGCCCATACTGCATGTACGCCCACCAACTTGCACTACAGCAGAGCAATTTGCGTTGTCAGGACAGACGATTCCGCCGAAGTTCGGTCCAAACAGGTGGCACAAGCAATACAACATGAGATACGCTGCGCGGTTATCAAAGGCTTTGGTTCAAAGATTCGCCACGCCGTAATCAGAAGGAAACCGTGAAGAAAGCTACGATATGGTGGTGGTGGGGGGGGGGGGTTACAGTTAGAAGCTCTGACTTTTCTTGTTGGGTGTGTGTGTAAAGTCACTCGGCAGACACATTTCGACTTGCTCAACCTTAAGAAGTCAGAGCCATCTTGCTTTGAGAGTGTGCCTCGAAGCACAGCACGAACATTACTTTATCCACACGCTGTCCTTCATGAAGATACACTACTAGGGCGATAAGTAAAAACTCGTCGAGACTTCCGCTATTCAGATGTATTTTAATCCAAGCCCATGCATTAATCCGAAGCGGTTTAATTGCCAAAATGCCGTTAACGTAATGACCATTGAAGTATATGTATACTGTAGATTGATTGCGTCTGTTGGATGGAAAGCATCGAACTTAGATTTGTTTCCCTGCCATCTTGTGAAAAGTATCTTAGGAATTGTTATGCAGCTTCGTACTGTAGGTTGATAGTGAACGCATTCACGCTGCAGGTTGGTTGGGGTTACTGTAGAATGAGGTCCGCCCTTGTCGTACATCCTGCTTAGCGCATTGGCTCAAACCCCGTTGCCTGCAGCAATAAAAGCAACATTTTAGCAGCAAAGCTGCGACTCGCGAGTAGCCGAAGCAAGTACAAATCTGCCTCAGCCCACGAATAAACCGCAATACCCCTGTCAGTGTGAGGGGTATGTACCAAAATGATTGTCAAAAGACTTCGGAAACAATTTTTCGGGCGAAGAAGAAGTTGAGGAACAAGAAGACTTTTGCATTGCTTACTAGAGTGTGCTTTGGACCCGTTCGTACTACATACGACAAAGAATCCTCTCCGATCTCGAGATTCTTTTGACCGGCTATCGATCAAAATCCTTCGCGTTGGGTATCTCTAGTGAGCGGAAGTATTCATGCCAGTACTTTCGGTTCCACATTCGCACTCGCCTTCGCGCCTCCGTTGACTACGTCGTTACAGCACCAAGCATTGCCATCACCCCGCGACATCCACGCATCCTACATCAGCTCCGACGTCAATGGCAAGTTGGTTGACCCGTCCGTTCAAACCGAATGTACTCGCTCCAGCCACCATTAAGATCACGGCTAAGCAGGCGAGAAAGCGGGTGTCAAGCTCAAACCCCAGTTTGCTGTCCTTACTGAATGTGTTGTGAGTGACATTCGGAATCAACGGCAGACTTGAAGACCCCGGGGACCCGAAGGGTGGATGCCGAGGCACGACCCTCAACTTAACCACGAGTACATGATGACCAGACGTCACGTGGCTACCGCAACGACTGAAGCACGGCGCTCCGGAGGCGAAGGATACGGCATCACAAGTACGCCCCACCTACTGTGAATGCCATCACCAGCACCGTAAAATGCCAACACAAGTAGCTGTGGTCGATATCACTACACTTTTCCAGACTTAGATCACATATATGACGGCTTCGGTTCTAGAGCATTGCACTGGCTTCTTGCAATTCACGCAACACCCAGCATCTGATAGAGATTACCAAAATTGTGGTGTCGACAACGGCGCGACTGTCAAAGCGAGGAGCGGTGGTGTTTAGTGTGTGACGACGGAGCTGGTGTCCGAATCATATATCCGCCCCTACATCGGCGATTATACTATGTTTTGTATTGCGGAAGTTGAAGTTCCTCTATCTGGTCGTCTTATGACCTTGGTCATCATGACCATGTGATCATGCGTATGTTGAAATGGCTGGTCATCAGCCCAGACGGATCGCCCGTACACCTACTGTCTACCAGCTTTTGACTTGCCGTCAAACCTGGAGCTGTGGCTGCCGAGCAGTCTGAAGACCATTTCCAAATCCCCTCACTCGAGCTCGCACCCAGCAGCTCCAGTGCACACGAAGGACTTTCAAGAACACGCTACCGACGAAATGATCAGCAGCAACAAGATCGCCGCCTTGTGTCTCGCCGTTGCGGCTCTCTCGAGCGGTGCATACGCTGAAGAACAGGCCGCTCAGACGTTCGGACTCCTGCACGGCGGTGCGGGCTTGTACGGAGCGGGACGAGCGGGTGCAGGTGCCGGACTCTACGGTCGTGGCGTTGGTGTCGGCAACGGGTACGGCGGTGCTGGTGTCGGTGCTGGTCTCGGCGGTGGTGCTGAACTCTACGGACGGGGCGTTGGTGTCGGCAACGGGTACGGCGGTGCTGGTGTTGCTGGCACTACTGGTGTCGGAGCTGATGCAGGCGTTGGCGGTGCTGCTAATGGTGGAGTGAGCGGCACTACTGGTGCTGGTGTTGGCGGCTCTACTGGAGTTGGCGGAAACGCAGGGGCTGGCGTCGGCGGCGGTGTAAATGGAGCTGCAAACGGTGGAGTGAGTGGAACTGCCGGTGTCGGCCCGAAGGCGAGCACGGGGGCTACGGCTACAGGAACGGGAACTGCTAACACCGGCGTCACTGCCCAGAAGGGCTACCGGAAGCTTCGCTCGGAGTGAACCAGCTGAACTCGAGTCTAGCGCAAGCGCGTACCGGAGTCCGTATTGATGTCAATTGTGTTTGTTTGCGTAACGTCATGAGAAATATATGTTTTGCTATTGCAGTGACGTTGTTGTTAGCTCTGTTTTGGGTCTGATAATTGCAGAAGGAAATGTAGTTGTTGCTATTTTTCTTGTCTTTTTGATGGTCCGGTACTTTCACTTCTTCCATGCAGGTGTGGTCATGTGAGCGCCCCGACCTCGGCCGCCAGGGCCCGGCGCTGCTTGCTGAGGAGCTCCAAGCTGAAGCTGCACGGGATCTCCCGTCGGGAAGTTAAACCCAGAGACACCAGCAGCGCTGGGTGGGGAGTTGACCCCGTAATTCTCTCCGTAGAACTCGTTAACCAGCGCAGCCGCCCACTTGGACAAGTGTTCTTCTCCGCACTCGAACTGGACCGTCTCCAGTGCATCGATACCCTCGTTCACCTCAACTAGAGACACACCGCGAGTAGCCGCACGCAGCACATTCTCGATAAAGCGCAGCGAATTGCCGACGATCGCCACGTCTGCGACCGTCAGGAGATGTAAGAATCCCTTCAGCACATCCAACGCCAACACCTTCTCCATGTGTGCAGCGCTGGTCAGTGCGATGTTCGTCAGTGCAAAGGCCACTTCGCGACGTACTTCGTAGCTCCCGTCCTTGAATTGTTGACCCAATAGAGGGAGAAGCTGAGCTTGCATCAACTGTTCCACTAGAGAAGCCTCCGTAGCTGCCAGGTTTGAGATAACCCACGCAGCTTCGGCCGCCAGAGACTTCTGCTGCGTTCCAGGCTGTTGTGGCTGTAGGAACTCGTTCAGTTTCGGCAGAACGACCGAGTCTGCGCTCAATAAGCGACGGACATAGGGCATTTGCCACTCGTCCGTGTGGTGATCGGGCGATCCGCAGCAAATGTTGCCGAAAACACGCAAGATCGGAGTCAGTAGCAGCTCGTTATTGGTCGAGAAGTAAGGCAGCAGTAGGTCCACGAGTCCTTTCTCCAGCATGAGCTTCAGATACTCCTCTTCACGAGCTGTTAAGAAGCTCAGAAGCCACGCAACTTCGACCACGATAGCCTCACTGAAGGTAGCAGGAGACGGAGGTTGTGAGAGTCCTTTAACCACAACAGGGATGATCCCTGCGTCCACGAATGGCTTGGCTGGAGTCTCAAAGCCACGCGCCAAGTTGGACAGCGCCCACGCACTAGTCTTGGCTAGTTCCTTCTCACTAGGGTTACTCAATAGTTTTACTAATGGCAAGACGGCCCCATTGGCGATAAGTTGCTGACGGAACTCCTCACAATCCGCTGCGATGTTGCCCAGCACCCAGGCCGAGTGTTCCGCCAAGGAATGATTGGATCCCTCCAGGAACTGGAGTAGGCGAGGTACAGCGGGCAGTACCAGCTTCGTGTGCTCGTACTGGCCGCTGGCGATGTTGGTGAGGCACCACAGGATCTCACGGTACACTTCTCCACCCGTACGAGTGGCGCTGGCTAGCGGCGAGGCTGAGTTGAGCAGTGAGACCATGACGGGCACAATCTGCCATAAATAAGAACCATAAATTAGAAAAATGCCACAAATACCTTCCTCTGTCCCAAATAAAGCGGCCGATGAGACGTGATCTTCATAATAGAAACACTTCAATTGGACACTTGACGTCGGACACAACGCACCCCGGACTCGATGATCTGCTCCACCTGCTCGTAGTCGTTCTCGTGCCTGGCCAGCAGCACGCGGATCTCCTTGAGCGTCTCGAAGCGTGCCTGGCTCTGGGCAGCCGACGCGTTGCTCGTGTCCCCCAGAACGCGGACTAGCTCAGCGATACTGCGGTCCGTCAGTGGCGGCTGCTCCGCCGACATGAGACGCCGACGCTTCGTCTGCACGGCGGCTCGACGCTTGTCCTTCCGAACCTGAGCTGTGGTGCGCTGGCGTCGCGCCTTCAGCGCTCGTGACTCGGCGGCCGCATCGTGCTTCTTGAGCGAGCTGCGTGGGGTACGAGGCGGCATCTTTGCAGATTTTGGGAAACTATTTGGATGAGGAGGAATAAAATACCGGTAACATATTATATTATTGGGAAGGAAATATATTAAGCTTCATGCGACCTAGCCTTGGTGCAACATTACACTGGTGCAACAATTCCTTTAGGCGACTTTCCAAATTCAAGCGTCGGATTCTTCAGGAGCTCCAGATCGTCACCACCATGGTGCGCTGTCTGCGCCTACGTCTCTCTCTCTCTGTATGCACCGTTCTAACATCCTCTCGCTGGTGCGTGTGGCCAGCCTGGATACGAAGCCGAGGAGACCATTAAGCGCATTAAGAGCCACAAGGGCGTGCAGGCCGTGCTCATTGTCAACCAGGAAGGTGTACCGATCTACTCGAGCACGAACGACGACGAGTTCGCCATGGACCACGCGGCGCTCATCTCGCAGCTAGCAGCCAAGGCCAAGTCAACGATCCGCACGCTGGACCCCACGAACGACATGACCTTCCTTCGTATCCGCTCCAAGAAGCATGAGATCATGATCGCCCCCGGTATGTCACTATAATAGCTGCTGCGACTGACGACATATTCCTGCTACATGCTGACATTAGTTTATTGCTGCAGACAAGGATTACGCACTTATTGTCATCCAAAACCCGAACCCAGGCGCTGAGCTCGACACGGGTGACACCAACTGAGCGCCGCTGAGCATTGCCAAACACATTATGGATAATATCACTCTTCGACCCACGAGCTTGTGCACTAGACTCATTCTATTTGCCACCGAGGTCAATGGCGAGTATGTTGGTATTTTTGAAAACTGATACTTTTAGTTCTGTGCGAGACCTGGCGATTCTCGCTCACAAAAAGGATTCTCGAGATGTGGCAATAACTTCGAAAATGATGGATCTATCTCTGAATGGATGCGAAGTGGGTTTATACAAGTCGAAATAAGGCTCCAGCTGTGGATCAAGCAAACAATGGCAACCTATAGTGTCACTGGGCTTCCGTATTTAATTTGAGGCACGTACAAACCCATGCTTTGAATGCATTTATTTGTCTGGCTAATCGCACAAACCATTCAGCTGTATGATACGATAGATTGTCGGGAAGCAGCTATTGAACAGAAAAGTTTTATTACATTTCAAATGCTATCGAGCACACTAAGCTGTTTACTTGGCCACAGCTTCGGGGTCGAAGTACGGGACTTCGCCGTGCGGCGTCACGCGGACAGCATGGCGATTTCCTGGCAGGTAGTCGAACGTTGCGTAGTGGAAAGTGGAGCGGTTGTCCCAAATGCCCACCGCGTTCTTCGTCCAGCTGAAACGCACCTGGAACTCGTGGCCTTCCGTAACGTGCTGATACAGGAGTTTCAACACAGCATCTAAAAAAATAAATTAAAATAAATTAAGTTAGTCGACAGCTCAAGCGCAACATTTACACTTGGTAATTCCTTACCAGACTCCGTAGTAGAGAGCTGAACAATACGCTTCGTGAACGCCGGGTTCACGTAAAGAGCACGACGTCCGGTCACTGGGTGGGTACGTACAACCGGGTGCTCGAACTCCACGGGTGGGCGACGAATCGTCTGACCACGAGCCGCAGCCGCGGCAGCTTGAGGCTGTCAGTAAAATAAATAAATGCAAGTAAGATCTCAGCACACTACATCACTGATACAATGCACTTACAATGCCCGTGTGGATCGCCGTGAGACCGGAGATGAACTCCCTCATCGGGGGAGTGAGGCGGTCGTACGCTTCGTAGGCAGAGGCCCACAGAGTGTCACCACCGACCGGAGGGTTAGTCAGCACCTTGAAGCTTGTGTACGACGGAGGTTGACGCTCGTTGGACACGTCGCTGTGCCACGCGTTAAAGGGGTCGTACATTTGACGTTTGAGGAACCCCTCGCTCGTCTCCACCGAGTTCTCCACTACCAGAGCCTCGTGGTGATCCTTTGGGTGGCCCAAGTTCTGGTGTACGTGGAGAGGGCCGTAATAGCGTCCAAGTTCCAACTGCTGTTCAATGTTGATCTCCTGATCCCGGAAGAAAACAACGCCCCGATGAGCGATCAGCAGGGCCAGTTCATCACGCTGCGCATTCGTGAGTTCGTGTAGCTGAATACCAGACAGCTCGGTGCCGATCTTGGGGGCCAGGTGCGTCACCGTCGCGTCCTCAAGAAGGTTCTTGAACGTCGGGTCGGCCTTGAGCCCACGGTCTTCCACGGGGAGCACGGGGATCGGGTCGAACTTGGTCTCTGGGTACACGCTGAGTAGTTCTGGGTGGTCGAACTTGTAGTGTTTGATCTCTTGGTTGAGAGCGTTTTTGATAGCCACAGGTTTGGTGTCCGTCTTGTTCGAGTCGTTCTGGTGTTGAGGAGCCATGGTCGATTGGTGATGCTCAAATTGAGAAATGACGTGGGAAATAGCGCTCAAATGTTCAGGCCACGGGCCTGAATGTTGTTAGCGTTATTTTGCGGTCGCAACCATGTCAGGCCAGTCGCCACGTACTTGTCGATCACGATACCTGAGTATAGCGCTGGGAAGGAGGAGCTAGTCGTACACAGGACGAAGATGATACCGACGTCGGATTCTTGTTTTTACCCTCGAGGTGGATGGGCTTTGGGCTTTCGGTGGGGTTCGAATGACAGAAGCCATTCAGCTGGTCCCGATTGGGTCTCTGGGAGCGCCAATGTGCATCGAAGACTGGTCTCTGTTGTAAGTTGTAGTCCAGCGGTCTAATAGAGACTCTAGGTCACGTTTAAAACAACAGAACCACCGCAATACCTATTCTGCGTGGTGATTGGACATCTGATAGCCAATCAATGATGAGGACGGTCTCACGCATCTTTTCCACTTCAACATGTACGACTAGGAAGATGGACCTGTAACAAGGATGGCGATCGTATGCACCTCGGCTTACATGCTTGATCGATGGAGCGCACACGCATAGGAAGATCACCACGCTGCAGTCTGACGCCGAGTTCGCCCCGTTCACGCTTCGGCTGGATCCTGCTAATCCGGGGCTTCGATTTACACTGGAGGAGATTCACGGCCCGTGAATCACGACTCAGGGCTTGGTGCAAACTTAGTTACCAGTAAGTGCGTGTGCCTGTCGAAATGAATTGCGTTGCGCGCGACTAGCAAGGACTGGCAAAATGGACGGTGAAGCGCTGGACGGTAGACAGTGCGTGACGAAACTGTGAGCTTGAAAATACATGTACTCGTTCCGATGTTTGAGATCAATTATTTGAGGAAAGCAAACGAGCCGCACGACATTTCGATGTAAGCGTGCATGTAGACTCTACATGGTACATGCTTCATGGGGGCTCTACAGTAGAGCCCCCTGAAGCGATCTCCTCGAAGTTGGTGCCCATCCGCTGGTGTCTTGATGCTTTTAGATCTCGGCGTGTGGTACGCTGCCGCGTTCGTCTTGACTATGCAGAGAGGAAAGTAAGTCGTTTACCAGAAAAGCAGCTCGATTGGCCGTAAGTGAAACCCGGTCTAGCCAATGACATGTACCAAAGCCGCTTACACTTCAACGAGGTGAGCGGGGGCGGCATTTTAGTCGTCGAAATGCATTGAATGAACTCCTTCTGAAGCCAGAGACTGTCAAGGAGGCGTCAAAAGCTCAAAACTATTATTGTACTAAGTATGTATGTACATGTATGTTAAAGACATGGAATTCAAATCGCCTGTCGAATTCTCATGAGCTCATTTTCGATTTCACCTTTGCTTGTAAAGATGTCCAAGTTGCCATCGCCGATTCTCACGCCACAGTTGACACCCTCCGTCACGGGCTACATCAACACCAAGCTCTGGGACGAACGGCCTGCCCGATACGCCGCCAACGTCCTCAAGCATGTGTGTCTCTTCCTGCTGATCCTTACAGCATGCGAAGAAGTCACGAGTTTCGCCATCGGTCAGTCACTCAAGAACTTTTTCCAGAAGTTGGGCTGGTCCAACAAAGGCTCCACCTCCATGAAGCTCACGTACGACTCCTTCAGTCAGTTCATGTGTATCGTGGCCGGGTACATCGCTGACGAACGACTGGGCAAGTTCAAGACGCTGCTGTCGGCCGCCACGTTGGACTCGTTCGGTCTCCTCTTCCTTGTGATCGCCGCTCTACCGGTAGTCTTGGACAACCACCTTGGAGTGAGTAAAGCCATCTTCAACATCGGTCTATTCCTCGGTGTCGCCGTCTCTCAGATATGTCTACGATCGCTTGTGATCTCGTACGGAGGGGACCAGTTCTCGCCTGCTGCCCCACCGTCGGAGAAGGCTTTGTTCTTCAGTATCCAGTACTGGGTGGCCAACATCGGAGCTTTCATCGGTTATGCTGTGTTCCCGTCCGTGTCGATCCACGGCTTTGGAGCCATCCCGGCCGACTACGGATACGTCAGTGTGTACCTCGTGGGCTTCGTCATGCTGGTGATCTTCGTGGGTTTGCTCTGGGCCACTCGTAAGCGCTACATCAATGTACCTCCTACGAAGCAATCCGTCGCTCTCGTGATCAAAATCGTGCTCAACCACGCCAAGAAGAACTTCAACGCTCAGATGGTCGTGCTCGGGACGGTTCTGTACATCGCCGCCTTCCTGCTCAACATCCTTGCGTCGATTCTGTCGGATCATGGGGAAGTAGGCCACAACATCTCGTACGCTTGTGGTGTGATGATTGTCATCGCCACAATTCTATGGGTCTACTTCGGCAAGAGCTCAGAGTTCATGGAGTCGGCTAAAGACACCGTGGGTGGCCGCTTCGACCCCGAGCTCGTGGACGGAGTCAAGCAGGTCATCCGTATCCTCCCATTCAACGCCTTTAACGTCTTCTGGTGGGTGTGCCAGAACCAGCGAGGTAACAACCAGTCGATCGTCCAGCAAACCGACACTCGTCTAGGAAGTGGCCCCTTCTCGTCTCAAATGCCCGGCCCTACCGTTCAGATGTTCAACCCGATTGGCGTTTTGATCTTCGTTCCTTTAATGGAAAAGGTTGTGTACCCATTGTACGAGAAACACGCAGGAAAGCCTGCGAGTCGGTACGGCAAAGTGCTGGCTGGGTACTGCACCGCCGTCGTGGCTATGATCTGGACGGGGTGCTACGAGATCATTCGTCGCAGCACGTCCCCACTCACCTACGTGGACTCAACTGGCGTTACTCAGTTCATGATCAACGACGACGGTAACCAGGTGATGAACGACATCCCGTGGTGGACGGCCATCCCCCAGTACCTGCTCGTGGCGCTTGCTGGCGTGATGATTGCTATCCCGTCCTACGATATCAACTACTCGGAAGTACCGCAGAGTATGCGCAGCACGTCTATCGCTCTTGGCTTCTTCGTCAACTCGATGGGTAGCACATTGCTCTCCATTATCGTGCTGCTCTTCGGCAAGTACATCCCGGCCAACCTGAACAACGGCCACATCGAGTACATGTTCTTTACACTGGCCGCCATTATGGTCGTCAACATCTTCTTCTACGTCATTGTGATGAACAAAATGCAGTTGGGGATGATCCCTCGCGTGAAGAAGAACGGGGGGAAAGAGAACGACGAGGAAACCCAGCGTGGAGCCGTGTAAGTTTTCGTAGAGACGTTTCGGAAATTTCAGATTTGTTTGTAATGAATTTACTTTTGACTTTGTTTACAATTGGGATTTGGTGGCCAGAGAAAACGTCGATCACGAGGCGGTTGCCTCCGACTTACGATGGGTCTTCAGAAGGCACAGTGGCAACAGAGAGCCATCGATCGTACTCAGTTGCGTAAGTAGGCGACAAGACAAGACATGTAATACTACACGTTGACAGCTCAACGGCTACTACAAATGTTTCTAGCATCGTTGTGAAACTATTTTATGAGAAATGGCATTGAGCATCAACAATGGGGTTTTAAGCATTGTTGACAATGATTGACCAATATACATGTATTTTCAAAGTGACTTTCCTTTGGAGCAGCACTTCTGAAAAAAGCCACTAAAGGCAACGCGCTCCACCATAAATGCTGCTGCCCGCTCGTGCCGACACAGCTGCATGGCCACCTTTTCCAGTTTTGACTGCTGCCCGGGTCGTGTGTAACAAGTTCCTTCCGTCGAACGGAGACGGCAGCTTGACTCGAGTCATCGACGCGTTTCTCGACACAATGACAGGATCGATATCACTGTCAGCAGCATACAAGAAATCTGACGGTAGTCTGCGGTTGTTGCAGTATTTAGCAGCTCGAGAATCGCCAACAATGGACCCTTTTCTTCGTCGCTGGGAATTCAACAACGCGACGGGAGAAGCGGCCGCACGTGGAGACTTGAAGACATTAAAGTGGCTGGTGGAGAGCTATTTCCACATGAATTTCTGACCGAAGTGGTAGCTGAAGCTGCTAAACATGGCAACTTGCATGTTCTGCAGTGACTATGGGAAAACCATCGAAGCAGAGGCTACTGGGGAGGGATCGAGCTAGGTTACGCCATCAAATTTAAGCATCGTAAAGTGGTGCAGTGGCTGCGTGCTCACATTGACATTCGACTGGATACTGGCCTCTACTTCATTGAAGTTGCTGCGGTAGATGGCGATGTGGATCTTGTGCGTTTGCTGTATGAAATGCTCGAGGTAGATGCACTGCCGGCGCTAAATTCAGCGGCGTGGAATCATCAGTGGGAAGTTGTACTCTGGTTAGTAGACAACTGTGAGCTTACAGATCTGACTGAAGCACCGTATGATCACGGTATCTATGTAAGTCCAGTAGAGGCAGGCGATTTGGATATGGTAAAGGCTTTATTTGACCGAGGGTTAGTAGAAGATCCTGTAATATTTCTGGATTCGGCAGCTTCCCGAGGCCACGTGCACATTATCAAGTGGCTTCACGAAGAAAAGGGAGTCACAGATGCTGGATTCGGATACGTTGAAGCTGCCAAAAACGGTCGACTAGATGTGTTAAAGTACCTATACGAGAAGAAGCTGGTAAACTCTGACCTGGAAGAGTATCTTCTGGACGCTGCTGCACGCGGGGGATCTTTGCGTACTGTTCAGTGGCTCCATGTGAACACTCAAGTTCGATGCTCCGACTGTGCAATGGACGAAGCTACTAGTAGAGGGCACTTTGAAATGGTTCAATGGGCTTCATTCCAACCGTACGGAAGGGTGTAGTTATCGGGCTATGCACTACGCTGATCACAAAGGCCACCTCGATGTGGTCAAGTGGCTTCATGCAAACAGAAGCGAAGGCTGCCATGTTTTAACGCTGAGTAGTGCTGCGGAGAGTGGCAACTTAAGCATGGGGAAGTGGTTGCTTGCCAATAGGCGTGACGTATTGAGCTTGGAAGGATCATGAATAGAGTTGCTGCCCATGGTAATTTGGAAGTTTTACGGTGGTTTCATGAGAACACCAACGCTGGCTGTACTACTGATGCGATGGATTATGCTGCTGCGAACGGGCATCTCGAGGTAGTAAAGTGGCTACACGACCGTCGCACAGAGGAATGCATTCAACCGGCCATGGACAAGGCTGCTAAGTATGGACACCTAGATGTGGTAAAGTGGATGCATCTGAATCGAAGCGACGGCTGCTCTCCCAAAACTATCGATAGAGTGACAGGTAACGACCACCTAGAAGTGGTTAAATGGCTGCACCTCAATCGTTCCGAGCGGTGCACTTCTCTTGCTATAAAGCAATTTATCAAAGGATCGGCTAGTCTTGATACAGCAGTGTATCTCTTCTCCGAATTCCCGGAATGTCGTGCGTTCCAATTAAGAAGAAAAACCAAGATATCACGACCGGAGGTTGTAGAATGGCTGCTTGGTCGGGTTCCAAGCGCACTAGAAGGAAAACTGGAAGTAGAATCGTGGAACTGGTACATCTGCGACTGGCTACGGCACAATAAGTGGCGAGTAGTTGCCCAAGAAAGCAAGCAGATTGTTTGGTTTTCTCGATGAACGGGGCGGCGGGCGCTTCTGGCTAGGTAATTGTAGCGACGCGTTTAGTAATATGGTTAATAAAGTTTCTTTCGTACTCCGAAGGTTTTTTGTTTTTTTTCAATTTAAACATTCGAAGATGAGCCCAACTCATAAAAGGAAGTTGAATACTTACAATCCCCCCCCAGTCTAGTCAGTGTGTATCCAGAGACCAAGTTCGACCCGATCCCCGTGCTCCCCGTGGAAGACCGTGGGCTCAAGGCCGACCCGACGTTCAAGAACCTTCTTGAGGACGCGACGGTGACGCACCTGGCCCCCAAGATCGGCACCGAGCTGTCTGGTATTCAGCTACACGAACTCACGAATGCGCAGCGTGATGAACTGGCCCTGCTGATCGCTCATCGGGGCGTTGTTTTCTTCCGGGATCAGGAGATCAACATTGAACAGCAGTTGGAACTTGGACGCTATTACGGCCCTCTCCACGTACACCAGAACTTGGGCCACCCAAAGGATCACCACGAGGCTCTGGTAGTGGAGAACTCGGTGGAGACGAGCGAGGGGTTCCTCAAACGTCAAATGTACGACCCCTTTAACGCGTGGCACAGCGACGTGTCCAACGAGCGTCAACCTCCGTCGTACACAAGCTTCAAGGTGCTGACTAACCCTCCGGTCGGTGGTGACACTCTGTGGGCCTCTGCCTACGAAGCGTACGACCGCCTCACTCCCCCGATGAGGGAGTTCATCTCCGGTCTCACGGCGATCCACACGGGCATTGTAAGTGCATTGTATCAGTGATGTAGTGTGCTGAGATCTTACTTGCATTTATTTATTTTACTGATAGCCTCAACGTGTTACGCAATATTATGTGGCGTTTAGATAAGCGATTGAATTCCTTTGTGACATGTTGTGTAGAATAATATCAACAATAAGCCATTGCTATTGTATTCTGCGGCGATTGTAGTCGCGCCCAGTTTGATCGACGATTGGAAAGGAGTTCGTAGCTGCACGAAGCATTCTGCGGACCTGCTGCAGCCAATGCATCGATTCAAGAAAATTGCGACTTGATTTCACTTGTGGTTTGAGGAACAACTCACCACCGTATCGCTCGCTCCTGCCAAGTGACTTGCCTAACAGAAACACGCAAAAACGATCCTCAAACTTTCCAAACAGCATAGGGAAATTGAAAGAATTGCTCAGCAGTATGGCACTTACACGCAAAAAACGTCGTGAACTGGGTGATTGAAACGTTGAGCGTATCCACAAGCGCCATGCGCCATCCTTAAAACTGGCTTCAAGCCAACTTTTTTTTAGAAGAGTAAGAAATTAAAACCGGGTTGGTTAGGATAAAAACAGGTGTGCTCGCTGATAATAACGGGTTTCTTCGGATAAAATCGGGTGGGTTCGGACTTCAAGGCTTTAAAAAGGGTTCTCGTTTCTCTAATATGATGTTGAAGCTATAATTTCTGATAGAAATAGCACATTTGGAAAACCTCGTCCCCCCTGATAACAAACATAAGTGAAGCGACCGCTTCATGATAGCTGCAGGTATCGTGCTTTGCACGATACCGGTAACAGAACTAAGACAATTATAAAAACAGCAAAGAAAAAAAGAGATTGGCTGAGCGATCGCGGCGAGTCTAACGGGGTGATGTTTGCCCCAGCGTACGGCGACCACCACAGCGGGCGCACGGAGGTGAGACCACGCTGGAGAACGTGTGGCTCGACCATATCATGATCCTTAGCATTGGCCGCCAGATGATCGCTACCCAATACGGCAAGTGCCAAAAGCCTGACCGCCAGCAACTGCGATTTCGACGGCTACCGGAGTACTCGGCGTCATGCTACTGGGTCGTGCTCATCTACGGAGCTGAGACAAAGTTCAGTCTTGCGAACAACTACACCCACCAGACGTATGGCCGCTCACCCGCAACACCGTTCTGCATGCGGCGAACTACTACTTCTACAACAGCTCGGCCCCATCGACGAGTTGTACACGGTGGTTGAAGGAAACTAACCGATAACTCGACGGCATCGATTGCGTCTAGCCAGACGTCAGCTTCCTCCACCAATACCAAACTACCGGGATTCGTACAACGACCAGCTTTGCTATCACTGCAAGCAACTCAACTGCGTCTGACTCCGCTGCTTTCCAACGCCGCATCTACTGCAACGTTTAGACCCCTCGCCTAGCATATAGAAGTGTAATGCTCGCGTTAAGTAAAAAAAAAAACTCATCGCATGGGAGTAAGGAACCACCGCTAGTGTTCGAACTCATCCCATGGGAGTAAGGAAACACCGTTAGTGTTCGTCAAAGGTGAAAGCAATGCAGCACACTTGACCTCATTTTATATTATGCCTTTCTTCGACTTTGGCAGTAAAATCGGACTTTTAATTCGGACTTTGGGGCCTTAAGTAAGATGTGTCAAATCGTTTGCTGCAGCACCAATAATTCGGACTCCAATTTATGGGTAGGGGTATAGGGTTTTACCCCGTAAACACAACCAGTCACTTCGCAGCACACGGTACGATAAACCCTAAGGGATCGCCTGAGCGTTGAGGGCGTGTGCTCAAACTACTGGGTGTTTGGCTATTCTGTTTGGTGCTTTAGCAAGCAGAGACACACGAGCAGCTTGGCCACATGCAGAGGGACGCAGCAGACTGTACCTGGCAATGAGATGAGTGCACGGATTGAGGCCGTTATGCTGCCATTTTTTTTTACTTGGTGGCAGTATGCTTTGTACGATACTAAGCTAACTACTGGGTGTTTGACTGTTCTGTTTGGTGGATATAGCGACCATGGAAGAAGAAGTGATGAATACGCAGCTCCCACATCAACTTCACTGCAGTCTGAGCATCAAGTCCGGCGAGCCATTGATGACCGGCTACAAGGGCACGATATTGCTTTCATGGTGGCTGATGGCTATGCTGTATTGCTCGGACATATCAAACGGATCTATGAGAGCACAAATGGGTTGGCATGGAGCGAGCCGGTAGCTGTGTATGCAAAGCCGACCAACAATGCGCCACAAAGGAAGTACGTGCAGCTATCAGACAATTCGGAAGAATTCAAAAGCCAGTCAGAAGTGATTTGGCACAAGGCTCGCCTACGCAAGCATGGCCATGCTGCCTTTCTGTTGCAGCTTTTGTCTACGTTTCCCAGCCCCAGGTGCAACGTCTAACGCCCCTCCGACGCGCTACAGAAGCGTATTCAGGAGCAGCTATCTCGCGTTGCCAAGTACATGCGGGGATGTCAAATTGAAGGTGGAGCGGCTACTACGCGCTACGCAGCTTCAGTCAAGCACGATTGCCGTAAGATGCACCAACATCTGTGCCGGATAATGCTACGTTCCGGCAGTTGCAGTTCATAGACCGCCAGGTCGCAGACATGGAGATTGCACGGCATCAATACCAAGCTGCTGACGAAAATCGGCTCGTCCGAGCTCGCATGCATGGCGTTGCCGTGGCCCTATTTCTTAATGTATCGGGTTTTCGGGATACACAGGAACTACCTACCTACAGTTTGAGAACCCCGTTTCGAGAGCCACGCGACCTGGGAACGCCGGATCTGGCTCAAGACATGGAAGATGAGAATCATGCAGATACAGCGGAGGCAACTAGTGCTTTGCTGGCGAAACTATAGAGAGGGTAAGTTTATTTCGTTCATGCGATAACCACAGTGACTGTACGGGTTTAACACAACTGTTCATTACGCTTGGTACAGAAGTGCATTGCAACCTTCAGTACGTCTTGTTGGCGTGTCGTTGGAGATACCGCTTCAACAGTGAGAACTCAACCTCGATCGGACTCAGGTCGGGGGAGTAAGGGGGCAGCAAAAATAGAAGATCCCCAGTGGCGTGGATTCGATCTTAGAGTTCTTGATACATGTGGATCCTAGTGTTGTCAAGCACAACAATTGAGCGTGGCATCGGCCATGGATTGAGGAAGGGAGCTATCTTGTTCTTGAAAACATCGTGGAAGTTACGCCTGGTGAAGGTATCGTCGGTCATTCCCTACGCGAAGAACCCAGTGGCGTCAATGGCAGCCAGAACGGAGGCGCGTTTTCCTCAAAACAAGGAATACTCACATTTACAGGTGTGTTGCGAGCTGACCACCCGCGTCGTCGTAGCACAGACCTAGACATGTCCGCAAATTAGAGAATGCAACGTTATAATTAAATATTGACGTTCACATCGTGATGTGTACAATTCCTTCAGTCTTTTGATGTTTCATCAACGAACACATGTTGGTCCGGTCCGCTGTAAAATGGACTCAGTCTCGACGTAAACCCTCACTGCTCGCGGGGGAGGCTTTCGCGAGCTCGCTTTGTCAGCACTTTGCGAGTGAACGCAAGGTCAAAGCGCAGGGCATGACAAAATGTAGCGTCCGACAGGCAGAGATCACTAGGAAAGTTAGCTAAAATCGCCTCGCGGAGCTCTTCTAAATAAAAACACCCATGGTTTTCCACATATTCAGATACAAATGAACAAACCGCTTCAGGCCACCTTGACTTCTTCACGGCAGCACCCTTCTTGTCGACGTTGCTTGTCGTTAGAAATCTTTGGTACCACCTAGTAAGACTAATTTCTGAAATACCTAGCAGGGTAGCCACTACACTCAACTGTATGTCATAAGCACAGGTGAGGACAATGGCACGTCACCTCAGGTCAAGGAAAAAAAATCATTTTTACTGCGGTGGCCCTTTGGGACTACGTTTTTGGCTGCGAAAGTCAGAATGCCGACCATTTCTCCAGCAAACGGGTGTTTGGCTGGTTGGTAGGAGATGCTGGTTGGCAGGCCTTCCTGTTAAAACTGACTTTCGTGAAGTGTAAAAGTGAGGCGAACTCAGAATTACACAAAAGTATGAGCCAGTGGAAAAACATAATTTTTCTCCTCAAAGCCGTTCTTAAGTTCCTCCCGGGAGCCAACAGCGCGTTGTGATTGGTTGCGAGAGCGGTGTGAGGACTATCAAATTAGCCCGCTCCCGCTTTGCTGTCTTCTTGGAGGGGGTGGGAAATGAACATAAAATGTGTCCGGCTTACTTAAAACTCTTTATTTGTGTACGCAACAGAAGTCCCATATTTTATTGGGCGCCGCCCAAAGCTGTCGTACACGGGCCGAATATGTCATGTCATATGTCATTTCTAAGTCGCTGTTTGATACCTATCATATGTCACTATTCCCGTGTGCTTGCAAAAAGCACCTCCAAAGTGCAGTAAGCTATTTGATTTGTGTCCGAGGTGAAGTGTCCGTTTTAGTGCAAGCTATAGAGTCCTATCTTTGACATTCACACCTGGACAGAGCTTAGGCACGAAAGCTGGTATGCATATCTTTTTTACCCACCTTCACTTTTCGATTTCCCCTCCCTCACTCCGTCCTTCCCACCGCTAGATTGCGCACCGGCCATCCCCCTCCATGTTGCCTCTCGATGTTGTTTTGGCTGTCCTACGCAATCAATCCAGAGCACTGGACAGCCTGCGGTGTGAGGTGCACGACCTCATGGTTGCAGCCAAGCAAAAGCATCAGCTACGAACCCGCCACAGGCTGTCAGCAATGTGTCTGGGAGCCCTCATCTGTCGACATGGACACGCTGTACAAATATGGCACAGACGAGAACTTGTTGGACGTCACGACGTTAACACGGTGATGCAGTTCATGTAGAAGGTGTATGGGTACGCTCTCAAATCTAGACGTGCTAACTTTTAACTTTTTTTGTTGCTATACCAGATCAGCGTTCAATCAACTGCTCGACCGTTGTGCGGAATTAACGGAGCTGGACCTCGCGGTGGACGGCCACCAAAGCTAGTGTACCACCACCAGGTACCTTCTCATGCACTACTATGAAGGATCTATGGGCTTGAAAACTCTGTGTGAGGTGTTTGCGATGACACCATCGACACTGCAACGGACGATCGCCAGAGCGGAAAAGGCTCTGCAGGCATCTCTGAAAGGTTTTTATCCTGCCAGAATAGGGTGGCCATCTCTGGAGCATCAGTTGCGAATGGCTTCCTGGGTTGAAGCCCGACATCCCCTCTTGAAGAACGTATTTGGGTTTGTGGACGGCAAGAATTACAGAGTAAGAGCGTATGTTGTTATGTTTAATTTATTTTTCTATGACCTTTTCTTTAGTCTGTCTATTAGGTGATGCAGCCGAGTTGCTCAGATCTTCAGAACGCCTACTATAATGGCTGGCTCCACAGTGTTTTGGTCACTGGGACGATCTGTTTTGGGGCAGAT
This sequence comes from Phytophthora cactorum, assembly GCA_016864655.1. Taxonomy (NCBI): domain Eukaryota; phylum Oomycota; class Peronosporomycetes; order Peronosporales; family Peronosporaceae; genus Phytophthora; species Phytophthora cactorum. The sequence goes on from NHQK01000043.1 coordinate 298,814, forward strand.
GGATGTATCTTGGGCAAAGCATAACTGCCCTGGTTCATGGAACGATGCCGATACGAGTTTGGAGTTCCGTGCTTGATAGTCGCCGATGCCCCGATCAGAGTCTTGGCGTCGTCAGTGATTCTGCGTTCCCGTGCTCGTCGGTTATGAGACCTCACGACTTTGAAAGACGGAGATATCGATCGGCTGCTTCCTTCAGTACGTCGGCCCGCTCGGATGCTGCATAACGCATTCACGTCAGTGCGGCAAGCAGCTGAGTGGGGTATGAGTAGTGTCGAGAAGGTCTACCACCGACTGCTGTTACCGTTGCCGTACGAACCGGAGAGAAGACGATTATTGTTGTCCAACATTTTCCACTTAGCAAACTACAGAGTTCGCACGACGGGGATCAGCCAAATCCGCACTATGTTCGCTACTCCTACTGTGTCAGAGTTGTCTTCTCGTTTAACTACGGCAATACAATGTTCGTATCGGTGCAGTTCTGCTTGTGTTTCAGTCACGTTTTCAGGCTGTCTGATTAGTTGGTTCCGCTAAGACCTCGAGCTTCGACATCAGATAAAGGAACATGGTGATAGAGATAAGTGACATCAAAGGATATTTGTATTAGTCGTAGTTGACACTAACACTTGAAGAGTGCGTGAAAGCGCGGCGATGGCTTACTACAAGAAATATAACCGTGTCTGTGAAGGTGAAAGTGTTCCCAAGCGTTGGGGTTGTTTGGCGAACACAATGGGGGTAGCTTGTCGACCCGAACATCTCTTAGAGACGAACTCCAGGCATCATACCATTCTGAAGGGCCGAGAGCACCGTCAGCATGTCCTGCATGTGCTGCCGCGCCTCTCTGCGGTCTTCACGACGGCGCTCTTCCGCTGCCTCGCACTCGACACGACGCTCCTCCCGGCGAACAGCTTCAGCAGCCTCACCTTCAACACGGCGCTCCTCACGGTGTCTGGCCCCGCTGATCTCGACGCGCGCAGCCTCTACTCTCTCTGCATCAGCTCTCAAAACCACGATGGTCTTCACTAGGTTGGTGCCTCTGTCAGCAGCGATTTCCGATGCATCTTCCAACTTGCGCTTCATTTCGGCTGCCACTTTCTCCGCCTTAAGTCACTTCTGCTTCGTGTAGTTGGCCTCTTCAAACTCTGAATACGTACGCTTCTGCATTGTATCACGCATCTCGGCCAGGTTGAGTCCCCCAAGCCGGTCAGAACTGTCCGATAATTTCGGGTAACGTAGACCCTCGCGAGCATCGGCGGTCAAGGGAGCCTTCGGGTTGGATGACGGGGCTTGTGGGGCCGCAGACGCAGCCGTTGAACTGGCCTGTTTTGCTTTTTTCGTAGCCGTACGGGTCTTAGCGACCTTTGACGGTACGATGTGAGCCTCTTTAGCCTCTACCTCGTCAGTAGGGGCTCCTCGTCATCCGACAGACTGAACGGTGGCAGCGTCCCGTAGCTGTCGAAGGTATCAGCACAAACACTGCCTTGAGAAGCACGGCTGCTCTCTTCAACTTCACCCGGGTTTTCTGCCACGGTAGGTGAATCAGCGGTCGTCAAGACGGCGTCCGTCGGCTCAGGCGGGGCCGGGAGGACCAGGAGCTGGGCGTGGAGTCTGGCATTGCCCAGGGGGAGGGCGCTTCTCTTCCTCAAGTTCATCTTCACTAGTGACGAAGACCGAGCTGGCCTCGTCGATAAGCCTCGTCACCTCCTTTGCTAGACCTACATGCACAGGCATGTCAGCGCAGCCGGTAGGCTTGCGCAGTCCGGAAAGCGACTTGAGCTTCCGCCGGAGACCCTCTATGTTGCGATCCGGCCAGTGTGATGCCTTGGTTGCATCGTAGCGAGCGCTGACCGAATCCCACATATCCTTATCCTGAGGTAGGATCTTCTTGATGATATCAAGCATGTGCATGACTTCAGGGAGCGAGTACTTCATGGAGCCGGCGGGTTTGCCCATACGATCTGCAGAAGCATGTTGTACACACCCTAGTTAGTAAATCGATCACGAAGGGCTTGAACAATCATTCGCGTAGGACTTGCTGAAGTCCTACCGACAGGACGTTAGACGGAGGTCTTGGGCGCGGGTTCGCGTTGTAGCCTTTGAAGGCCTCAGAGAAACTGAGAAGTGAGGTTCGCTGCTACGAGTGCCAAACGCGAGTGGCCTCAGTGCGCGACCCGCCTTCCAGTGCGGTCACAACAAGTAGTCAATAGAGATCGTTCAAACACAGAGCCCGCCAACCCACAGCGGGCAAATGCGCGCGAAACCTGACTTGATCTTCCAGCTTTGAGTCACGCAGCTACCAGCGTTGGCGCGCGAAAACCGGCTTCGGTGGATTCGAATATCGTTTGTACTTGACGACGGCGGTCCTCAGACCAGAGTACCACAGCAGCGGTACTTCAACATGTCTAGTCAACACCTTCACCCTAGGCAATAACATGCTCAGAACTTTGTTATCACATATAGCTAAGCGTTAGAATCTGGGGGAGTACAGCACCTTATTCAGCTACACGGGCTCAACGGGTCTTCCTGGGCTTGGATGTCCCGGTGCACGCAGTTGGCTGAGCGACACCTGCACAAACCACAAGTCTTGTCTGGAGTGTAGAGTTGTGGAGTCTTAGCGGTAAACATCCCGTCGGCACCCCGATCCTTATCGGCGGCAGCCTCATACAGTACATGTAGTGAAAGCAAGTTTTTTCTGAGCGTTGCATGTATGACAGCTGCTGGTGAGTGAAGATTTGCGCCAGTACAGGCGTGGGCGTACTTTAACTCGCGCGAGTTATTTTAATAACTATTACTAAAACAATAGTATTAACTTTATACCTGTATGAATCTTGCCTTGACTCACTTTAACTCGCGCGACGCGACTGTAGCAACTGCAAGGTGGGTTTGCAGTGCTCTGGTTAACGGTGGACAACTTCCAGAATGAAGGAAGAAAGCGGTAGTGAGCAGATACGAGGAGCGTAGTCATAGCAAACCCGAGCAGGGTGCCCACGAAGCAGGGCCGCTCGGTATTTCTGTAGGCGGACCCATCGACGAGCCCACCAGCGAACGGACCCGTTGCACTCTCCAGTACATGGTGTTTCTATTGTGGGGGCAATCCCCAGAATGCTGTGTTATGATATTGATGTTTTGTGTGCATGTGCGAAGAGGTGCACAAACCGAATTTATGTTCAGGGCTGCCGCCGATAAAGATCGGGGTGCCGACGTTTGGCCTTCCCTTCTTTTTTATATTATTGTTTCTCCCTGTGGCTTCACGCTAATGGTTAAGGACGCGTCTGTCATAGCCGAAATACTGGGACGACGAATATGTACGTCAACATATTAACCCGCAAGCTGGGTATTAATAGCCTACTTAGTACGCGGTGGGCGCTATAAGTCGCTATTAATACTATTAATACCACTCCGTTCCACTTCACTTGTCCTCTTTTGCGAAGGTCTCTCGGGATTTGTCAATATTACTCATGAAGGGCACTGATTGGCCTCAATAGAAAGCTAATACTCATTTGGTTTTATTGGTGTGCATATCGTCGGTAGCAGATCAAAATTGAAGGAGTTCTGACCAAAAATAATCCTTTTTCACCTAAATAGCCCCTTCGTTTAGTGCCCCGTTTATGTGTAATGAGTGTCTCCTCATAGTTAAACTAATCTTAAATTGGTGGACAAGTAATCTGAAATAGGGCAAAAGTTGAAGGGGACTAGTGAAGTGGAACGGAGTAATACTAAGTACGCGGGAATAGCCCAGTCTCTATCTCAGCACGCTGAATTTATCCTCATCATGGGCTTTGAAAACGGTAAGATTAAGAACACCGAGATTATGGTATCCGGCTACACTTTAGGATTTGCCAGCTATTTTATTAGCCAATCAAATATACACATTGAACATTTTAGAGCCAATTTCTGACACAACCGACGGATGAGGGAATGTTTCCCTACACTGGTCATTGTATTACTACCGAAGACGTTGTCGCGTGATTTGCACACAAGCGGATGAAACTAATATTAGCCAACGAGTTGGCCGTTTCAGCTCTCCATACTGGTACAAAGAATCGACCAGGAGGTCACATCAACTCCACATTCGAACTTGCTGTCGAAGAGGTGGAAACAAGACCAAGAAGAATAATGCGCCGCGCTGCTTGTCTACTGTGGATAGCTCCCCTGGTGGGTCTCGAACTGTCGGCAGCTGCAAACTCTATATATCCTGGTTATAATAACACCCCAATCCTGCGGTTGTTAAGGAGCGACTCACAACCTGACGAAGAAACAAGGTTGGCTATAAACCTCCCTGGCGCTGATAAACTGATGGCCCCAGTAAAGTGGACAGGGTCCAAGATCACAGGAAAAGTGAAGGTCGAGACTATGCGTCTTCAAGGGAAATCGGCGGACGAGGCCTTCGCGCTGCTGAAACTTGACCAGGCCGGTGATAAACTCCTGGAGAACAAACAGTTCAGCGTATGGGTCTCCTATATGACCAAGACCACCAAAAAGTATCCCGAAGTAGCTATGGTGGCACAGTTGACATCTCGCTACGGTGATGAAGGCTTGGCAAAACTGCTCGAAGCTGGCAAGCAAGTGAAAGCCACAAATAAAATCGCGAGAAAGCTGCAGTTTATCCAGATGACAGGCTGGATGGGTCAACAAAAATCTATGGGCGACGTATTCAGGCTGCTGAGGCTTGACGATGGGGTGGGACAGCTCCTTACGAGCCCGAGTTTTACTATCCTGGAAACCTACATACAGGTATTCAACAAGTTCAATGCTGGAAAGCAGACAAATGTTATCAAGGAAATGATGACATTTTACGGAGAAAAAGCCGTATCGACGACGCTCGAGGCGGCGAAGAAGGTTCCGAAAACGAACGCACTGGCAACTGATCTGCAAGCCGCACAGTTCAGACAGTGGTTCGCAGATGGAGTTAAGCCGCCCAAGATTTGGAAAATGCTGGAGATGAAGAAAGCAACTTGGATGATGAACGCAGATGCGCAGGTTTGGCGCGGTTATAATCAGTTTTACAATCTGCAAAAGGCGTCCGCTGCGGCCAAGTTGGCGTGATCTAAAGACACTCAAGGATAAACGTCGCTGACACGCTTTTCTCCTACAAAATCTCTTCCATGTTATGAAGTCCGCGGCGTCCAGTGGGCAGTGGACAGGTATTGCTAATCAAAGGAGAATATAAATACCAGTAATTGGTTTTGGCTGTTGGCTGAGTCTCAATAAATTACTTCTACGTAACGTTACATGTAGAGTTAAATTTTCATAACACAGAAAATAGATTATTGGTGCAAAAATATTGGTGGATCATAGCTTATGAATCGTTATGATTCACAAGCATATACAGTACTAGAGAATGTATGGCTGGTAGAATAGATTATTCTGAGATAGCAGTAAAGCTGCCCAAATCATGATATTTGAAGCCGAATCAGGTGAAACCTCCCGCTTAAGTACAGATACGAGCTGTTTAAAAGAAGGAATCAGACATTAGTAAACTTGACAGAGGTGAAAAGACAGCAATTGGCTAAAGTGTGATAAGACAGAAGTTGGCTAGAAACTTTTCAAGAAAGTTGGAGATACTTTGGCAGCTTTTTGTTATCGATCAAAGCGAGAGTGCATACCTACAGAGCAGGAGATGTGTTGACGCAGGAGCAAGAAGTAAAACCTCAAAAGAAATGGTGCATAAAGTTTTTCGAAATTGATTTCAGAGCTTCGTGAATCACGACGTTTGTATTCTATCCAGACTTTTGCGCTGAAAGTACAATCAATTCGTGTTTAAATCTAATATTTGGCCTATTCTACATTATTAATAACTGCATACAATTCGATCTCATGATTATGTATAGAATTGCACGTCGCGTAGAGTTTTTCCCGTGTAGATGCGTTTACCTTTTATTTCGGAGAAAGCCAGATCAACTGCCGGGCTCCTGGTCGTATCATAATGACCGCTAGAAGTTGGGAGTCGCGCTGGTACTGGTAAGAGTAGGCGTACGCGCAACGTCAGAAGTAGCTGTGAGCACTCTTTAGTAAAATTATATTGAGAATTCTGATAATGACATTGAAAATTGCGGCTACATGAATGTCGGTTCTATTGTGAATTAAACTTACAGTTGAACAGGTCTGGTATTCAGCAACCCCAGCCTACGCACAGCCCAAGATATCCTATCACTGAATTTGTGAAAGACCACGAAAATAAATCGTGTGAGGTGAGCGGCCCAAGACCCCACAAAAAATTACTGTTGCTGCCAGGAATAAAAAAACGAAAGCTCTAGTTGATGTTACTATCCGAGAATCTTTTTTAAAGGGTTAAAACCCTTTTATACTGGTATCCTAAGGGACGCAATAAATAAACAATTGATAAAATATATTGCAATAATGGTGGCATCAATATATTTTTCGGCATCCCTGGCGATTTTGTAGCAGTTAATTTGCCTACATGTACACTGTACGCTATCCAGTGGATACTCTCAGCTCGAGCAGCGAGCCCGACGGTCCATCAGCAACAGATACATTAAAAGGCATCATTCATTTCGAACTAAACGCGTTCTCCATAACTGGTGTCGTCTGGTCAGACAGCCGCGATTACTGTTCTCATTCCAAACAATCCACAGCTTTCCCCGCCTGACGTTCGAATTTGATGCCACCTCCAACAGACACGCCGAACACCTTGAGTGATACATGCATGACACCTTGCATTAAAGCTTACTCTTACTCGCATAACTACGCTTACACTCACTCAGCACTCACGAGCACTCAAACTCGACGGCCAACGCATCCTGTAAACAGGTTGCCTAGCCGCCTCTGTATCGTACATATCATGGCGATCGTCCAGAAAGCTCCAACTTACTGCGGAAGGTTCTCGTCCTTGGGCTCGCCGTCGGTCATCGACTCGTCCGCGGACGTCTCAGCCTCGTCATCATGCTGTCGCTGTAGCGACTGCTGTGGCATCTCGACGGGGATGAGACTGAACTCGACGTTCGTGGGCTTCCCACTCTCGTCCGTGACCACAGCAGCCACCAGGTTCACAGACACTGCGTTGTCTCCCGCAGTCGACGTCTTGACCAATGCGCTGGTCGACTGTTTAGTCTCTCGGACCCTCTTCATGATGCTATCTAGCTTCTCCTGGTCCACACACAGGTACGGCCGCAGCGTCTTCTGCTTCTTCAGTACCGGTTCGGTCTGGCCAGTGTGCTTGACAAAGGCGCTGTTGAACGTGACAGTCTGCATGTTCATGTCCACGACCACACGAGGCGTCGTGGTCTTCTGGAACACGCCGCGGACGACCTTGTCAGCGCCCGAGGACGACTTTTGTGCCTGTGCGCGGAAGGCCTCAGCCTGTTTCTCGGCGCGCTCGGCCTTCTGCTTGGCAATGAGCAGATTGCTACGCAACATCTCGATGTAGTGCGACGCGTTGTCCAGAATGGACTGTTTGTTCTTCTTAGTCTGCACACCAGCCTCGTCCAAAATGTCCTTGAGTTGGTTGATGCGGTCGTTGAGTTTAAACATGCGCTTCTTCTCCTTGAGGTTCAAGTCCTCGCGAGAGCGTTTAGAGCCGCTACGTGCGCTGGAGGGCGTGACCACAGCGCCGTTCGCGTACTCGTAGTCCGAGGACACGTGTAGCATCTGTCCGCCCATTTGAGGAGGCGGGTAGTAGTGCGGGGCGCCCTGTACGTTCATCATGAGCGGCTCCGACTCGTACTTTGGGGCCATCGCGTGCTGAGGCGTCATGGCATGCTGCGGAGTCATCGCGTGTTGTGGAGTCATGTGCTGAGGCGTTCCTTGGTGCACCATGTGGCTGTAGTCGACGGGGGGCTGCATGAAGAGCTTGGGACGCTCGCCACTCTGCATGTGTTGCTGTTCGTAGCCCATGGCGTTGGCGGGGGAGGGGGCGTATCCGTAGTCCGAGGCGGGCGCTAGCATAATGAAGGGCGAGAGGCTCAAGATGCGGCGTGCGATGGGGAAAGCTTTGCGCCGGCTTCGACTGGACGTTTGCTACCGGTGGCCAAATGGGAAATGGGAAATGCTGCTTTTGCAGAAGTCGAAGCAGCTGGCAGACGGACGATCCAACTTGATCCTCCAGTTTCCTTGCCAAGAGTTGCACCTCAGCGGCTTGCGATTGGTCGCATTGGTGACCAGTGTAGGAGCACGGTTTCTACAGTTACAAAGCCAGGAAGATGTCCGGATTCACCTAGCCCTGTCGTTTTGAAGAGCGCTCGGGGACGTGAACGTACATATTTTCAGCCGGAATATTGAGAAATTATCCGGATGAAGCAGCACAGCAACACCAAACGCTTTGACCGTTTTGGGGCAAACGGAGATAACCACAAACTTTTTTTTCTTGTCAGCTTTTCATGACTGAAACCGTGCTGAGTATCCCCATTCTGCGACTGTGCAAGAGGCAATTTTTTAGACTACATGTATGATACATTGTATCCCAACGCTCGACTGGCGACTCCAGTATTCTTTGCCCAGAAAATAGAGGCAGTAGTTCAATCCAGCAACTAAAGTTCCTTGCGGCGAAAAGAAGCTCAACCTGCGCTGCTGGATTCCAGCCTGGAACGCTACTACAGCGGAGTCGCAGGCGATCAGTCTCAGTAAGAGCGCTACTCGGTAAGATTTTCACCGTAGGCAAAGAGCCCCACCGTAGGGCCTTCGGTAACTTTGAGCTCTTTCCTTTCGCGCTCGGTTGCTTCGCTGTCGAGTCGTACACGTTGGGCTCAAGGAAGTGAAGGCATCCTAGCCACGTTTGCGCGGGAATCGCTTCATGCGTCAGTCAGCATCAAGGCGTCAACACCGAGAAGACGGCGTGACGACAGAAGCGCTCTTTTCGGCGGGGACGAAGTTGCTGTTTGTATGTATTACAAACTTTGAACTCAGGATAATCTAAGCTACCATGTAAAATCTTCAGTGCTCACTTTGGCTCTATCCGATAGTCCTCACTTGACTCAAACTACAAAGTCTGGGTCAACCTGAACTCACTCCAGCCACCGATGTTGCTTTACTGTTAGGCATGGCCTCACTTATACATTCTTTGTATTGTAAAAAAGTAACATAGTTTTAAATAAAACTCTGTGGTGTGGAACATCACTGCCTGGCAGACTTTGAAGTGTTTTATTTTAAAATTAGAATGATGCAGAAAAAAATATAAACCTCGAAATGAAAACACCGGCACGGAGATTCGTATTCAACACGCCAACTTCTACAGGATACAACAACGTGGTCTCATGCTGGTAAATCTTCTACTATCGAACCAGAGACCGATGTCGAAGAAATGAATGCTGTATGTTTACCTTTCTTAAGCATCAATGGTAGTAACTCCAATCTGTAGTGCCTCTTGAAATGCTTGTGCACGCTTTCGTCTCAGTTGTCTGCTACATGTACGCTACTTACGCACCGGTCAATCGAAAGGCTGAGGTTACACACCAAATACTCTGCATCCCTCGTGGTACGGGTGAGTAAGACAGTTGCATGTTGCCAGAAAAAAATAGCTCCATAATGATACTTAAGCAAGGGGCTGTTCTTGTCAACGCTTCCAGAATGAAAAAATGTCGTTCTTGTTCACCCGTCACCAGCCATTCTGCCCAAGCCACTCGCAGACGTGCCAGTTCTACGCCTTAACTCTTAGTGTACAGCCATCCAGCGTGCTAAGAGCACGATCAAGTAGCCACTGCACAATCTCGAGCCAGGCAACTTTAAACACGAGTCCCACTTGAAACGAACAGCACTCTGGAAATTTCGAAAAGTGAAACATCGCGGTATCAAGGCGTCACGACTTGCTGAAAAGAAACTTGAGCAAAGGGAGTACATCGCAGAGAGTGATGGCAACACAGCCACTTCACTGCCTTCAGATGGCTGTTCCCAGCCGCTCCATCAATCGCGACCGTCGTACATCCTTCACTCCGACTCAAGTGCAGCCACTTTTTACCACTTCCAAATGTCCGTTCGTGGCGGCGTCGTTGATTGCTCTTTGAGTACAACCGTCCGTACGGCGTTCGTGGAGCCACTTTACCACTTCAAGGTGGCCATTTCCAGCAGCTTGATCCATCGCATCAGTCCTGCATCTACCATCTCGATATTCATGAAACCACTGCAAAATGGTCAAATCTCCACAGGCGGCAGCAGAGTCCATTACTCCGTCAAGATTGAAGGCCTCGTGTCTGTTAGCGTGAAGTCACTTGACCATCTCCAGATCACTGTGCTCAGCGGCCCTCTTCATTGTCAAAACGTGACAGCCCTCGCTTCGATTTGCATGGAGCCACTTCACTGCCTTGAGGTGGCCATTTTGAGCTGCATCATGCATGGCCAAAGTGCTGCGTACGTGGAGCCACTGCACCTTCTCAAGATGCCCCTTACCAGCAGCTACGTCCATAGCACGATGCGTGCACCGGGCTTGAATATTGAAGTGAAGCCATTGAATAATCTCCAGGAAACCCGACCCAGCAGCAGCATCCGAAGCAAAACGGTGCTTGAATCCCTCCAAGGGGATATCGCTCATTGGATTGATCTTCATCCGGATGAGGAGGTGAAATGACGGGCACCCCACACAAGCAGGCGCACAATGACTACTGTGCCTTAGCCGGAGCGGGTGCAACCGACAACCGTCTGATGATCTGTAAGCGTCGGACGGTGGGCATTTTCTAGGTCGTTAGCGCTTAGCATCTTATTCATTGCAGAAATACTGGAAATTAAACCATTCTAACATGTTTTCATTCAAACAAAAAATACACGTACTTTTCGGTTGACCCGATCGCTATTTTCTGCCAGTGGTTGTCCGAATGACTCGTACGGTTGGTTATGGTCAAACCGAAACGGGCTTTTGGACGGGTATGGTTAACCGGAAATTTGCGTTTGCGACCTCTGGGAAAAAGGGATAACGAATGCTGGAGATGCATTCAACCTTGCTGCAGAGAACGGTCATCTGAACGTGTTGAAGTATCTGAACGAGAAGAACCTACACGCAGACTCAGATCGTTTTTTCGGTTTGAAGTGAGGTGCATTACAGTCATTTAACGTACTGTAAAAGGATGAGAAACGACAACAAAATACTACAAATGCTCATCCTCCGGTAATTTCGGCCAACCGATCCAGCGAGTCGGTTACCCGTACCCGTCCGATTGTTACAGGGGCAACTTTCGGTTAACCATTTGCGACCTCTGCTTTTTCCTCATGAAGCCACTTGATAATGTGCAAGTGACCACGTAGAGCTGCCATTTCAAAAACCGCGACAGGTTCTTGGACTAAATCACATTCGAACAAAAATTTCACCATGCCCCGATTACCGTGGTAAGCAGGACTCACATTACTGTTGGGACTGCGGAAAACTTGGTCCAGATCATCACGTTTAGCCCTCTGTACAAGCCAGCGCATGACCTTCCACTGACAGCTCGACCCCGTTGCATGCAATGCATCAGCAATTTCCAAATCAAAATCTTCATACAGCCGCCGCACAACCTCCAAGTTGCCAAATGCTGCTGCATGTTTAATCACGTGTTGGGCACACTCGGATCGAAGAGTACCGGAAACATGAGTTCGTAGCCAGTCCACCAGCTCGTGATGTTTGTTTCTCATAGTATGAGAAACAAACATCACGAACTGGTCATAGCCCCAACCAGCTCGATCCCACCCCAGTAGCCCATCCCACGATGGTTTTCCAACATGAACTTCACAATATCCATGTGTCCATTAACAGAAGCTTGAGCTACGACTTCCGTCAGAAATTCGCCTGGTAGATACTTTTCTACGACCCACTTTATTTCGCCAGTTACGCAAAAACTTCATAACGTTGGAGATATGGGTCCATCGTATTCGACACTCGAGCAACGAGATACTGCAGCAATCCAGACTACCATTCGAATATTTGTACCCCATCGGCAAAGTTAACGACCCGGATAGATTGTCCAGGAAGGCATCAATCACTCGAAGCAAACCGCCTGTTTCATCCGTGTGGAGGCATTCGCGGCACACTAAACGTACTGCTGTGAATACAGGGAACGATGGCCACTCAGACGTGTCAATACGGCCCGGCTGAGGGTGCGTCAATAACGCTGGCGTGGAGTATTTCTGCTTCTTGTCCTGGTGCATCATGTTGGGCGAGAAAACTAATGATCCCGTTAGCTAATAATTCTCGAGTTGAAAGAAAACCTAACTTTTGACTTGAAAGAAGACCTAAATTTAAGCAAAATACTAGAAATGGCACGAGTTTTTGGGATCTACTGGTTAGCACGTGCATGTTTGAGTGCCGCTGCCTCCGGATTGAACTCCGGGGTCTCAATAAACTGCAGAAAGAGATTCGTGAGGCGTTTGCGCAGCCCCTCGAGACTCTTCTCCTTGCGCCCGCGACTGAGCATGTCGGCCTCACGGTCAATGAGCTCCACTAGCTCTCGTGTGAGAGCGCAATCGAACTCTTGAACTGTCCACTTGATATGCAGCAGCATGTCCAGCCGCTCGTCCACTGAACTGAGTGGTATACGCAGTCCATGGTACAGATCCATAAGTTCTTTGGCACGGACAGTGAACGGTGTATGCACCTCTTTGACTCCTCCGTCACTCATCTGCCATTGCTTCGGACGTGCCATAAACTGCAGCATGGCTTCAATACGCTGCTTACGGTTTGCCTCCGTTGCTGTTAACTTGAGACGGTCAATAGTCTGAAGCAGCTTGGTCTCTTTAGACAGAATAGCGTCAAGTGCACGCTGTCTCTCAGACGGATCCAGTTCTCTTTGCTCGCGAACTTTTCGACATTCAACTTGACGCCACTTTTCCAGTTCATTGTAGAGAACCTCGAAGTCGTTTACGGTGTTCGGGTGCATCCGGCGACTCACTTCACGACGCTGGCGACTCATGTCCTCGGCTTCGTTCTCCTGGGCCTCGATCTCTGCGAGTGTATTCACACGGCGACGTTGTTCGCGTATACTGAAGACGTATAGTCGAGCTCGAAAGCCACGCCACAGACGCTGCATGAGTAGCACAGAGTCTTCACGTAGACTGTCTAATTGGTATGAATCGAAGTATGGGCGTGCTGTTACGTGGCGGTCGAAGGATTCGTCGAGCTTGAGATCACGTCGAGACATTTGCGTGCCAGACTCGCGGTGGGTCTGCAAGGATCGAGTCACCAGTTGTTGCGTTTGAGTCTCGCGGTGGAAGCGTGCCGGGCCCATATTGTGACGAGCTCGTGATAAAACAGTCTGGAAACAGCAGTCTTTTAGTGTCAAGTTGCTGCAGAATCAAGAGTGTAGTGGATAAGTGTACCTGCGTGGAGGCGTGATGAAATTGTTGCAGTGTTTTACGATGTTTGAAGCCTCCTAGATACAGTTTGTGACCTGAAAACTTCTCGATTTCCACGGTTATTATGCTGGTACTATCGGTCTCCTCTGTATCATTTTACAGCATCAGTACCGAGTCATTAAGTAAACGACATGTGATCAGTTCGAAAGCCTTACCATTGTAAACCTGGACTTGTATACGGTCTGGCATGATGTAGTCGCTTGTAGTCGGAGGTCTCGCGACGTATGCTTCGAGAGTGCACTCGGCATTCCCTCCAGGTAGTCCGTACACTGAGAGTGGGAGGTTATCTTCGTTCTGATCTGTATCCCGAAGTCCATGAAGATCTGGGAAGCTCACAAGCTCCGAGTTTAGCTGTAAGTCGGTACACAGCATTTTCCGTAGCATTCCGATTGTGGACTCGGCCGTGACAGTCACACGATGTCGCACATTGTCAGGCTGCAGCACTACGAGCAGCGAGAACTCGCAGCCTTCGAGCTGTTCTGAAGATGCTCGAATAAACTCAGCCATCGCCATCTTCGAGGCAGACGACGACTCTCCTGAATTCTCAGTGACTGGAATGTTCTCGTTCTCCTCTGGGGTAGCAGGATCTTCAGCCACATCAGAGGTGATCGGCTCCTCAGTGGACATATCAGGCACTTCCGGTTGCTCGTCGTCAGCGTCCATGGCGAATTCGTAGCGGATTTTCAGCTACAGCTCTCCAGTTGCCGACTCGCCCCTTCATTAGAGTCGTTTCGAGCTTGGAAGTTTTTTCTTCTTCTTTTCAGTGGCATTTTCACTTTAGCAACTTGAAGCTCGAATATTTTGAAAGAACTTTTTCAAGTTGTTTTGATAATGTTTTTGTAAGGTGCGGGAATCCCGTGTCTAGTGCGAGTTGCCAAGTTCTAGGCCGTGCGCTGGCGCTTGGCATCTTTTTTCTTGCGGATCAGAGCCGTCTGGAAGGCGTTTTTACGGCCTTCGTTTGGAACGAACTCCTTGCGCTTTTTAACCTTCTTGACCTTCCCCATGTCAAGGGTTTCATCCCAGTAATCCTGACGACCGGAGTTGCGGTGCTTCCATTCCTCCTGCTTAAGAGCATTCAGCACACGGTCGTGCTTCGCAGCCAACGCACTGTCGACCGCCTCGCTGCTCGTCGTCTCGGACGACTCGACGTCAGTCTCCCCGGTCCATTTGTCCACTTCGCGGCCAAACAACGCAGCGTTGCGTACGCCCACGTTCTTGAGATGCCGCGGGTCAAACGGCACTCTCGTGGTTCCTGACGATTTTACTGGCGCAGCAGCAGTGGCAACAGGGGCTTCTGTCTTTGACTCCACGGTGGATTCCTCTGGTAATTCCTTCACGGACCGGGTCATCGCAAGACGCGAACAAGACTTCCACGATGCCGGTCCAAATCTGTAGATTCGACCAACTCGACCACCGAAACTAGGTGTTAATGAGCGCTTCATTCGGGGTCGTGCAGCGACTGGCGTGTCGTTCGACGCCTTCGCTGTGACCTTGAAAGTCACCACCGTCTTGTGTTTCGTAGGAATCACAACCAACGGTTCGTCACCATTGGTATCAGTTGTCACTGTCGTCTTGAGACTGGCAAGGAACCCGTTCATGTCTAATTCCTTCGTTTTGGCTAGTTCTGTTTTCGATGCAGCCACCTTTTCGGGTACCTCCACGTTTTTAGCTGCCTCCACGATCTCCTTGGCTTTAGACTTTACCTTCTCTTCTTCCGTACCCTTCGGCTTCGGACGTTCCGACGGAGGCAACACCCTCGAGTAGAAAAGCATGTACGCTTTCTGCTGCAACACGGCATCAAGACTCACCCATCGTACAGAATCGTCGTTCATTTCGTACCATTGACCCGACGATCCCTTTACGAAGGCGTAGTAGTGTCCACAGTCCGTTGAGAAACCAGCGTGAACCAGCACAGCGTGCAACTCGTACTTGGTACGTCCGCGACGACGATCCTCGCAGCTTTTGCTCATTCCCGAGGCAATGTCCAGTGAGCGAGGGAACTCGATATGCCGCTTAATTTTGCCAAACATGAGGTCGAACCGCTTTAGTTGAATCATCAACACGTTAGGACACTCGGCAATCGAAAGTCCCTTTTCAGCGCGACTGGGTTTGCCACAACTGGAACATTTCCATGCGTTGCGGTCGTCCAGTTTCTCAATGGCTGTGAAGTGGCGCAACGCGCCCTTGACGCTGTTAACACCATTCGAGATCTCCAGTGACAAATCCAAAAAATCGTCGAATCGTTCGGAAACGAACCCGCACTTGGCACACTTGAGGTAATTCTTCAACTTGCCGCCAAACATGCGGTGCACAAACGTCGTGGACGCCGCCGAGTGACTCTCACTCTTGACGTGCGCCTTGCGCAGACACGAACGCTGCATGGAATCCAGCAGCAGCCTGAAAAACTCGTGCGAATCTTCCTGTCGCCCAATACGGAAACTCTTGGAAATGTGGCGCACGTTCATCACCAGTTCCTTAGGTTGCAGCACCCTCACGGCGTTGTTGCCGTGCACCGACTGCAACAGTCTCGACATGGCGCGAACACTGCAAAATCCGTTGCCACTTGCATTTCCACCATTGCCATTTAACCCATGTTTGCCGAATTTTTTGCTGAACTTGGACGAGTTGTTGCCAGTCGATGGCAAAGCTCCGTTGTTAAAGGAGGCAAAAACCTCCTTGTCCAATAGGAACTGCGCGAAACACGGAGTGTAGGTCAGGCACTGCAACACCGAGTTGAGGTAGCACGTATTGCCCAAGTTGGCAAAACCCGGGCCGATTTTCTTCGAATGTTGCCACGCGAGCACTCGCTCCACTGATTCCGTGCTGGTGATTTCTTTTGTCTCTTTCTTCTTGGGCTTGGCTTCACTTGTGTTGCCGTCCAACCGGCCAATCACACGCACGTTCTTGGCACACACGAAGTCAATGCGGCGCTCGCTTACCAAGGCAACAGCCGATTTGCATTGCGCCTTGAAAGGGAGCAAGCCATTGGCTGGCGCCGGGTTGGCGGTTTCGTTTAGGCTAGTCTTCGTGCTGGTCGGCACCTTCGCGGGTTTAAAGGCCGGAGACGCGGACGATGGGGGCCTGGACGACGCGGGCACCAACTCCGCGGGCACCAACTCCGCGGCACGTGGGGCCATGGCCAGCATTGCGGACGAGAGGAAGTGAGCGAAGTGAGCCCAATGACTGGTTGGGCTGAAGAGAGCTGGTGGACGGGCTGAAGACCTGGTGGTTTTAAAATAGGGCAAGGGTTCATAAATAAATTAAGTACGACACGAATAAGCCAATCAGATGATAGCCAAGAGCTAAACAAAATTTTTGGGTACGCTACCAAAAAATCGACCACCGAAGGTATAGTCAAATCCGGTCTGAGTCTGAGAATTCTCAGATTTCATAAGTGCGCATCAAGCATTATTTTAAAACGCAGAAACGCATTATTTTCTCGTGTTTGCATCAGAGAGTAACTATTCAACAATAATTTATTTCCTTACTACACGACGGTATCAAACGCATCGACAATATTACAGAGATATCACCCACCAGCCACCTCACGCATGTAAGCGAGATGAACTGAGCTGATCAACGCAGCCACGGGAACCATTCAGCATGACACTATCACTTGGTTCACTCGGAGCGGAGCATGCGGTATCCCTTCTGCTGGGTCGAAGCACCCGTGCCGGCAGTTCCGGCAGTCGTGCCCGTAGTTGTGGCAGTCGCGCTTGCCTTGGCCCCGCCGTTCTGAGAAGTCGAGGTGGTAGTTTTGCCGTCCGTCGTTGTGGTAGCTCCACCAGGGCCTGTGGCTGCAGCTCCTCCCACGCCGACAGATCCGCCGACACCACCTCCGACACCGGCATTACCGCTCACTACGCCGTTGGCAGCCCCACCGACACCGGCATTACCGCTCACCCCGCCGTTCGCAGCTCCTCCAACGCCAGCGCCGGCACCGGCATTACCGCTCACTCCACCGTTCGCAGCTCCTCCAACACCAGCGCTAGCTCCAACACTTGCCTTTCCGCCAACGCCCGCGGAACCACCCACTCCAGCAGAGCCGCCAACACCAGCACCGACACCCGCAGAGCCACCCACGCCAGTACCAGCGTTACCATTCACACCACCTCCGACGCCAGCAGTGCCACCGACCCCCGCCGTTCCTCCGACACTGGCAGTACCACCCACACCAGCACCACCGTACCCATTGTCAATGCCAGCGCCACCCGTACCAGCTCCGACGCCAGCATTAACGCCTCCGTAGCCGGTTCCCCGTCCGAACAGCCCAGCACCAACTCCGCCATAGCCGGCACCTCGACCGTATAGACCAGCGCCCACTCCGCCATAGCCGGCACCTCGACCGTACAGCCCAGCACCAACGCCGGCTCCACCGTGAAGACCGGCAGCGCCAGCTCCATATAGTCCTGCGCCGCCGTGCAGACCAGCACCGAGCAGTCCAAACGTCTGAGCGGCCTCCTTCTCAGCGTACGCGCCGTTTGAGAGCGCCACGACGGCGAGGCACAGGGCGGTGATCTTGCTGCTCTGAACATTTTCTCTGGTTGCTTGCTCTTGGACAGTCTTCGAATGCACACGAGCTGCTTGATGTGAGCTCGAGTGAGGAGAATTGGAAATGAGCTTTGGACATTGCCACCTCGGCGACCTTTTTGGTAGGCACCAGGTTGGCGGTCGACTAGAGCATGTGCAGAAGGCAGGTAAAAAGAGAGTTTGCTGTGCGTGCGAATAGGCATACAGACGGCAGGTGCACGGTCTCCTGGACGCTATGATGACCAGCATTTTCAACAAGTATGCGGAGGTCCATATGGGTGATGCCTTTTTCGAGTGCAGTATAATATTACTGTATAAATACAAACGCCAAACGCCATGACCCTCCAACACGTGCCTCAAATGACCGCCACGCAGCTGACACGGTCATGACTGTTCTTGACTGGATGCGGCGGCCGGCACAGACGTCGGTCAAGCTGGTCAAAGGTGCAGCCACTATGCGAGAAGTGCGTTCTGAAGTTTTGGTGACAAAAGAGTGCAAGAGGCCATTCTGATACAACTTCAACATCGCGCGCATACAAAAGCCAGCACTATTCTGAAACGCCGAAATGCTCAAACGCCATTGTTCGGCAAAAATATTAATATGGTCTTGGTAGTGTTTAGTTTGAGGCACTTACCGCCAAAGCTCGAAGTTGAAGCAGTGAGTATCTATTGTCTATACTCGATCAATAATGATAATCATGAGCACATTTATTTTCTTACTACACGACGGTATCAAACGCATCGACAATATTACAGAGATATCACCCACCAGCCACCTCACGCATGTAAGCGAGATGAACTGAGCTGATCAACGCAGCCACGGGAACCATTCAGCATGACACTATCACTTGGTTCACTCGGAGCGGAGCATGCGGTATCCCTTCTGCTGGGTCGAAGCACCCGTGCCGGCAGTTCCGGCAGTCGTGCCCGTAGTTGTGGCAGTCGCGCTTGCCTTGGCCCCGCCGTTCTGAGAAGTCGAGGTGGTAGTTTTGCCGTCCGTCGTTGTGGTAGCTCCACCAGGGCCTGTGGCTGCAGCTCCTCCCACGCCGACAGATCCGCCGACACCACCTCCGACACCGGCATTACCGCTCACTACGCCGTTGGCAGCCCCACCGACACCGGCATTACCGCTCACTCCACCGTTCGCAGCTCCTCCAAACACCAGCGCTAGCTCCAACACTTGCCTTTCCGCCAACGCCCGCGGAACCACCCACTCCAGCAGAGGCCGCCAACACCAGCACCGACACCCGCAGAGCCACCCACGCCAGTACCAGCGTTACCATTCACACCACCTCCGACGCCAGCAGTGCCACCGACCCCCGCCGTTCCTCCGACACTGGCAGTACCACCCACACCAGCACCACCGTACCCATTGTCAATGCCAGCGCCACCCGTACCAGCTCCGACGCCAGCATTAACGCCTCCGTAGCCGGTTCCCCGTCCGAACAGCCCAGCACCAACTCCGCCATAGCCGGCACCTCGACCGTATAGACCAGCGCCCACTCCGCCATAGCCGGCACCTCGACCGTACAGCCCAGCACCAAACGCCGGCTCCACCGTGAAGACCGGCAGCGCCAGCTCCATATAGTCCTGCGCCGCCGTGCAGACCAGCACCGAGCAGTCCAAACGTCTGAGCGGCCTCCTTCTCAGCGTACGCGCCGTTTGAGAGCGCCACGACGGCGAGGCACAGGGCGGTGATCTTGCTGCTGCTGAACATTTTCTCTGGTTGCTTGCTCTTGGACAGTCTTCGAATGCACACGAGCTGCTTGATGTGAGCTCGAGTGAGGAGAATTGGAAATGAGCTTTGGACATTGCCACCTCGGCGACCTTTTTGGTAGGCACCAGGTTGGCGGTCGACTAGAGCATGTGCAGAAGGCAGGTAAAAGAGAGTTTTGCTGTGCGTGCGAATAGGCATACAGACGGCAGGTGCACGGTCTCCTGGACGCTATGATGACCAGCATTTTCAACAAGTATGCGGAGGTCCATATGGGTGATGCCTTTTTCGAGTGCAGTATAATATTACTGTATAATACAAACGCCAAACGCCATGACCCTCCAACACGTGCCTCAAATGACCGCCACGCAGCTGACACGGTCATGACTGTTCTTGACTGGATGCGGCGGCCGGCACAGACGTCGGTCAAGCTGGTCAAAGGTGCAGCCACTATGCGAGAAGTGCGTTCTGAAGTTTTGGTGACAAAAGAGTGCAAGAGGCCATTCTGATACAACTTCAACATCGCGCATACAAAAGCCAGCACTATTCTGAAACGCCGAAATGCTCAAACGCCATTGGTCGGCAAATATTAATATTGCTTTGTAGTGTTTAGTTTGAGGCACTTACCGCCAAGCTCGAAGTGAAGCAGTGAGTATCTATCTATACTCGACAATTAATGATAACATGAGCACATTTATTTTCTTCTACACGACGGTATCAAACGCATCGACATATTACAGAGATATCACCCACCAGCCACCTCACGCATGTAAGCGAGATGAACTGAGCTGATCAACGCAGCCACGGGAACCATTCAGCATGACACTATCACTTGGTTCACTCGGAGCGGAGCATGCGGTATCCCTTCTGCTGGGTCGAAGCACCCGTGCCGGCAGTTCCGGCAGTCGTGCCCGTAGTTGTGGCAGTCGCGCTTGCCTTGGCCCCGCCGTTCTGAGAAGTCGAGGTGGTAGTTTTGCCGTCCGTCGTTGTGGTAGCTCCACCAGGGCCTGTGGCTGCAGCTCCTCCCACGCCGACAGATCCGCCGACACCACCTCCGACACCGGCATTACCGCTCACTACGCCGTTGGCAGCCCCACCGACACCGGCATTACCGCTCACTCCACCGTTCGCAGCTCCTCCAACACCAGCGCTAGCTCCAACACTTGCCTTTCCGCCAACGCCCGCGGAACCACCCACTCCAGCAGAGCCGCCAACACCAGCACCGACACCCGCAGAGCCACCCACGCCAGTACCAGCGTTACCATTCACACCACCTCCGACCCAGCAGTGCCACCGACCCCCGCCGTTCCTCCGACACTGGCAGTACCACCCACACCAGCACCACCGTACCCATTGTCAATGCCAGCGCCACCCGTACCAGCTCCGACGCCAGCATTAACGCCTCCGTAGCCGGTTCCCCGTCCGAACAGCCCAGCACCAACTCCGCCATAGCCGGCACCTCGACCGTATAGACCAGCGCCCACTCCGCCATAGCCGGCACCTCGACCGTACAGCCCAGCACCAACGCCGGCTCCACCGTGAAGACCGGCAGCGCCAGCTCCATATAGTCCTGCGCCGCCGTGCAGACCAGCACCGAGCAGTCCAAACGTCTGAGCGGCCTCCTTCTCAGCGTACGCGCCGTTTGAGAGCGCCACGACGGCGAGGCACAGGGCGGTGATCTTGCTGCTGCTGAACATTTTCTCTGGTTGCTTGCTCTTGGACAGTCTTCGAATGCACACGAGCTGCTTGATGTGAGCTCGAGTGAGGAGAATTGGAAATGAGCTTTGGACATTGCCACCTCGGCGACCTTTTTGGTAGGCACCAGGTTGGCGGTCGACTAGAGCATGTGCAGAAGGCAGGTAAAAGAGAGTTTGCTGTGCGTGCGAATAGGCATACAGACGGCAGGTGCACGGTCTCCTGGACGCTATGATGACCAGCATTTTCAACAAGTATGCGGAGGTCCATATGGGTGATGCCTTTTTCGAGTGCAGTATAATATTACTGTATAATACAAACGCCAAACGCCATGACCCTCCAACACGTGCCTCAAATGACCGCCACGCAGCTGACACGGTCATGACTGTTCTTGACTGGATGCGGCGGCCGGCACAGACGTCGGTCAAGCTGGTCAAAGGTGCAGCCACTATGCGAGAAGTGCGTTCTGAAGTTTTGGTGACAAAAGAGTGCAAGAGGCCATTCTGATACAACTTCAACATCGCGCATACAAAAGCCAGCACTATTCTGAAACGCCGAAATGCTCAAACGCCATTGGTCGGCAAATATTAATATTGCTTTGTAGTGTTTAGTTTGAGGCACTTACCGCCAAGCTCGAAGTGAAGCAGTGAGTATCTATCTATACTCGACAATAATGATAATCATGAGCACATTTATTTTCTTACTACACGACGGTATCAAACGCATCGACAATATTACAGAGATATCACCCACCAGCCACCTCACGCATGTAAGCGAGATGAACTGAGCTGATCAACGCAGCCACGGGAACCATTCAGCATGACACTATCACTTGGTTCACTCGGAGCGGAGCATGCGGTATCCCTTCTGCTGGGTCGAAGCACCCGTGCCGGCAGTTCCGGCAGTCGTGCCCGTAGTTGTGGCAGTCGCGCTTGCCTTGGCCCCGCCGTTCTGAGAAGTCGAGGTGGTAGTTTTGCCGTCCGTCGTTGTGGTAGCTCCACCAGGGCCTGTGGCTGCAGCTCCTCCCACGCCGACAGATCCGCCGACACCACCTCCGACACCGGCATTACCGCTCACTACGCCGTTGGCAGCCCCACCGACACCGGCATTACCGCTCACTCCACCGTTCGCAGCTCCTCCAACACCAGCGCTAGCTCCAACACTTGCCTTTCCGCCAACGCCCGCGGAACCACCCACTCCAGCAGAGCCGCCAACACCAGCACCGACACCCGCAGAGCCACCCACGCCAGTACCAGCGTTACCATTCACACCACCTCCGACGCCAGCAGTGCCACCGACCCCCGCCGTTCCTCCGACACTGGCAGTACCACCCACACCAGCACCACCGTACCCATTGTCAATGCCAGCGCCACCCGTACCAGCTCCGACGCCAGCATTAACGCCTCCGTAGCCGGTTCCCCGTCCGAACAGCCCAGCACCAACTCCGCCATAGCCGGCACCTCGACCGTATAGACCAGCGCCCACTCCGCCATAGCCGGCACCTCGACCGTACAGCCCAGCACCAACGCCGGCTCCACCGTGAAGACCGGCAGCGCCAGCTCCATATAGTCCTGCGCCGCCGTGCAGACCAGCACCGAGCAGTCCAAACGTCTGAGCGGCCTCCTTCTCAGCGTACGCGCCGTTTGAGAGCGCCACGACGGCGAGGCACAGGGCGGTGATCTTGCTGCTGCTGAACATTTTCTCTGGTTGCTTGCTCTTGGACAGTCTTCGAATGCACACGAGCTGCTTGATGTGAGCTCGAGTGAGGAGAATTGGAAATGAGCTTTGGACATTGCCACCTCGGCGACCTTTTTGGTAGGCACCAGGTTGGCGGTCGACTAGAGCATGTGCAGAAGGCAGGTAAAAGAGAGTTTGCTGTGCGTGCGAATAGGCATACAGACGGCAGGTGCACGGTCTCCTGGACGCTATGATGACCAGCATTTTCAACAAGTATGCGGAGGTCCATATGGGTGATGCCTTTTTCGAGTGCAGTATAATATTACTGTATAATACAAACGCCAAACGCCATGACCCTCCAACACGTGCCTCAAATGACCGCCACGCAGCTGACACGGTCATGACTGTTCTTGACTGGATGCGGCGGCCGGCACAGACGTCGGTCAAGCTGGTCAAAGGTGCAGCCACTATGCGAGAAGTGCGTTCTGAAGTTTTGGTGACAAAAGAGTGCAAGAGGCCATTCTGATACAACTTCAACATCGCGCATACAAAAGCCAGCACTATTCTGAAACGCCGAAATGCTCAAACGCCATTGGTCGGCAAATATTAATATTGCTTTGTAGTGTTTAGTTTGAGGCACTTACCGCCAAGCTCGAAGTGAAGCAGTGAGTATCTATCTATACTCGACAATAATGATAATCATGAGCACATTTATTTTCTTACTACACGACGGTATCAAACGCATCGACAATATTACAGAGATATCACCCACCAGCCACCTCACGCATGTAAGCGAGATGAACTGAGCTGATCAACGCAGCCACGGGAACCATTCAGCATGACACTATCACTTGGTTCACTCGGAGCGGAGCATGCGGTATCCCTTCTGCTGGGTCGAAGCACCCGTGCCGGCAGTTCCGGCAGTCGTGCCCGTAGTTGTGGCAGTCGCGCTTGCCTTGGCCCCGCCGTTCTGAGAAGTCGAGGTGGTAGTTTTGCCGTCCGTCGTTGTGGTAGCTCCACCAGGGCCTGTGGCTGCAGCTCCTCCCACGCCGACAGATCCGCCGACACCACCTCCGACACCGGCATTACCGCTCACTACGCCGTTGGCAGCCCCACCGACACCGGCATTACCGCTCACTCCACCGTTCGCAGCTCCTCCAACACCAGCGCTAGCTCCAACACTTGCCTTTCCGCCAACGCCCGCGGAACCACCCACTCCAGCAGAGCCGCCAACACCAGCACCGACACCCGCAGAGCCACCCACGCCAGTACCAGCGTTACCATTCACACCACCTCCGACGCCAGCAGTGCCACCGACCCCCGCCGTTCCTCCGACACTGGCAGTACCACCCACACCAGCACCACCGTACCCATTGTCAATGCCAGCGCCACCCGTACCAGCTCCGACGCCAGCATTAACGCCTCCGTAGCCGGTTCCCCGTCCGAACAGCCCAGCACCAACTCCGCCATAGCCGGCACCTCGACCGTATAGACCAGCGCCCACTCCGCCATAGCCGGCACCTCGACCGTACAGCCCAGCACCAACGCCGGCTCCACCGTGAAGACCGGCAGCGCCAGCTCCATATAGTCCTGCGCCGCCGTGCAGACCAGCACCGAGCAGTCCAAACGTCTGAGCGGCCTCCTTCTCAGCGTACGCGCCGTTTGAGAGCGCCACGACGGCGAGGCACAGGGCGGTGATCTTGCTGCTGCTGAACATTTTCTCTGGTTGCTTGCTCTTGGACAGTCTTCGAATGCACACGAGCTGCTTGATGTGAGCTCGAGTGAGGAGAATTGGAAATGAGCTTTGGACATTGCCACCTCGGCGACCTTTTTGGTAGGCACCAGGTTGGCGGTCGACTAGAGCATGTGCAGAAGGCAGGTAAAAGAGAGTTTGCTGTGCGTGCGAATAGGCATACAGACGGCAGGTGCACGGTCTCCTGGACGCTATGATGACCAGCATTTTCAACAAGTATGCGGAGGTCCATATGGGTGATGCCTTTTTCGAGTGCAGTATAATATTACTGTATAATACAAACGCCAAACGCCATGACCCTCCAACACGTGCCTCAAATGACCGCCACGCAGCTGACACGGTCATGACTGTTCTTGACTGGATGCGGCGGCCGGCACAGACGTCGGTCAAGCTGGTCAAAGGTGCAGCCACTATGCGAGAAGTGCGTTCTGAAGTTTTGGTGACAAAAGAGTGCAAGAGGCCATTCTGATACAACTTCAACATCGCGCATACAAAAGCCAGCACTATTCTGAAACGCCGAAATGCTCAAACGCCATTGGTCGGCAAATATTAATATTGCTTTGTAGTGTTTAGTTTGAGGCACTTACCGCCAAGCTCGAAGTGAAGCAGTGAGTATCTATCTATACTCGACAATAATGATAATCATGAGCACATTTATTTTCTTACTACACGACGGTATCAAACGCATCGACAATATTACAGAGATATCACCCACCAGCCACCTCACGCATGTAAGCGAGATGAACTGAGCTGATCAACGCAGCCACGGGAACCATTCAGCATGACACTATCACTTGGTTCACTCGGAGCGGAGCATGCGGTATCCCTTCTGCTGGGTCGAAGCACCCGTGCCGGCAGTTCCGGCAGTCGTGCCCGTAGTTGTGGCAGTCGCGCTTGCCTTGGCCCCGCCGTTCTGAGAAGTCGAGGTGGTAGTTTTGCCGTCCGTCGTTGTGGTAGCTCCACCAGGGCCTGTGGCTGCAGCTCCTCCCACGCCGACAGATCCGCCGACACCACCTCCGACACCGGCATTACCGCTCACTACGCCGTTGGCAGCCCCACCGACACCGGCATTACCGCTCACTCCACCGTTCGCAGCTCCTCCAACACCAGCGCTAGCTCCAACACTTGCCTTTCCGCCAACGCCCGCGGAACCACCCACTCCAGCAGAGCCGCCAACACCAGCACCGACACCCGCAGAGCCACCCACGCCAGTACCAGCGTTACCATTCACACCACCTCCGACGCCAGCAGTGCCACCGACCCCCGCCGTTCCTCCGACACTGGCAGTACCACCCACACCAGCACCACCGTACCCATTGTCAATGCCAGCGCCACCCGTACCAGCTCCGACGCCAGCATTAACGCCTCCGTAGCCGGTTCCCCGTCCGAACAGCCCAGCACCAACTCCGCCATAGCCGGCACCTCGACCGTATAGACCAGCGCCCACTCCGCCATAGCCGGCACCTCGACCGTACAGCCCAGCACCAACGCCGGCTCCACCGTGAAGACCGGCAGCGCCAGCTCCATATAGTCCTGCGCCGCCGTGCAGACCAGCACCGAGCAGTCCAAACGTCTGAGCGGCCTCCTTCTCAGCGTACGCGCCGTTTGAGAGCGCCACGACGGCGAGGCACAGGGCGGTGATCTTGCTGCTGCTGAACATTTTCTCTGGTTGCTTGCTCTTGGACAGTCTTCGAATGCACACGAGCTGCTTGATGTGAGCTCGAGTGAGGAGAATTGGAAATGAGCTTTGGACATTGCCACCTCGGCGACCTTTTTGGTAGGCACCAGGTTGGCGGTCGACTAGAGCATGTGCAGAAGGCAGGTAAAAGAGAGTTTGCTGTGCGTGCGAATAGGCATACAGACGGCAGGTGCACGGTCTCCTGGACGCTATGATGACCAGCATTTTCAACAAGTATGCGGAGGTCCATATGGGTGATGCCTTTTTCGAGTGCAGTATAATATTACTGTATAATACAAACGCCAAACGCCATGACCCTCCAACACGTGCCTCAAATGACCGCCACGCAGCTGACACGGTCATGACTGTTCTTGACTGGATGCGGCGGCCGGCACAGACGTCGGTCAAGCTGGTCAAAGGTGCAGCCACTATGCGAGAAGTGCGTTCTGAAGTTTTGGTGACAAAAGAGTGCAAGAGGCCATTCTGATACAACTTCAACATCGCGCATACAAAAGCCAGCACTATTCTGAAACGCCGAAATGCTCAAACGCCATTGGTCGGCAAATATTAATATTGCTTTGTAGTGTTTAGTTTGAGGCACTTACCGCCAAGCTCGAAGTGAAGCAGTGAGTATCTATCTATACTCGACAATAATGATAATCATGAGCACATTTATTTTCTTACTACACGACGGTATCAAACGCATCGACAATATTACAGAGATATCACCCACCAGCCACCTCACGCATGTAAGCGAGATGAACTGAGCTGATCAACGCAGCCACGGGAACCATTCAGCATGACACTATCACTTGGTTCACTCGGAGCGGAGCATGCGGTATCCCTTCTGCTGGGTCGAAGCACCCGTGCCGGCAGTTCCGGCAGTCGTGCCCGTAGTTGTGGCAGTCGCGCTTGCCTTGGCCCCGCCGTTCTGAGAAGTCGAGGTGGTAGTTTTGCCGTCCGTCGTTGTGGTAGCTCCACCAGGGCCTGTGGCTGCAGCTCCTCCCACGCCGACAGATCCGCCGACACCACCTCCGACACCGGCATTACCGCTCACTACGCCGTTGGCAGCCCCACCGACACCGGCATTACCGCTCACTCCACCGTTCGCAGCTCCTCCAACACCAGCGCTAGCTCCAACACTTGCCTTTCCGCCAACGCCCGCGGAACCACCCACTCCAGCAGAGCCGCCAACACCAGCACCGACACCCGCAGAGCCACCCACGCCAGTACCAGCGTTACCATTCACACCACCTCCGACGCCAGCAGTGCCACCGACCCCCGCCGTTCCTCCGACACTGGCAGTACCACCCACACCAGCACCACCGTACCCATTGTCAATGCCAGCGCCACCCGTACCAGCTCCGACGCCAGCATTAACGCCTCCGTAGCCGGTTCCCCGTCCGAACAGCCCAGCACCAACTCCGCCATAGCCGGCACCTCGACCGTATAGACCAGCGCCCACTCCGCCATAGCCGGCACCTCGACCGTACAGCCCAGCACCAACGCCGGCTCCACCGTGAAGACCGGCAGCGCCAGCTCCATATAGTCCTGCGCCGCCGTGCAGACCAGCACCGAGCAGTCCAAACGTCTGAGCGGCCTCCTTCTCAGCGTACGCGCCGTTTGAGAGCGCCACGACGGCGAGGCACAGGGCGGTGATCTTGCTGCTGCTGAACATTTTCTCTGGTTGCTTGCTCTTGGACAGTCTTCGAATGCACACGAGCTGCTTGATGTGAGCTCGAGTGAGGAGAATTGGAAATGAGCTTTGGACATTGCCACCTCGGCGACCTTTTTGGTAGGCACCAGGTTGGCGGTCGACTAGAGCATGTGCAGAAGGCAGGTAAAAGAGAGTTTGCTGTGCGTGCGAATAGGCATACAGACGGCAGGTGCACGGTCTCCTGGACGCTATGATGACCAGCATTTTCAACAAGTATGCGGAGGTCCATATGGGTGATGCCTTTTTCGAGTGCAGTATAATATTACTGTATAATACAAACGCCAAACGCCATGACCCTCCAACACGTGCCTCAAATGACCGCCACGCAGCTGACACGGTCATGACTGTTCTTGACTGGATGCGGCGGCCGGCACAGACGTCGGTCAAGCTGGTCAAAGGTGCAGCCACTATGCGAGAAGTGCGTTCTGAAGTTTTGGTGACAAAAGAGTGCAAGAGGCCATTCTGATACAACTTCAACATCGCGCATACAAAAGCCAGCACTATTCTGAAACGCCGAAATGCTCAAACGCCATTGGTCGGCAAATATTAATATTGCTTTGTAGTGTTTAGTTTGAGGCACTTACCGCCAAGCTCGAAGTGAAGCAGTGAGTATCTATCTATACTCGACAATAATGATAATCATGAGCACATTTATTTTCTTACTACACGACGGTATCAAACGCATCGACAATATTACAGAGATATCACCCACCAGCCACCTCACGCATGTAAGCGAGATGAACTGAGCTGATCAACGCAGCCACGGGAACCATTCAGCATGACACTATCACTTGGTTCACTCGGAGCGGAGCATGCGGTATCCCTTCTGCTGGGTCGAAGCACCCGTGCCGGCAGTTCCGGCAGTCGTGCCCGTAGTTGTGGCAGTCGCGCTTGCCTTGGCCCCGCCGTTCTGAGAAGTCGAGGTGGTAGTTTTGCCGTCCGTCGTTGTGGTAGCTCCACCAGGGCCTGTGGCTGCAGCTCCTCCCACGCCGACAGATCCGCCGACACCACCTCCGACACCGGCATTACCGCTCACTACGCCGTTGGCAGCCCCACCGACACCGGCATTACCGCTCACTCCACCGTTCGCAGCTCCTCCAACACCAGCGCTAGCTCCAACACTTGCCTTTCCGCCAACGCCCGCGGAACCACCCACTCCAGCAGAGCCGCCAACACCAGCACCGACACCCGCAGAGCCACCCACGCCAGTACCAGCGTTACCATTCACACCACCTCCGACGCCAGCAGTGCCACCGACCCCCGCCGTTCCTCCGACACTGGCAGTACCACCCACACCAGCACCACCGTACCCATTGTCAATGCCAGCGCCACCCGTACCAGCTCCGACGCCAGCATTAACGCCTCCGTAGCCGGTTCCCCGTCCGAACAGCCCAGCACCAACTCCGCCATAGCCGGCACCTCGACCGTATAGACCAGCGCCCACTCCGCCATAGCCGGCACCTCGACCGTACAGCCCAGCACCAACGCCGGCTCCACCGTGAAGACCGGCAGCGCCAGCTCCATATAGTCCTGCGCCGCCGTGCAGACCAGCACCGAGCAGTCCAAACGTCTGAGCGGCCTCCTTCTCAGCGTACGCGCCGTTTGAGAGCGCCACGACGGCGAGGCACAGGGCGGTGATCTTGCTGCTGCTGAACATTTTCTCTGGTTGCTTGCTCTTGGACAGTCTTCGAATGCACACGAGCTGCTTGATGTGAGCTCGAGTGAGGAGAATTGGAAGTGAGCTTCGGCCCTCAGTGTGAACTTGATGCTGGCTTACACCAGACACGGCTACGCAGTCGACGGACAAGACCTCTGCCTCGAGACACATGATGACCAGCTTGCCATGAGGAATACGGAGACCCACCTGGGTATTTGCTTTACCGTTCGGACACGATATTTCGAGACTCGCCAGTCAGTTGGTCCCATATGAAATATGAGGCATAGCTGTTATTAATAGTACTGCTATAAAAACTCGTACTTACGGCGCACCGTGTCAGCTATGATACTGTATCGATGGGATTTCATAGACAGGTACTGGTTGGAATGTATAGGGAATTATACCATACCCAGTACCACCGACGCCAGCACTCAAGCTCGCTCTAGCACCAAGTGTGCCATAGGTTTGGGCGATCTCGACATGCGCGCTCACTTTGTTTGAGACCGCCGTGCCGACGACGCAAAGAGTGATCAATGTTCTACAGGAAAGCATCGTGGATAGTTGATTCTGGCTTCGCTCTCGTCGTAGCTTGAGAGGATGATTGACAAATGAAAATTGATCTATGCCAACAAGTCCGAAATCAAACCACGGCATTGAGCGAGTTGAAGCAGAGCATCCCTCACATCACATTGAATTGAAGGAGGTTCGCGACGATCGGCAACGATACAGTGGTTTTGCTCGCGCCTGCTGCCGCTACGCCAGTGCTTTAATGGCTTCCAGATATCAATGAAAACTTTGCAATGGCAAAATCCCGCTCTACGACTCGATCAGCAGGTCTGCTCCAACAGATATCCGTCTGCTCAACGGCCGAGCGGCAAGCCAAGTACAATATGCAAGGTGTCGCTGGTGGAGACCGAATGACCGGGCAATACGGACACCAAAACGAGAAAAAAATGCGGATTTGTGGTCTCACGATTTTATACCCGAGTTTGTATTGATGAAGTTGAAGTTGACAGTGTATTGCAACGCCCCATAGATCGCATCAAAAAATAGTAGACCACTGTGCGTCGGCCAGTAACCAGGACAACAGTATTTGCCGAGTTTTGTCCAATTATAATTAGTGTAGTACATATTTTCATCCAATAGAATGCGTTATAAGGCCGGAGCACTATTCCAACTATTCCCACCATATTTAGTTGGAATTTTTCAGGAATATTTATTAGTGAATACAAACTTGCACATAATCGCATATTTTAAAAATACCCTGAAGTCTCTGACTATAGTCGAAGCCAAAGAAGTTTCACTTCAAAGCGCGAAGTGTAAAGCAGAAACAGAGTTGCAGCCATGTCAATTGCATCCCTGGCTCCGGGCAACAGCAAGAAGGCCCGTACCACAGCGGTAAATTCTTTCACCGCGTTCTTGGCCACGGAAGACATGGACCTTCCTGCCGCTTTCCAACTTATAGATGCTGATAAGACGGGTAAAGTGTTGCGTATTATGCTAGACAAGTACGCATTTTCACTAGCTAAATCACAGGAGAAAGTACTAGCTACGAATACCTGTCTAGCATACTACGGCAACGTCAAAAATTGGCTTGTGAATAAGTATCCGCTTCAAGGTGGGTTGGTGAGGCCTCAGCTACAAAAGATTTTGACAGGGCTCGGGAAATACTGCAACAACAGAGAGGACAGCGGTAACGAGAAGAAGGCACCGCCTTGTTCGAAACAGGATTTGGAGGGAATTGTACGATTATTGTATACTTCGGCTTCAACTCACAGCGAATATCTCGATGCTGCACTAGTTGTTATGATGTGGTATCTCTACGGCCGCAGCTCAGACGCAGAGCAAGTAGAGAAGCAGCAGCTGTCGGTCTTGTCAGGTACGAAACTTTCTATCTTAACTGTAAAACGCACTAAAAAGGATAAATAATGTGTAACTAGGCGGTGTTATATTTCTTCGCTTCAAGAGAGTTAAAACGGCTTTGATGCAAGGTATCTCCTTGTTCAAAGACCCGACCAACTTCTTAACGTGTCCACTGTACGCATTGGCTGCAGCCTTGGTCCATGCAAGCCACACCGTGTAAACGAATGTTCCCTCAATTTCTATCTAAGAAGCGCACCTCGGAAAGTGTGCAGGATATAGAGGAACTCACCCTAGTTGAACTCCTTGAAGCTGAAGACGATCCGCAAGCGCTGCACGGGGCAAGCCAGGCTTCAAAGTGTTCCTTTCCTGGCGCACAAGCGTACGTTAACCGACTGCTTGTTAGAGTTCAAGGAATCGCTAAACTACAGAGTATTAGACTTACCGCTGGTCTTACCTCTCACTCCTTTCGCCGTGGAGGGGCTATGCACGCGAACGACGGAAGCGTTGCCGAAAACTGGATAATTGAGAGAGGCGGCTGGCAATTGGATCGGGTGAACAAAGCGTTCGGGTACACGCTTGGCTCGACGCAAGCTGATCAGCAGGTGTCACGGGTTCTCAGCGGCTGGAAGCCAAAGGATGGCGCACGACTTCCCTCTTTAGCAGCGCTGGAAGCACCTATCATCGGGCGCGCCCACAAGCTTCAAGAGCTTCTTTTCTCGAACACTCTGGCTTTTGACGATGACACGCTTAACATTGACGAAGGCGTTGCCGACGTCTTGACTGCGACGCTTCTAATGCACTACCCGGATATGCTGCGTCTGTGTGAAGGAGGACCACTGGTCTTGAAGATGCGGGAAGCAATGGCCGGACGATCAATCGGCGAAGCGGAAGTCTTGGCGTGGAGCTCCAGTATCCGTCGCGTGTTCAGGCCACCTCAGGAGCTGAAGCCTTTGCCCAGTACTACCAGAGGGGATACAGACCAGATCGCAGTATTGCTTGAACACGTGCAGCAGCAAACGGAAAAGATTGAGGTACTCATCCTACAAAACAAACGGCTAGAGGAGCGACTGTTAGCAGTAGAACATCACATGCATGTACCTGGGACCACCACGACACAGGATCCATCAAGTGGTGTCGCATCGTCTTCTTCTGCAGTGAGCCATTCGACAGGTCATGCAACCCCAAAAGTTGCTCGCGCCAAGAAGAAGGGATCGCAATCGTTGGCCGCGATTTGGTTTGAGTGGTTCACGGCTGAACCGCGCGTATATGCTTCGCCTACTGTAAAGAGATAACGCTCTACGAGTTTAGACATATCACAGGCTACATGATGCTGTTCTTACCGACAGGTCTCGCTCTGGATGTCTCCTCTCCAGCTTACAAAGACGAAGTACTGTCACTTGGCAAGAAAGCGCAAAAAAACGCTCTCGGGTTCCTCAAGGCGCACGGATCGTCAGCGGTTGCAGGTGGTACAGCATTGAAGGCACTTCGGCAGCTTCATAATCGGGGTAAACTGGATGAGCAGATCGCGCAGTTCCATGAGCTGGTCGACCACAGCGTCGTCGTAGACCCTACGCCTCCGTCCGCTCTCCCAACCTTCATCCGCCTTCGACCATCTAAATAGCCTGCACAATTCGCATAACGACACATAACAAAGTAAATCAAAGACGATGGCTGGAGTTGAACCAGACAGCAGCAAATACTGCTCCCTTCATCCGGAAGGCGCCGTCACGGGTGAGCTCGTATAGGCTGCTGCCTCAACGACAACTACAGATAGCATATGAGTGTGCTAGACCAGCCAGGAGGCGAGTGGGACAGACCGCAGCTGACGCTGCCCCGGGCTCAACCGCCTCCGGCAGCATGCCCCCCACCCTGCCGGGTCATTTCACATCGCAGGAGTGGTCTTGGTCAGCGACGAGGGTTGGAGCACCAGGCAGTGGGTCCTGGCCAACCGTACGGCGCGCGTAGGGGTCCGGAGGAGGCCTTGGGGTTGCAGGAGAGCCGGCGCTTCACGTGCCATCTTCAGCGCTGCCTCGTTCGCCGCCGTGTTTGGAGAATGGCTGTGGGGCCTGAGAGAGCAGGGATTTATTATAGTAAATGTAGTATGTGTATTCCCGCGGGTCGCGGCTAAGTCCGATTTTCAAACAGACGTTTCTACCGGTATCGGTTGGAGTCCCGGTCGGACAGTTGGAACTTTACGGTATGGAGATGATGCGCTCGATTCTGATGACAACTGGATCGGCGCTGGAGCTGGCGCTACTGGGGTCAACGCAGATGCGGTGTGTCGGTGCTGGAATCGGCGGTGCGAATGCATGGATCGACGGTGATGCTGACGGCGATGTGGGTGTCGACGGAGATGCAGATATGGATACGGATAGCGTCGACGACATTGCAGGTGGTGCCGGTGTTGGTGTTGCTGCTGCTGGGGTCAACGGCAAGCCTGGTGTGACTGGTATGATTGAGGCTGTTGTCGGTGCTGGCGTTGATGGCGGCGTCGATGCCGTAGTAGACGATTACTGATACTATTGCCGACGTCGATACCCAGTCAAGCAAGACGGGGCGCGACGATCACCTCGAAGATTAGCGACGAACAAGTAACGACACCCAAGGAAGGGGTGGGTACTCCTGCGCCGTCGGTTCCGACAGACGCTGCTGGAGCCTCCAACTCGACGACTTCGAGTCTCTCGAAGGACCAAAGCGTTACGCAGAACTGAGTGCGTCGTGTGGTCTAGCTGAATGTGAATATCGTGTCACTTTACGGTAGTGTCATTGCTGTTTGGCTTTCTCTCACGATGCCAGTGTAGTGTCGTAAAAACAAACCTAATGTTTGTTGAAGTTACCTGTTTTTGTAGCTACTAATATCCACTGTTTTCTTAGCTTTGATTCATGAAGAGAGTTGCAACTTTAAGTGAAAAATCTTCCCAGAAGAAGTACACGAAAGTGCTTCGTAGTATATAGCGTACCCCAATAAGCGTGTGCTTGTATCGTAGCGTTGAGTTCTTTTAAGAATCGAGGAGGTCTTTCTCCCTCATTGCACACTGGTAGTGGTAGTCGTGCTGAGTTTTTTGTTATTACTCGTCCGACATCCTTCGACAGATTTCGCTATTAAAAATATTGTAGTAGAAAGCAGCACGCTTTCAGGTGTACTTGTGTGCTATGGAGCCACGATTCGAAAGAAACGGGCGTTGCGAACCGCACGGTCAGTCAGTCTCAAGTGTAATTGTTGTCGGTAATGGAAAACCGCCTTCTCGGCGTCGCATACAGCGGTAAGCGGCATTCGTTTTGGTGCAGTCCAACGACGGTGACTAAAGTACCCTGAGTCAGGATTTGACTACAGTATAGATCTGTGTATTTGTTATAAGCAAATAAATAATATTAAAAACACGTTTTTAAACATTTTTTATGGCATCACTTGGTTAAAAAAAAACGATTCCAGGTCTACCTTGAACCAAAAGCACTGGTACGCCAGCCACGCCTGGACGTCAATCTGGTTGGTGTGCGCTGCTCCAGCAGCCTGCTTGCCGATGCATCATTACACGGGACAAGTCTAGAGCTGCCCCACAACAGTTAACGCACTATGGCAAAGAAACGAGGGCCACTTTGTGATCATTTCGATGACCACCAGCCGGTAACTACAAGACCAAACGGGCGAAGTACAAGCATCAACCTCTGCTACGGCTTCCAACATGGACAACCACCTTGCCTCCTGCCCTACGCTCGTGACTGTGATTGGCCGTATAACAGCTCAAGAAACACTTGAGTGCCGCTCCGACGGCAGCACCTGCCCATCGATTGTGGAGAGATTAAGGCCAAGAAGTACCCCAGTATCAACGCCAAGTGATGGATGAAGCATTCGCTTCGGGTGTTCATCGATCAGGAACCTCTAGGCTACAGGGTATGCCTGAGCACACCTCCTCCCAGTCCTCGAAGGTGACTGAGTTTGAACTACATACACTACCTGCATTTAACACAAAACATATACGTTTTATTTCATTATCTTCGCTAGATTATTTATCAATAGATTTGACAGCATGCGCTCCGTCATGTACTCGAACATCCTGTAGTATTCTACGCACTCGGCCGCACCTCACGTAAGCATGTTCAAGACCAGACCGAAAAATGCATAGATCACTTCACCAATCATGCCACATAACGTAGCTGGGTTTGTTTTTACGACACTACACTGGCATCGTGAGAGAAAGCCAAACAGCAATGACACTACCGTAAAGTGACACGATATTCACATTCAGCTAGACCACACGACGCACTCAGTTCTGCGTAACGCTTTGGTCCTTCGAGAGAC
Source organism: Phytophthora cactorum (assembly GCA_016864655.1). Classification (NCBI taxonomy): domain Eukaryota; phylum Oomycota; class Peronosporomycetes; order Peronosporales; family Peronosporaceae; genus Phytophthora; species Phytophthora cactorum. The sequence goes on from NHQK01000043.1 coordinate 334,664, forward strand.
TCGAAGTCGTCGAGTTGGAGGCTCCAGCAGCGTCTGTCGGAACCGACGGCGCAGGAGTACCCACCCCTTCCTTGGGTGTCGTTACTTGTTCGTCGCTAATCTTCGAGGTGATCGTCGCGCCCCGTCTTGCTTGACTGGGTATCGACGTCGGCAATAGTATCAGTAATCGTCTACTACGGCATCGACGCCGCCATCAACGCCAGCACCGACAACAGCCTCAATCATACCAGTCACACCAGGCTTGCCGTTGACCCCAGCAGCAGCAACACCAACACCGGCACCACCTGCAACGTCGTCGACGCTATCCGTATCCATATCTGCATCTCCGTCGACACCCACATCGCCGTCAGCATCACCGTCGATCCATGCATTCGCACCGCCGATTCCAGCACCGACACACCGCATCTGCGTTGACCCCAGTAGCGCCAGCTCCAGTGCCGATCCAGTTGTCATCAGAATCGAGCGCATCATCTCCATACCGTAAAGTTCCAACTGTCCGACCGGGACTCCAACCGATACCGGTAGAAACGTCTGTTTGAAAATCGGACTTAGCCGCGACCCGCGGGAATACACATACTACATTTACTATAATAAATCCCTGCTCTCTCAGGCCCCACAGCCATTCTCCAAACACGGCGGCGAACGAGGCAGCGCTGAAGATGGCACGTGAAGCGCCGGCTCTCCTGCAACCCCAAGGCCTCCTCCGGACCCCTACGCGCGCCGTACGGTTGGCCAGGACCCACTGCCTGGTGCTCCAACCCTCGTCGCTGACCAAGACCACTCCTGCGATGTGAAATGACCCGGCAGGGTGGGGGGCATGCTGCCGGAGGCGGTTGAGCCCGGGGCAGCGTCAGCTGCGGTCTGTCCCACTCGCCTCCTGGCTGGTCTAGCACACTCATATGCTATCTGTAGTTGTCGTTGAGGCAGCAGCCTATACGAGCTCACCCGTGACGGCGCCTTCCGGATGAAGGGAGCAGTATTTGCTGCTGTCTGGTTCAACTCCAGCCATCGTCTTTGATTTACTTTGTTATGTGTCGTTATGCGAATTGTGCAGGCTATTTAGATGGTCGAAGGCGGATGAAGGTTGGGAGAGCGGACGGAGGCGTAGGGTCTACGACGACGCTGTGGTCGACCAGCTCATGGAACTGCGCGATCTGCTCATCCAGTTTACCCCGATTATGAAGCTGCCGAAGTGCCTTCAATGCTGTACCACCTGCAACCGCTGACGATCCGTGCGCCTTGAGGAACCCGAGAGCGTTTTTTTGCGCTTTCTTGCCAAGTGACAGTACTTCGTCTTTGTAAGCTGGAGAGGAGACATCCAGAGCGAGACCTGTCGGTAAGAACAGCATCATGTAGCCTGTGATATGTCTAAACTCGTAGAGCGTTATCTCTTTACAGTAGGCGAAGCATATACGCGCGGTTCAGCCGTGAACCACTCAAACCAAATCGCGGCCAACGATTGCGATCCCTTCTTCTTGGCGCGAGCAACTTTTGGGGTTGCATGACCTGTCGAATGGCTCACTGCAGAAGAAGACGATGCGACACCACTTGATGGATCCTGTGTCGTGGTGGTCCCAGGTACATGCATGTGATGTTCTACTGCTAACAGTCGCTCCTCTAGCCGTTTGTTTTGTAGGATGAGTACCTCAATCTTTTCCGTTTGCTGCTGCACGTGTTCAAGCAATACTGCGATCTGGTCTGTATCCCCTCTGGTAGTACTGGGCAAAGGCTTCAGCTCCTGAGGTGGCCTGAACACGCGACGGATACTGGAGCTCCACGCCAAGACTTCCGCTTCGCCGATTGATCGTCCGGCCATTGCTTCCCGCATCTTCAAGACCAGTGGTCCTCCTTCACACAGACGCAGCATATCCGGGTAGTGCATTAGAAGCGTCGCAGTCAAGACGTCGGCAACGCCTTCGTCAATGTTAAGCGTGTCATCGTCAAAAGCCAGAGTGTTCGAGAAAAGAAGCTCTTGAAGCTTGTGGGCGCGCCCGATGATAGGTGCTTCCAGCGCTGCTAAAGAGGGAAGTCGTGCGCCATCCTTTGGCTTCCAGCCGCTGAGAACCCGTGACACCTGCTGATCAGCTTGCGTCGAGCCAAGCGTGTACCCGAACGCTTTGTTCACCCGATCCAATTGCCAGCCGCCTCTCTCAATTATCCAGTTTTCGGCAACGCTTCCGTCGTTCGCGTGCATAGCCCCTCCACGGCGAAAGGAGTGAGAGGTAAGACCAGCGGTAAGTCTAATACTCTGTAGTTTAGCGATTCCTTGAACTCTAACAAGCAGTCGGTTAACGTACGCTTGTGCGCCAGGAAAGGAACACTTTGAAGCCTGGCTTGCCCCGTGCAGCGCTTGCGGATCGTCTTCAGCTTCAAGGAGTTCAACTAGGGTGAGTTCCTCTATATCCTGCACACTTTCCGAGGTGCGCTTCTTAGATAGAAATTGAGGGAACATTCGTTTACACGGTGTGGCTTGCATGACCAAGGCTGCAGCCAATGCGTACAGTGGACACGTTAAGAAGTTGGTCGGGTCTTTGAACAAGGAGATACCTTGCATCAAAGCCGTTTTAACTCTCTTGAAGCGAAGAAATATAACACCGCCTAGTTACACATTATTTATCCTTTTTAGTGCGTTTTACAGTTAAGATAGAAAGTTTCGTACCTGACAAGACCGACAGCTGCTGCTTCTCTACTTGCTCTGCGTCTGAGCTGCGGCCGTAGAGATACCACATCATAACAACTAGTGCAGCATCGAGATATTCGCTGTGAGTTGAAGCCGAAGTATACAATAATCGTACAATTCCCTCCAAATCCTGTTTCGAACAAGGCGGTGCCTTCTTCTCGTTACCGCTGTCCTCTCTGTTGTTGCAGTATTTCCCGAGCCCTGTCAAAATCTTTTGTAGCTGAGGCCTCACCAACCCACCTTGAAGCGGATACTTATTCACAAGCCAATTTTTGACGTTGCCGTAGTATGCTAGACAGGTATTCGTAGCTAGTACTTTCTCCTGTGATTTAGCTAGTGAAAATGCGTACTTGTCTAGCATAATACGCAACACTTTACCCGTCTTATCAGCATCTATAAGTTGGAAAGCGGCAGGAAGGTCCATGTCTTCCGTGGCCAAGAACGCGGTGAAAGAATTTACCGCTGTGGTACGGGCCTTCTTGCTGTTGCCCGGAGCCAGGGATGCAATTGACATGGCTGCAACTCTGTTTCTGCTTTACACTTCGCGCTTTGAAGTGAAACTTCTTTGGCTTCGACTATAGTCAGAGACTTCAGGGTATTTTTAAAATATGCGATTATGTGCAAGTTTGTATTCACTAATAAATATTCCTGAAAAATTCCAACTAAATATGGTGGGAATAGTTGGAATAGTGCTCCGGCCTTATAACGCATTCTATTGGATGAAAATATGTACTACACTAATTATAATTGGACAAAACTCGGCAAATACTGTTGTCCTGGTTACTGGCCGACGCACAGTGGTCTACTATTTTTTGATGCGATCTATGGGGCGTTGCAATACACTGTCAACTTCAACTTCATCAATACAAACTCGGGTATAAAATCGTGAGACCACAAATCCGCATTTTTTTCTCGTTTTGGTGTCCGTATTGCCCGGTCATTCGGTCTCCACCAGCGACACCTTGCATATTGTACTTGGCTTGCCGCTCGGCCGTTGAGCAGACGGATATCTGTTGGAGCAGACCTGCTGATCGAGTCGTAGAGCGGGATTTTGCCATTGCAAAGTTTTCATTGATATCTGGAAGCCATTAAAGCACTGGCGTAGCGGCAGCAGGCGCGAGCAAAACCACTGTATCGTTGCCGATCGTCGCGAACCTCCTTCAATTCAATGTGATGTGAGGGATGCTCTGCTTCAACTCGCTCAATGCCGTGGTTTGATTTCGGACTTGTTGGCATAGATCAATTTTCATTTGTCAATCATCCTCTCAAGCTACGACGAGAGCGAAGCCAGAATCAACTATCCACGATGCTTTCCTGTAGAACATTGATCACTCTTTGCGTCGTCGGCACGGCGGTCTCAAACAAAGTGAGCGCGCATGTCGAGATCGCCCAAACCTATGGCACACTTGGTGCTAGAGCGAGCTTGAGTGCTGGCGTCGGTGGTACTGGGTATGGTATAATTCCCTATACATTCCAACCAGTACCTGTCTATGAAATCCCATCGATACAGTATCATAGCTGACACGGTGCGCCGTAAGTACGAGTTTTTATAGCAGTACTATTAATAACAGCTATGCCTCATATTTCATATGGGACCAACTGACTGGCGAGTCTCGAAAAATATCGTGTCCGAACGGTAAAGCAAATACCCAGGTGGGTCTCCGTATTCCTCATGGCAAGCTGGTCATCATGTGTCTCGAGGCAGAGGTCTTGTCCGTCGACTGCGTAGCCGTGTCTGGTGTAAGCCAGCATCAAGTTCACACTGAGGGCCGAAGCTCACTTCCAATTCTCCTCACTCGAGCTCACATCAAGCAGCTCGTGTGCATTCGAAGACTGTCCAAGAGCAAGCAACCAGAGAAAATGTTCAGCAGCAGCAAGATCACCGCCCTGTGCCTCGCCGTCGTGGCGCTCTCAAACGGCGCGTACGCTGAGAAGGAGGCCGCTCAGACGTTTGGACTGCTCGGTGCTGGTCTGCACGGCGGCGCAGGACTATATGGCGCTGGCGCTGCCGGTCTTCACGGTGGAGCCGGCGTTGGTGCTGGGCTGTACGACGAGATTTTGCAAGAAATGCTTATGGTTTACTCTGCGCACTTCGGGGGACTAGATCATCTGCTACTTACGCTGGGAATTCATTTTTTTTATAGACTTGTTCATGTGATCTGCGTGCCGTTGCAGCTTCGTCCTTAAATGCCAGCTCCATTCTGCTAGCGCACGCCAAGAAAAAGATAGATATTTAAGATATTACTCAGGCACTTTTTCTTCTTCATCTGTTCAGTTATCCAGCTGCATGCCCTTCATGTCAGCGACTTCTTCTACATACTCCCCCTATTTAATGCAGGACTGTGGTTCATTGATGACATTGTACTAGCGTATTGGAGCAATTAAGCAGCCTTCAAATCACGCCTTGCTACTAGTTATTACCACGGAAGCTCGGCCGCTGGGATCTGCGGGTCCAAGTTGAAAAACTTGCCCGTGCTCTCGGAGCTCAACTTGGAGACGAAGCTGGCCATGGCCGCTACACTGTCGGCAGGTTTCAGTGTAGCCTTGCCCTGGGTCATGTCCGTGTCCACGTATCCAGGGTGCACAGATACGACCACGATGTTGTTCGCACTCAGTTCGACTGCCAGTGCGCGAGTGATCATATTGAGGGCCGCCTTGGACGACCCGTATCCGTACAAGGCATCCTTGAACATGGCCGCAGTTTCGTTTGTGATGCTGCCGATGCTGCCCACGACGGAGGATAGCTGAACAACATGGGCGACGCCATGGGCCGTTGACGCAAGCTGCAGATTGGGTAGCAGCGAGCGCGTCACGAGGAATGGTCCGATAGTGTTCACTTCGAACTGGCGCAATAATGCAGCCTTGGTGATAGACTTAAAATCGCCAGGGAGACCGATTCCAGCGTTGTTGATGAGCAGGTCAATGGGCTGGCCCTCCAGCTGGCGAGCCGCCTCAATGATGGTGTCTTCGTCGCCCGTGTCCATCGTGACAATCTTTAACGGGCCAAGCGCACTCAACTAGACGGACAGAACAGAGTACCAGAAAAGGTGAACAATAAATGCATCAATACTCCAAAACACTAGTTTCCGTCGACGATGTGTCCCTTACCTTTTCCGTGCTGCTGTCGGCGCGTGCCGTGCCGATGACGTTCCAGCCGGCCTTGGTGTATTGCTCAGCGAAAGCGAGGCCGATACCGCGCGTGCTGCCGGTGATGAGGACGGTCTTCTTGGAGGAATCCATGGGCGATCGCGGAATGATGAGCTGTGTGGGGTTCGAGAGCTTTTTCGAAAGTGAGGTCCCCTCGACTCAGAGGGACCAAGCGTAGTGAAGATAATGTATTGTGGAAACCAACCCAGATGTCCAATTTATTTGCTAATCGACTGATTTTAAGCGCTAATAAGACCGATTATATATATATATATATATATATAAACGGACTGCAAGTTGTTTTTAGAGGTTAGTTATCTAAATTGGAGTCCGTTTTAAAATAGCCCATCTTGTTTATATAAACATAGATTTCTCCGAATGCCCCATGCAAGCCTAGACGACACACGCTTGTGTAGCAGTTAAAGTTGGTGAGTTTGGTCACACTAGCAGAACCAGTGTACCTGTTGCGGATGCAGAGTTCGAGTTTGATGAAGGGCGAGATAACTTTGAGAGGGTGTATTCATTAGCTGACGGAATGGTAAGCTCGGCCCTGGCAAAGTACACTACGAAGACAACTCGGCCCGACATGAAGCTATACCTGACGCTAAGTCAGCATGCAAAGCAAGCGCAGTTCATGGCGCTGACTAGCGAAACGTGGCCTGGAATGCTGGCCCAAGCCCGGACCAACTACCACAAGCAGAAGACGTTCGATGGTCCATTCGTCGTGCATCTTCTCATGTATGCTGCAAAGAAGTACGCCAAGGCATTCGTCGTGCGACTAGAGAGTGCTACCGGAGAGTGGGACTTTTCGACAAATGCAACACTTGGATGCAATGAGTGCCTCGCGCCACGAGGGCGATCGTGAAGAGGGGGTCTATCGCACGTTAACGGTAAGCCTAAACGGTTCGAAGGACATGCAGCTCACTTTTAATATTGAAGAGCTTCGAGCAGTACTCCAGTTGCCAAACTACAGTCTAATCACCGAAGGGCTGTTTTCAAACTTTCAGCTACCACGGGAGCCTGCAGTGAACATAGAAGATATTAATCATTTGAGCAACTAGCGAAGAGGCTAGGTAATGTATAATGCATGCAAATATTTTTTTCTCTCGCTTCGCTCGTGCAAACCGTCCACCCACCCACCCCACGCTCCTCCCTCTGCCTCCCCTCGGCTACACGTCTAAATCTTGTTCGAACACTTCGTCGCGTAGTCCAGAGTCCCCGTATCCGCAATGTCGAAACAGATTGATGCCTATCTCCTCTTGCTTTGTGCACTCAATCATTGCAAAATTAAGCACTTTCTCGGGGGTACATCGGAAACGCAAGGTTTGCGTGTCGTGAAAGCCATCGCTTCAGTTGACCGAACGTGACCTCAATCGGGTTAAACTGAGGACAATATGGTGGCAGGAACAGTAGAACAGCCCCGACAAAGTGGACAGCGTCCTCAAGCTCCGAATACATGTATATACAGGCGTTATTCATCACTACAATTGACCGTGGAAGCGGCTACGGGTTTAATCGCGGCAGCACCGCCTCAACAAACGCTCGATGGAAATCCAGCCTTGTAAATGTGCCACGAGTTGTACGCCACCCCACAAATCCACTAACGTCGCAGGCTGCAAGGATTGACACTCGTTCTCCACGCGCAAATGGAGTCCGAACTATAGCCCTCTTCCCTCGTTTACCCACGCATACCGACGCACGCAGTCGAGACCGTTCTTCGACGTCTCGTCGAAAAGATAAACTGCTCCGGGTAGCTGTACCAACTCCGCATCTTCGCCACGAGCGCCTCGATTTCACGAGGAACCGCTTCTCGAGCGCGGCGCTCTATCACCTTTCTGCTGAACCCAAGGTTGAACTTTAAAAGCCGCAGTATACTCGATGCTGACAGTCCTGCTGGACCGGTGCCAAATCGTGCACGGAGTTCAACCTGAAGTTCTTCAATGTAAAAACAAGGATGTTCTTTCACGTAGCAACCAACGAATGACAGCAGTTCAGGGCCGTACGTCTTCTTCTTCCCGCACTTGTCTGGAATAACGTGACCGCTTGACTTGAAGTACTTACACCACCGTCTAACAGTACGCCCCGGGACACCGAAGATGCGACCAACTTGCTCGCACGCAATGCTGTAGGGGTAGTGAAGAGTAATTGCTCTCCAGCGGAAATCAGCGGAGTACATTAGAGAAAAACCCGAACTGAAACTAACTGACTCTTTACGAGCCCTCTTTACCGCTTCCTCTTATTTAAAAATGCTAATCCCGATTAATACTCCAATTTATGACCACAACTCGCACTATTTAAAATGACTACGTAACCCCTATCTCAATGAAAAGCGAACGGACAAAGTGATTGGTGATCACAATACACGATCTTGAATTCATACCTAAACGATTTGCACAAAACAAGTGCAATCTTCAAAAACGCGTTTTCCAAAAAAGCGCACACGACTTTCCGTCCACCATAGTAAAACAGACTCAAAAGTGAACGGAAAGCGTGTGCGCTTTTTTCGGAATACTTTTTTGTTTTCAAGTTCAGCTTTGACTCAAAGCGTATGAATAATAGTCCATACGCTTTGCGTCAACGTTTGAATTCATCCGTCAACCGTCAAAACGCCTAAAAACATTTAAACATGCGCTACGACCAGCCGCCCAATGACTCGCGCCCCAGGCTCTATGCGCAGCCCCCCGGGGACTACAACCAGCTCATGCACCCGCATCACAGTGCCGTCAAGTATGATCCCGGCGCGCCGTTCTACCCGCCGCCGGCCGCGCTGCACGTGTCGTCGGACTATCAGCCTCCCGCCAGCAGCCCGGCGTCGTCCGCGCACAGCAGCGCCAAGCGTTCGCGCGAGGAGCTGAATATGAAGGAGAAGGAGCGCATGTTCAAGCTGAACGAGCGCATTAACCAGCTCAAGACGCTGCTGGACGAGGCTGGTGTACAGACCAAGAAGAACAAACAGTCCATCCTGGACAACACGTCGCACTACATTGAGATGCTGCGTGGGGACCTGGTAATCGCTCAGCAGAAGGCGGAGCGCGCCGAGAAACAGGCCGAGGCCTTCCGTACCCAGACGCACAGGGGTAAAGGCGCAGTTGACAAGGCAGTGAGCGGCGTTTTCGAGAAGACTACGACGCCTCGAGTGGTTGTGGACATGGGCATGAAGACCGTTATGTTCAACACTGCCTTCGTCAAGTATACGGGGCTCTCAGAGCTCGCGCTGACGAAGAAGAAGACGCTGCGGCCGTACATCTGTGCGGACCAGGAGAAATTAGAAGCCATTATGACGAAGCTCCGTGAGACGAAGCAGTCCGTGAGTGCGCTCGTGAAAGCATCTGCTACGGGCAAGGACGAAGTGGCTGTGAACTTGATCGCAGCGGTCGTGACGGATGATACGGGCAAGGCTGCGAATGTCGAGTTCAGTCTGATCCCAATGGACACGCAACAACTACCGCAACAGCGACCAAAGCGGCAGAAAACGAAAGCCGACAATGACGGAAAAGGTTCGACCGCAAAGGGCAACAAGACCAAGGACCAATCTGCTATTTACGTGCAGCTGTAAACGCAAATGCCACCAACTGTTGCGTCATCTCAATGGCTCTTTTCATATCGTTGGCAAGATGCGAAAGCTACGAAAAGTCACAAACTTCATCGAGAACAAGAAATGGATTTTCATATGCATATCGTTGCTGCAATGTAATTTATTGCCAGCCACCAGGTTTTACGCTACTTGTCCTAAGGCTTAGGCTGATACGCCGGGAAGTCGTTGTAGCCCTTGCCGCCTAGTGTCGAGTTGTAGTACACCTCGTGTCCAGCCTCTGGCTCCAGGGGCCAGTCGTTCTGGAAGCGCTCGGCCAGGTCAGGGTTCGAGATGTACAGCCGTCCGAAACCCACCATGTCCACCGTTCCGGTACGAATCGCTCCTTCAGCGCGGTCGCGAGTGTAGTTGTTGTTGGCCATGACGATGCCCTTGAACGCCGTCTTGGCGTCGAACGCAGTGGTGAGACGGCACTTGTCCGTGTAGCCGAAGCCGAAGCCGTCCAGGATGGCGAGGTAGCCCAGACCATACGTGCTCAGACGCTCCATCGTGTACTTGAACATCTCGTAGTTGTCCTCGCTGCCCATGCCAGCGAAAGCACCATTAGGAGCAAGACGAACACCAATACGGTGCGATGGCACGGCTGTCTTGACGGCCTCCACGATCTCCATCAGAAGACGCGCGCGATTCTCGAACGAGCCGCCGTACTTGTCCGTGCGCTTGTTAGTGGCCGACTGCAGGAACTGGTCGATCAGGTAGCCGTTGGCTCCGTGGATCTCCACGCCGTCGAATCCCGCCTTCAGTGCCAACTCAGCACCGTGACGGTACGACTCTACCACACCGGGGATCTCGTCCGTCTCGAGAGCACGCGGCGTCTCGTAGTCCTGCGACTCGTAGTTCGCATCACGCGTGTGACCACGCTCAAGACGCAGCGCCGACGCTGACACGATCTCGCCCTTCGGATTAAAGCTCGAGTGGCTCTGGCGACCCATGTGCCACATCTGCAAGAAGATCTTGCCGCCCTTCTTGTGCACCCGCTCGGTCACGCGCTTCCAGCCTTCCACGTGGGCGTCCGTGTAACACGCGGCAGCATTATACCAACCGTAGCCTTGCTCGGAGATGGCGGTGGCCTCGGTGATGATCAGACCAGCACCCGCGCGCTGCTCGTAGTAAATCTCGTTGTTTTCCGAAGGCACGCGATCAGCATTGGCACGACCACGACTGAGCGGGCCGAACACGATGCGGTTCTTGAGCTCGAGATCGTCGCCGAGCTTGAGCGGCGTGAAGAGCTTGTAGTCAGCGGTGACGGCGGCCATTGTTGCAGATCGGATGGTTGTGCTAGAGCTGGCAAAATTGAGGAGTGAGCGCTGTTTGACTTGCCTGGACATGCGCACAGATCTTGAGGGAAACCATCAATCAGTGTGTCCTCGACGGCGTTGGCGTATGCAATAGTGTCGACGAATCAGTCGTCCCTTTTTCGCCTCCTAAAATTAGGTCTGAGGGAAAGGTATTAATAATATTTTAAAAATAAATACAGCAATTTATTTCTTAAAATGATTTTTTAAAATACCATTTAAAAAAAGGTTATCAGTCCGCGACACCGCTCTGGCAGAACGGATACTAGAAGCAATTTTACCGAGGTTGCAATTTTCCTGATAAAATCGCCAACGGTTATTTTGGTAATACATCATAATATCCAGTCTGCTGTACAATAAACTCCAACCGAGTTAGATAAGCAGATTCTACAACCGTCGGAGCCGCTGCGTGGCATGCTTGACTGCCTCTAGGCCGGAATGATGTTTGAGTGCTTATTGTGTCATCCTTTTTCAATTGTTTACGTCGAGTGGTCAGACTCCCAACATGGCAATCAACCACTCGTGATTGTTTTGGTCGAGACTAAATGACAGTAATATACTTCAAATTGTGTGCTGACAGGTGATTCTCTCCTCAATGAGCCCCACCAGAATTGAGTTATGCTCGACAGTGTTCTCGTCTCTTGCGGCCGAGTTTCCGCCGTAAGCTGTCCACCTCACTTTTCAAAACACTTTCAGCTTCTCAAGCTCCCCAAGAAACCACCCCACCCACTCTTCTCACCCTCGTTTCAATCATGGCCTCCACCAAGAAGACCGTTCTCATCATCGGCAGCACGCGCGGCATCGGTCTTGCCTTTGTCGAGCACTACACCAAGGCTGGCTGGAACGTCATCGGAACAGCTCGCGCCAACAGCAACACGGAAAAGGTAGGACGCATCGTCGTGATATGTTGGCCTCCTTGGTGCTATGCTTACCATTGCTTTTGTTCTGCTCTATATGCAGCTGAAAGCGCTTGCTCCGTTCAAGACCATCGCTATGGATACGAGTGACGAGACTTCCATCCTCGAGGCAGCTCGTCAGCTGGAGGGTCAGCCCATCGACCTGCTCATCAACAACGCCGGTATTGGTATCCCCTGCGAGCTCGAGACTGGCACCAAGGACGCGCTCATGAACCAGTTCGAGGTGAACGCCGTCGGACCCTTCCTCGTGACGCGTGCATTGCTACCCAACCTGCAGCTCGCGGCAAAGGCCAACGGAGGCGCCTCCGTCGTGCAGCTCTCGTCTTTGCTCGGGAGCATCGGCAGCTACACAAATGACACTGTGGACTCATTCAAGCGGGCTGGCTTCGGCTACGGCTACTCGTCCTCCAAGGCTGCGCTCAACATGATCACTAGGTCGCTTGCGTTCGACCTGCGCTCTAGTGGCATCGTGGTCGGGTCGGTGCACCCTGGATACGTGGACACGGACTTGACCCAGGGCAAGGCCACACTGAAACCAACGGACAGTGTGGCGGCCATGACGGACCTCATTGCCAAGCTGAACCCTGAAAGCACGGGCAAGTTCTTCAAGCCGGACCCCGTGACGGAGCTTCCGTGGTAACTTCCCACTGCTAAAAGACAGCACAAACAAGACAGCTCGACTGTGGCTGTTCCGAGACCAGTGAAGCAAGTGCCCTCGAAGTTTTACTTTGTTTTCGGACATTTAACAAATCTTCTCATTGCTTCAAAATGAACGAGTTCCCGGTTATATTTTTTTGTTTGTTCTTCTCTGTCCTATACCCAAAGCTGATCGTAATGTAGCTTTTGCAATCAGCCAGTAGCTTGACTTCCATGATTGGAACTATTTAAAATGGATCCGTTATTTAGCGTAAAATACAACAAATGAAAACACAAGGGGGAAGCTCTCCTAAATCAAAACTGCATGGCATCAGCAGCACTACAGTACTTTGTGTGCATACATGACATGCGTTTACATTGTACAATCGCTGCGATTAATTTCCTTTATTGAACCTTTCTGTTGAGCTATCCAGTCCTGTCTAACCCCCGATGGGCCAACAACTACTTTGAAGTATGAAGGCGGTCTTGGGGAGGAGGAGGGGGGTCTGGAAGACATCATTCTAGCCCTTCTATGCGACTGCTGGGTACGTTACCAAAAGGCTTGACCCGTTATGACATTATTTCAATTATACGGACGTACATGTATTCCCCCCCCCAATTTAAACAGTTTAGCAATGCTCCAAGAACATAACACATTCTGTTTTTTACGCACACCCGGAAGCGAACTAATCGACAACTATTGCTAGACGGAGTTGGAAACGAGCTGACATGTGAGTAGTAGCAAATGACAGTATGGCCTCTAGACAATAGTAACATGTAGCGATTCGAACTAACTGTTAGTTGGTGTCTAGTAAAATCGACTAGAATATCGATGGAGTACAGTACCCCCAGTTTCGAAGAATCCTCTGTAGCAACAAAGGTTTTGTGCCTGGTGTAATTTGTAAACAATATAAGAGCTAACTGAGAAGTCCAGATTGAGTTAGATTCGAAAATGGAAATTAGATTTTGTTCGGTAACTTTTGTATTTTCAATCGGCATTGAAAAAATTACATGTACTGTTTCGGTCGAATACTTTGCAGTTTTGGAGGTACAGTAATCTGCCTCAACGAAGAACACATTACCTGTTTACAATTTTCAAGATAAATGCGACATTACAGGTAACGATTTTATGTGGCTAGCGATTTACCACAAATTAGACCATATAACATGCGGAAGGTTATCAATTTTGGGGTGGTCTTTATTGAGGCAGATTATGTATGTAATAAGAAAAAATAAAAGTGGGTAGTATGCAATTTAATTCATTATTAGTGCACCCTAAACTGTAACCAGGGCACGAGTGGCTTTTAGAACACCAACATTTTTTTAGAAACCATCTCAATTGTTATTTTTGCGGTTGTTTTACGTTCTCAATCGGTTACTTTTGCGACGTCGGCTAGTCACTAGTAACGAGGGTAACCACACAAAGCTACCCGATACAATTGGTAGTGCTTTCACGTGCCTGATTCAAAATTCAAAAGTAACCGAGTAAAAAAATCCACCCCTCGAGAATTCATGTTAAAAACAAGTCTTCCATACTCTTGTTAAGGCTGACCTCGTCTGCCGCTCATTTCTGCATCGTACGCGTCTCGTTCCGGTAGCTAGCACAAGCCTTTCAGGTCTCTAGTTTCTCCAGCCGCGGAAAGATCCCTCAATACTTCTCGAAAAACTGCTGCAGGTAGTAACCTTCGTTTTTCGTCAGTGTCTTAGGCTGGGGGTATTTTTTTTAGTGTTTGTGGATTGACTCCCTTCCCCTCCAGCACTTGCATTTTGGGCACCAGGTCGTCCAGTACTTTACGGTGGATATCCGTCGCTTCCTCTGGGGTTTCGCCCTTGATAAGCGCTGCTGCCTTGGCATCAACATCGTCGACCTTACTGGGCATAGGTCTTAGAGTTTAGGCGCTGGTCAGCGCTGGCAACACAACGCACCTCAAACTTATTATTAAAAAAAACATCGTCGACCTTGTTGAGCATCGCCATGAATCCAGCCAGCCCCTCTCGGAATGGCTCTTTCTTCGTTGTTCGAGTCTTGATCCAGTTCGCTATCATGTTTTCTAAAACGCCGCTGGGTGTCGAAGTTGGCCGTCGAGTGTTCGAGGTTGGTGGAAGTGTTCGTGGAGAGCGTGACAAGATCCACAGCGTCGGTAGTCGAGGTACCACTCAAGCTAGCGAGAACAGTGGCTGTAACAGCCAGTAGGATTGTTCAGTAAATGACAACCATGTTAAAAAAAGAAGCAGGATTGTACTCACACGCATAATAGATCGTAATCAGCTGATGTGGTGTTCGAAGAGCAAATTAGAGAGTGAGTCTGAATAAGCCGAATGGCCGGTCAAACTCATAGTTCATATCTCGCGTCCAATCATGGCGAGCATTTTGTGTTTTTCTTTGCCAGGAGGGTGTGTCAATCGCGCCAGAGCCGGCTAATCAAACTTCCAGATGTGGTGCTGTTGTTCCGTACACAATGCACTCGTAAAAAGAATGCAGCATTAGAAATTCTGCATTTGCTGATATCGAGCGTTTCTCACTGCGTTTGGTCTTTTTACGCTTTTGACCAATCCTACGAAACGTTACCTTGGTATGTTCAAGTATTTACGACTAGTTTTGTTTACAGGCCCTAAACACTCTTTTTATGGAAATTATATCCACTAATCTACCCTCAACATTGTATCAAATAGTTTCTGAATAATAATTTCTCAAAACGGTAGGTGCCGTTCTAGAATTGGTTTAATTATACTGACGTATTTTGTCTTTTCGCCTATAAGCATTTACAAAGTCGTGCTTAGCCTGATGGGGCTCTCATACTTAGCAAAAGCTGCACCTACGTGTATGTTACTATCCAGCTACCCTGCACACACGGAATAATGTGGAAGCTACATAAATATTATTCCAACATATATTAGGAGGAGTCGAACCTGTTTTTAAAATGGCTTCTATTTTCGACCAAATTTATATTAGGAAATCAGCCCCCCACCTTACTTTTCTAATGCATAAAATACGCTACTTATTTTGACTACAGGCCTCTGATTGCCAGTTACAAAACGGTTATTTCCCGAGCACCGTTTTGCAAATTTCTATTATTAACCCTTCCGTGGTACAAGGGCGCCCTTTGCGCCGAAAACATTCGTAAACATTCAAGCATACTTTATTCAAATAAGATACGTGTATCAGATTGCATCATGTTATCTTCAATGATTTGTTACAAGAAATAGTCCAGAACGAGTACCGTGAATTTGTAAAAAGGTGCAAAATGCGCCCTTTTAGAAATAAATGTCTTAGTATAAATTACAAAATATGCTTGCGAAAGAGTTAAGACCAAATAACACGTTTGTTTCATGGTTCGGCTCTCCCTAATGTATGAGGAACATCCAATAATTTGAAGAGTTTGTATGCATAAAAATTCTCTAGTATGGGCTATGATGTACTGTTATTTGTGCTACTTTAATAACATGCAGTACAACTATAAACATGGCGCACAGCTTTTGCTAACTTTCAGAGCTTCTTCGGGAGAAAACCTTTCTCGATAATTGCTATCAGTAGTACTTGTTTACGAAAATGCTTGCGGTAATTAAATTTGTTTTTGAAGATGATATAAACTCGGGGAGATTACAGAGCTTCGTCATGAGAAACATAACTTTGATCTGGATAATTCCTATCAGTAGCCTATGGTTAAGAGAATGGTTGCTGTAATCAGATTACGGGCTTGATAGTTGAAATCATCTCCTAGATGATATCAAAATTGACGAAATAGGAAAGGAACAGAGCGGAATCGCACGTACCGCATTACACCTTTCGTAAGCGAACTGCCATGTAAGCAGCTTGTGGTAGAATTTGGGATAATCCATTGTGCAACATCCTTACTGGGTAAACCTAGGAAGTACATTAACTCACTAGTATTTGATTCTGTTTTCAGCCCGCCAAGAAGTATGAACACGACGGGACTTGACATGTGAACCCGCGTCCATCCACTATATTCGTGGTGCTCTTACTAGGGGGAGTCGAACCATGCACAAAACTTGTTATTTGGCCTTTTGAAATTGGCACGTGTTGCTGCGCCCAACTAAAAAATCTGAGACGAGCCACCTGCACCCAGCCATGCCCAGTTATACCCACCCTGTGCCCGAATATGCCTAGCAGACACCCATACAGTATACAAGTAGTGCCCAAACCAAAGAAACCAGTTTAGGTCTCTATACGTATACCCGGATGTGGATGGCGCGAGACTACAAAGACGCGGAGTCGCACATTGGTGTTTAAGCTGTGTGAAGCAGAACTTTGTCGAAAGAGCCAAGGACTTAACGTTGCGTGCAAGCACCAAGTCGATCGAAGCAACTTTTACATTTGCACCACGTCGATTTTTAAGACGAGGTATTGCATGACCCCAACACGTAGTTGTAATGAGCTTATGTATTGTGAGCTTATGTATTGGGCTAAGAAATCGGCCCTAGCTTGCTAGCTTAAGCTTACGAAGGTGGCCCTACCCAAACGCGTCGTGCACCGTTATCCGAAACACATTGTACTTGGACACCGTGCGTGGCGTCGATCATGAAAACCTCAGGGAATCACTCGAACAACTTGCGCATATGCTAGATCTGCAACGAAATACACGTGGTGATCGTCTGGAATGAATTATCGTTAGGACAGTTCAAATTCGACATTAATGAGAGCTAATCATACCTTATTTTTCACGGAATTCACGAAGATTCGACGAACAGTACCGGGTTCCTCGGAAAACTCAATCATCCACTGCTTGATCCGTTTTGCGCTGCTGGTGGCCGTGTCCTCCCACTTCTTTAGCTTTTGAACTAGGTTGTGAACATCTTGATTGGATGGGTTACATTTGGAGTTGTCAAAGATATACTTGATAATGTGCTTCTTCTTTGCTCCAGCTTTACGAAGCTCGTTCACCGTGGTCACCGCCTCAGGCTCCAGCGCAGACCGATTGTGTGGATACTGGTTGAATGTGTGTTTGCTGAGGGCATGATTGTGCACCAGCCGTGCCGAAGTAACCCTCAAAGCAAACGTAGGGGCGGGTTTGTCGTGACTTGAGCACACGGACACACACACTGATCCGTAACAGAAACATATAGAACCACATACCAGTCAGTCCCAACTGAAACCAACAACACCTAACTTGCCCTAACGACGTCTGTAACGCCCAACAAAACCCAACCGTGTACAAAGCAGCATGTCTGAGCTCCACACTCCATGGCTCTCGACTGCTGCCGCTTCCTCTTTCCCACGTGGTTTGTACTTCCCCGAGTGCGTGCAGATGCACGTTTTTCCGTAGTTCTCCCACTCAACCGGCAGCAGGGGCTTCTTTCATCCAGTTGAGTGAATCTTGTTGTTCCTGACAGTCACAGTATTGTTTGTGCGGACCCGGAAGCTCTATATGTCACGTATAAACACCAGCATAATGAAAAAATAAAGCAGCATGTGTGTACCTGGTACGTTTGCTTCATGTAATCGCTCAAGTAGATCTCCAAGCTCCCCAAGATTCGAACTCAGATCGTTGTAGCGGTGGCACAAGCACCTCGATCTGCTGGTCGTCCTGCTCGTCGCCCTGAACACTCTGAGGGTGTACCAACCCGTCTGAGCGACCCTGCTTGGAGTGGCGGCTCGTGCTGCCGGCGGTCTTAGCCGCAGAGCCTACCCCTTTCTCCTCGCTTGATAGGGGAGGTGGACACGGCGAGTAGTCGGCGAATTAGTCAGCAGTATCACAGCCTGGCTGGTTGGGAGCCCTCACCACAGCCTTCACGCGCAGCTCGCGGTCCATGTTCCCCCGCTTCTGGGCTCTCGCGCTTTCTTTCCAATGAGTGGTGAGGACGGATATACAGGTAGATATACGTTATAAAGTGGATGGATAGCGAGGTGAGGTTAGGTTACAACATGACAAAAATTTCGCCTATCGGAGTTGGGCGCACTACTCACTCTCTTAGAAATTAGCAAAAAGGTGGTAGGGAAATGAGCTGTGGTACTCGGGCTAAAAACCTCCAGTGACCTTTATTTGCAACACTGGACCTCGAGTTCTCGTAGCTGCCAATCAGAGGCCTGCATTATAAATAAGCAGCGTATTTTATGCATTAGAAAAGTAAGCCACATCTGGAGGTGGCAACTCACTGGTCGCAATTCACTGCTGCGAAGTCTCGCATGGAGTATTCAGGATTATCTAGACTGAGATAAAGTATGGTATAATCATAAGTAAAACACTGCTTTAGCTGTGACAAAAGAAAATAGGAACACGATGGTTTTTATGTTTGGCTTGGGGGCTCATTTTTCATATTTATTGTCAATAATTAGGCTAGTTGTTATTGATGATAATTAGGTTAATTGTTATTGTATTGGATTCAGATCGATACAACAGTTTATTTTTTATTGTAAAACCCAATACTTTACTGTATTGCAATTGTTTTCGACCCCTGCAGCTTACTATGCAGTGTAGGAAGCATGGCACCGCGTCACACAGCGCATGAAATTGTCTCTTCATCAAGGCATACAACAGAAAGAGACCACGGAAGGTCGAGGCACAGTTATCAGAACGAGTTGCTCATGCCATACGGATACGAAGTACACGTAGATGGGTTAGGAGATAACATAGGCGAATGTGGTGTATATGCGCACTGTCGAGGCGAGGAGTTGTTAAACTAGGAAGTGCGCCGTGAAAGAATAATAAAACTATCATGCTCGAACTGAAATGCGAATTGTTCGATCGCCTTGTTCTTTTGTAATCGGGCTCGGTGCAGGGTCGAACACGCTGCCACTGTCCACGACGCGTACTTCCCTAACATTTTGGTGGTGACTGAGAACACTCCGAGCGTGGCTGACACGGGAAGGCGGATGGGGCCGGATACGTTCACGCAAGATGGAGTTAGCGTGTGAGACCGATGTAACCTGCTGGGTTGTCGCCAAGAGACTTGCAGGTACAACAATATGACGTGCAATAATTGCCTACAGCGTGGTCACATCGCGTTCAAGTATGGATCGCCTCAACAACAGAACAATGGCACCTACAAACGCGGTCAGCAGGCGAACTCAACGGAGGCGGAACCGGACTACGTCAGAAGGATAACGGTGGTCAACGCCTAGATGGTAGTGGGAATTGTTTCTTCTGTAGCCAGACCGACCACCGCGTTACCGAATGCTCCGCAAAAAAGGCGTTGCTGGAGTTAGCAGGACAAGGTGCTGCAGGAACTGTGCTCGCGCAGGGCCCCGCTTCGGCTCAGCACTGATGGGAGCAGGAGGGAGGGGGAGGGAGTGTCGCTCCTTCCTCATTTCAAATGGTCGGCACGGTTACGATTGCTTCTGGCACTACGTGTGTGGCAGTGGACGAGTCCAAAGAGATACAAGTGTACGCTGGAGCAGTGTATGATGCTTCGGTGATGAGTCAAACGAGTGATGAAGATGTGAATACGATGGAAAACGGTAGTGTGCATCGGGAACAGTGTCAGGAAAAAGAGGGCCTCAAGTACGGAAATCGTAGCTACGCGACGTCGGACTACTACCCCGGGGACGGGTATGTTAACAACTATGGGACAAGATACGGTTGTGGTGAACCGTGTGACGGAGAACAGGATGTCGGGAGGTTTGGTACGCCCCGGAGACGACTCCTGTGGAGACGGAGAGCGTTGCTTTTGGCGACACGGATGATATGACGATTGGCTACAAAGACGAGCGGGGTGTATTGCAGGTCTATTTTTATTAGGGTGGGGTCAAGCGCGGCGAAGTAAATGCCGCGGCAACTACCGGAGAGGAGCCTCTGAGTGAAGATCTGGCGACACCCGTTGACGTCGTTGAGAGAGAAAGTCTGCTTTGTACGGACGGTTTTCCGAGGACCTGGGAGAGCCCCGAGTTTGGAGACAGTCATGAAAGTCGTGGTTGCCGGTATCGAGTACGTTTTCGAGACTGGAAGTGAACCTAGCACTGCAGTGGTAGTGAATATGAACACTACGATGGCGGTAAGTATGGGGGTCGGCTTAGTGTCCGATTATGACATGGAACGAGTAGTTGAGATCGTTGCTATCGTGGAAAGGGCAAGTGAGAATCTCCTTTCAGCGGAGGCGTGTCTGTGTATCGATTTCGCTAAAATCAATTGCGACGACCCAGAACGCGTTAGAGTTCTACGGGCGACGAATCGCGGGTCCTGGATCGTACCTCTCGTGAGTCGGAAGGTCGTGAGTCGGGAGGTCGTGTATGAGAACTTCAGACCAAAGATGGGCAATAGCAACTGTAGTGAGCCCCAGGACATCCTAGATATCAGAATGAGACCCCACGAGGAGCTGATTTCTCAGAAAAGACCGTGCTGGAAGGTCAAGTGCAGCCGGTGACCCAGAACCAGCCTCCTTCCCTCGGATGGAGAGGCTTATGGCGAAGAAAGTGCGATGGCGTGGCGCCTGAAGAGTTCGCTCTGGATACGCAGAGCGAGGATGTGGAGATTGTCCAAGCAGAAAGGATGGCAAGCGTTGGACTTGGCGCCTCCCTGCCGGACACTGAATTGAAAGTCTCGGTTGAGGCGACCGAGGCTTCGACCGGAACGGTACTGGCATCATTGAAAGGTGTGCGATTTGAGAATGGTAACCGTGAGCCAAATAGCAAGAAGTTGCTTGTCGAAAAGGGATTAACGACCCTGAACGAAAAAAAAAGAAGACGGTGAGAAGAAAACACTGCCGTATGTCAGGTTGTTTACGCCTGAAGAGATTGACCTGATGATGCAAGGTTCAAGCATTGGAGCAGACCAAGAAGATGAAGGGTATGATATGGAGTTCGAAGAGCGGCGACACCTTCTCGACGAAGTCGAGCTGAAAAGAACGATGAAGAAAAACGCTGAGGAACTGAAGAACCTCACGCTCAAAGAGATGAGTACGCTCCTGGGCATACCGAAAGACAAAAAAAATTGTGAGTTCTCGCCTGGGCGTTCTGGTACCTGGTATCAGAAGGCGCTAGCTGCTTCAAGGGAATCCAGACGAGCGAATCGTGCCTTCCGTCGCGTATCAGAAAGGACAGAACGGGTGGAACGTGGCAGCCCAGAGTGTGAACCTGACTCTGATGAACGAGATGTTGGAGATGAAGTCAACGTGATCGCAGAGGAGATTGTACGCGAAGCATAAGAAGAAACCGTTTCAACTGCCGACTGCAGAAAGAGAAAGTCGTTCTGGAGAACGTTGGCGTCGCCTTGAGTAAGATCGAGGGGCTGGTGCAGTCGACAACCGTCACAGAACAGAGAGGTCCGCGCTTGAGTGGAGTGTTGACTTCCCCTCTTCGATTACTGAGCCGGAGGGCATGTACGAACTGGCTCGGGACGAGGTCACGAAAGGCTCTCCGTTGTGTGGATTTTGTGGCGCCACGGTCTTGACGGCGTGAAACGCTTTGGAGGACGATCTGGATACGCAAGTTGTTCGTGTTGGGCAGACCAATAGAGGGCGATTTGTTGTGGGCGGTCACGTCTCGAGTGATGGAGAGGTACGTTGAGGAGTGCGAACTGATTAAGGCGAAGCTGCTGGCGAGAGGACTGAAGTGTCCAGAGTTTTGACCTTCTCCCATTCGGGCGACTCGATACTCTACGGGAAACGCGTGAACTATGATTGTTTGGCGCTCGTTTCGGAACGCTGAGGAGCTCTACCATACCTCGAAGAGAGTCGGTCGGAGAAGGAAGACCTGTTTCAAGGCGTCTACATAGGGAAGATGTCTCGCGAAAGACTGGCTCGTGGTTGCGAGAAACCCCTGACGCTGGTGATGACTCTGCAGATGGCGGTGGCCTGGTTCCTGTCGGTGAGTGGGTGATCGGGTCTGTGAATGGCCTGGAGACCTTGTCGGTCGGATACATTGACTGTACCCGGTGAATAGACTGATCGATTCAGGTGTAGTGGCCACCATTGTACATCAGCGCGTGTTGAAGAGTATCAATCGCGCTAGGGAATCTCTGCGCCAGTACGAAGGCAATCTGAAGAAATTGACCGAGCATACCATCGGAATCAAGGGCACGACCGATCTGCCTCTGAAACTAGGCTCTCTGGAGAAGATGGTGACGTTCATCGTCGTGAGCCGCTTTCATGTGGACGCCATCCTAGACACGGATACGCTGAAGGCGTTCCGGGCGGTGATCAACCTCGGCAGCAACACCATGACCCTAAAGGATACGGGGGAAGCATTCCCGCTTGGAGCACTAGGTGTGGAAGAGTCACACCTGACCAAGGTGAGCTCGACGATACGGCTACCACCTGGGGGACAGGCCATAGGCGTAACCGATGTCGAGGGGAACGCCACTGAGGCAACAACAGTGTTGGTCGAAGGCCTCTCTGGACTGGATGATGGGGTGAAGATAGCTCGAACGCCGTGTACGGTACAAAGTGGGAAGCGGTTGGTCGAAACATGCAACGCTTCGAGAGATGACGTCGTCATACGACGTGTAGCTCGATTAGCTGTAGCCACGGTGGTGCCAGAATCTGCCTTCGAAGCAGGATGTGACCGTACGGAAGCTGGGGCATCCGGGACTGCTGCCGCAGACATGGATTGGTGATATTATTGGTTCTGCGGCTACGAAAGTCCCCGACGACTGGCGAGCAGATGTCGGAGCTCGAGAAAGTTAACCCGGAAGCGTTAAAAGATGCCTTTACGGGCTCAAAGTTGAACAAGGAGCATCAGCAGCTAATACGAGACCTAATCGAGACGTTCCGAGATCTGTTTGTGGAAACGTCGATGACGCCAGGTCGAACCGATCTACTAGCGTTTTCTATCGACACTAGAGCGCATCCGCCGATCAAGCAAAGGTCGTACCGAGTCTCGAAAGCGGAAGGCGACCTCATGGAATCTGCGATCCAACCGTATCTGAGCTTAGGTCATATCCGACCTTCAATTAGCCCCTCTGCGACCCCCGTGCTGATGATCAAAAAGCCCGATGGTTGAATCCGCTTCTGCATTGACTACCGACGGCTACCCTATGCCGCTCACCGACGACATCATAGCCGTGTTAGGGAACGACAAAACTCTTCTCGACGATGGATATCGCCTTGGGGTACTGGAACGTACCGATGGCCGAAGATAGCGTTGGGAAAACAGCGTTCCTTTGTACGTATGGCTTGTACGAGTGGCTCGTTTTGTCGTTCGTGTTGTACTATGCTGTACCAGCGTTTGAGAGGCTCGTGGAGAATGTACTGGTCGACCTGAAGTGGCGTATCTACTTGGTGTACCTCGATGACTGCATTGTTTTCAGTGAGGACTGCTCGACCCACTTGGTACGGTTGAAGCAAGTGTTACAGCGGTTCCGAGCGCTGGTTTCAAGCTCAAGATGAAGAAATGCAAGTGAGGTCGTCACCAGGTAGCGTTCTCGGTTAATATACCGACGTCCTGGGCATCTTGCCGAACCTCGAGAAGGTCAAAGCGGCGATCAACGTTCAGCGCCCTGACGACTTGCATAGTGTGAGAGCGTTCCTAGGGATGACGAGCTACTTCTGGAGGTACATCCCGAGCTACGCTTCGATCTCGGCCCCGATAGAGCTCTTGAAGATAACGGGCGCTGCGTTTGTGTGAACGGATGACTGTGAGGCGGCCTTTATGCAGTTGAAGAGAAGGTTGGTTGAGCTTCCTATCCTAGATAACCCCGACGTTTCGAAGTGCTTCAAACTCTACGTGGATTCGTCGAAGCTGGCTGTAGGAGCTTGCCGGATGCATAATGCGAACAGTGGTGATCAATGCTAGCAAGCTCCTTGTCTGGTCTGAGCGGGACTGGATCCACAAGGGGGATGGCACCTCTGAGATTGCGTGCTAGGGTATTATTTGGCTACCAGAAAGTCTTATCTAAGTAAATCTACACGTTCGGACGAAAGCATAGTTAATAAAAGTTTAAGCAAACTACGCTGCCACGTACACCTGCGTTAACGTGTAAGCCGAAGTAGTGGGCACAGAGTTGGCCCATTACATCCATCTTCGGCCTCCAGCCCACAACCATACCAAACACCTCAATATTGGATGTGGTCTTACGGCGTGAACGGCCATATCCGAGGCCGGCAGCTGTTATGAGAGCTCTAAGACCATCCACGCTGTACAATTGGGTCGGTTCTGTGTAATCGGTGCGAAGAGTGCTTCAACCTTGGAACTCCATCTGGTAGCGTCACTACCAGAGGGTGATAAACCGGTGTCGCTGCTAATCGGACTTCGATGAAGTAGACCAACGATTCAGTTATGTGACGAAAGTTGATAATAAGCGTGGTTGCTATCAGCTCTGCTTGTGACCGTCTCCAATCTTCAACTAGGTAGTCGCTGAAGCTGAACCTTACGATGCATGGGTTTTCTCATCTTCATGTAACCACCGGCCTGACCTGTGTGTTGGATTTCAATGAAAGCCTACATGCTTCTTTGAGCGATTTTCAGGCTTCGTCCTGAGACCAAACCTGCAGTGTGTCGATCGCCGCGTATTGGACGGCTGTCCTGTTTTTTTCGCTTCCATAGACGCGCGAGCATTAGTCGTGATATGCGAAAAGATCCGCCAATCTAGGGTCACCGAGGGTCCCTCCCATTCAAACGGGATGGTGTCCATTTCGAAGCTATTATGGCGAACGCTTCTGTCTTTTTCCATAATTCTCCCAGCCGCTAGTGGCTCCCCTGTCACACTAAGGAGGGGCTACCCTGTGGCCCATAATGTTTGTCTGCGTCTAGCACTGCCGGTGTGCTGTCGACATAACGTGATGTATGTGGATGGTCTCATTCCTTGTCCTGCAGCATGCAAAATATTATCTACAACAATATGTGACTGCCTTGTGTCAAATGCTGCCCAGGCACTCACTGTGACAGCCGCCATCGCATATATTTCTGCGTGAAGTTAAGATCGGCCAGACCCCCCCCTCCCCTCTCTCCCCGCTTGTGTACGGGGTAACGCCGCTAGGTCTGCATCTAGCCACACGCGTACACCCTGGGCTACAGAGACGAATTGTCCGTGCCATACACAACTCCAAAATCATATGGGTGCGACTTGTATGTCTGCTCCTGAGGGCCACGCATGTCTAGCAATGTACATTAGTTTTGGGCTGATAATGACACCCGCAACAAAGCTACGTTGGTCGACCACGTAGCTTTTTGACTCGCCAGGCGTTGTCAGTTGCTGATGTGCAACGTCCCACGAACGAGCCGGTTACGTGCTGCTACCGACTTGAAGCCCCAGATATCTGCAAAATGCGTCGGTTGGTTTGTATTTCAGTTCTGTGAAGCTACATTGTCACTGTAGGTCCTGCAGGGTGAAGTGCAATCACTACAGTGTTGTCCGGGTTGATTTCGAATCCTGAAAGAATATCAGTAGAATCTGGGACGAATACAGATGTTGTCAGCCGCGTAACCTGCCACTCGCAGATCAAAACGTTCAGCTTCCGATTGAATGGTTACACCTCGAGTACCAATGAATCCATCCAGTTATTTTTTGGTATAAGGGGTCAAGTGCCAGGATAAATAGCCAGGGTTTCCTAAAATAATATGTATACGGAGGGAGGTAAGACTCCGAAATAAATAATGGTGTCATGAGGCAATGACTCCGAAATGCATTATGGTTAGTAAGCTGACCGCAAAATTCATTATGCGTTCCATACTGTTTAGTTTTGCTGAATAGTAAACACCACGGTTTGGATCGACCAAAATCGTCGGTTCAACTAAATAATGGGAACGATCTGATAAAGAAATCCAATATGGAAGGGGAAATCCTAAAATATGGAAATACATTATGCGCATGAAAATATACATAATATGGTGCACACCATATATTTTAGGAAGCGCTGCAAATAGCACGGGGCCAAGAGGGATGCCCTGTCTGATTCCATCCGTCCTTCAACTTCTCTTCGCGGAGTTCCATTTGCCACTAATCTAATCGTTGTGCCTTCGTGCATGCCCGCCATCGCGTTAATAACCTTTTCTGGGACACCCTGTCGCCACACGACTACAATCATGAAGTCACGGTCTAGCGAATTGCGCGCCTTCTTGAAATCCAGTAAAAGTGTTGTAGCTTCCCGTTGACTCGGATCTGCTAACACCATACTCTGCGCCGTCGCTTACAAATCAAGAGTTTCGTGAATTGTTCTTCCAGGACCAACCCGTTCGGGCTCGGGTTCCGGTAAAGTTGTACTGGTAAAACTTACTAAGATTCGCGTGAACAGGTCGTAGTCTGTATTCAAAAGTGCAATTGGTCAGAAATAGAGCGGGTTTCTGGAGTCCTCCTTCTTTAGGCAGAAAATGTCGGCTTTGAGGAGCCAAACCGGAAAGAAGCTCACATCGTACGACAGGTTGAATAGTTTGGTCAGTATCGGGATTAGTGGTTCTTCATAATATATGTACCGTCTGTTGCCCAGTCGATACGGTACCGCTGCTCTCCCTAGTTTACAAGTTCTTATTGCCTTATGTGCGTCTGAATCCGTGATATCGTTCGCCACCGCTGCCTGTGCCGTTGTTGTGTAATTAGATTGAGCCAGCTGCCCCTGGAATTGGATCTAATAGGAGGATTGTGCTTTCCGCAAAGTTGTTGGATAGTCCTCGGAATAAGGATTTAGTGTATTTCCCCGTCCAGTTCGAAGTCGCTTGGAAACGCCGGAGATGTCTATGTTCTGCCAGGGTACGTTTGCAATCCGTGATTGCACGGCAAACCATGCAGCTCGAGTAGGTCCTACATTGGTGTTTACAGTTACTGTTAACGTCAAAGATTATAGGTGATCGCTTTCAGTATCCACTGTCGGCGGCTGGCCCATTTGCCGTTCTGGGTCCCGTTGCTGGAGGCGGATTAGTCGAGCTAATTTCTGTTTCAACGTATTTCCCCGTGTTCGTTTTCGTTTTCGAATACAGATACGTGTTTGCCGGGCAACCTCTGACTTCAGCGCCACACGTCGGCCACGAGGCTGACATTTCTGTAGTGTCTACGTCTTCTGTACCAGTCGGGGTGAAGCTTTGATCATTGGTCGCACCCGGAACTCCGTCTTCTGCTTCCGAGTAGCAGGTACTTCCTCAGCCTGGTGTTTCATAGGGTCGGTCCTAATCAGTGCCACCCCGTACCATGCTGTCGGATCGCCATGGCACCGTTGATACTTTTCCGATAGGAGTGACATCTGCCATTAAGTGCCATTTGTTAATATAACAAGATGTAAGAAAAAATCATTTCTGCAAAAGGAAACCCAGCTCAATGCGTACGAAATGCAACAAGCGCTCGGAGAACACTCTTCGATGACTGGCAGCGCGCCTAAAAGTGCTAAGGGCACTCCTACAGTTGCTTCTGCGGCTTCTGCGGCCGTTGTTACTGCTTGTGACCTGGATATGGTCTCAACAGGTGGCTCTTTTTCTCATGAACTGAGTGATACATCAACTACTGTTGATCGCACCATCACGATGGCTACCCCCGTGCCTGCAACGGAACGAGAGCAGGTCGTCGCTGGTGAAAGGGTGGTATCGTCTTTGCAATCAAGTGCTGTTCTACTGGATGCGATTGATGCCGTACTTGGCCCCGCTACAGATTTCAAATTCGGATGCGGATAGTGCTTCTGTTCATTCGGTTTCTGCTAGAATGTCTGCTGCCACCAATAGCCAGCAAGTTGTCGTGACCGACTGGACGGTAAAAAATCCTGGGTCTGTGGTGCCACGAAGTTGCAATGGCTACGAGTCGTGGATAGTTGAGCAGCTACGTAAAGAGTTCACGGAGATGAATTTTCGACTACATAGGAAGGCTAACGAGGCCAAGCAGATTAGACACCTCAACGCGTTTGACGCAACACGAAACTCAGTGCAATCAGCTGTCGACGATGAGAACCAGTTACAGCCTGTTGTTCACAAGCCAAAGTATTGCTGCATCCAATTGCTGAACGTGCTGTTGACGGAAAGCCTTGCTTCTCAACTTGGATCGTCGGAAGATGCATCAACGTCATCAAATTGACATGGGATGAGTAAACAAGAAAACCACTTTTTGGAAAGAAGTAGCAGACTAATTTCGTATCAACAAAACGGACTAAAATGGTATTTATACTGACGAAGAAGGTCCCCGCAACAATGGCATCCCATCCATGATTGTGCAGCACGAGATCTCCAAGTTTTACGACATGTGGAAAAAAGTAAACGGCAAAAGCATCAAGGCGTACAACAAGTTCTACGTATCGGGCCAAAACTCAAATGGTTTCTTCGACTTCTGCGACGGAAACTTAGACGCAGCGTACGTGAGCCTCTGCTTGAAGGACAAAACGGAACTGGTTGCTTACGTCAACGGCGGGATGCTTGCACAGGATGAAATCGACTCAATGAATTTGCAACACGGATACTGTCTTGAATCAATGGCGAAACATCAAACTAGCAAGACAAATTGTTTTCATTGTTTAATCGCGTAGCTGAAATTGTCCACAGGAAACAGAGCGCCGGTGTAGCACTTCCACGTCGTACTGCTCAGGCGGACAGTTTAGATGAGGAAGACGTTTTTCTCGATCGCATCCCAAAACTGCAGCGACTTCTTGACCAAGTCAAAGATAGCATGAGAAGGGCTGCGACGGAAAACGAAGATGTCTCTGTATTAGTGCGAAGTCTCGCGTTGTACACCAAGCGCGCACAGTGCTACTAAGACCGGCTGAGTAATCTGGAATGATTCCCGATAATGCATATCGTTCATGAATTCATGGCTGGATTTATCGTCAAGGTGCATGCTTCTTTTGGCGAATGTACGTTATATTAAATGGTTAAGCCGTGGCGATCTTGCTTAAATCATCGGACAAGCTACTCTTCAAGAAGTTCTCTTGATTGTCTTGCTGTGCTACGTTGTGGACGCAGGGTTGCACCGTGCTCCAGCTGTGAAAGCACAGCATCCCGAATCCATTTTGAGGTGCTGTATGTGTCCGTGTCCTCCGACAGATCTGATGAGTTGTATACACGTCGATAGACTGATGCATCTCGCTCCGATACCGTTAGATCACGCTGGGAAACTTCTGCATTGCAAACTCCAGCGACTGATTCAGCTAAATCCTTCGTCGTCTTAATATCTGGGGTTCTAAAACAATCGTTGATTAATGCCACAATTGTGCAAAAAATGCACGCAGCTAGTATTGTACAAGGCACTCGCTTGAATGAGACCTTTAACGGAGCGTTTAAAATCTGCCACTTGCAGGCTAACAAACCGAAAGCCATCTCAATCGTTATGCCCGATTGACTCAAATGAAAATTAAAGCTGTCGTGTCAAGCAGTGGAAATTCGAGGGCGCAGCAATGGGATCAATACCTGGTTTGTGTTTGTGTATGCATTGTCGGCGACGACATACAATCCTTTGGGTAAATTGTTCACAACTGAAGACAGCTTCCACTTCGCCAATGCGACAGCATTGACAGTCCCCCGGGGCTTGAGCACGTACCAGCCTTGAAGCGACTGAGGTGATCCAACAGCTTGCACATTGACGCCGTATCTCTGGTAATGACCAGAGAAGAATGAGCGCACCCTTGATACCTCGTTCTTATGCGGTACTTGAATAGGACACATCCAGCCGTCGATAGCTCCAACGCAGCCTTTCATCACACGAGAATTGCCAAGCTTCTCAAACGACTTTGCTGCATCCCGTTCGGCTGCTACAGTGGTGGGAAATTTCAGCCGTAAATCCGGGTGCGCTATTATGGCGTCGGCGACTTCATGAACGCAGGTTCTGCTCACTCCATTGTTCAAACGAATGTGGTGGTAGGACCCGCCGCTGAGCTCGCGTAAGCACATGGGCACCTCGTTGATGAGGTTATAGGCTTCGTTCCCGGCCTGTTGCAAGATTGTTGCTCGTTCACACCTAGAAAAGGCTCGAACTTAGCAGCAAGAGCCATAAATGAACGATAGGACATTTTGTAGAACTTGCGAAACTCGCCTTTGTCAACGAGAAGCTGCAAGTGAGACTGCCTTTTGAGCCGATCGCGTTCTCGACAACGACAACGCATGCTACGTGGGGAACTTACGAGCAGTAGTATCGGCAGCGCAAGAAGTAGCACAACAGCGAACAAAAGGCGAGGCTCCATGTTTGGTTTTGCCGGGATGGCTCAACGGCAATGGCAACTTTGGTGGCATCAAGCCGTGACACGTTGCCCTAACCTGTAAAACATCGGCCAATCACAAAACGTTTTTTGTGCCATGGCACGAAACAAGGCCACCTGATTGGATAAGATTATTTAGGGTTAGTGGCGAAACACCATGGCCGGCAAAACGTCAATGCCATCAATCGCAACTTTGCCACACTACCAACGCCGTAGTTTTCAAGCAACGTGCGGCAATCTTTGTCGGATGCATAGCCGCACGCAAAAACGTGGAGGTCAGATGGACGACAGCTCTCGGGCTACTGCTGCGGGTGTTAAGTCTTCTGGTCATTCCTGCTGGTACAAATCATCGCGGTCCTGCGCGGCAGCGACTCAAATGGGAGAACACGCACAGTTACTAGAGGAGGTGTGATGAAGCACATTCTCAGAAAGGGGAACTGCAACTGATGACAGAAGAGACGATCAACTCAGATCCAGATATGGTGGACGGAGATCCGACCAGGGTACGACGGATCCAGATGCTGTCTAGATCCGTCTCTAAGCTGACACGGATCTAGGACTTGGAGAAGCAGATTTTGGAATCTGAGGAGAGATCTCAGGAGAAGAAGCGACACAAAAGCTAGCGCGATGGAAGGCGTGGATCTGAAGATGTTGGAATTGTGGGATCCAGCAGAGTGATGGATATGTGACATATGGGAATGAATATAGCGGATCTAGTGTGCAGTGATCTAGAACCGAAGATGTCGGTTGGCGGACGATTCGGACCAGACCCCAGTATCCCCGATCCGAGGGGTCAGAATATCTAAATGCCCAGGTCTCAGGGGATGTGTGAGGCCGTCTAACGGTTATGAAGGTAGATATCCGTGCTGCCACTATTTCGGGACACACATTTACGGGACAGTTGTCGTTACAATAGTAAACAGTGCTTTTTGGCTATTTGTAAGATCTAAACATAACGAAGCCGTTCTTACCTCTACAGCATCAAGCGCCTCCTCAATCTTTGACATTCTGTCTTGCTACCATGGTCAAGGTTATAGAACCAAGTACGAGCTCGCCGGAGCGTATGAAAAAAGCTGTCGCAGTAGTCGAACCAGGCGAAAGTCTATTTGGAAAGCTGCTCGTGCCTTCAACGTCGGCAAGAGCGGTTTGCACCGGCGACTTACCGAACAAGTTCCTATGAGCGCGAAACGAGGTCCAAATTCAGTCCTGACTGAAGGTGAAGTTCAAGGTGCTATCGATTCTGTGGACTCTCGCACCAATCGCGGTCAATGCTTGACCTCGTCAGAGTTGAAGATGTTCATTCGAGATGTTGTCGAGTGCAGCCCCTACACACGAGAAATACCCGAATCATTTCCTTCTACACTTGGGTAAACATATTCATCCGTGAGCACAAGCACGTATTCAGTAGGCGTAATGCTCAGACATTGGCGACCTGTCGATCGAACGCCTCGACAGAAGAAAATGTTGACTCGCATTGTCAAAATCTGAAGGAAGCAATTGAGAGCTGTGGCAACTTACCTCCTTCTAGAATTTGGAATTTAGATGAGACGGGTATGTCGGGGCAAGGTTCGGGGAGAAAGCCTGTAGTGCTGGCAACAAAGCGGAGGCCAGCAAATGTACAGCGATCTGATAGTCTCGTTAATGTGAGTGCATTGGTATGTTTAAATGCCGACGGTGGTGTCGTTCCGCCGTTCATCATTTTTCCTGGACAAAACGTCGTCAAACAATACACGACAGGGGGAAGAAAGGGCTCGCGCTACGCAGCAAGTGCAAGTTCTTTTCTCGCGACTCCGTTGTTCGTACAGTAATTTGAGTGGTTTGTCACTCCTTTTCCATCCGAGCGCCCGGTGCTTCTCATTATGGACTGCTACAAATCGCATTTCCGTCTGGAGATAGTGTTGATAAAATGGGCGTTGCATCAATGAACCATTGGATGGTTGAAGAGCGTAAGTTAACAAAAACAAAAAATCGTGATCTCGAAGATAAATTTGTGAGTGAAGGATGTTTGATGACAAGTGACGAAGTATACGAATAATGCGCCAAAAAATCAGCAGAGCAAGAGGCAAAGCGTGCTGAAAAGGAACTCAAAGCGCAGTGTAATGTGGAAAGGGATATGGAAAAGGAACAGAAGAGGATTAACAAGCTAGTCGCTGCGGAGTTAAACAAAATCGAGACAGAGCGGTAGTTGCACAGGCAAAAGCAGAAAAGAGGATCGCTGATGCCGATGCCAAGGGGGTAAGCGGGCAGCCACGGCTCTTGAGAAGGAACAGAAGCGAATTGCAGCAGAAGAAAAGAAAGCAGCCAAAGCACAAGCTAAAGAAGAAGAAAAAGCGCGCACGGGAGAAGAAAAAAAAAAGCGAGTCGCCGCTCTACCGAAGTAGGAAAAGGCAGCTGCCGCTGGTGTGCTGGATGATATGGATCCAAAACCAACTGAGGCAACCAATTCATCTTAGAGAAGCCTGTGATACGGCTTCTTGGTCCAGCAATCAGCACCGAAACAATCGAGAAGCTATGCAGACGCCTGGCACTGAGGTGAAGTTACCCCCAGCTGGTCATCCCGATACAAAATTCTTATATAACAGCAGCTTCTGATACTGTCCCGATATAGTGGCAGAGCAGAATCCGCATTTTTCACGGCTTAATAATTCTGCTTCCGAAGTGATCTCAGACTAACTAAGTACATCAACAAAATACGTTTTCCTACTGCCTCACGGTGATACTTTCCTTTTGTACTGAGCTCAAGGGTAAAGGTTTGTTTGGCCATCGTCAGAATGTGTCCCGTAACGGTGGCAGCACGGATATATTGGGTGGGATAGGACTCAACCATAAATCAGAACGTAATTTGCATTGGACGTCGCAAGTGCCCTCCCTCCCGCGAAGAAACCAAAACACTTTCGCCGTACGAGGTGTCGGAAGGTTAAGTGACGTAAATCTAGCGTTGGTTGTGATAACTGGATAATACATTGGCCAGATCATACTACCTAGAGAGTTGCTCCGCAAGTGCAGACGTAGATTAATCGGATTTATCGCTTGGCCGGGGGGTCTCTCACGTTTCTCAACTCTCAAGATCCCGTTATAGGAAGCGGCAAGCACAACGAAAAGGAATCCAAGGAAAGGGAAATACACCCGGAAGGCTATTCCATGAAAGGCTGCATCGGAGCTGTTGATGGAAGGCTGTGCTCAAGTCGGGTGCCGAGAAAGAAGGAAGTCATGAGGGTTCGATCGTTCTATTCTGGTCATTAACAGGTATGTGGAGTGAACGTACAAGCCTGCCTTAGCCGCTGCAGTCATTTTACAGCAGTAACGTGCTCGAGTCCAGGTGGAACGCGAGATGCATTGGCATAACTTAAGTGGAAGTTGTCTTCGGTTGTTTATTCCGAATGGAATATATGTGGTGGGCGACAACGGGTACAACAACACCAACACGTTCTTGACTCCGTTCCCAAGACCAGGTAGTGCAACGGCGTATCACGACAGCTTCAATTTCTATTTAAGTCAATTATGTATCCGGGTCGAGATGGCATTTGGTTTGCTAGTTTTTAAATGGCATGTGTTTAATGTACCATTGGAGATTTTGTTCAATAGAGTTCCGCGTACGATACTAGCGGCGTGTATTTTGCACAATTGGTATATTAACCGACGTTTGCAAGAGAATATCAACTATCGAGTCGAGGAGGATGAAGACTTAGCTGACGGATTAGCAGCACTCAAAGGTGTACAAACACCAGATACTTCAGTGGCCCGGCCCCGCAAGATCACTCTCGGGATCGGCGGTTGTACGACTCCTCCGATTTGGCAGGCAGAACCGATAATTACACGTCATCGGAGTGGATTCATCAACATATCGTTAGAATTCTTGAACGTGATACAGTGCTTCGCCCACAACAGAATCGTGTTTCACGTTCGTCCGAATCGCTGGAATAGGTTATTAAATTAAAAAAATGAAGTGCCTGCTCGTAACTAATCCTCAGATTGATGTAGCGATTCTAATCAAGTCGGCTTCATGTGCTCCAAATAAAGAGGGAAACGTGGAAGTGGCTTTAACAAAGAGCCGCCAACCGGTTTCATAATGATCCAAGCGCTGCTGGTAGAGTGCAAGCCGTTTAGCCAGTGCACTGACCACATGTCTTTCGAGATCAGCTTTAGGCTAACGTTCCTTGACTTGATGAAAGAGCTGGTGTAACTTACCAATGCGATCAATCAGAGTGTCTTCCTCTTCGGGTCGAGGAGCAGAAGAATTCGGTTGCGGAGTAGTGGTAGTGGTTTGATCCCTAATAACAATATCCACCACATGGTTAATGGGCTTGAGCAAGCTGTCTTGCCACTTTAATCTTGTGGTGGACGGTGCACGTTTACCATGGCCCTTCATATCAAGCGGATCAACTTCATCTTCCTCGCACATTCCTTTACGAACTTACTCCTCCAGCTATGGCTTGATAGCGATGCACGCTCTTAAGTATACGACGTCTAAGTTTCCCTCACAAACGTTAAAAACTCGTTAGCCTTTTGCCCATATACGTAGAATTGGGAGTACGCCTTAACGTATTTGTGATTCACCTTTTTCCACATGTCATATAGACGTGGTGTTTCGTGTGGCACGATATTTGATGGATTGATGCCACCGGAGCGTAGATTGTTTGCTGTGAGGGGCCCATTACAACCCGTTGTGTTGTTGCAGAATTCGTCGACAACATCTTTCCAGAGCTATCACCTCACCCGCATCTATCGATTTGCAAGTAGCAACATCGTCCAACGAAGCAAGTCGGATCGCAAACTGATCCGAGAAAAGACCGTTGAGTAGACGAATACAGCAGTACTTTGTCTTTCACAGACTTGGTTCGATTGTGTACTCGTCATGGACAGTTGATTGGACTGCCATGCATGCAGCATCATGAGCATTCAAGGGTTTTATCTACTCCGGCTTTCGTGTCGTCCTCGGGAGCCAAAGATTTTTCTCTGTACACTCCTTACGCAGCTGAAGCACGGTCCATGTGTTCTAGCCATTGCAGACAGGCGGCATACTTTGCCAGCGTTCTTCACTTGATGGTCTTGGCTGCGGTGCGAATGGGAGTGACACTGGTAGTATGTTGGTACTCACCGTAAACGCTCCAGCCGCTGAAGCCAGCCCTGGTAGAGCCTTGACCCGCTTAGAGGTGCTGCTACTCGCGATCATGGAGCTCGTCGGGCGCTTGCCGCTCCGCTTGGACATATTTGTGGATGTTTCCATTTCGACGAAGAATAATAAACAGATGTTTTCTTTCGGGTGTCGTAGAGTATATTATGGCGTGGCACTTCGGGGTAGATTGCATTCCTATCAAAACGGTGCCAGCCATGCCATCACAACACTGCGAGGATGGCGGGGCATGGCGTCATAGGACCCGCCCTTATTTTCACTTGCATTACCATTCCAGAACGCATAGGGGACATCATCCATCTCACTGCTGGACTCCATTGAGTGAGTGTGCGCCCCAGTTTTATCGATTTCCATGCCGTCCAAGAAGGCATCGTTGTCGCTGTTTAAGTCGGCCAGTATTCCGTATATTACGCCGATCATGTAACGCACGGCGAATATGAAACAAATTCGTACAATGTTAGATTTGCTGTCCTTTTACGCTTTTACGGTGCAGTCCCCTATGTCCATCAATATATACTTTTACTTTTTTTTTAATACCGATTTGCTATCTCACTTGAATCGAACTTTTTACCTCGTTACATGATCGCCGTTATATACGGTACTATATTGGACCAGAGCCTCTGTGGGCTTAAAAAGTTCAAATCGCTTTTTCGTTCCCTGTGTTGACGTAGCATTTTTCGCATTAGATCCTCTTTGAGTTATGGCCCCACCAGCAGTCAACTTCGGCGCGCGCTTGTTCTCCTCCGCTGTGACCTCAGTTGGACAGTTTTGGATGTTTCTGCAGCGTTCGGTTTCCCGGCTGCTCCTGAACGCATGTTGGCCTAACCCGCTTGTTACTGCTTTTCTCTTTCCTAAATTTGGCTAAATAACCGCAATTTACAAATTCAATTTTTACAGGTAATCCTTAAAAACAACGCGAGCGCGACTAACACATTTGCAGAAATGATAACCAGCTGCGCTACGCGAACTCGCTAGACTCATAGAAAATATACAGGAGAAAAGGACATTTTTAGTTTTGTTTCGGTACATTTTCGGTATCACGGACTGAATATTGTGTTATACAGGTTTCATAAAATATAAGAGGGACAAGGTGAAATCAAACCCAGTGAATCGAGCCAAACTCACTTGCTCATTTGACTAACTGCGTGCGGTTCCAGTGCTTCTGGGTTCGCTGGCTAGCCCACCTATATCCCAGCCATCCTATGAGGCCAATCGCGCTTCATTCTGGTTGCTTTTGGTGTAGCAGCACACATTCTTCATTGAGGAAGGGCTTGCTTTTTGAGATTTGAAGGCGATGACATCCATCTGCGGTGTTTCCGGGTTAGGGTTAAGGCCACTTTCATTTTCTGTGACACTAACACGATCCCTGCGCTACGCTTATCCCACCCTCGACGGTTTGCTACGGCCGCGATACAGATGACCACTAGTGCTGGGGACGTACATCTGAACGGTCGATCTACGACCAGTACCTTCAACGGGGGTGGTGCCCCCGCTGAACCACCATGAACCCCCCGTTTGCGATTTTACTTCACGTAAGTATCAAATGATTATTTTGCCGCATAATAACCCCGTTGACGGGGTTAAAGGTTAGCCTTTTACCCTCGTTAACCCTCCTTGGTTTAACTAAATATTCTGTATGGTCAGCGTTTGCGTGATCAAGGTCGTAGTTGGGGGGTTCACGACCGCATAGAGGGCTTTCAGCGGGAGTACAGCTGAACCCCCGGGGGTAGAGCAAAGGGGTGGTTCATGTGCGCTCACCAGCTGTACATTCCCAGCACTAATGTCCACAAAAAAAAAAGGCTCCAGCTAACGGGTTTCAATTTATATATAGTTTTTGGCTGGGAGTGATGGTGTTCGTATATTATGTCCAATGGGCAAAATCGTTTTTTTGTATGTGAGCTACCCTATAGAGTGCGTAAACGCGAGCTTTAGCACAATAGAGCACTTCAGAGCCGTGTTATGATACTTGTGTCAAAACCGCACCGTAAAATGCTAGGAATTGACGGAGCTACGGCGTCTACTGGAGATGTTCGTATGATTTTGGCCGGGAGTGTATACTTTAATTAAATGAATGGCCACAAACTCTCCCTCGATATACCCGTACGCATCTCTTGAGTCCATCAAACACTAGAAGAGGGTCATAATGCAGATGAAGGCGGGCCACAAATCTAACTAAAGCCCCACGTCATGCCTTGGTTGCTGAGGAGGCATTTCTGTGGTGTAGATGAAGGATGATGGACTGCTGAAGTCTGTGGACTCACTTCAAAGCTCATACAATTCCCAGCGCGCAATTTGACGTTGTAGTAACCGTGCTACTTACAAATAATACATATTTAAGTGCTTTTTTTTAGAGCACCATTCGTTAATACTGTAGATAATATAGTTTTAAGAAAGGAATTTCTGGTGGAGTTTCTGCTGCAGTCTAGTTTTTGTAGCATCTTGGCAATCATCGTTGTCTTGTTTTGTAAAACCACAGTCCTTCTCTGTACGTTGCGCATGTTTCACGGGGTTGTCAGGGTCATTTTATCCAATCAAAACTATGGCGTATTTTTCCTGGTCAGTGCTTCCGGGGTAATTTGTACATAAAAATGATAGGTCGTACTGCCTAGCCGAGGAGCTCGGCACTGGTCCCGCCTCCGAGCGGTCCTGCTTCGCGGAAATCCTGCGCGGGGATAAATCGGTCTTTCAGAGCTCGAGGTGTCGGTGCTCTCAGGCAGGCTGGAACGTTATCGGCACGTGCCAACAGCAACGCAGAAAAGGTAGGATGTTTTTTTGGTCCGCTCCAACCTGCTCACCATTTCTCTTGTTCTAATTTATGTGCAGCTGAAAGCGCTTGCCCTATTTTAGATCGTGGCTATGGAGACGAGCGACGAGGTTCATCAACAACCCCGGCAATCAATACCGTATTACTGTATTGGACCCCGGTATTCAATCCAGTACATGTATTACCGTAATTGGTCTCCCCAGTGTATGCCCGAGGTGAATGCCGTCGGACCCTTCCTCGTGATGCGTGCTCTGCTTCTTAACTTGTAGCTTACGTCCAAGAGCAACGGAGACGCCTCCGTTGTGCAGCTCTCGCCTTTCCTTGGCAGTATCGGCGGCTACACAAAGGACACGGCGGATTTCCGCAAGCAGGCTGGACCACGGCTACTCGTCCTCCAATACCGCGCTCAACATGATCACTCGATCGCCTGTGTTCTACCTGCGGTCTAGCAAAATCGTGGTCGCGTGGGTCCACCCACATGACTCAGGGCAAGGCCGAAGTCAAGCCCGAGGACAGCATTGACAACGATGGTCGTCATCGTCAGGCTGAATCTTGAGAGCGCGGGCAAGCTGTTCAGCCTGGACCCACAGATCCTTTTGGCGGAGCTACCGTGGTAAGTGGCAAGCTCAACCCACTACAGTCTGTCGTGTTGTCGACTACACCTCGCTTAAATGGGTGGAGGACGTGCCCGCGAAGTTCTTTAGCATGCACGGGTTTCGAACAGGTTATTCGTGTTATCTTTTACTAGCAGATATTTCCAAATAGAAGTCCTGCACGTATTAGAAGTTCGGCCATGTATCCCTCTCAAACTTCCAGAAATAGAAGTCCGGCATCAAATAATAGTCCGCTCATTTATTTATCGTACGACTAGATGACCCTGGTGAGTCTGGTCCTCGACCTCAGTATTAAGCTTACCTTGTATTCGCTCGCAGACGCGATAATTCACTCTAAAATCCCCGTCATGGCAAGCAGGCGCAACTCCATCAGCACGTGGAAAAAAAAAGAGAAGTCGCCGACTGAGAGATGTAGAGGCATGCATATCTTCATTTGTAGGCTTCAGGCCACCCACAAAATGCATAACATACAGCTGTTTATCTATTTTGAAAGTCCTCTCTTCAAGACCGCTTAAAGCGTTAGGGGCTTATGAGAGAGATAAGTCCGGGTACTATTTGGTAAAATCCGTTAGTCGAACATAGCGCTGACCAGTTGCACGAACTCACTGACTTCGATATCGAACTAGCGGCAACATCAGATATGAAACACATTCATGTTCTTTACATAAACCAAGCAACGAACTCGTCGACAATTTTACGGAACTCATCACCCATGGGAACGAATCCCGATAGATGCCAGCATGACCTCACTCGGTGAGGAGCCTCCAGTACATGTATATCTATTGCTGTGTCGAAGCACCCGTGCCGGTACTGGACGTTCCGATGTTCGTTTCCGTGGTCGTCGCTGCCTTCACGTGGAGCTGGCTGCCTTGATCACTTTTTGTGCTTGAATTATGGTGTTTTTTGTATTATTAATACAGCACTTCGTTGCCAGTATAATTGCAGTCTTGAAGAAGAAACAAAACACGCCCACCGCAGATATTACTGGTTGTTCGAGCACAGACACCTACACAAAGGCCGGCGCAGTGACATGTTGAAGCCAAAAAGATACTACGTAGTAGTACAATGCTACCGGTTCCGTTTCGAAGTATACTCTACAGCAACGGGGGTTTACGGCCTCGTGTAATTCTCGAACAGCAGTAGAGTTAGATTGAGTTAGACTCGACACTACCAAGCGCTGCAAATTTATGCTTACATCACACCATACAAAGTGTAGAATCGATAACAAGACGAAAAGGGGAGATCAACTTTAAAAACGTAATCTAAGTCTGGCTACCTATGTCGCTCCTTTCTACACCGCATGCGTCCCCTTCCGGTAGCTTGCACAAGTCCATCAGGTCTCCACATTCTTTAGACGTTGTAAGGTCTCCCAGTACGTTTTGTAAAACTGCTCCAGGTATTCTCCTTCGTTTTTCGACAGGTCTTTGAATTTGGCGTGATTCTTTAGTGATTCTGGGGTGATTCCCTTTCGCTCCAGCACTTGGAGATTGGGCACTAGGCTCTCCAAAAGTTTATGGTAGATTTTCTCCGCTTCCACTGGGGTTTTG
Organism: Phytophthora cactorum; assembly: GCA_016864655.1. NCBI lineage: Eukaryota > Oomycota > Peronosporomycetes > Peronosporales > Peronosporaceae > Phytophthora > Phytophthora cactorum. Next base: position 374,978 of record NHQK01000043.1, read on the forward strand.
CCCTTGATCATCTCTGCTGCCTTGTCATCCATGTCGTCGACCTTGTTGATCATCCCTGCTGCCTTGTCATCCATGTCGTCGACCTTGTTGATCATCCGCTTGAATCCGACCAGCATATCTGACAACCAGGTCGAATTCGCTCTCTCTTCGTCGTCCGATTCTAGATCCACTTTGCTATCGTGCTTTCTCAAACGACGCTGGGGTTTGAAAGCAGACTGAGTAGCAACACTCGAATGTTCGAGGTCGGTAGAAGCGGTCTTGGAGAGATGGAACGTCGAGGCACCACTAGCGCTAGCAAGAACAGCGGCTGTAACAGCCAGCAGGATGGTTCTCACACGCATAATAGGCTTTGATGTGGAGTTCGACGAGAAAATTGGAGAATGAACCTACGAATCGCGGTCAAACTCACCACTCACAATGTGAGATGTGAGCTACATCTCCCATCCAATCATGACAAGGGCCATGCAAAATGTGACACATCGTTCTGTGTCTTTTTTAATGGAACTTCCTCAGGAAGTTCCATTATTAAGTACGACCTTCAATTTCCGATAGGCTTTTGTGCATTTTCTGCCCGAATCGACCGATCACAAATATCACACCGGTCGGCCGTTTATGGAATACCTCAACCGCAGCGGCATCAAGCACGAGAAGCCGGTGCCGTATACGCCTCAGTAGAACGGGTTAGCTGAGCGCATGAACAGGAGCCTCGTGGAGAAGGCCGTTGCGTGCTCTATCACAAGTGCATCGAGAAGAAGTGGTGGACCGAAGCTGTTAGCACAGCCGCGTGGATCATCAATCGGATGTCCAATTCAGTCACCGCCAAGACCTCTTACGAGTTCGTGTACTGCACCAAGCCACAGCTCAAGAATATTAAGGTGTTTGGTGCTCTCGGCTACGCAAACATCCCTGACGAGAAGCGTCGTAAGCTCGACGCGAAAGCATTTAAGTGTCGCTTCATAGGTTACGAAGATGGCGTGTCCAGAACGTAGAGACCGGGAAGGAGCAAATTGTGCGCATCGTCAAGTTCGTCGACACGACAAGTCCAGGGTATATAGTGATGCATCATGAAGAGGAAGATGTCCAAGGCACTTATACTGTACCAACGTTGAGCGGATCGCATCATAGGGACACGACACAGATCGTTCCTGTTGAAGTTGAAGCTGGTGGCGTGATCCCACTTCAACGTGATGTGAGCGTAAACGATTGGATTGTGCCGTATGGTTCGACACATCCCATGCAAGATTACGCGCGGCGCGCACACGTCACATTGACGAAACGACAGATCATGAAGAGGCAGGCACGAAGAAGAAGCAAGTGGTGGAATCGTAAGAGGTCGCCCCAAAGCGCCAGAGGATGGCTCAGGAACGTCCGAAGGCTAACGACTAGCAACTCGCAAGCTACGAAGGTGGTCAAGTGATGGCAGCAACGGAAGAAGTTCCAAGGTCATACATTGAGGCCACGACTGATGCAGATTGTGATGAGTGGGAGAAAGCAATTGCAAGCGAACCGGAGTTGCTCACTGCAAACTCGACCTGGAAGCTGGGACCAAGACTTGCACACAAGCGACCAATCGGTTGTCGTTGGGTATTTGCTTTGAAGCGTGACGAAAAGCGGCAACTTATCCGACACAGAAGGCTTGTTTCGTAGTGAAGACATTCTCGCAAAAGCATGGCATCGACTACGAAGAGACGCACTCACCGGTGGCTTACCTGAATTTGATCCGTGCCAAGCTGGTGAAGTGCGCTGCTGACGCTTTCCTGTACGGCATCGTAATGAAGAGATCTACATGGAATTGCCGCAAGGTCTACGTGAGCTGATCACTTTGGTCGAAGCTGAAGACAAAGATGACGTTGTATGTCTACTGCTGCAGAGCTTGTATGGACTCCAGCAAGCGTCCCGTGTCTGGCACAAGCCCATCGCAATCACCTCAAGCACATGAGTTTATAGGCAGTCGACGCTGATCCATGTCTATACACAAGAGGTGAAGGCGAAGACGAGTGCATCAAGTGTCTCTACGTCGGCGACATGCTGCTTCCAGCTATCATTGCTTCGATGAAGGCTAGAATCGCGAAGACGTTCAAGATCAACGACCTTGGACGTGCACGTTTCACTTTAGGGATCCAGAACGACTACGACATCGAGTGCAGAGCGCTACGCATCAGTCAGAAAGCGTATGCAGAGTCAAACATTATGAAATTCGGGCAGGCGAACGCGAAGCCGTGCCTCCAACCACTGGAAGCTAGAGTGCAATTTATGAAGGTCGACCAACCCCAAACAGAAGTCAACAAGGCCAAGATGAGTTCGAAGCCGTACCGCTCACTCGAGGGTAGTCTGATGTACCTGGAATCCGGCACGCGATCCGACATCTCAATCGCCGTCGCTCAGTTGAGTAGAATCACGGTCAGAAACATTGGGATGCAGAAATCAGGGTGGTGCGCTACCTGTTGAAGACCAAGGATGTTGGCCTCACGTACGACGGACGCCAAGGAACCCAGCTCGTCGCTTACGCGGATGAGGACTGGGCCGGCAACCGTGACGATAGACGCTCGGTAAGCGGTATAGTCCTCGTGATGTGCGGGGCTCCTGTGGTGTGGCGCTCAAGTTTTCAGAAGACCGTCGCCCTGAGATCGACTGACGCCGAGTACATGGCGCTAAGGGACATCGTGAAAGAGGTGGTGTGGGTGCGACTTCTACTCAAGGACATCGGTTCGGAGCAAGAAGGAGGATCAGTGATTTACGAAGACAACCAAGGTGTAATGACGTTGGAGATGAATACTGGTTATCAAGCTTGCACCAAGCACGTCCATATTCGATATCAGTTTATTCGAGAAAAGGTTGCCAGTGGAGAAGTTGAGCTGGATGATGTCGACATCAAGAACCAGCTCGCTGATTACCTCATGAAGGCTGTAGTGTAGCGGGATCAGCAAATCTGCGAGATTGTACGATCCAACATCCAACAGTGCCCAGACACCGACTAACGGAGGGGGTCCCCCAATGATCCGTGATCTGCTGAACTTTCTTCATCTTGTGTACTCGTCGGTAGGGCGAGATCTGCTCTCTTGGTAACTTCCAAAGAGTTCTGCGGTGGAGATCGAGTGCCTTGGCGAGGCGCGGGGATGTGGTGGAGCAGTAGTGGAAGATCTTCACTCTGCGTCTGATAGTTATGCCAGATCGCAAGCGATACTTCGAGCTTGCGGTATCTGGGGCCGAGACCTGCGATCTGGCCTCGAGGTAGCCTTACGGGTGTGTTGCCCTTTGCTTTGATTCCTTGCGTCGTACTTGCCGCTCCCTGTAGCGGGATCGTGAGAGTTTGCGAGACGTACATGATCTTCTGGCCATGTAGTAAATCCAGCTGATCCAAGGTGGCAAAAGTAAGGGAACGCACAAGGTGGTGTGAACAGGGTAATAAATTAGCCTGTTACCACTACCAACGCTAGTGGTATGCCACTTAGCCTTCGGACACCTTATGCGGCCTTAGCATTCCGGTTTCTTCGGTGGAGGAAGGGACTTGTGTCGTCTAATGAAAAATACGGTCTGATTTATGATTGAGTACATATACCAATCAGTCTCCCTACATCCTGAACTCTGACAACCAAGCCATACTGGCTGCGCGCTATACCTCACCTTTTACCATCACTCAGCTGCCATCCGGTCTGTACCTCTGTGGCGTAATCACCGTATGTCGGATCGCACCAGCAAATCTCCAAATCATGGCGCCCATCGTAGGTCATGGATCGGAAGTCGTAGATCGTAAACCGAAGACCATCCGTAGGTCATAGATCATAGGTCCTAGATCGGAAGTCCAAGATCGAAGATCGGAAATCCAAGATCGATAATCGGAAGTCCAAGATTGAAGATCGAAGACAACGGGCCCCAGATCGACGGTCGTAGACGACGTATCTCAGATTGAAGATCGTAGATCATAGGCTGCGGATCGTAGATCCTAGATCCACCTCTAGATCGCGAGGCCTGTAGCATACCTCCGATGTCGTGAGTACTTCCTTAGGCGTGTTGATCCGGAGTCGTGATGTCGAATGCCCAGCTGGATCCACTCTCTAAGCCATGATGTCACTAAACCGAATTAGCATTCTTTCGTCATCCCCCATCGCTCATTTCTCAGAAAGTGCTTCACCACAAGGTCTTTTCGACCTAGACACTACGCTACATGATGGGCCGCAGTAACGTCGGAAACAAGCTCGAGACATTGAATTGAGTGGGGGTGTTGTGGTTGCACTTCACTGGCTACTTCACTGGATGACTACCGCTAGGTGCACGCCAAACGCGTGCCAAACGCGTGCTCTAGTTGAAGTGACAGGAATGGTGCGATCTGATTGGCAGATCATTTGGGGAACCTGGATTGTGATTGGGTGAGAACTTCAATTGGGAGTATCATGGGATCATTTGTTTACATTTTTCAAGTGCTCTACAGGAGGGATAGTAGAAGCGATGCATGTAGGGGGTAGGAAGCTGCTAGCACCTAACTCAATCTAATTCACTTTCAAATTTACATTCATCTACTCACATCGACAAGTAGCCTCGTTCGCATCGTCCTATACGCTCAATTGGCTGTTGGTCTTGTGAAGGAGCGATGGCAAATGGGCGGGAGGTTCAATGCCAACGGTTTGGATGGAATAATAGAGCGATTACGAGAACTTTGTAGCTTGAAGTTTGTAGACGGTTTGCAGCGAACTTACCCCACGTTTCTAACGGAAGGTGAACTTTCTTTGCACCTACAAAGTTCGACGGCAAAGTGCAGTGAAATGCTAAACGCGTTAAGAGCAAAATTCACGCTGCAAATTGCCAGTTGATGTCGCTCTTTGGATACGAAATGCGTTGGCGACAAAGCAAGGTCTGCGGCTTGGCGAGGGCCGCAAGCTTTGGCCATAAGCATGGTATGGAAGGATCCTGCCGCTAAAAGAGCGCTTGGCAGGTGGCTTAGGGGTTTAAGACCCTTTTGACGCGCTGTTTGCACCTGCAAGAGGTTCCGGGGCATCGCTGCGGGCTTAGGCTTCGCCGAATATGTCCACGTGCTAGCCAGAAACTCACCAGGCTGTTTCCTTGACTCTTACAATTAGATAAACTAATGCATATCATGTGATTTCGTTTTTATGATATTCGCGAGGGTCTGAATGAGACGGAGTCGTTCGCCGTAATGCCCTTTCTCGTGAACCGAGGCATAATTTAATGAAGTCAAGGAGGCTACTAAACTGACAAGAACACCGATTAGCCGGATCACAATGAGACCGTCGAAAGAGGGATCTACCCGCAGAAATCGATGCATAAAAAAACCCAAAAATCAGCCTGTTCCTCCTCGTTATAAAGATACCCGTCATTTCTCAATCTGATCCTTGGTTGCGAAGATATCGTAGATGCAATGACAGTACCTGATCGAGGCTACTAAACTGACTGTTTCCTTTACAAACATAGGACATCAAGAATATCAAAAGTGTGAGTACAACACGCGCATGCTGACCATGCCCACGAGAATCGTGAGCCATGAACGGAAAATAACTTGTACCGGGGCGACCACAAATATCAGCTTGGGAGACGATGAGAACAACACTCGCGTGTGTGAGGTGTGCATTGGTATGCATCGCGAGACACACACAATATTTGCAACGCAAAGAAACAGTCACATATCCGCGTCGCGTACCTGACTCCATCTCGTTCGATACCTGAATCAAACACCGACAAACAGTTAGTTAGTACTTGAAAGGATAGTCACGAGGAAGGTTGCATCTTCACCTCGCAGCCGATCGGTCGCATGATCTGATGCAGTATGGATTAAATTCACTACCGCACCTGGATCGTCTTGTCGCTTTGGGTTTCACTCTCCTTTTAATATTCACGCCGACCCTTCCGACGCTAATCAATCCTCGAGCGGCGTTTCTGGGTTTCAGGGAATGAATGAATGTGTGCCCGAGGTGGAGGATTTCGAATGAACCAGAGTCATCAATTCACGATTCAAAACAACGTTTCGTAAACGTCTGGCGTACATGTACTATCTGCTCACTCTTTGTTCACGATAAATTCATTTCTTTCATTGTGATGGTGAAACAGGGATCCAAAATATTTATATATTTTTTTTTATCTTTTTATGTGGTCAATCTACACGAAAAGCTGTGTTTTTACACTTCGAATTTGTAGGACTAAAACCGCCTCTATTAGAAGAACCGCCCTCTATAAAATGACCATCGGTAGGTCTTTCGCAGTGTGTCTGACTCGTCCTTCCTAACCTCTGGGTGAGGCAGCGCTACTTCGTTATTTACGATAGGTTGAGCGATCAAGCTATGGCTCGACGTCGTGTCGATTCATCCCTGTCAACATCTGCAGCGGACTTGGTTAACATTGTACCGCCCATCGTCTTCCTGGCTGGAAGGTGATCTACGGCGTCTGCGTCAAACTCTCGAGAATCATAGTGTAGACAATCGCTCGATGAATGAATCCGGCAGGCAATTATCAGCCTGGAACTCCAGCAAACGTCTCAGCATTGTGTGGGTGTCGACCTGCGAGGAACCGGGGCAAAGCTGCCAGCGGTATCTAAATACTCTGCTCGAGTGCGTAGTCGGAGTTCTAGAGCCGTTCCCAAAGCAGCGCGAGCCATGCGAGCCCCCGGAGTGTGCGGGCAATCTTCAAGATGTCTGGAGAGAGCAACTTTACTTCCATGGATTTTTGGACGGCAATCAGGGTAGCGCTCTTGGCCTCTGCTTCTTTTTGCGCTGCTAAGCAATGAAGACAGTGATGAAAAGAAGATCCCCATGGCTGTTGCTCTGCTGATCCAGTTTCTGGAACTGCTTCCGCACCGGATCGGGATATCTCCCAATCGTGCTTTACTTGTTGGCGAAGCTAGAGATCGTGAAATGACTGCGTCAACACTCAGTCGAAGTTTGACAGATTCGCGTCGGGTTGAAGCTGTCAAAACAGGCCACTAATAGGCATTGGACAGTATTTAATGGATATCTGTATTGACGGGGTATGGGATAAAAATATTATTTAAAAAATCGGAAATAGTCGAAACATAGTTTTTGACCATCGCTGGGTGAAATGCCCGCTCTCTATGTTGTGTCAATAGTCACTCTCCTGCACATGTACAGAATGTACCCTCACTTCCGACACTGTGTAAAATCCATAGCCTTTCATAATTGTTAGAATATACGGATATTAAGTGACAAGAACTTTGTATACTGATAGGGGAATATACACTAATTTGAGCACGGAGTTCAGCACATAGGTGTTTTTGAAATCTGGTAAGCTCCATAGTTCGATATGAAAAGAAGTTTTGCATTTGTGCCGGTAGAACCTCGACTCGCGCTTCCTGTGAGAGATTATGAGGTACATAAAAAAGCGCCAAACATATGGTGTCGAAAGTGAGGGTACCTCCTGTACGACATCTCTGGATCAGTAAGAGTAACGATGGTTGGTGCGACGATGACAGCTGCATGCAAAAAGCGCTTCGAGTTGGACGTGCCATTGTGCCGGGATGCACTACAATTTCTGGTTGATCACAACAGATTGTATAAAAGATGTCGACACCGAGTGAATCTGAATGGACGCCTTCGAAACGGTTGCAACGACTGCGGTGATCACTGGCCGTACCTCCACTTCCTCAGATCCGCTGAATGAGGATAATATTAATCTTCGTGATGACAGTACGTACAGCTCTTTTGGGTCGCCAATCCGTGAAGGTGACGACTCGTCACTTGAAGAAACACAACTCGATAGCCCAAAACTACTGATGCGCCAAGAGGGGTCCGCAAACGATTGTCTTATACGAAAATCTAATGCCTACCAAAGTTCGAGCAATTGGACCAACGTCATAGAGATGTTCCCCAATCTCTTTCCGGGTGGTTGTGGTGGTCCCGACGAAAAGTGGGCCCGGAAATTATCGTTACGGAAGTGGATTTTACGGTGCTTTCGTCTTCCGGGTAATTTGTTTGAACGGCACTATGCGTTTTCATCTTTTGGCATTTGATTTTCTTGCTTTACGGAGCGCATGACGCGAGCTTTATATTCGCCTTAAGTTCTCAACAGCAGCTTTGGTGGCCGGAAATATCTCCAGAGAGACAATTCTTCAGGCAGTGCAATACTACAAGTATCTAACGGAGTCTCAAGCTCATGGTGTTCAGCCGACGCCACCTCCTGATGCCATCAAAGAAATTTTCGACCTATGAAAGGGCCTCAATAGTGGGAAAGTGCATATTTTGGTTTCGATATAAGCAGAATGCGCGGCCGGCACAAATTGTTTGGCTATCTGCAACGTTTTGGGACTCTTCGGTTGTTTTAGACAATTTCTCCTGATTCGAGTGGAACGTGCAGCATTGCTGTAAATCTGGTTCGGTTGGAAAACAAGTTCTCGAAGAAGCTAACCTGCGACTTCTGTCTTCCAGAACTACACGCAAAAGTATTGCAGGTAGATATCCGATGGAGTGTGCAAGGTACTTCGAACAAGTGACGAACACTTTTATTGAAGAAATACTAGGATGGGACTCCAGACGTACGATGCCCAAGCGAGGTGGGTTTTTTTTTTCGGTGTCATCCGTACGGTTGGTGCTGCTGCAGAAACTCAACAAGCTGGAGAACTGCATGCCCATTTTGCGATTTGGCTACACGGACATCTTCAGCGTTACATGAAACACTTCAGTGCGATAGTCGCTTTAGAATAAGGTCCTTCGATTCCTCGACACTATTTCGACAACTGACGTTCCCGCAATAGCGCATCCAGACTTGTGTCCTAAGGATGCAGGGATTTTGGATCCGATTGAAGTTGGTTTGGAAGGCTTTCGTCGACCTGTTGATGGGTGTCCAACACCTATAACTGCTCGTTGCACGAACTGTGGAAGCGAGTACCGTGACAAAGATATTTCGGATTCTGCAATCGGGGATTTGGCTACCAAATGTGGTACAATTCTTACGGATAGTTATGCGGACTACCTAAAGTGCCGTGCCACTCGCATTGATACGCCAGGGTCCCTTGAAGCTAGCCTTACGCAATCTGTGGTTATCCGTGATGTTTAAGTTCGTTTATGGACACATTCTCGATCCTGCTTCAAGGTTAGCATATTGTACCACCTTTTTTACAACTACAAAACTGGCTAACCTTCACATTACTCTTAATTGGTCAGGTAACGTCTCGCACTCGGTCTGTCGTTTTTTCAAGCCTGACGGCGTTTTGCCTGGACCGTCTTTCGTAAAAGAGAATGGAGATGTGAAGCTTCATCGCGAAATTGGGAGTGAGTATCTAAACGCTTACAACCCGGCAATTTTGTCCACTTTCAAATGGAACCATGACGTAAGATTCGTGTTTGGATCCGACAAATGGAATATTGCTGCGTACATTTGTCAGTTTGCATGAAAATGCAGAAACAAGTGGAAAATCAATTGGCTCTCTCGATCGCAGCGTTCACCAAGGGGGCGAGGAGCGCTGACAACTTACCTCTCGATGCCTCTGTAGAGGTGTGTGGCGCTCGAATACTGTGTTCGATGCTTTATTCCTTCACAAATACCCAGGAAATTGCTGCTACAGTGGCAGCTCTATTCTTGAGATGTGAATCCCCCTTTTGGTTTTCCCACGACGTGGTGTTTGTTAATCCCTTCACATTGCTGATTTCTACAAGTCTCACAGAGGATGTTTCCATTTATCCCGACATGATTTTAAACGGCAAGCCACCAAAACGTAATGATCGGCCAGCTATGCTCCGCAAGTACTGGATGAGGCAACCCGAGCTAGAGACCGTGTGGTTTGCAGCAGTTTGCGACCTGTATAAGATCACTGGTGTGTCTTCTGTAGAATACTCCTTTACTTCTGCTCAACACGCGGAGCGGTCACATCATATTGATTTTGCCCGTCGAGAAACCCGATGGTACGCGTCTTATCGGGCAGACCCATTCCAGACATTTCAAACCTTCACGACGATTCGTTGTTTAACTTATCCTTCCGTTGTATGCTGCTTTTGTTCCGCGAAAATTCTCCTACATGTGATTCCACACAAGAAAATACCATACATTCATTGCCACGGGACCCCGAGCCGCTGTTGACGCATGTATTTATTTTGAAAAAGTTGGCAAGATTTTTATCGAGGACAGCAGCAGTACTCAAATAACGATGAATCCCATGAAAGTTAACTAATTAGGACAAGACATTGTGGCGGTTCGTGCGATTCTGCTTCGCAATGGCCCGATTCTGACTGTGATTCGGTAGCGTCTGACGGTGGGTTAGACAGTGGAGAATTGACAAATTTACCGCAATCAAATTTTGATTCATCCATTGACGCATCTTTCGAAGCAGCCCAAGGACGTATTTAGGGGTAGCACTGAACACGAGGTTGGTGTCGTTGTCACAGCTATCAGCCCTTCCACAACCGCGGTGATCGCATTTTTAGTTTGAATATAACGTTAGATTCATGTGAGTACGATAAAGATCGCCGAGCGTTTTCGAAATGGCAGGGACCTTGCATTCGCTCAATAACCTTGGTACTTTTTGCTGGAATTCAGGATACCTAGTGACAGTGTCACCAAGATAATTCGCTGTTGAGGGCACAAGCAGATGTACTATTGCACCGTTAGCGAGTGAACAGTAGACTTGGGAGATACAGTACTACTCAAAGTAGCATTTTTTTCTTCCGAAGGGCTCGATCGTATGGATAAAAAGACGCAATTATTCCAGCTTCATGTATTCCCCGAGTACATGGATCTGATATACTGTATCGCCAAGTCCCCTCGGATTCTATCAGAACGCTTGACTGAGCGCTGTAAGCGCATTCTCGAATGCAACAGCCTCTCGACCCATCGATGTCAATTGACAGACCTTACCAACCATCCTCAAAATGGTGGTGGGCTATTTTTTTTTAATATAGCTTTGGCTCATCAGAGGATCTAATATAACCATATATATTATATGGTACAGGTGTATCAGGTCGTGATCAAATACTTTAGCACCATCTGGTACTAATCTGTTTATGGAAACCATGTCGTGATCAGTACCTGATGGTTAGTTGCCCCGACATCGTATTTAAAAACATACTGCTCGATAAATATCGGGATCTCTAACCAGGACTGCCCTTAAATTAAGAATACAAGAGGCTGGTGTCGCTGTCAAAGCGACCAGCCCTTCCAAAATACTCCTAGTACACTATATCAATTTAATACCCAAGCACTGAAACCTGTTAACGCTTTTATTCTGAAGTCAATTGACAACATTTTAAACGTTTGAGTGACTTAAGAGCGTCGAGGATTCACAACAGCTGTCTCCTCAATCCCCTTGACCCTGTAGTACATCGGCTTATACTGTTCTATAATCTTCTTCGTTTGTGCACTTGCAGAAGCCAAATCGTCCTCAGGGACCTTGAACACCTTGACAAGAACGCTCATTGGGTAGTAGTCTTTCTCAATCCATCGCTTGAAAGCGTTGTTTGGTAGTTTTGGGCCAACATGGCTGTATCTGGCTGATCTTTTGCCGTTGAAACCAAAATGGCAAACTTTTCTTCACCGCCAAAGCCGTCTCGTAACGCCCTGGACAAATCCGTTTTCTGTTGGGGATTCTTTGCGTTGAAAAACTTGATGTATTCGTCCAGCGTGTCTACTTGTCGGCTTATCGGAAAGAAAGTACGTTCGTCGGTGATCCTCAGTATACTGAAGACATCGTTGACAGACTTCTGGTTGTTCATCCAACCCTCCAACTGCTGGGTCTGCAACTTGGTGGGAATTTCCTTCCACCTTCCCGTCTTCTTCACACTCACGAGCACTTTGGCTACAAGAACCTCTCCATACTTTTTCGTGAGCAACTCTAGCAATGACACTTGTCTGTCTGGGTACTTCTTGTTGACCATGTCCACGTAGTTGCTCATAGTCTTCAAATTTGGACTCTCAAGAGCATTATACGCGCCTTGGTTCAGCTTCAGTTTCGCGAAAGCATCAGCAGCAGATTTTTCCATGGACAGCCAAACCCTCAACTTCGCGGTATCAGTGACTTTCGATGCTCCAGCTTTTAACGGAGCTGCAACCTTGTCAACAATACCGGTAATCGCTCTCTCTTCGTCGTTCGCCTCCTCTGTTGGGGTCCTCAACAGCCTCTTCGAGTCCTCCTTCACCGAGGCAGTGACGTATGCAAACAGAATAGCTGCAATCAGCAGTCCAATACAGTCGACGCATTGCTGCAATTGTTTTGGCCGGAGTGCAGAGTATGTATACTGTCGTCCGAAAAGGAAGTTACGAACTGAGCTGGAAGAATGGTGGCAACGTGCAACCAGCGTGTACACGTCCAACAGATCTCTGATGCACTAACTCGGACTAGGCAAAAGTTGACTTGCCAAAATTATGGTCAAGTCGATTAGTATCGGTGTTTACGGGTCGTATCAAGTGCAATCGCTGCGTTGTTGTCCACACCCATCGTCAATTCTGTTTCATCTCGAGCACTTGCAGCACTTCGTCGAGCATGTTCACGGTTCCACGCCCCTCCATAGTAGCCTCGCATGCAGCGACATGCTCGGCTTCCGCAGTGGACTGAGCCGCAATAGTTTGTCGCCGTGCGGCCCAGGCTACTGCTCCTCCAGATATAGTTAGCACAATGCGATAGATTAATCTGAATTCGGCCAAATTATTCTGAATCCGGTCGGATTAATTTGAGCCCGGTCAGATTATTGTGAATTCGGGTCACAATATTCTAGAAATGTTAAACATACTCTTCTTCAAGGTTGCACAAGAAAATTAAATAGGCGTTTTAAGCATTTAATCATTGCCCACCATGCATTACAGACAGGAGATAAGATAGCTTCATATAAAAGAATTGTGGTCTTCATCGTCGACCTTCTTACTCAACGAGGTTGGTGTGGGGCCGTGATAATCTGGGTTTTGGTTCGGCTACTCAAACAGTGATGGCTTGAGAGAAGTGCCACTGCAATCAGGGCTTGGTTCAAGACTATCTTCGTTCGAGCATGGATGGTTAAGCTTGTACCCATTCAACTGTACCAGCATAATTAGACCTTCAATGTACTGTTGAGAATCCGCCCGTGCATACCGAGATAATATTATTCGTTTAGTAGCAGGTTGACTCGCTGGATTCGAGAAAAGTCATCTAGTTGCTTAAGTAAGGGTGTATGTAGCGGTATGTATTGCATGACTTACCTTACTTGATTCGACAGGATTCAGAATATCCTGACTCGATTTCAGAGTATTCTGACTTGACTCAGATGGAGGCCTATCTATGCAAACGACACATGGTGTTTTCTTTACACGGGCGCTCCGCAACGGGCGCTCCTTAGACACTCCCTGATCTTACGCGTCAGGGTCGTTACCTCAATCGGCGTCGTAGTGCCCACTTACGATTACCTTGTTGAGGGCTTCTTCGCTTGGTGAATACAGGATACCCATGTTGCTAGCTGAGACCAAATAGCAAAATATTATTTTCCGGCTCCGCAGTGCTTCTTCCTTGGACTGCTTACAAAGCGACTCAAATATCCAATGGAAAAAGCAATATCAGGTCGAGTACCAGTAGCGAGGTACGGAAGTCGTTCAAGCGCCTTTAAGTAGCAAATGTTTAGATTTCTTAATGGCGCTCGGCGCTTAACTTTTTTATTATAAGTTGATTTTTGTAAGTAAAAACATATAAGTATGTAACAAATAACCGGGCGAGACGGGAGAGAAGAGTAGCCGAAACCGTTTCCGAGCACGAGAATAACTGGAAAGAAACTCGTTTTGCCGCGCGTCGTCTTGATCGTGGTCTGGTTCAAAATGAAAACGGAGAACCGCGCCTCGTTGTAAAGCTCAAGCTCGGAGAAAAGAGAAATAGCAATGCGGAAGAAATATTAGTTCTGCTGATACGAAATTGATCTAGTTGGTCCCTTTGTTTCCTGATATTTATACCGCCCTAAAACAGCAACTCGCAATGACAAGATTGAAGGTGAGGCGTCGCACAGGAATGAAAACGTAGACTCCATACTGATCATTGCAGAGCTTCCTCTGTCGATGCATCTAGCCCTTTATGGGGTAGAAAGAAGGAAAGGGCGATAACGATCCCTTTTCCCACTGATTTACTACTCGCTTACATCAATGTTTCCATGTAAAATATATTTTAGATGATGCAACTTTATTGGCATTGGCTATACAAAAGAAGGCAAGGCTGCAAACTTCTTATGACAGAACGCACTATATACTTAGACAAAGAAAATCTTATACGCAACATCTTCGCAATCAAATAGCAGAATCCCGGCCTGATATCGTCAACGAAAACCTCAGCTTCAACCGAGTGAATTTGCAATATGGGACGATCTAGACAAGGCGCTGCCAGCCGGAACAGCCACCGCAAGTAAGTTATTATGATTCCAAATACGTGTACGCGCCAAACTCATTGGGATCTGATTTTTTATTTTCGGAGCTAGAAAAAAGGATGCAGTTCAAATTCCAGGTGGAGTTGGGTGATCGTTTAACCCCTTGAGCCCGGATGCCTGTATTAGACATGATACAAAAACGCTTATCGTGTCCCACGGAACACGACTTGGACTGAGTATGAAACTATACAAACTTTAAGTCAACTAGGGGAAGGTTATAGTCCCACTCATGTGCATAGACCCATGCCACGGATTAAAGCCGGGGTTGCCTTGAAATTTCCAAATATAAAATTCGAGCGACTTCCTTCTTGATGCAAATATGATCATATAAATAGCTAAAGGTATTAAATCCAGTCCACAGATTTTCCCTCATTGCGAGATTCGCCAGAAGCAGTGAAAATGGTTTTCCGCGCGCGTTGGACTGAATTGAAGAAGCTCGGCTCGAAGTCCAAGGGTCCAACCGGGCTATCCAACCTCCACACCTCAATCGAACCCAGCAAAACGAAGAAGGGTGTGCGAGGCCAAGACTACTTTGTTGGCGAAGAGGAGCTGATGCGATATCTCGACCGCCTCGATCTCGGTATGTTTGGGTGTGTGAGAATGTGTCTTTGTTCTTAGTTCCTGACAGAGCGTGCTCTTGTAGCGGAAATTCGCCGCCAAAACTAGAAGCGCAAGGACCGTCTAAAGGTGAACGGGCCAACCCCATCCGAACCGGCGAGTGGTAGACCGGAGTCTGGTATGTATTTGTCTATCGTGTATTGTCTATCATGTATGTTGTCTGTCGTGTCTAATACACGTGCCCTGTCGACGTGTCGTGTCTCGTACAGACGAACCTGACTCTGACACGCAGCCTGCGAGTGGTGCGACTGCGAGTACTGCGAGTGGTGCGGCTGACACCCAGCATGCGAGTGATGCGCCTGAGATTGGCGCGAATGGTGCGGCTGGACATTCGCGTGGTGTGGTAGAACCTGCGACAGGGGCGTCAGAGAATTATAAGTGTGTCATCTATCATGTGTTGGCTATGTGTCTAATACACGTGATGGATCTTCATATCATGGATTGTACAGACCGAACTGTACGTCGTGGTTACAGTCGTGAAGTATCGTCGCCGGAAACCGAGCCAGCGCCCGAGCCGTTAAACGACTGTGCAAGCCTACCGGAAGCTGAGATTTTACGAGTGAAGAACGTACGAACGGTGAGTCCAGTTGACTTTGCAATACTGTGGTGTAAAACAGCTGACTACTACATAAGCTACCCGGCGCAATTTGACTGCTACGTTTGGTACAGCTGAGTCAAGGCGCTATTCCTCGTGGGTGGTTTGGGCGCTTCATGTCAAGAGATCGCTTCGCTCACACGTCACGCAACCTGCACTTCAGCAGTAATGCTAATCCGTGTGCCGTCACCGACCGAGCCTGGGAATTACGACCTGTGATCCAAAGTTTGCAGGAACGTTTCCAGGTTGGTTATAATCCCCTCCGATCATGGCTTATGACAAGGCGATGCTGCCGTCGTGGTCTTCATTCAACCGGATGAGAGCTTACATGAAGGATAAACCTCATAAGTGGGGCACAAAGCTGTTCACGCTGAACTGCTCCAACTCAGCCTACTGCATTTGGTAAGTAATTGGGCACACCTTCGGGTGTGTTCGAGTTTTGGTTTTGGCTCCTAAGTTATTTTATCGTGTATAATACAACTATTGTCCATCTTTATCATGTATGATACAGGTTTGAACCGTATCTTGGCAAAAGCACTTCTATTCAAGGCCAGCAAGCGTTGGATCCCAAAACAGGATCTGCTGGGGTTGCACGCAACCTACGAGCTATCAGTACACAGCTACTGTGCTTCTTTGCTCCGCTTCGTCTTCCTTCACCTCTACTTCTATGTACGCACGTTCAACTTTGCTACGCTCACACTGGCGGTACTTCTTTATCTCTCTGGAAGGAAGCTTAGCGACGGGCTCCATGTGGGCTTCCATGATGTCAAGAAAAACAACCCGCCAATTGCCCCGCTGGTCGTCCGGAATGGTACGCATCTGGTAAGTAGGAAGGCCACGAAGATCCACACCAGACGGCAAAATCCACTTTTGCTCGCCGGTGTCATCTCCTTGGGCGGCCGCCTCACTGAGACGGGCCTTGGTGATACGGGCTTGTGGTACCGCATCAAGCAGCCGCATAATTTCGTCCCCAGTATTTGAGGTATGGTCTCGCTGGATGAAGCTCAAGTTCCTCAGGTAGCGAGCGGCAGCCTCATCTAGACGGTCCCACCCGCGTTGGCGGAGGTGCTGCTGGCACCATTCGAAAAACGCGAAGAATGCGTTGGGAGGGCCCTGGTCGTCGATATTAGTGCTTGCCATCTAGAAGCCTTGATCGGAAATGCCATTTAATCATAGAAGATGAAGTAAGTAGTTGGTTTCGTTTAAAGTATTTTTAGAACAATGTAGTAGCAATGAAAATGGATGAAACGAACTGCACAATGCAAGAATCACTGTATGTTTATTAGCGATGGCTACGGTTGAGTTACACAGATCCTCAATCAGCACTGAGTGCATGGCCATTCGTCCGTGAACGACCAGCAGGTACACGTGTACTAGCAGTACGCGTCGCCGTCGCTTCCTTGAGACGGACCGGTTGACGAGTGCTCGCTTACCGTCTAAACCGGTGTAGTGCTTCACCTGGAGAGCATATAGGACATGAATACAAATAGCAAAGTTGAAGTTATAGTTACACCCACATGACATGGTCTCCACGTCAACGCTCCATTCACCCTTTGGCTGACCTTCTGCCTTCATCCTCGCGTAGTTGGATCCCATCTGGGCTGACACATGCGCCACTTCTCGACTGCGACCCAACTCAGGCAGATACACACGGTGGCAACCACGTGACAACACACGAACAACGTTTGGGTTGGGGGAAACCAGTAAGACTCGATACTGGTCCGTTTGGGAGTCATACCCAGGAGGGGATCGCGCTGACGAAAGTCTTATGCGGTCGGTTCAGTGCGCATACGGAGCATGGAACCAACTTGCTCTTCACAATGACGAACACCTTCATGTCTTCCATGAGCAGCTGGGAATCGTCGCGAGCCATGTCGTTACAAACCGTCTTCCACACGTATCTTGGGGTTATCGTAGGTTGAGATGGAGGTAGGGGGCGGGAAGAAAGGGTTCGAAGTGTTGCGTTTTTCGAGAATGGATTGAGGATCTCGGAATCTAGTTCAGTGCTGAAGTCAAATAACCTCTTTTCATTGGTAAAAAATCAACTTTGTTCTCCGACACGATTCGCAGGAATCGAGTGATGTGCATTCGCCCGCATTTGGTGTGTCCTAACACAGTTTTATGTGTACGTTCATATTCTGTGTGTTTCTCCGGTTCTGTCGAGAGAAGGCTACGATGTATGAGGGGAAATTGCCAGATCCTGGTACTATTCCAATAGCACTCGCCAAAATCATGATCACCCTCGCCAGATTCTGGTACTTTGGCTAAATAGATTTCCGACCTTGGTACTCTATCATAAAAGATTCATCCTACGAGTCTCCCCTCGGATCAGCACGATGTCGGGGGGGGGGGCATGATTTGGCGAGTGCTATTTGAATAATGCCAGGATCTGGCAATTTCCCATGTATGAAGGCTGCAGCACCCCAGCGTTCTTGCGAAGGCGCGGTACCTGATCTCAACTGCGTCAGCGAGGGCAGCAGAGCTTGCTGTATTTGTCGGCGTGATTAGCGTTAGCGGAGCGCTGCAGAGCTTAAAAGTAGTATTTAGGTCACGACCTAGTGACTGATATCTGTACTTATCAAGTCTGTGGCTCTAATACCAGATTCTCACGGTTTTTCTTGTTAGGGCATCTCCACCGGTAGGTGAGTACAGACAACGACGGAAAAATCCGGCAGACACAAATCCGGCAGACATAGTTGTGCAATGCACAATCATAAGTGTTCAGCCAATAAGGTTTGCTCATTTGAATTGGCCTTTGTATTCCATATGTATTTGAGAGTTTTTTTAATGTTTTTTCGTGTGTTTTATGATCATTTTCGTTTTTTTTGTCAGGACATCTTGTGATGCGGACGGGGAATTCTCGTAAATTTACTATGGGGATGGCATTCAGTGGTGCCGGATTTATCTGTCGTTGCCTGTAAAACTAAACGTAAATCCTTTCTGGACCAAATATATAAAATCATGCAGGACTAATTTACTCTTTCGCATACGCACAGTCAGAAAGTACAGGGCTCTGACCATGCGTATGCGTATGAGCAAAGCTCTCCTGCACGATTTTATATTTCTGGTCCAGAAATGATTTACGTTTAGTTTTACTCACCTACCGGTGGAGATGCCGTCTACCGCGCAAATTTTAATACCGTCTGGAATGAAAAATACCGGTTTTGACACCGGTATCTAAACGAGCTCTCGGTCCATTCGTGGCCTCATAGAAGCAGTTCATCTCCATTACCATGTTCGCGCTCTCTCGTCTCGTTCGCGCCGTGCGCCCCGCTTCCTCCCTCCCGGCCGCTCGCTGCGTGTCGTACGTGGCACCACCGCGTGTGTCGGCCGACAAGAGCTACCGCTTCGGACTCAAACTGGACGACGTGAAGCCGGAAGACGAGGACGAAGAGAAGACGCTCGCGCAGCTCAAGGCCGTGCTGAGTCTGCGCAACGCGTCGCAGCACGAGCTCAACAAGGCTCAGGTGGCCACGGCCATCGAGACCTTCCAGCGCTTCCCGGGCGACACTGGCTCCAGCGAGGTGCAGATCGCTGTGCTCACGCAGAAGATTCTGCGCAGCACGACCCACGCTCAGGGCCACAAGAAGGACCACCACTCGCGACGAGGCCTGATCGCCATGGTGGAGAAGCGACGGAAGTTGCTCAAGTATCTGCGCCGCAAGGACCTGCACAAGTACCGCGATGTGGTGGCAGCGCTCGGCCTCCGCTTCACCTAAGCAGTTTAGAGAAGTAGGCAGATGAAGTGACAGGGTAGAAGGCAGGACGGAACACAAGACTTCTTTGCCAACCAAGGTAGAGTGTGTACTACTTTTTACTGTTCGTAGTTACTATCGTCGTCCTCTTCATCTTCTTCGAGGAGAGGCGCTGCTTGGCTCTCCATGAGCAGGGACAGGATGTCGACGCACTCAGCAAATGACACGAGGGTGTCACTTGCGGCGCCGATTTCTTGCAGTAACTCGGCGAGTTGTTCGTCACTCACATCAAGTAGAAGCACGTCGATGAGACCAGGCAAACGAGAGCACGGGATGCAGCCACTGCGGGTCTTGACAGACTGCACATCGGGACTCTCTGCCAGTGCAGCGCTTTGCTCTGCCAGCAACGCGGCAAACTCGCTCTGAATCGAGCGCAGCATCTGCTCGTCAAAGACGACCACGCCAGGCTCGAGATCTGTCGCGGTCATTGAGCTACGGCGAGCTGCAGCGGCTGCATCGGCGACATTCTGATTGTAGCCATCTTCGGGGTCGAAGGCTCGTTCCCGTACACGGTCCTGACGGATACACGCGACGCCTTCACTCAGTACTTGATCTGGGTGTGCGAGCTCCAACTGAAAATGTATCCATCTAGAAAATGAGTAGATTGCTACGAGTCAAATCCTGGTGACGCTTACCTCTGGAAGCTGAAACGCGTTTCGACTCTCGTCGTCTTCAAGATCCTCGTCGTTGTACTCAGTGTCGTCATGGTACGTGCCGCACTTGGGAGCTCCATCGACCCACTCGCCTTCGTACATTTTGCGAGTGGCCTTATAGAAATACAGTCCGGGGCCTTCTTTTTTGTCGTTTAGCCAATGACCTTCATAGCGATCGCCGTTCACTGTTTTTCAGTGCAACGAGTCAATTGGCGTTCGAAAATGGCTATAAGACAACTCTTACATACCCAGCACTAGTGTTCCCCGTCCAGATCGTTCGTTATTCACCCAGTCTCCATCGTACACGGATTGATCTTCACCGTAGACCATACGACCATGACCGTGACGCTTGTTGTTTAGCCATTGGCCCTCATACTTCCCTCCATCTTCGTTGAAAAAGGTGCCGCGACCGTGTCGGTGGTCATTGTACCATTCACCCGCGTACTGTTTGCGCAGTTTCTTCTTCTCCTCGACCCAATACACGCCACGACCCTCACGTTTGTTCTCAACCCACTCACCTTCGTATTTGTTCCCATTCGCGTACAGTAGAGCACCGTATCCATGTTTCTGGCCATCTTTCCAGTCGCCCGTGTACTTGCCTAGCAGAGTGTACTCAATCTTCTTGGCAGAAGCAGCCATGTTGGTCGCCTCCATTACATTAGTGTAGCTTGGCAACTTGACCTCGCTCTTCTTCGGTTGCACCCAGTACACTGAGTGTCTAGGACCATTGCGAGCCGCCAACTGTTCGCGTAGTCGACTTGCTGACAATGTGTTGCCACGACGGCCGATTCCAGGCTTTGGACCTGTCGTAACCTTGGTGCTCATGTTGTACGGCAGGAGAATGCTAACTGACTTCAACATCAACGTAAAAATACACATTTGTGAACAAACGTCAATTTTAGCACATGCAGTCTACGATTGATATGGCTTCGTTGCAACCGTCGAAGCCCATTCCTCTTGATAACACGATGCTGAAAGGGTATCACTGGGGGCCATCACGCGTGATGAGCGCTCCGTACAGGTTGGGCCTGCGGTCACGAACAAGGCCCCAACTAGCTCGTCGCACATGGAACTTCTCGAGGTCGAAGCTCTCCACGAGCACACCTTCCGACTCGCGGTCCGCAATCTTAAGCTGTTGGCAATCACAGACACTAAGTTAGTCTATGAACTGCACAATATAGCGTCTTTAAAGCGTACCATTTCACCAGTCTGGCCTGTGATAAACGAGGAACCGACGAACGTCACCTGAATACCGTCCACGACCTCGGTACCCACGCGGTTGGAGCAGATAACGGGCACCATATTCGCCGCTGCATGGCCCTGCATCACACGCTGCCACTGATCACGTGGGTCAAAGCTTGGGTCGTAATGGTTGCTGCCCATAGCGCTTGGGTACAGCAGCACTTCTGCGCCTTGCACCACCAAGCTGCGCGCCACTTCAGGGTACCACTGGTCCGAGCCTATAGCCACACCAATCTTGCCATAGCGCTGCCAGAAGAGACAAGCATTCAGCATAAAACTAGAATCTTCACTCTGCAGTCTTAACGCACCGTGTCCCAGACTTTGAACGAGTCGTCGGACGGCGTGAAGTAGTATTTCTCGTTGTAGCCAAGACGGTCTGTCCGATCAATAACGACACAATTGAGCCATCATAAAGTGCAGCCATTTAGTGCTAATGTACCCACCTCCAATGTGCATCTTGCGCACGACGCCTAACACCGTTCCGTCCGCATCGATCACGGCGCACGAGTTGTAGTACGAGTTCCTGTACCGCTCGAAGAAGCTGATGGGGATCACCACGTGCAGCTCCTTGGCCAGCAGCGCCATACCCTGCACCAGTGCCGACTCTTCCAGCGTTGTAGCCAACTGGAAGTTGCCGGCATTGAGCTCAATAGGGAAGTACGAGAACTGGAACAACTCCTGTAGTAGAATAACTTGCGCTCCGCGAGAGCTGGCAATACGCACGAGCGACTCGGCCTTCTTGATGTTCTCCTCGGGGTTGCCGCAGCTCATCTGCGTAGCGGCCACCGTCATCATCTACGAAAATAAGAAAATAAGAACGAAATGATTAGCTCATCTTCGAGCAGCTCCGATAGTGGCTACTCGTACCCGCTCGACTGTGGTGGACGGCGCCTTGAAGCCTGAAGTGGCGACGGTGGAGCTGGAGCCAAGAGAGCTCGTGGAGGAGCCAATGCGGCTGCTGGAAGTGTGCATGGAGGCAGGATAGAGCGACTTTGCGAGGAGCGGAGAGCTCGGACAATGATGGCTTGGACAGGTGGCGGGACGACGCTTTGTAAGCGAGCATAGTGAAGACAAGAGGTTGCGTGCTTGACACGACTCCACGATAGTAGAGATAACGTTTTTCAGTAATAATATAAAGATAATAGCTGTTTGCCAGTGCTTCAAGGAACAATGACTGTGATTTTGCTTAGAAATAGAGACGTCAGGTCGGCATTTCTCTACGCACTAAGATAACGAGCTACTGCGCACATTTGTACTGAATATCGGTTAGACTAACAACTGGGGTGACGGGAGGGACCTCGCTGTCTTGCTCCCATGTGTAACGATGGCGCATTCTTGCTAAGAGCGCTTGGGCAACCCATTCTGGTGCATTTTCGTAGTTCCGGTAGCTAGAAAGCTCTGCATTACAGCTCTCTAGCAAATGACACCTAGATGCCTTGTGCGTGGGTACTTGGTCTGCAGCTGTGGCCACTGCACGACGAACTCGTCAGCCACGTAGTAGAGCAATTTGCCGGTGAGAGACAAGTGTTGCACGCGTGCGAAACTCTCGCAAAAGATGATCTTTGAGTCCGTCTGGATACCCAACACGCGGAACAGCAGCACCGCCGCACAGATCGGGATGCAAGTGCCTACAAGCAACCAAACCCCAGCAAACACGAGCTCAACCAAAATGACCTCTAAAAACTCTCTATTCCAACGTACCAGGTCCATTGCAGAGCACCAACTGCGGGCGACGGCTGTAGACCAAACCAAGACACGACTGGAACGAGCGTAGCGTAGTCCACACCGTAGACGACCACGACTGTCCTACCTGATGTAAGTAAGTACACATATCGTCAGACATTGTAGTCTCCTCATTGCATTAGCGTTGCTCTGCATTGTACCTCTCGACTGCGCGGGATAACGGCGAAGGAGTCCCTCTCGTTCGGCTTCCAGTCCAGCTCTGTCTTGGCCTGGCTGGTTTTGTCCGTCTCGGCCACTACGAACGTGATGGACATGTAGATCTCCCTACTGAGCTTCTTCATGAGCTTGAGCAGCTCCGTCGTGTGGCCGCCAGAGCCCAGCACAGCCATGACGCGGATCTGGCGCCTCTCTTTCTTGCCATTCTGGTGATGGAAAAACGGCTTCGAGTAGCTGGAGATCGGCGCCTTCACCCGCTGAGGGACGATGACCTGCCAGATGCGCAAAGCGAGCAGCACAGCCACCAGGAACAGCGCGCCTGTGAGACGTAGCAACAGTCCGAGCAGCTCCATACTTGTGCCTCGTCAAATTGATAGTGAGGGTACGCTAAGGGGTACAATTGAGTTACACAGGGGTACGAAAAGGCAACATTTTGACAAGCATGACAGCCTGATCACTTCGGAATCGTCCTCGTCAGGCACAAGTGGCTTCAAAGAACGGACACAAATGGGCTCCTCTGTGCTGCAGACGTACGTGGTGTGCACGAGTGTGCTGTACTTCAAGTTCCTGCGTGTGACCATGATCCAAGCCAAGAAGACGTTCGAGGCTGGCGGCCGCGCGCCAGAAGATAAGGCTCTGCCGCTGGCCAAGGGCCGCCCGAAGCAGACGTACGGCATGGACCCGGAAGCGGAGAAGGACGAGAAGATCCTCAAGGCTCGCGAAGTGGAGCACCGCTGGCGCCGCATCGTGCAGAACGACCTGGAGTCCATTCCGCTGGCTCTCGTGGTGTTTGGCATTGGCGTCGCCATCGAGGGCCGCATCAACCCGATCGTGCAGATCGGAGCCATGGCGACGTACACGGTGTTACGCTGCTTCCACACCATCGCATACGCTAAGAAGTTGCAGCCGCACCGGGCCTGGTGCTGGCGTCTCGGCGTCGTCGCCATCGTGGCGGGTGCCGTCAACGCTGTGGTTGGCGTGTACGCGTAGGAAAGTCCTATTACTGGTAGGAATTAAGCAGAGCTGTGGGTAGATTTACTAGAACTCTAGAGCAGCGTACGTGATGGAGAATCCGAGCCACCTTACTAAGACAGACTAAGATCATTACAGTACATGTAGTCAGGTGATTCACCTGAGGTGAAGATCAGAGCTAGCGCCGTGTTGTCTTCTTTGTCAAGCGACTCGCTTGATGTTCTAGGCTGACGAATACGCAGCGGGTCGCTGCTGGATGTATTCATCAGCTGACGGTAGCCCTAAACTGCGTCAGTCAAACGGCCGACAGGAGCAGCAACATCCAGACGTTCGGTGGGGCCTCCGATCTGTCGGGGCATGTTGAACTTGTATCCATTTCAAAGACCATTAACTTAAGCGGGAGAGCATTGATTCGTAAAATGCCATACGATTGGCTAAAATAACGCATGTTACGTAAACCGGCTTGATGGCTACATTTTGTCTGATGTAGCGAGACGGTTTCCACTGCGCATTTAACTTCGCACATCTAACCATGAGTGGATCCACGGAACTGAAGGCCTATATCGTCTGCTCCTTCATTCTCTACCTCAAGTTCGCCATCGCCACTGGAATTCAAGCTACCAAGACTTTTGACGCAGGATGCCGTCCGCCCGAGGACAAGAACTTGGCTCTTGCCCAAGGTCGACGAGAGCAGAACTACGGAATGTTCAGCGATGAAAACGACGCAGAACTCTTAAAAGCACGCGAGATCGAGCACCGATGGAAGCGCATCATCCAGAACGACCTTGAGTCCATCCCGCTGGCATTGCTGGTGTTCCTCGGAGGAGTGTTTGCAGGTGGTAACAAGGAGCTATTCGTCGTCTGCCTGGCCATCTACACGCTCGTGCGCTGTTTCCACACTTACGCATACGCCAACATGCTGCAGCCGCACCGCGCGTGGTGCTGGCGCCTCGGCGTATTCATGATCATCACCAGCGGCGTCAACTCCATCGTCGGCGTCTTCAATTAGATAGCGAATGACTGTAGCGTCTAAGCATAATGTCAATTGCTCAACAGTATGTGTTGTGGCTACTACTGACTAGCATGCTGCCTATGTAGCTCGATCATCGGTACATGTACTGTACTGCATTGCGGCACCGCCGGTGTCAGAAATTAAATTAATTATCCGGTTGTCTCCCGGTTAAGTTACGCCAGTCAAGCAGTGGTACCATCCGTCAACGAGCCTGTCGACCAATGACGGTCATGCCATTCACGCCATCAGGCCCAGTCTCCGAGATGGTGAGCGCCTTTCAACGTCACCTCTGATCACTGTTTCGCCGTCGAAGCCAATCCATTCTGTATTTCTCCTCCTCTGAAGCAGCACAGCGCCACCATGTTGGCGTCCACCGAGCTCAAGACCTACGTGACCTGCGCCGCCGTGCTGTACGTCAAGTTCGTGCTGGCCACGGGCATCCAGGCCACCAAGACGTTCGAGGCCGGCGGGCGTCCGCCCGAGGACAAGAGTCTGCCGCTGGCCAAGGGCAACCCCGTGCAGACGTACGGCCTGGTCACGCCACCTGAGACCACCAAGGAGGAGAGCGAGAAGCTCCAGAAGGCCAAGGTCACAGAGCTGCGCTGGCGTCGCATCGTGCAGAACGACCTCGAGTCGATTCCGCTAGCGCTCGTCATCTTTGGCGCCGGCGTAATGGCTAAGGGCAACCCGGCCGTGCAGATCGGCGCCATGGTCGGCTACACGGCTGTGCGCTGCTTCCACACGGTGGCGTACGCCAACGCCATGCACCCGCACCGCGCGTTGTGCTGGCTGTTCGGCGTCATCTTCATCACCACGGGTGCCGGGAACGCGCTCTACGGCGCCTTCTCCAACTAGACGCAGCTAGGCATTAGCAGCAACATCATCAATAAATTCACGCGCTTGTTGTAGACTCAATTGCCATCTTTGATGCAGAAGAAGAAGAACATGCTTGTCTTGTCATGGTCACAGCTCCACATGACAGTCAACGTCGGACATCAAATCCCCGATACCGTGCCGGTCCAACTGACACGGCCGCGTCAAGGACGGTCCTTGATCGACACTGTGCCGCCGGTGGCTCATAATCCGATCCGCTTCACTGTCAATTGCTCCATTCCAGTTCCTGTAAGCTCAAACCACCATGGTCGACGGTAATGTGAAGGTGTACGTGGCGTGCAGTTCGGTGCTGTACGTGAAGTTCCTGGCGTGCACATGGATCCAGGGCGGCAAGACCTTCGTCTCCGGTGGACGTCCGCCTGAGGACATGAAGCTCGGCATGACCAAGATCAAGCAGGACTACGGTCTCACCAAGACAGAAGACGAGCGTGTACTCAAGGCGCGTGAGGTGGAGCATCGATGGCGCCGCGTGATCGCCAACGACCTGGAATCCATCCCGTTCGCGCTCTTCATCTTCGGCGGCGGCATCCTCGCCGGCAGCAATCCGGTCGCTCACGCTGGCGCCATGACAGTCTACACGACGGCGCGTTGTCTGCACACGTACGTCTACCTGAACGCCATGCAGCCGCACCGCGCGATCTGCTGGGCCATCGGCGTGCTCGCCACGCTCGTGGGTGTCGGCAACGCCGCCGTCGCCATCCTCAACTAAACAGCCATAAAGACACTAGCGTAGAGCAAGATAAGGCCGTCGCCATCAATGTACGCGTCCGTGGGAGCCTTGTGTCCTATGCAGACCAGAGTCTGATCACCGGACCTCCAGGCTGGACTTCAGCTCAGCATCAACTTGATCTGCCCGCGACTCTGTGACGTGTGCCGTGCCGGTCTTTGTAAACGTTTGTAAACGCGTCAACAACCCGTTGTCGGCTGTCAGCTGTCGGAATTCCTCGTCCGACGTGGCAGGTCACACCCAAATAAGCCGAGAGATCCGCAGCACTATGGTCGACGCCAACACCAAGGTCTACATCGCCTGCAGCTCCGTGCTGTACCTCAAGTTCCTGCTGGCCACGGCCGTGCAGGGCGGCAAGAAGTTCCGTTCGGGCGGCCGTCCCCCTGAGGACGCCGTGCTCGGCCTGGCCAAGACCATCGGCAAGGGCCGTAAGCAGACGTACGGCCTGGACAAGACCGACGACGAGAAAGTGCTCAAGGCCCGCGAGGCCGAGCACCGCTGGACACGCATCGTGAGCAACGACCTCGAGTCGATCCCCTTCGCGCTCTTCATCTTCGGCAGCGGTATCCTGGTCGGCAGCAACCCCACGGTGCACGCCGGCGCCATGACCGTCTACACGGTCGCCCGTTGCCTGCACACGTACGTGTACGCGCACGCCATGCAACCGGCTCGCGCTATTTGCTGGGGCTTATGCGTGCTCGCCACCCTCGTGGGCGTCGGCAACGCTGTCGTCGCTATCCTGTAGGCCTGAGCTAGTCTGTTGTCAACTAAAGGAAGAGAATGCGAACTGCCTTGTTGCTACGATAGCAATCGCTTAGAGTGTTGATTCACATGTCGGTAGGTTTGTGCGGCTACATGTAGTTTACAGTCTGCTCTTACCGTAAACACACTGTCGCGGTACTAATCGAAGCGCTCAGCTCCGGGACTGATCACGCCGAGAGCTGTAAGCTCGTAGACCTGCGAGATGATACGAGTTATCCTGTGAGTTGATCGCTGGTCACTTAGTAGAACCATCATAACCGAGTTAGCCTCCTTGAGCGCACAAGGAACGCAGCAAAACGACCGACTTCGCCGACAAAATGGTGGCCTCCAACGTCCGGGTGTACGTGGCCTGCAGCTCCGTGCTTTATCTCAAGTTCCTGCTCGTCACTTTTATCCAAGGGCCGATGGCTTTCAAGTCCGGCAGCCGTCCGCCCGAAGATGCCCGACTGCCGATGGCTGAAGGCCAAGAGCAGAACTACGGACTGGTCCAAACCGATGACAAGGTCGTGATCAAGGCACGCGAGCAGGTTCATCGCTGGCAGCGCATCGTCGCGAACGACTTGGAGTCCATTCCGTTCGCGCTATTCGTCTTCGGAGGCGGAGTTCTGGCCGACAGCAACGACGTCGTGCACGCCAGTGCTCTGATCGTCTACACGATGTCGCGCTGCCTGCACACCTACATGTACGCGAACGCGATTCAGCCGCACCGCTCCAACTGCTGGTTTGTTGGCGTCGCGGCCACGCTTGTTGGGGTTGTCAATGCGATCGGCGCGATTGTCTAAGCGGCTTACACAGTGAGTTGATCGAAGAGTTAAAAGGTAGCTAGCTGGCATCAGATACTGGAAAAGCAAAGATCAATTTTTACGCGTTAAATCTCGATCTGGTCTTGTTGATTCTTGGCGGAGCTGCAAGTGTTGACTTGGCTACTCTTCTCTCAATTCATGTGGTCACTGCATCGAATTGTCTGGCTAACTTTTATTATACTTGTAGTATTAAAGAATCCAGCAGTTAGATTCGACACAAGCAAGATACGTCGGTACTTTAAAAAATCGAGCTTTGGCACTTCGTCTAAGGAGAATGAGGA
Source organism: Phytophthora cactorum (assembly GCA_016864655.1). Classification (NCBI taxonomy): domain Eukaryota; phylum Oomycota; class Peronosporomycetes; order Peronosporales; family Peronosporaceae; genus Phytophthora; species Phytophthora cactorum. The sequence goes on from NHQK01000043.1 coordinate 403,512, forward strand.
CGGAAGCTTCCAGACTGATGCAACAAGAACGAAGTTGGAAGAAATTAAGTGCTTGTTTCAATTTGGAACCAGCGAAACTTGAATGTTCTACAGTAGTCTCAACGCTTCGCCAAGGGTGTCTATCATAGCTGGTAGGATTTTTCTGGGTACGAGTGTTGAACTTTACTTCTTTGGGATGGTATCGCCGCATCATTCACCGGGAGAGTGCAGTATTTCCTCTTAAGTTGTGCAATCTAGCATTAAAAAAAATTAAAATTCACCAGGATTGAAGCAACAACTTCATTGACATTTAGCTTATCTCACGGGGCACTGACATCTAATTTGTAGCACTGGGGCGATTGGGTCACGAAACAAAAGACAAATGATTTCACCTCCCAGTGATCATCCACGCAACGCCCTTGCGCTACCCTTCACCAAAGCCGCAGCTTGCGCAGCCGCTTTAGTCACGCTGCCATCCATCGGGTAAGTAATGTGGGCCATCGTGTTGAAGCCGTTGGCACACACAGGGTCGCCCAAGTTGCAGAACTCAATCGCTTTCGATCCGTAGAGCTGACTGGATCTTTCGATGGTCTGACCCATGAGCTTCAACGGGTTACCGAATGTCACGATGGCCTTGATACGAGGCGCCAACTCCTCCGGGATACTAGCACCCATACCAAGCATCGTCTTGATGCCGATGGCGATATCAGTGACACTGGCGCCTTGAGAGTACCCACCGAGCACAAACACAGTGTTTGGACACTGTTGCGCCACGGCCGTGACGTGGTTGGTCATGTCCGTAGCGCCCGGACCGGCGCTCGTTTGACTCACAGAAGCCAGGTAGTTAACAGCGTAGGACGAGACGCTCAAGCCAGCGAGGTTGGACTTGATACCGCTCACCAACGGTGTACCGCAGATACCGAGACCAGGCATTTCACCGCTTCCACGAGCGAAGATGACGTGGACGTCGGTGCACTCGGCGGTGACGGTGGTGGGGCCGGTGAGCATCATCACAAGAGCGCTCAAGACTATCGAACAAGATGCGGAGAATTTCATTGTATTGGCGTGCTGGGATGCTTGAGTTGATGAGGACTTGAGCAGGATGAGAGAATTTGCTGAATGGCTCCATTGGAACCACTTCGAACAGCAAAACTGGTATCGAGAGCGGTGGCCTTATACCGGAATATCACCAGACGGCAGTCATTGTCTGATGCTTCGGGCTCCAGACGGAGTCACGCGCCATGCGTGCTGACCGCAATCTACAATTAATTTGCGATCTTAGCAAACTTGCTGTCGTTCCTGATTGCAAGTACAAAATTCACGTCAGACAGTTGGGTTTACCGCAATCAACTTCTTTAACATGTAAGTTCCGACCTTATCGGGCTGCTGTTGGCCAGACTGCTGTTGGCCAACATCGCCTTACGGTTGAAGATACCAAGAGAAACAGAGTTCATACTGTTTCAGCGAAAACAACAGCTTGGTCACCTTTGCATCCGCGTTTACACTGAAACAAAACAAAGTACGACGATTCCAGAAACCCTACATGTATTCGATAAGTACATGTAGTAGAAGCCAATCGTGGTGCTGAAAATACTACTAAGTTAGTACTGCCTCCATTCGGAGGATCTAGGGAGTTTAAGAGAAAACGAACCTACCAATCAGTTTGAAAAGGTTTGTGTCGATTTAAAGAGGTTTGTGTGGACGACACAAATAACGTAAAGTTCGCTGGTCAAATTGCCGCTACAAAGTCAAACTCATTTTGTCGGGAGTCAGCTCCTGCGGCTACAATCTCATCGGGTTTTGTAGCAACAAAATCGCAAGTGCAGTACCGCGGTGCTTGTTAAGTTCGCTGCAAAATGCAAATACATGGCGTCTCTTAAACTCCCTACTATAGTACATGTAGTATATGTTTTATCGTTTACTATTGGCCCAAAATTATAAAACTATCATTTTTTAACGACTAGGTGCTATTTCTTTCACTTCAACTTGTCCTGACGACAAAGAGTACTACTAGCGCACTACAACCATGCGTTGCGGACATTTACTTAGACGTAGGTGACGGTGCTGGGCGAGTATTTGCAGACGTTGCCCTTGGGACCGGCGCCAGCCTCGTCCGGCTCGCCGCCAGACGTGGTGCCATCCGACCACGAGCACACGTTGATCTTCTTGCCCTTGATCTTGATGTTCTCGAGCGTGGCCTGGTCGCCCCAGTTCTCGTTCACCGTGACGATACTGACGCGGCCGTTGACGGCGTAGACGTTCTTGACGTTGACCTTGAGACCCTTGATGCCGCACGTGCCGCACGAACGGTAGAGCTTGCCGAAGTCCTCGACGTAGAAACCCTCGATGGAGACGGTGCCGTAGCCGTTGTGCTGGATGACCTTGTCTTGAGCCGAACGCGCGCCACCACCGATGACCTTGGTCACGCTGCCGGACGACCCACCCTTGATGCTCAGCGCGTCCTCGCACACGTCGTCCACCAAACGTTCTGGATCGTGCAGCCGCTCTGTTCGCAGTGCACGCCCTCCATTTGGTCCTGGCCGATGATCACGTTCTTGAGCGTGCCACCAGGCTCGACGCGGAACACGGCAGTCTGCCAGCCGCTCTCATGCTGGCCGGCGCACTTGATGTTCGAGCGCTGGAACGTCTTCATCTTGCCGTCGTAAACTTCGCCTTTCTTGACGACGTAGGGCTCATCGAAGAATTCGTCGCCCTGGCTGGTAGGCCACGCCCCGGTGGGCATGGGAGCCGCCTCCGCGCGCATGGAAGCACCCGACGCGATGGTAGCCGTCGCGGCAAGTGCAAGCGAGACGAAAGTGAAAGCGTTGACCATGATAGACACTAGATAGGCTGGTGGTCAACTTGGTTGCTGCGAGGAGCGCAAATTGAACAATGAGTGACGAGTGTGGCTGCATTGCAACAGCCCACGAGTCTAGCGTAGCATAAGGCAACCAGCCAGCCAGCGACTGGAACTGCTGTAGCCAAGCCAAGTCGGTCAGAGTCGCCAACGCAAATCCTGTCGTTGAGATCGATGTCGTCGAGTACAGGCTCCGTATTGCCAGATGCTAACGAGTTTACCCTGAGATCCTCGCTCGAATCGATAGGACCTATAGTTTGATGACCTTGCTGCTCTGCAAAGGCTTGTATGCCTGTATGTCAGATGCTGGCCATACGACGACGCGATCCGGTGCGGAGACTCACGCCGCCAATTAATCAGAGTTCATTAGTAAGATCATGACTAAAAAGTAAAGTAGCACTACGGTTAATCTGAGTCTACTTTAGTAAGTTTTCATGCGTGAAATAGAACTCTGGTGCTACATGTAGTTAACTCGGCAGAAACCACAAGCACTATTATACGGTACTGTTCGAACAGGAACTGTGCCTTGGTCGGTGGGCCGTGCGGCGTTGAGTGCCGCGGCGATGTGCACCAGGTGGCGACTACAGCAACACCACAAGTTCGCGGACGAAAACGGTGGCGAGGCTAGAGTCAAACAGCAAAAAGAACGGACGTCGGAATGTGGCTCGGTCGCTTTGGCGCCGTCGCCTTGTGCTCTAAAGACGAATTTGATGCAGCAAAAAAAAAATTGGTAGCCTTTGCCCCTTTATAGGATGCTAATGAAAAGCTACTTGAAATGAATGGTCTATGAGAGTTTAATGCGGTCGTGATGTCACCCCGGGCCGCGCAGATGTCTGACCGGACAACAGCCGGAGCAACTGGACTATTGCTGGGTTGACCGCGATCACTGCGGGGTTTCCAGACTTCCAGACGTAACGGTAGACATGAGCGATTCCAAAGCAGATGGGTAGCTGCGTGAGTACCAAGCAATGTCCGTGAGTCAGTTTACATGTTACAGTAGTACACGAACATGCATGTATTCGGCTCCGTAATCCTCACTCACGAGCATTGAGGAGGCGTGTGCTCGACAATGAATTCATTGATGCAATTTCTTGATTGGATTCCAATTTGTACTGCATGCGATTAATCCACGTTGTGATGGTCGAGCGACAAATAACGTCGTCGTGCATCGACAACGATGTGCACGTGTGAGTTGCGTGGACTGTGGCAAAACAGCGGGTCTTTACGAAAGGTTCGACATGATCCGAGAATCACCAGCCTGGCGACCAGGAGGGATATTTATCGCTACATATTGTATTACTTCGAAGTATTATAGTATTATAATAGTTAATCCTTTCGCGGCCCCTTCATGCCTTTTACAAAACCTGAGAGAAAAACCGCCATGAAAGGGGGCAAAATGCTCCACTTGACAGAACTTTAACCAGGACTTCACCTTCTTTTGGAATCGCTATTAACTACCAATCAGAAAAATGCTGATATCCCCAACCCTCGTATAGATTGCAGTGTGTGTCCAACATAACTGCAAAATATGGGTATAAATACGAAATTTACCGAGATTGCGTCAACAAAACCCAGTGTAAGTACGAATATTTATGACAGTGCACTCGTGGCAGTGGCTTTCATGCCGACTCGCCGTCTCTATGTTACCACTGCCCTGACTACCCACCATTAGCTACCATCATTTTCAATAGCCGGATCAAGACAATTACACAGCTCATTAGGACTCGCCATGCGGACGGCGTTCAGTTTCGAAGACAACAAGCAGCTCGTGCAGATTGCGCGTACCTTCATCGATAGAGGGCGCAGGATTTCGTGAGGCGACGTCGCTTATCGCATGAAGCACACAGGTCACACTAAACTGCACTGCAGAGACGTCTACGAGCGCTGATGCGCACGAAGGCAACGACATTTCGCTTCCTAAACACCTTCTTCACGCCACTTCACAGGCCCCGTGGCCGGCCGCCAGCAGTAACACAGCAGTTCCGACAGCTGCGATCGGCCTTCTACCATTCTTGCGTCACCCGCAGACCGTACTACAGCTGCGGCGTCACCACCAAGACCTGTGGCTGCCGCTCCGGCGTCGTCCCCAAGACGTGCTGCTGATCCGGTGTCACCACCAAGAAAACAGTCGCCGTCGAAGAGCCTAACCATGCTTGCTCAAGATCCGACAGCTCAACCTCGGACAGCGCGGGTGGTGAGACCTCTGCACTGCCATAACGTGCACAACCACCGCCGCTGTCACCATCAAGTGTTGAACAAGCCGTGACCACCATATTTGCGAACATTCAGCGTAGCGTTGTTGCCCAAGATCACAACAAGTCCTCTCTCAACGCAGGAGAGATCACGCCTACTGGCGTGAGGGCGCTACTGGATGAGCTTGACATTGATGAACGTGACATCTTCTTGGATATTGGCTTTAGTGTTGGAAATATCGTGGCTCATGTTGCACTGGTGACATCTGTGTACCAAGCAATTGTTATCGTGCTACGCAATGACATTTATCGTTTGGGGGTGGATATGATGGCGAAAAGTGAGCATGCAGGCAGACTTCGAGAGTGTACCTTTTTCGTCTGCAAAGATGTTGCAAAACCTCGTGTGTCTTAAACTCCACCGTACAGCTGATGCTACGATTGTCTACTGGAACAACATCCTTTTTGATCAATCGGTGATTGAGTACGTGAAGAAGGAGTTATGCGGATTTGTTTTGGTGAGCTTCCTGAATTTCTGCCCAAGGCATCGCACGAGTTGTCACAACTCATTTTGTACTTGTTTCATGCTCGTGAAAGAGACAGACCTTCCCTGTAGCTGGAGGCCTTCAGCGAGCCTTTATCTATTAGGCAAAGGACCCATATTGAAAGTTTGGCTAATTTCCATAATATAATCAAGACATTTGCACAGGTTGAGCCCTATATATGTTACAGTCATATAACTTTCATCAAAATTGCCATTGTAGCATTTCCATACTTAGATCAAGGCAAATACACACTTACTACAATACGATTGCACGCACAGCGGTTTGAGTAGCACTGGCGCTACTCGCGTCTTGCTGTCCACCACTGTCGGTCAGTTGCCTACGTTTCAACTTGCACAGATGCGAACTCGTGCGCAACCTTGCCAGTGCTCTAGAAGAGCTTGCTGGGGAGGTAGAAGCTATGGTACTATTCCCAGCAAGTCGACGTCTTCTGAGGGCATGCGTACGGCTTGTCCGACGAGTGCACATTCTGACAGAGGCACAGTGTGAAGAACACAGACGTCTGTTACCCCCGTCGCGTATCGTCCTTCCCATCTACATACGACGCATCTACGTTGTTTGCAATTCATGTCCGTGTAGAACTGCTTTGAGGCAACAACAGAACATCTCTTCTGTGGACTGCCTATAGCTCCAACGCGGCCACGAGTAGAAGCAACCCAAACGGCGCTAGAAGGAGAGGTATGTTCAGTAATCTCGTCGTGTGAGCCTGCGTCCGCGTAAAACATTTGGCGTTCACTGGGCGCCTCCTTCCACATTCCCGATAGGAGCTCGGATATCAGGTCGACGATAAAGTCTCTGTGTGAATCCCGATCCTTGCTCGGATCTACCGCCAGTTTGCGTGTCAAGTACGCATTGGCACGTGCTAGGCTAGACCCAACTTCTTGAAGGAGTACCCGTCAGCCAACGAGAAACGAGCACGGATTTGGTCCAAGCGATCCACGCCTTACATGCTGGCGTTGTATTCCTTTATGCACGTCGGTGCCGTAAACGTTCGCTTTTCCGTCCGAACTTGGCGAGTCACTGTGGCCATTGTTGAAGCGTCTGCATTTGAAACCACAGTGACAATAGAACTATCAAACCACGACGCTGCCACCATAGTGCGATCAACCGAGACGGCTTGACGATAGGTTCCACGAGCACATTCTTTCTTCTCCAGAAGTGCATGCTTCGGAAAGTGAGCACTGGTTCTCCTGACAGTTCCACGGGCGTAGAGTCCCTTGAGGCGTAGTGCTATCAGCAATTGGACCGATGTGTAGTAGTTGTCTGAGTTCACAACTCGGCCGGTAGAATACAGCGACCGCGCTACCTCTAGAACACACTTTCGAATGGAAGACGACTCCGCAATTTTTTCACTCAACTCTTGAATGTCCGTAGGTGACATTACTCCATCTAATCGCTCCGTGATGTTGCTCGCACAGTGTTGTCGAAAATTCAGTGATATCCACGATGTAGCACAGCACCACATGTAAATCCGAAAATGATACTTCCCTGTAGGCTTCATCGGGTTGTAGACAATTAGTGGTTTGCCATACTTCGAGCGGCATGCAATGCTCGCTTCGTCCAGCGCAACATCACGTCCAACTTCAGCATATTTTGACCCAGTCACCTTCAGCAGATTCAACGGCGGGCCAATCCTGGCAGCTTGATCGGTATTTGCAGAATTGGCTTCAAAACACTGAAAGCAGAAAGCTTTCGCAGGTCCTTGCAGCGTCGCAAGGCCATTACGTTATCGAGGCCTACGGAGCTTCCTTCAAAAATTGCGTCCTCTACTTGTTCATCCCAGTAGTTAGCATGTTCCCCCCTTGTTGTTCAAAGCCATATAGTGCAGGATGCCAAGAAAAGGCATAAGTTCCTCCAACGAGAATGTTTTTGTCAGTGTAATGTTGTGTAACCGCGCGTACTTATTCGTCCCACCAAGCACTTATTGCCAAAGCGATACTGGAATGCAGGTAAAGAAGCTGGGAGAGGCTGAGTGTCGAAAAATGTGATTGAATTGAGATCGCAGTCTAGTCTCAGTAGTTCTGTCAACATGCGTGTACAGATCAGTAGGTGCTTGACAGTCTTTGTCAGGATCAAAGCGCATGTTTTTGATTGCTTCGACTTCAGCAAGCGTCGTAGGTAGCTCCAAGGGAGGATCGAAAGACTCCATGTACTGCTCGAGAGTGTCCACGTCAGCGTCAATGTTTACTTCTTCGCCTTCGTCGAGTGCCCAAAGTCGTCCCCACCCCAGACCAGTAGAATTACCGTGTAATGCACGATAGTTGGAAGTTCTGCGCTGAACAATACTGAGATTCAGAGTCTCTACGTAACTTTGAAATTGGGAATCCAGCCAGTTTATCTGAAAGAGTGACATGGCAAACTCTGCCCACCAGGTACGCATTTCCAACTCCAGCGTACTTCTTCTTTTGCGTAACGAATCCTTCTTTTGCCGGTGCAAAAGCCACGAAAGTGTCCACATACATTGAAAGGATTGATGGCAGCCGATTCTGTCTGGAGGGTCAATCAGTTGTACCGCTCGGGGATGGTGTTGCTAGTGTTCCACCTGAAGATGGTGGTACGCTTGGTGACGTCTCGTTTCTCCTTGTCGACGTATCAACAATGGCTACATCGACTTCTATGACTGCAGCCGACGGGAGGACTTCCGCTAGTGTTTCTGGCAGCGATTGGCAGCTCGTCAATACCTTGCTACGTCTGGGGTTGCTGCTCTCGGTGGGTCTAGCACCGGTACGACTTCGCTTGGGCTTAGACTGCGCTGCCACATCAGTGTCCTTGGGCTTGTTCTTGGAGCCGCGTGGCCTCCTTCGTTTTCCCGGACCAGGAGCGGCAACCTGCCGGGTTTGCTCCCCTCGACTCGCACCACTAGCTGGCACAGCAGCTGCCACCCGAACAGTGCTCGCAGCGAACGGCGAGACGTCAGCTATCCGTTCGTTTATCGCACGCGGCATGCTAGCCGCCTCAATGACACCAACAACTCGCCCACTGGTTGCCAAGCCGCCTTCATCACTTGGGTTGGAGTTGCGTCGTAGTCTGGTCATCACCGGATTGCTTCCTTCTGTCACGATTATTGGACTGTGTTGGAAGTGAGCGGGTGGGTTATACATCGTTGCGTCCGTCGATTTGCAATCAAGTTGTAAAGGATCAAATATGATTGTTTGGCAACGCAGCCATCAAAAATGATGTTATTGCTAGTACAGGATATTAAATTTGATGGGAGTAATTTTCATAGTGAAACTAAGATAAATGCACATGCACATTTCAATACTGAAATTTAGATAAATACGGACTTGAGCGCTGTTTCTGAATACAATAAACGGAAGCAGCGCTGCTATCAAGCACTCGAGCTTGCAGCAAACCTGTTCGGCGGTTATAGACCGCAGTAGGGGCAATATACTGGCGGTAGCTCCGACTACCCTGTCAGTAAAGCCGTCAGAGGTCTGCTTGCCGAAGCGTCTTAGCTCAGGAGACTACACAACTACACTGACGAATTCGCGCCATTATCTACTATCATTCCATTAGATAATGGCGCGAAATTGTCAGCACTCGTGCACGCTTCAGCCTTTACAGCCCACCACGACGACCATGCACGTCGTGATTGAAGCTGGCCGCAAGTGGGACTTGTAATTTTCAAGATATCTTTCGTGGATCTGCCAGCATTTTGTGAACATGCTGATCTAGCCTCAACCAATCACACACCATCCTTGCTGTCGAATTTGCTTGACGAGAGCCCAATAACAGCTAACCAGAAGAATTGCAAAATAATATTCAAACGAGTACCGTGAGCTATGAAGGGGGGGGGATGTTAGTGGTCATTTTCAAAATGACCCCTTTCACCATCCCCGTACCACCAGTAGAGTGTAATTAAGCACCGATTACATTAATAACGTAAAAACTGTCGGTAAAATGTAAACATTGAATTTAATAAGTAATAATGAAAACAGTCGACGACAGAATGGCGAAGCCACAGGAGCAACGTGAACGTAGCGCTTCAACGGCGCTATCGCCAACCGCTGATACGCTGGCGCAGAGACCCCGGAAGCCGATGGACTCAACCTGCAGAAGGACGACAACCCGCTGCTCCTCGTCCTGAATACAAGCGACTGAATACAAGCGACTGCAAAACAAGATCAAGCGCAGGTAAGTTTGTGGAGCCTATGGCAAGTACATTTTGCAAGTTGGCAAAGCTGATAAGACTGTATCCATGTTCAGACAGTGTGATCACTGACGTGACCAGTACGCACAGCAGCGTACACACTGACGGCCGCTCATCAAGGACAGCGGAAAGAATTGGCAACTCCAACTGAACTTGGATCATGAAGGTGTGACGCGGCCCACGCCTTCTCTTGCAGCTCTTTCTGTTGATCGCAAACGTGCCGCCAGTAGCTTGACACAGGCGACGTTCTTGATCTTGATCAAGCGGTTCTTCCACTTGTACTGGCGGACGGCATCGTGCAATTTGACACGCTTCATCATCTCGGTGATCCTGGGTCTAGTGTCGGCATCATGTACATTGGAGCCGAGTACAGCTCGTACCAGGGCATCAATTCCTGTATGGACATGATCTTCATGGCAGCCTCCTACATGGCTGGCATTACTGACGCTGCTAGTGCGGGTGATGAAAACGGGATGAGAACGAGAAAACCCGGACATGCAGACCCCGATGCAGAAAGAATAGCCGTAATTGTTCCTGAAAAATATCAAGACTTGCTTTATCTCCGCAAACACGACGTTTTCTGTCTGAATCAGTACGCTTATCGAATGATGTTCGTTTTACTTGCTCGTGGCTGACTTTGAATTACTGTGATTACACTCTACATTTCCGGTTTACGAGTGCAAGTCGACCTCTTCACAAGATCCCGAGCCTCATCGGTGAGCCTGCCGCGTTAAACGACCCCAAGACTGATGCAGTGGTTCTTGCTGTCATTGCAAATCCCGTTCCAACAGCAATAAAGTGTTATTCAAGCTGGCGAATGGACTGACGTGATGGTAGTTCAAAACTTCTCGCTCGTAGCAAGGATCAGGCTGAATTTAAACGAGCTGCGGTTGAGGATGAAGACGAGGAGGACCCTGAGGTGCTGCATATTGCGGGAAAAGATGAAGATAGGGAAGCCGACGAGACGGTCAAGTCAAAGATGGAAGTGAAAAAAAGCCGGAAGAGGAGAAGGCGGGCGTAGAAGAAAGTGAGAGTAATGAAGCTAGAAAAACACCATCTCGAAAATTATTTGAGCTCCTTGGCGTATCAACAGGAGAAAGATGTAGGGACGAAAACCAATGATCTATTAAACCACTGCAGATCGCACTGCTTCAACATCTAAGCTTACGGGAAACAGCTCCTGCAGTTTTACTTCCGAGCTCTGATTCCATGCAGTGTTTTTGTTTGGGGATAGTTGGGGGGGTTCTCTTTCGGCAATTCTGTACGATCGGAGATTGGGATGGCATCCTCGTAGGTGCCGAGCTCTGGTGTGGTCGAACAACAATCATGAATGCGGCGGTATTCTTGTGTAGCTGGGGCAAAACAAAGAACTGGCATGATTCTGGAGCTGAACCAAGGTGAAGATCGCAACACATTGAAGTAGCCAACTTCAAGAAGGTCCATGTTTGCGTTGTTTGCGTAAAAAATATGTAGAAATGTAATAATTGAAGATATTAATCTTTTTTACTTAATAATGTAAAACTTTTTACCAGTTCTGACAACACTGGTACCACTGTGTGGAAGAGCCACCCTCCAGGGCGAGTACCGTGGTTTATGAAAGAGGGCAAAATGACCCCTTTCATCTGGAAACATCTTGGTTTGTATAGTATAGTTTTATTACGTTTCTACCCCGTGTTCGCGAAAGGGTTAAAATAATTAGAGGAAAAAAATACAACTGCCGATAGGGACTGCAGAGCTGCGGTACTCGAGGATACAGTGCGGTCGAGATCAGCACCGACGTCCTCATATTCGCCAGTTATCCGAGAAGAACGCTGTGGGCATCGCCAAGACTTCAACAAGACAAATATCGGAGAAGAATGCTGAAGAAGATGGTCTTTGATAAGTCCGACAAAACAGTACTCCAATGATTTAACTATACTCAATGCTGTTGTTGAGGTTCCTCGGTCGGTTGCATCCTCGAGTACCGCAGCTCTGTAGTCCCTATCGGCAATAATTATTTTAATTATTAGAATACTATAATAGTACATGTAGCGATAAATATCCCTCCTGGTCGCCAGGCTGGTGATTCTCGGATCATGTCGAACCTTTCGTAAAGACCCGCTGTTTTGCCACAGTCCACGCAACTCACACGTGCACATCGTTGTCGATGCACGACGACGTTATTTGTCGCTCGACCATCACAACGTGGATTAATCGCATGCAGTACAAATTGGAATCCAATCAAGAAATTGCATCAATGAATTCATTGTCGAGCACACGCCTCCTCAATGCTCGTGAGTGAGGATTACGGAGCCGAATACATGCATGTTCGTGTACTACTGTAACATGTAAACTGACTCACGGACATTGCTTGGTACTCACGCAGCTACCCATCTGCTTTGGAATCGCTCATGTCTACCGTTACGTCTGGAAGTCTGGAAACCCCGCAGTGATCGCGGTCAACCCAGCAATAGTCCAGTTGCTCCGGCTGTTGTCCGGTCAGACATCTGCGCGGCCCGGGGTGACATCACGACCGCATTAAACTCTCATAGACCATTCATTTCAAGTAGCTTTTCATTAGCATCCTATAAAGGGGCAAAGGCTACCAATTTTTTTTTTGCTGCATCAAATTCGTCTTTAGAGCACAAGGCGACGGCGCCAAAGCGACCGAGCCACATTCCGACGTCCGTTCTTTTTGCTGTTTGACTCTAGCCTCGCCACCGTTTTCGTCCGCGAACTTGTGGTGTTGCTGTAGTCGCCACCTGGTGCACATCGCCGCGGCACTCAACGCCGCACGGCCCACCGACCAAGGCACAGTTCCTGTTCGAACAGTACCGTATAATAGTGCTTGTGGTTTCTGCCGAGTTAACTACATGTAGCACCAGAGTTCTATTTCACGCATGAAAACTTACTAAAGTAGACTCAGATTAACCGTAGTGCTACTTTACTTTTTAGTCATGATCTTACTAATGAACTCTGATTAATTGGCGGCGTGAGTCTCCGCACCGGATCGCGTCGTCGTATGGCCAGCATCTGACATACAGGCATACAAGCCTTTGCAGAGCAGCAAGGTCATCAAACTATAGGTCCTATCGATTCGAGCGAGGATCTCAGGGTAAACTCGTTAGCATCTGGCAATACGGAGCCTGTACTCGACGACATCGATCTCAACGACAGGATTTGCGTTGGCGACTCTGACCGACTTGGCTTGGCTACAGCAGTTCCAGTCGCTGGCTGGCTGGTTGCCTTATGCTACGCTAGACTCGTGGGCTGTTGCAATGCAGCCACACTCGTCACTCATTGTTCAATTTGCGCTCCTCGCAGCAACCAAGTTGACCACCAGCCTATCTAGTGTCTATCATGGTCAACGCTTTCACTTTCGTCTCGCTTGCACTTGCCGCGACGGCTACCATCGCGTCGGGTGCTTCCATGCGCGCGGAGGCGGCTCCCATGCCCACCGGGGCGTGGCCTACCAGCCAGGGCGACGAATTCTTCGATGAGCCCTACGTCGTCAAGAAAGGCGAAGTTTACGACGGCAAGATGAAGACGTTCCAGCGCTCGAACATCAAGTGCGCCGGCCAGCATGAGAGCGGCTGGCAGACTGCCGTGTTCCGCGTCGAGCCTGGTGGCACGCTCAAGAACGTGATCATCGGCCAGGACCAAATGGAGGGCGTGCACTGCGAACAGAGCGGCTGCACGATCCAGAACGTTTGGTGGGACGACGTGTGCGAGGACGCGCTGAGCATCAAGGGTGGGTCGTCCGGCAGCGTGACCAAGGTCATCGGTGGTGGCGCGCGTTCGGCTCAAGACAAGGTCATCCAGCACAACGGCTACGGCACCGTCTCCATCGAGGGTTTCTACGTCGAGGACTTCGGCAAGCTCTACCGTTCGTGCGGCACGTGCGGCATCAAGGGTCTCAAGGTCAACGTCAAGAACGTCTACGCCGTCAACGGCCGCGTCAGTATCGTCACGGTGAACGAGAACTGGGGCGACCAGGCCACGCTCGAGAACATCAAGATCAAGGGCAAGAAGATCAACGTGTGCTCGTGGTCGGATGGCACCACGTCTGGCGGCGAGCCGGACGAGGCTGGCGCCGGTCCCAAGGGCAACGTCTGCAAATACTCGCCCAGCACCGTCACCTACGTCTAAGTAAATGTCCGCAACGCATGGTTGTAGTGCGCCTTAGCGTTATGAAGTAAATCCAAATAGAGAATAATAGATGTTTTTGTTCGAGCAAAAAAGTTTATTTAACGTTGCAATTCTCAGCTTGAGACAACCAACGCCTCGGTCCCTATCCAAACTGCCTCAGTGGCTGCCACCACGTCCCAATGTTTTTGTAAGCCGCATTTTCTCTCATACCCCAATTTCCTCTACAACGCACAAAGCTCTAATACAAGACTCAAGATGGTGGTGAACGGGAGCGTCAAGGCTTACGTAGCGTGCACTTCAGTGCTGTACATCAAGTTCCTCGCCGCCACGACGATTCAAGGGGCCAGGAAGTTCGCCACGGGTGGCCGTCCTCCTGAGGATTCGGAGCTCCCGGCAGCCAAGCGCAAGCAGACTTTCGGCATTGACAATACCAACGATACCACGACGCTGCAGGCCGAGCAGCGCTGGGGGAGTATTGTTATGAGTGATTTGGAATTCATCCCGTTAGGACTCCTCATCTTCGGCGCAGGCATCATGGCTGGAGGCAACTCCAAAGTTCACTTCCGTGCGATGATCGCATTCACGACGGCACGCTGCCTGCACACGTACGCGTACGCGAAGGCTATACAGCCCATGCGCTCGCTGTGCCACGGAGTCGGCGTGGTGGCGACCTTAGTTGGACTGGGCAACGCCGTCAGTGCCATTCTCTAGTTCGTTAAGATGAAGTTTCAGGATAAGCAAGGATATCGACCTGACGACATTGCAACAACATAACCTACTTGAACACGTTATCGATGACAAAGGAATGTACTCGTCTTTGTACCTTGCATTCAACAGCGTAGGCTAACCTGTGGAGAATCAGCTTTATGGTGTTCAAATTCCTTGTTAAGCTCTTTATTAACCGCTTTATGGTGTTCACGTTTAATTCTTACGGTAATTTCTTACTTCACATGTCACTTGTGCGCTTACAGCGCCGTATTCTCAAGTTGATTCATGTCCTCCTCGATGTTGCTATCTAGCTTGAGATGTCCGTGTTTGGTCATGAGCGAGGCCTCCAGGAGCTTCATTGCGACAAAAGGGTTCTGCGCCATCTCCAGCATACTATTGCAGAAATCGACTTGAGATTCATGCTGGAAGATTCGGCCGTGCTTGAAGTGGAACACCTTATCATATTGGATAGCGTACTCCTTGCCGATAAGCTGTTGAGCCAGCTCTTCATCGTCAATAATACGCGGAAAGAATTTCTCCAGCGTCGTGCGACTTACACGGAAGCGCGCAGTGGCCTTAGCCAGTATCTGGATGGAGCTATCTTTCGACGACAAGTCCTCGTTAATGACGATGATATCGTGGACGAACACACGCATGGAGCCATGGCCCTGTGTAGCCATTTTGTACTGGTTCAAGAACAAGTCGACGCCCTGGAATTCAGTGCAGATCGCGTCCTTCCTCATGATTCCTCGAAGAAATGTCTCGGCCTGTCTGGACTGCTCTGGGTAACTTACGGGGTCGTATCCGTTGGAGAAGTGCACGTAGAAGCCCTTGGTGAGGTCGATGGCATGCGTCACCGCGTTGGTGCGTGCATTGACCACCGCCGAGTCGAGCAGAAGTCGTTGTCTCTGTAGCGTCTCGATCTCCATCTGCATGACCAACACCTCGTCCTGTAAAGCTACCGATGCCTCTTGTTCCACCTCGTCCTGGTTGTCTGCTTCTTCGTCGCTGTCCTGTTCCACCTCAGGTTCACTTTTCAGTAGCCGCTGCGCTCGGTGCTTCGTCGCCTTGGCGTCTCACCTGCTCGTCTTACAGCTGCGCGATGTCCCTCGTCGTCGTGGGCCACTCATCCTGACAGAGTTACTTGGTCTTCCAGTTAGCACTGTGGTCGTCGCTGCCGCCTCGTCACCGTCGCGCGGCATCCAAGAGCGGCGCCGCCGGTAGGCGGCTTCGCTCTGGAAAAGCATGTGCATGCTGCGAAATAGGTCTCGTTAGTTAAATGGGGCTTTGACCGAAGTGGGATGCTGTCAATAAAACCGAAAGTGGCACGTGTTGCGTTGGAGTCCGCTGGGCATTTCGTGCGCGCGATATCTTGGCTTCAGTATCGATTCCAGTGGCACGCATTCCTCCGACGTCAATCCAGAAGAACTAAAAAAACGCTATTTCGAGACTTGTCTGCCCGTACGCGACGTCGCACAGACATCCATTCATGCAACTGAGTATGTTCTGAGTCAGGGGTGGGCAAGGCAGGACTTGGGAACTCTACAAGTGAAAGGCACCAAACGTTTCACAACTGGCGCGATCTGCTAAGTTGAGGCAAGCATTGCAAGATGGTTACTATTAGCAATTTGCTACTCTGCTAACAAGCAGACGCCAGCTTACCTGGACGCGAAGCTCCCCGTTATCAAAGAAACAGATCATTGTAAACGAACCGGTCAGGTCTGAGCTCATCTGGATCGCAGACTAAACTCGTTGGGCTTCGCTGGACAGAGAGAAAGATTCTACCCGACTTGCTCTATTCTCTTTCTGGCTCAGCCCCACTGTTGTTTCGACATCATCTCATGTACTGACACTTCTTCGCTTTACATGAGATCGTCTTCAACATGGGGACGGCGTTTCTTTGAGCGCGAGCTCGATCCCGACTTCCGGCTGCTCTTCTTCGATTTGTCCTTTGAGCTACCTTCGCCGTCACGCTTCTTGTGCTTCTGCTCCTTCTTGTGTTTATGCCTGTGCTTTTTCTTCGACGAGGCGGAATCGGCATCATCTGCCGGTGCGTGGTCGGTTGGAAGCATTCGCATAGCCTCTTCTTGCGCTTTGCGGATGGCCTCCATCACATCGGAGCTCCCGAACGACGAGTCGGAGACGGCTACAGCGCTCATCGACGGAGCAAAGGGATCATTGTCCAAGTCAAGAGCTGCATTCAGTTGTCGTAGGTCCTCCTTCTGCTGACGTCTGCGTTCGGACCTGTTCTTCTTACTGATACTATAGCTCTCAAATCGATCCAGGTCCTCTTCATCATCGTCGTCACTTGACTCCACCATCGCTCTTCTGCTGCCTTGTCTACTCGACTGCGGCTCGGCGTAAGTTGGTGGTGCGTTCTCTGAATCGCTATCACTTTCGTTCAAAAAATCCTCCAGATCGTTGCTCGGAACAACAGTCGCGAAGTCAGGAACGATCGCTTTAGATGCCAGAGCCTTGGAGGGGCTTGTTTGAAGGTCCGATAAGCGGAGAGCTGCGTTTGTACTGGAATCGTTAGCACCGTTAGCATGACCCACAGGCACATTGTTTGTGTCTGACAAGGTTGACATTGGTGCCGTAGCCTCACCAGGCAAGGGCAGTGACGCTTGCAGAGATGATAAAGACAGGAGGTCACCAGCTTCGTCGTGGTTTCTCTTGTGGTAGTGTCCCGATACTTCTTCCTGGCCCCGAGTCGCCGAATTTGTGCTATCCATCGAACCTGACAGAGCGGAAGCGAATGAATGCGCTGAAGTCTCAGGCATCGGTATAGACGCTTGCAGCGAAGATAGCGATATATCGATTGATTCATTCCTATTGGGTGTATCCTCATCATGGCCGCCATCGCTGGTGAGTACATCGGGAAGCAAAGCTTTCGAAACCACTGGTTCCTCAGCTTTAACCACATTCTCTTGCGGTGCTGCAAGAGCGTTATCATCATCATCTCCTCCATCGCTGTCATCATCCGCGAGGAAAGTATTCAACTCGTTGGAGCTCGCAGCAACATCATCTAACCCGTCCATATCGCCATCAGCAGATGCTCCTTCACTTTCCTTTTCGATAAGATTGCTGTCTCGGTCAGTTGTGGGAACACGGTCAACATCCTCCGGCTCACTGTTGGCGTCATCCTCAATAGCAGGGGTACCTCCTTTAACTGGGAGGATCGAGGCATCCAATTCCTTGTTAATGGCCGTATGCGTTGTCACACTGTCGATAATGTCAGCATCTTCAGTTTCATCCTCACTGGAGGCGCGTGTACTTGCAACGGGACTCTTCGAGATTTCGTGCTTGGTAGAGATACTCAGCGACTCTTGTACACGGGGACTAATAGACTCAACTACAACTTCTGTTCCTGGCAATCCAGGCTCCTCACTCGACGACGTCTCCTGTTTTACCTCACCTCCACCTTGCGATAGCGATTCGCGAGTTTCATCGTGGGTCTGTACGACGGGGTTATCGCTCTTGTTCCTTGGACTTGAATGCCGCATGGGAGACGCCGAAGGAGGAGTGGATGGAGCAACAGGTGGTATCTGAGTTACAACACGAACTGGGCTAGAAGACTGTCGTTGCTTTGGTGAGGCCTCACGAGGTACAGCCTGGGGGTCATCCACTGAGGTGCTAGATTCTACTCGAGCTGGAGACCCCGGCCTGCTTCTTTGATTTGGTCGAGAAACTGACGGCGGCAGGTGTGGGGATGGTGGAGATGTGGACGACTGAAGGGGCCTAGGCGCTGTTTGGCCTGCTGTACTTGCCTGCTTTATCGCTGAGCGGCGAGGAGAGCTCTTACGGGGCGCTCTTTCCTGTTGAATAAGTCTACTTCCTGCGGATTCAACTTCGTCTGAATCCGAAGAATCAGAGTCAATAAACCGCTGCTTGTGGGAAACACCGCCCATCGATCTATCCACAGGCGCCACCACCACAACCTCGTCGTCGTCGCCAACATCTTCATCACTTTCACTCTCCGAGTAGAAATGATCGAGATCACTAACACGAACTTTTGGCACCTGAAAGTCCTCGAGGTGCATCACCTCCTCCACTGACGCCTTCCTAGGACGGGTTGAGCTGGCATTGCTAGTTACTGGCGTCTTGCTGCTTTGTTCTTGGGACAATGCAGGCCCATCTTCATCCTTCGAGACTTCATCTTCTGGGATATCATCCGGAAGAGATGCCACGCTCTCCTTGTGCTCAAATTTTAGTCGTGGCGCTGCCTGAATAACAACACTATTGGTTCTCGCAGGCAAATCCTCCATGTCCTGTGATTGCGCTACCTCCTGCCGCTGCTGCGGTGCTTCACTGGCCTCCGTAACAACAGCGGCCACCTCAGTAGATGCCTTTGGAGGAGTCCCCGCGCTATTCTCCTTCCCAACGACACTTACGTCATTATCTGCGCCGTCTCGCTGCATCGTAGACTTCGTTTGGTCACTTTCCTTGGGTGATAACCTGACTAAGTTGCTTCTTGATGCAGCTGGTGGGGTATTTTCGTTTCCAGAGCCACGTCTACCTGTCCGAATATCCGATCCTGTAGCCTTAATATGCTCGACATAGTCAGCGTAACGTTGTTCACTGATAGTCGCCTGTACATCGTGCTTCAGGTGTGTGAATTCTCCTTCCACGATACGCATCTGCTGTCTAATAGTCGCCAACTTCAACTGCAAGAACGGGATTCCAAAGTACTGGTGCAGCGACTTTAGTCCATAGCAATTCAGCAAGGAGCACTCAAAATACAACAACTCCATCGGTCTTCTCCACTGCTGAGGTTGCGGTCTGTCGCTCGATCCATAAAGTAGTTCTTGGATATCCTCCTTGAAGATCTTCCTCTGCGCTCCTTGGTCTCTGAAGTTGCCCAACACCAAGGTTGGAATATGGACCGGTACATTGTCCAGCTGCTGCTTCACATACTCAAGCGTATCCCATTTAGTAACATCCAACAAGAAGATCACCCCGTGGGCTTCATGATACACATCCACGGTTGAGGCGTCCACAATGGCTACAGAATGGGTCCCGTTCTGCATAGCAGCAGCAGCTGCTGCAGCAGCGGCAGAAGCTTCGGCTGATAAACCCCCTCCACTCTGTAGCCCTCCGTGCTCAGCACTGGCATTTTGGGTCCTTGTTGAGTCTTCTTCTGCCCCTTCGTCGGTCTCTACAGGGACGAATCCTTTGTCCACGACGTCCCAAACTTCACATTTGACATTTTCCTCCAAATGTTGACGGAAACTCCACTTAATTGTGGCCGACTGAAGCTGCGGCGTGGACTGGTGCGTATCCGGGATGGGCTCGCCCTTGAGTCGCTGGAATAGCGACGTCTTGCCTGTGCCCTTGGCGCCACGCACCAGCAGCTTCATGTTGTACGTGATGCCGCCCCGCACACGGCGGCGGATGGCCTTATCCATGCGCTGGATCGTGCGCTCCTTTTTAGGGTTTGATCTAGGGGTTGAACTAGGGTTTGAGCCCAGACTCGAGCTGCTGCTGGTCCGACGTTGCGGTGGCGGAGCGTTCGAAGCAGCCGGTGACGGGGACGGAGAGCGCGTGCTGAAGCTCTGTGCGCGACGAGATGACCCTCCTGTCGGCGTGTACGGCGAGCGGGGCGGCACCGCGCCCGAGCTCTGCGGACTCAGGTCCGCGGGGCGACTCACCTCGTTGCCCATGGTCGAACGCTTATGAGTGCGGAAGTCAGTAAATGTGGGGAGGAGGATCCATTTGAGTGACAGCAGAGTGATGGTCCGTGTGGTGCACACAAGCTGAACTTCAACTTGATCTCAGATCTGGTGTCATCACTGGTATATCGTCGGCATTGCCGACTCGGCAAGGTTGCAGCGGCAGAGTTGAATTTCTTTTGGAGAGCGCACGTGAGTATGAGCAAAGTTGCCGTGAAGCTGACGCTAGCACAGCTGGAGGAGCTCGCGACGGAGGGCAAGATGGGCGAGTTGCATTCTGCGTTAAACCAGTGTCTGTTCAGCGATCTGCGCGATTATCTCAATGCGCTGGGCGTCAAAGTGCGTACCAAGCAATACGAAGACGTTCACTCAAAGGAGGACCACGTGAAGCTGCTAGCCCAAGTTCTGTTGAAGGAAGAAGGCAATGGCGTTCGACAAGTCGCAGATGCAGTCCAGGCGTGCAACCATTTGAAGAGCAACGGGGAGGGGCCAACTGAGGAGAAGCAGAGCGAGAGTCTTACTGTGGATGGCGTTGGGGGGTTCATTGTGAATGGGCCCTTAACGCCCAACAGGGATGCGGAGCGGGTGTACGTGGTGAGCTGTATCAACTATACGGGCTCCGTACTATCAAACGTGGAAAGCAGGAAGGAGCAGGTGCCGGGCCTCAAGCGGACGCTGGCTCGTGAGTTGACGTACTACGTCAAGCGCTTGAAACGCATTCAGGAAGAAGATGGCGAATAATGCGATGGAGACAATGCTCAAGTCTGGTCTTGAATGCGCTCGGAATTTTTCTAAACATCACCATTTATGTTTTTTTTCTCGCGATATTCTTTCCTAATACCGTAAGTATCTATGGAATCAATCTCCGACGACGACACGTTGTTTGCTGGATCAACGACCACGACATTGAATGGTGTGTCCTCAACCAGAATGCCTGACTCCCAGCAGCAACCACTCACATTACCGGCAATGGATCACCGCAACCAGTGTATTGGCCGCTACGTGTACTCGACCCGTCTGAACGAGGACACATCATGTGGGCACCGTTCCAGCTGGTGCGCCTCCAAAGTGCTTGGCATGTTGAGTCCTTCCTTGGCAGCGAATCGCTGCCAGCGCATCTGGCTGCACTTTGCGTTTTTCTGTGGATATCAAGCATGGCCGAAGCGTACGGCACATTTAGAGCGTCACCTCCATCGCCCCGCCAGCGCTGGAAGAAGTTCCTATCCTCGACTGGTGTTCGCGTCGGCGGAGTAGTTGCCGTTTTGCTCGTGGTTGTGGGCGGCTTCCTGCTGCTGCAGAGCCCTTCGATTCCCGTTGGCAAGAAGGTTTTCGTTGAGCGGGATGCGGCCGTGTTGACTCCCTCTGAGCGCGCCTTTGTCGATGGTGTGCAGCCTGAGAAGCTGCGTGAGTTCCTGCACTCCTACGCCAGCGTTCCACACACGTGCGGCACTGAGCAAGACTACAAGACGGCAGTGTACACTGCGGAGCGGTTCACCGCCTTCGGACTCAAAACCGAGATCAAGGAATACTACACGTTGCTATCGTATCCGATTCGCCGTCGCCTGTCCATCGTGTCTCCCGAGCAGAGCGTGCACGAACTCAATCTGACTGAGGTGTCGGTGCCCAACGATGCGTGTACGAACGACCCGGACGCATTGCCTCCGTATCTGGCCTACTCGGACTCGGGCAACGTCACGGCGTCGGTCGTGTACGTAAACTACGGCACCCAAGCAGACTTCGACTGGCTGGTGAGCAACAACGTCACTCTGAAAGACAAGATCGCGCTGGTGCGTTATGGTCGCAATTTCCGCGGCCTCAAGGTGGCGCTGGCCGAGCAGCACGGTATGGCTGCCGTGATTATTTATTCGGACCCGAAGGAAGATGGATTCGTGCAGGGACCGGTGTATCCGAAGGGCATCTACCGCCCCAAGGGCTCCTTCCAGCGTGGATCGCTGCAGTACCTTTCACTAGCTTCAGGAGATCCACTGACACCCGGTTGGGCGTCTGTCCAAGGAGCTCCACAGCTCAAATACGAAGATGTTGACAGTATTCCGCACATTCCAGCGCTCCCGTTGTCGTACGAGCAGGCAGACATTATCCTGCGCTCCATCGGAGGCCAACAGGCCCCGGAGTCTTGGCAGGGTGGACTATCGTACCCGAACGGATACCGTCTCGGTGACGATGAATCTCTTGTGTTAAACCTCGATGTTCTCATGGACAACAAGGTTGGTCCGATCTGGGACGTCATCGGTACCATTGAGGGCTCGGTGGAGCCTGACCAGCAGGTCCTGATTGGCAACCACCGCGATGCCTGGGTCTGCGGCGCCGTGGATCCGAGCAGTGGATCTGCCGTCATGATGGAGATCGCTCGTGGCCTGGGTGAGCTACTGAGCCAAGGCTGGAAGCCTCGTCGTACTATTGTGTTGGGCTCCTGGGACGGCGAAGAGTTCGGTCTGCTTGGAAGCACGGAGTTTGCAGAGGAGCGAGCCGAGGAGCTCAAGCAGAAGGCTGTCGCGTACATCAACGTCGACAATGTCGTCGGTCCGTTGGCTCTGGCTATGGGCACTCCGTCCATCGCCAAGTTCATCGAGGACACCGCCAAGGCCGTCCCGCCTAACGAGTTCTTCGGTCCGAATGATTCGCGCAACGAACCTGGTGACAGTTTGTACGCCCAGTGGGCTGCTCAGACCGCTCGCCACCGCTCCCAGATCTACGGGGTATACGACGGCACATTGGCACCGGACCACCTGATCCAGTTCATGGGCTCGGGCTCGGACTTCACTGCGTTCTACCAGCATCTCGGTGTGATATCAGCTAACCTGGGCTTCACTTTGAACGGCGCGGTCTACGGCACGTACCACAGCAACATGGACAGCCTCATGTACATGGAGACTCTGGGCGATCCGCACTACGCGACGCACGCCAATATGGCTCAATGGTGGGGTCTCATGACCATGCGTCTGGCCACAGACATTGTCGTGCCCTTCGACTTTACTACCTACGGGCTCGTGATGAAGGAGGATCTCGCTGGCTTCGAGGAGAAGATTTCGGCCATGAACCACAGCGTAGACTTCGGGGAACTGCACACGGCGATCGCAAGTTTCACTACTAACGCCAACACATTCCATGCGAACATTGAGGCTGCAAACGGTAGCAGTACTGGGGAATTGTTGCGTGGCTGGAACGAGAAGCTGGTGTTACTGGAGCGCCACCTCATTGATGAGGCTGGATTGCCCCACCGTCCGTGGTACAAGCACGTGATATTTGGCCCGGGCTTCTACGAGGGCTACCTCGGCACGGCTTTCCCTGGCATATCGGACTGCGTTGCTTTCGGAGACAACAGCTCGACTATTCAACAACACGTGGACGACGTCGCTCGCATCGTCACCGACGCTGCTAACTTCCTAGTCGTGGGCTGATTGATCCTAGCTAACTGAAGCAATGAAAATGCTCGATTGATGCTACTACAGTATATTGTTGCCCTGCAGTCGCTCCAATCACGGTATCTTTAGAAGTGTCCTCCATGAGGTCAAACCTGCAATATCAGTAATTGGCAGATTCCGGCATATGATTTGGCTGGAATAGGTACCATCAAATCGGGCCAATCAGTCATTTGTTATTCATTCCGAACAGATGTGTTTCAGCCAATTAGAAGCAAAATAATTGTCAATTAGAACAACATCGCAGAAACAAAGCTTATTTTGACTCGGGGGGGGGGAGCGTGGCGACAGGTGGATCTGCTGCTCGACGACCGCGGCACGGGGTGCGACTTGACTCCATGACGGCGCGCCACGGCCACGATGAAGTCCTTTAGGTAGCAGAAGAGTGTGCACCATGCGCCGCGGACAGCCAGTGCAAAGAGCCGCTCGTTTTTCAATAATACACTGCAAAAAAGATTTTTTACGCTGTAAAGGCCAATTTTTCTTCTTCCAATTACTGGGTAAAACAACCCTGAAATTCTAGTTGGACAAGCAGCAGTAGTTTTTTTCACTACCGAAAATATGATGTAATGCGGTCGCGTCAAAACTAAATACGCACTTTGCAAAATTTAAATAAGGAAAGATAGAGTGGCTATTTTAGCAAATAGTTTAGACCACGCGAAAAATGCCCTCGAAATGTCAGAACTTTAAAAATTGAATAACAACAATGTGGTTAGGGTAATTTCGGGATTCTGTTCTGTACTTGTTATTGTGCCTTCACTGCTTTTGGCGAAATGAGCCTCAAAAAGTCACTTCTTCTTCACAAGGGTTAGGTGTATAAGTCCGTTTTAGCGTCTTTGATGACCTATTTTACCCAATCATGAAGCGCCAGATAGAACTGGCTTCAAAGCCCCTACGAAAGTAGCTGCTAACTGCGAAATCCCGAATGGCTGACATTCGACCTACCATTCGAGACTTTCCTGACTAGAGAGGAGCTTAAGATGACCTTCTCAACAGATATGCGTTGGAGAGCCATTGTGCTCATGTACGTCTACTCTGTCGAAACAGCGACAGTAGCTACTGTTCTAGGCACATCTGTACGTAGTTTAGGTCGTTGGTATAGACGCATTCGCAAGACCGGGAACGTGCTTAAGGACAAACCACGAACCAGGACTTCGCGCTGGCCTTCTCATGTGTGTGCATTCATCCATCAATACGTTCAAGACCACCCATGCTTCGATTTTGAGGAGCTACGATACGAACTTCAAGCTCTCGACACGACCGGTATCAACGTTTCCGATTCAACCATTTGTCGAGCTCTTCGATTCGACCTAAACTTGACAAGGAAGGCTCTGACAAAGCGTGCACGTGAGAGCATGCCAAGGGAGTGCCGTGCAGCTCGGTTGTCACCGTTCTACAGTGGGCCTGACCAGATCGTCTTATCGACGAAACATCCAATGATGGAAGGTAAGTAATTTCTAAGATGACCTCCTTAATAATCTTTTTTATTTTATTTTACCGAACCTCACTCATTAGTTAAATTGCGTTATTTAGATCTGTGCTTCGCCGCTACGGCTGGTCGACAAGGAACAACCCTGCTCAAGTGTCGATTCCGTGGCAAGCGTGTGTCAATTCTAGCTGTAATGGGCATGCAGGGTGTTTTTGGTGGGGAAATACGGACGGCACTTTTTCATGTGTGAAGTTCCATAATGTGTTCAAGGAAAAAAACTCTCATTTCTCAACCCATGGCCACTGCCACGTTCCATTGTAGTCATGGATAATGCCAAGATACATATGTACAAAGACCTTCAAGAGCTCCTTCACACCACCATGATATTGCTGTTTTCTTGCTTCCATATTCACCGGATCTTTATCCGATTGAGGTTGGATTCTCCCTTCTAAAAAGGTGGATATAGCGCCACGCAAATATGGCCTTCCGAGAGGATCCGCTGGCAGTAGTGAAGGTTGCGATGTACAAGTGCACAAGACAGAAGGAAGAAGTTGGTGACAGCATCTATGGTCATTGCGGATACAAGCCAAATTTATTGTCGATAAGCGGTTAACGAAAAACCTGAAAGCTGGTTTCATGTCTACTCCTCCATTGCATGCGTTTGATCATCGTTATGATCTTCATCGTCGATGTTGTTGGCTGGTGCATGTTTGTCGATATTTGTTGGCAGCCTAAATGGAGGTCGCAAGCTGTAGTTAGGAAGCTCGAGAGCTTTCTGAAGATCACTGATATTCACTTGCAATGAAACTGGTACACCGTGGACCTTGATCCATACGATACGGTACTCCTCGTCAGCTTGCTATTGACTTTCATTCACATATCTGCCTGCTGCCTATCAATATACTGGAGCTGCCGGATCATAGTGTTGGTTGGTACTATCATTGGCGTTCCCTCAGGCAAACGTGCTTGAGCGACAGCCATATACCGCTGAGATGCTGGTCTAGAATCCACTTGCTGATCTCTGAGGAATGCTGCAACGCGTGGCATCTGCTCCTGGATGCGAGATGCACTCGCACGACGTAGTGTGATCAGCGCTTCGGCTTCGGTACGTAGTGTGATCAGCGCTTCGGCTTCGGTACGTAGACGAAAAGCTCAAGCTCGAATCCGGTTTGTCCATTATGTCGTAGTCTTGCTCTGTCCCAAATCTTCTGCAACTGCGCTAACAGGCTGTACGCTCTTGGCAGAGAACCTCAAACTGTTTTTGCTTTGCGTTGTTGCTTGGCTTTACATATATCTTGAATTCAGAGCACCACTGACCTGGAAGTTTGCTCACGAAGTGCTCTTCCACCTTCGCGCTAAGCACACGATACCCATCAGCAACTTCATACACAAATGATGGTGACGGTTGGCACTTATCACGACACCCTTGTAGATGCTCTCCGTTCTTGATGATCAGTCGACAGGAAAGCGTATCCGGTAGGGCTAGACGAAGATCCATGCATAGTGCGAATACCTTTTCCCAACCTTGCCTTGAAAAATGGCGAATGAATGAGCCCTTGAAGAGCTGTAGCTCACAATATCCCGTGACTCGTATCCAGACATTCACTCCCGTTGCAGCTTTCCTGCTGTTTACCACGAAATGGCAAACTCTCCAGCTCAAAGCTCTTCGCAACCTTGATATATTGTGAATCACGGCGCTCTTTACCTCCTGAATCTCTCCCCAGACAAGTACACTTATACCGTGTTCCTGCTGTTTGCCATCAAACTGCAAACGACAATGCTCTGAGCGCCCCTCCATATGGACTACTCTTCAATCAGCTGAGAGGCGGTAGAGAAATTCCGGGCGTATCTGCTCCAGACGTGTAGGTGGTCACCTGAAGACCTCTGCCAAAATTCAAGTCATCACAAGTCACATAATAAAACAAGTGGACACTTTTGCAGTCGCCTTCAAAGCACTTACGTTCACTATTGACGGACAACTATCCAAACATCAGCAAAAGCTACAACTGTTCCGTCGATAGCTGCTTCGATGACACCTCCTGCCTAACTTCTCCCTCCCTCGCTGAATTAAAGACTGTCTCTTCTTTCGCTGTGTCTCTTCACGACGTCTCAACCTCGCTACTGCAGCAGCTGCCTGTCGTGCAGTCTTCAGAGCCGCCGCTTCCACCTTCTTTACTGCTCTAGTCTCTGCTGCTTCCCGTTTTGCTTTCACTTTTGCCTCAGCTGCTGCCGCCTTCGATTTCACAACCGCCTCCATCTCCTCATATATGAGAAGCTTTCCGCCAGATGCGGCAGCGTCGACGAAATCGCCCTTGGGTCTGGACCTCGCAACAGGCCTCACCAACATCTTGAGGGACAAACACGCGACGTTGAGTGTGTCGAGGCTAAGATGGCGTCTCTTCATGGCCATTTGCACACGCTCCGAAACCGGTTCCCCGTTAAAGTGTGGCTGAAAGATGGTGTGATGGCGAACAAGAGTTTTTGATGATTTGTTGTTTGATGCTGCACTTTTACTGCTTCCCACCATCTCTTGCAGCATTATTTCCAGTGAGAGGGAAAAATACCGCTATTCTTAATACCACGTTTAATATTTGCACTCGAAAACGCAGTCTCAAATGGCACAAGCCATGCCTGCCACGTCATCCTTCCTTGGGAGTCCTCCTTTGTGCTGTAACGGGAAACGGCTTACAGCTCCGTTGTATAAAGCTTTAAAGGGCTGGAACACAGCCACTTCTAATGGCTGAAGAAAGTGGGATGTCTGTGCAGGAAGCACAAACAAGTGCACATCGTGCTCTTTAGCAAACTTTATAGCACCAATGGGCACATGGGCAAAATGGCCGTCCAAAATAAGCAATTGTGGACGAACCGGGGGTAGCTTGGCAACGAACCACCCGAGCTACTTCATGAACAACCCGGAGTTGATATTGAACAACTCGGACACAGCAGAAACAAAACCAGTTGGGGCACCACATAGCCACTGAAGTTTGGGCTGGGCTCCGGCAAAGATAAACATAGGCGGGATCCATTCGCCAACAGCATTCACACAACCCATCATACTGACATTTTCGCGGTCGTTCGACAGCCGAACATTAGCGCTCCGTCCTTTAGGGCAAAGCACTCTTTCCGAACCACTTCCCTGGGCAGTCAACCCAGTCTCGTCACGATTCTAATTGCGTGACGGATCGGAAATCACACCGAGATCCGCCTTCGCACGGGAGAGATCGTGATGCTTTTTGACCCACCTCTGGATCCTCTTCTTGCCAGGAAAGCTGTCCGGAACAGGCTTCAGAGACGTTGCCAGTGCTGCTTCGCGGGACCAGCTCCCGGAACTGAGAGGTTCCAATGCACATACCCCTCGCCGCGCGAAATTCAATGGCCTCGAGTAGACCGACGTCAGCGTCTTCGTTGATGTACAGAAGTTGAGGGCCACGGCGGCAGTCAAGAGGACGTAAACCGAGGAAACGCAGTCGTAGATACTCACGAGCGACCTCGAAACGCTTCGCAGCTTCACGGACAGAAATACCGGCGTCAACTGCGTCAATGGCGCACTGGTATCGCTCTGCCTTGGTTAAGTTGGAGCGGTTAGGACGGTAGTTCTGGAGCCCAGTGGACGGGATGGAGGGAGGCTTTTGGGTAGCTATTACTTTAGCGGAATGACTCGCTCGGAGTCGAGTGAGGGCTTGAACTGAACAGGAAGCTCTCTATCTAATTAGACAGGAAGTGATCATTCTCTAAAATTAAATGACGACGAAAGGTTGAAATACCTACCATTATTATATACCGGTTGCACCGTTTGAATCAAAGAATAATCAAACCGATATCAAACCAGCTTTGATGACTTTGTTCATCAAGAACCACCACGATTTCAGAACCATTTTAATATTTGCATACAAACTTTTACCGACCTGTTGTGCTTCCTCCCGATTCCGGCTACTTCTTCTGATCCAGAAGCCCTGGTAGATGTAGCCGTTGAAAGTGCACGAAGTGCACCGATGTCGACTCCAGAGTAGTATTTGCCTGGGTTAGGGCATATGCAATGCTCTAGAAGGCATTTAGGCATTATCCAGGAAGCCAGAGGTAGATGAGTTCTCACTTGTAGATTGGAAAGTCACTGACAAGGCCCCGGCGGGGGCTGAAACATGTATGGCACACGTTCAATTCAAGTCACCTACATCTACTCAATTCCTCACCTTTCTACAGTAGCAGCACCCTATATGATCCTAGCTCTCGGAATGGTTTCTGTTCGCTTTTCTCCTAACGCAAACATTTCGTTGATCCCGAGCAGGATGCACATGATACTCGAATCCACTCGGAAGCTCAAGTCATGCAGCCATTGGAGTAGGATTACTTGCGGCTGTGGCGTGCTACATTACACAGTCGACAGCACTAGCAGCCGCAGGCGATGCGTTGATGTTGCTATTCATCTCAAGACGATGGAGTCTGAGCACATGATAGGGCGTGGCTTGTGTCACAGCCGATTGACCTTCTGTAAGTATGTTTGAGGTGTACAATACTACTCTATTCGTATGGAGTGTCCTAAGACGGGTCTCTCAATTCGTACAAATTCTGTAGAACTCTATTGTATACTTGTCACCAGCACTCCCGCGTAGCCCTAGTTCTCTGGATTTAATCCAGAGAATCCGACTCGATGGTACCATTATTTGAATGATAGCACTAGAAAACTTATATAATCCCATCATCAGGTTGTAATCATTTCCACTCCGTGACTCAATACAGACAACGACGGTGAAATCCGCCATAGCTTAGAAACACGCCCGTGTCCAAACTTGGTTTTCCCGCTTAAGACAGCAGTTTCAACCAATCAGTATACAGTATTCCGGCGTGTATGTACATTCAAATTATGATCTGTTGATTATGGCATCGTTTTTGTACTTTATGAACCGACTTTGAACGGAAACTGCCAATCAAATCCCTGGGCGGATATTCCTGTCGCGTGAAATACTTTCTTTTTATGTAGAGGATACTGTTCAGATAGCGGTCGGATTTCACCGTCGTTGTCTGTGTAAACCTTGCAGCAACATCCAATGGCCATGATGGTTCATAGCAATGATGATATATCCAAAGTATTGAATATTAAGGCAAAACGTCAGTTTAGTAACCTCGGTCTGGTGCCCTCCCGAAATCTGCGAAATCTTCACAGCCAAGTATCCGATTGACAAATGACGGGTAGCGTTGTAAAGAGGAGACACAGGCAAAGTGTTGGGGTTGTTTAAGGAGTATTTGCCGCACGTGATAGCGTCTTATAACGCGTCAATTGTGCTTCCGCGAAATAGTGCCCTTGCCAGTTTAGTAGCCTCTCTTGACTTCATCAAAGTATGCTTCGGTACACGAGAAACTACGTTGTGGATGGCACGATCTGTCGCCGGCCAATATAAATCGTTTACCGTGAAATAATTCGCTACAATAGGATAAATAGACAGGCTACCAAATTGACTAAAGCTACTAAACTGGCATTTTTCCTTAGCACTATACAGCTTTGTTTTGAAGTATCTAGTATTGCTTCATTAATTATACACCACTCTTCCTATTTTGTAGGTATTTATAGTATCCTAAATCGCTTGTGAAATATTAACACTTAATAATAAATATTCCGGTAGCAGTTCAGTTTAGCACTTCCCAGCTAATGAAGTCAAATTCGCGTTACTAAACAATGATCACGAATGAGCGTACCAGTAGATGAGAGTCCAAATCTATTCAGTAATACTGGGAAGCGTCATATCTTTAAGATTGTGGAGATCCGACTTAAAACCGCTCCGGCGATTTTCAAGCTAAAAACAAATGCGAGCGCCAGGTTTCGAAAGCCATGGTAGGAAACGGAATACGTGTAGGAGTGCGTTTTATAAATCAAACAATGATTACAACTTTAGGCTCTCAACGCCTCTACTGTACTGGTATCTGCTTAGCAGCTGCAGCATCTAACTTTTATGCCTGCATGAATCTGCTTGAACTACTATAGAAATATTCATGCGGTCCGGTGGATTTACGCAGTAGCTTGATGATACCATTATTATGATAAGAGATTTCCGCCATCGATAACTTTATTATAGATAAATTTTGTAAAGAAATCCATTGACATGCATTGCGTTGCATACTGCCGTATTTAATAATACTGGAAAGACAAAATACATCTGTATAATTGAAATAATTTCAAAACGGGTCGACCATTTTTGGAACGTACACAGAAAAATCTACTTGATATTATTTTGAGCGTAAGTTAGTGGATATTTCTTTCATTCAGAGGTGTTGGAATGCACTCTATAACCTCCAGGATTTCTCAACCCGCCCTCATAGTTGAATACCCCTGGGTTATTTAGTTCTAGTTTAAGGTGCTAATCGCAGCGATTGTATGCACGCACAAGGTCTGTAGGGCATGCGCTATTAGCTAAGTCGCAGTTTAGAATGAAGACTTTCCTTTTTCTTGAAACCATGTTCCAGTTATGGGCAAAACATTAAAAAACGGCCCGCTTTGACATTATTTCAAGGAAGTGCTTAGCTCCATCAACTAAATTTGTATTGTGCCTTTCCGGCCTTTTATCATTGCTTGAGAGGTACCTGTATAGGGGCTGCAAATCTTAAGAGGTATTTCTTATCAGTAGGAATTTCCTGTAAAAACAGTCATAATTCTTTGGAAATCTGATTGGATGAAATGTTTGATTGGACATCCGATGGACTCCGTCACGGAGAGACATGTGTTTCACAAATCAGTTTTTCTCAGGACCGCAGCGCTGCAGGGATGTCTCGGTATCAGAGCACGCGCGCACGAACGCGCCCCCAGCACCACCGTAGCTCGACGGCAAGAGCCCCGCTTGCGGGGGACGAAGGTTCGAATCCTTCCGATGGTTTTACTTGGTGTGTGCGCGTGTTGTGTCTTGGTGTTGGGAAGAAGAGCGAAGAGCCCCAGGGCGGATACAGCTGACAAGGCTATGAGGATCGTGGTAGCGCAGTGGAAAGCGACGGCGGCGGGACAAGTATGCGCATAACAAGTTTTGTGAGTAGAATGTGCGTTGCCGTGTAGGAGTCGAGGGATTACGGTACGACGGCAGCAACAGAACAGTCTAGCTGTATTGCAGTGGTGGTGGCGGTGGCGCAGAAAATCGGTGGAGCAGCATACGAGCAACAACGACGCAGCAAGGCAGAGCATTAGACCGGAGAAGCGGTGACTAAGCAGATAAGTGGAGCAGTGAACAAAGCAGAGCAGTGGAGCGGCGCAAAAGCAGAGTTGTGGAGTAATGCAGTAGCAGAGTAGCGGGGTGATGGATTAGCAGAGCAGTGAAGCAGTGGGTAAATGAGCAGAACGGCGGAGCAGTACACTTTCAGAGCTAAGGAGCGGTGGATTGCAAGAGTAGTTTAGAGCGTGAGCCGCGGTGCCCGGAGCAGCAAGTAGCTCGGTCGTGCAGAAGCTTATACGAAGAGCGCAGCTGGCTTCAGCACAGCGTACTGATGCGCAGTCACAAGAAAACACAATCGAAGCGCGGAGAGGCGCATAACTGCTCGGTATCGGTGACGGACGTGAGTGTGGTTAGGACACGATTGTGGTTTTGCTACAGTATAAGAAACCAAGTCAATAAGGAACGGCAGACGTTGTGGCCAATCGTTCACACAGCCCGTTCTACGTGTCTTTGGCGCGTCTTACATCACTGGTTCGAAAGCACGATTATTAACTTAAACCGCGACGCCGTCAGCACGCACGCATAGAATCCCCTCCGACTGTGTGACAGCATTACCAATACCGATAAGTAATGCTGTCACTTTTTGGTCGGGTTCCCGGGGGAGCGGCATGGGCTGGCCCTCGGCAAGCTTGCCGTCACTCCTCGGGTCGACGCCTAGTTCTAGGTGAGATGAGGTGTCTCTTTGGGCAAGGAGGAGAACGGTGCAGGCTGCGGAATCGCATCCGCGGCTTTGCGGGCCAAGGACTTCGCTGCGTGCCATGACCGGGTCTACGTTAGCAGGCGGGCCGCAACGGGCAACGGCATGGTCCAGGAAGATGATTCTGACGCACGACGTGGCCAAGGACGAGAGCGAGTTTCTGCTCAGGACTTTGTAATCGACATGACGTTGTGCATGGGTTTCGGCGGAATATAGCGCAAGGAACAAGAACCGATACTGCAGATCAAGGCGAGGGGCAGTCGAGCTGTACACGGCTGGTGGCAAAGTGCAAGAAGAAGAACAGGTACTACAGATCAAGGCACGACCGGGAAAGACCAGTCACGGCCCAGGGCCACTACATGTCGGTGAAGAGACCCGAAAAGAAGAGCGAGACAGACGGCACCGTGATCCTCAAGGATGAGGAAGAGGGAAGCAAGGAGAGCCGCACATTCAGACGCATGCGAAGGTATACTTTGATGCATACCGTATACCAAAAGGTTATGCAGAGTAGGTTACAGAGAGTACCCTACGTAACCCTAGGTTGCCGCATTCGCGTAATATATTACATTACATTACAATACTGGCACACAGCCAGGGGGATATATTAATATTGGCGGGCGATACTGCCCATGTTTATTAGAAATGATAGGTATATAATACCGTGGTATGTATCCATGTGTGTCCAAGTTCCCTCCGTGTTTGTAAGATATGACTTAATAATTTACGAATATATTACGAAAGGGTAAGAAATTTATGTTTTCCATGTTTGTACATGTTTTTTAAACGTGGAAAAACATATTGACAGTACGAGATGAAAAACCGAGACTGATGAGAACGAGATGCAGTCGTAAGTGTCAGGACTCGCAAATGTCATAGGTAGGACCTACCTCTTGTAATGGACTCATCAATTGCGAAGCATGTAAATACATGGGGAAAACAGGCAGACAAAGAACCCGCAGCTGTGTCCGTCGTTTTGTAGGGGACTGTTGAACGATGTGATCTGGTAAGGATGGGGTAGGCTTCTTCTCACGAGTTCTTCAGCTAGTTCTTCCAACATGTTGTGGTGTGACCGCATATCCATGCTGTCGTAACAGTAGATAGTCTTTCTCGAGGAATCCAGGACGAGGCATGTCCAGTGACTGGAGTTGATGTTCAACGGCATGAACACAAACGGTTCTGTTGCTCCTGCCTCTGAGCTCAGCGTCAGCCGTGGAATGCGTTTGCCTCTCATCGAGGCCCGTGTCCTCAGCGCTGGTAGAATGATCGTAGTGTTGTTCAAGTATTTGATGGCTCACCTTTTGGTAAAGGCAGCGATCACGTTGTCGTTGAATCAAGCGGACGCAGTAAACATGAGTCCATTCCAATGTAAAATTGCTTGCAAACCTCTCTACACGCGCGCATGGTCACGAACTCAGTATTTTTCCTGCTATTTCAGCAGCGTCTTCATCTTTGTATTTAGGATCATGTGGTGTAGTGATATCTCGGATATCGCTGACGACTATCAGCGAGCAAGGACAAGACTACCTTCAAGTTGCTCAAGCTACAACCCCTCGGTCATGTGACAGAAAGCGACCTCGTGGTGCGAGAGACTCGGCTCAGTCACTACCGAAGACTCGTCGGTGCTCCATTATGGCCAAGATGTCGTTCAAGGCAGGCTGTCCTTATTATTAATAATGGGACTGGCCGGATTCGCATTCAGCGGACAAGAACTGATGGCCACGGTACGAAGACTCGGCGGCCGTTGGGAGCGGCGTTGTTTGGGAAGACACGACGACCGTTTGAACGCTCGGCGATGATTCAGGAAGAATCGTTGAGCTCTGAAGAGTCTCTGGTCATGCGAAGTGGTCCATAACGGATCGTAGCTCACTTGATATTTGAATACTTGATTAGGATTGCATATTAGGACATGGCCCGAAAGGGCAAACATAAATACAGAACAGAATTTCCACTCAATCAAACGAGCGACGTCCGGCTTCAATGTAAGCGTCTGGGCAAGCTTGTTTGAGTGTGTTATGCCTGTCGGTGGACTCGAAGCTCCGTAGCGAAGGTTCATCTGGCAAGACCAAGTGTGTGTGTGGCCGATTAGTATCGGGTGTTTACGGGACGACTTTATTGTGCCTATTTGCCCGATTGAGGAGTGCGTATCGCCTCCTATCTATCCTTCCAGCCGAGGTTAACCCCCGGGGCCCTCGTAAAAGGCTTACCTGTTCCTGGCACCCTCCGAGTGTATCGACTTGGGAGTGGACCGTTCGTGGTCTACACCGACCATGCTTCACTACGAACTGCAGTGAAGTCGCCATACATCTCGCAACGGATGGCGAGATGGTTGTCGTTCTTCGCAGAGTACGACTTCCGGGTTGAATACAAACCCGGAAGGTTGAACGTCGTGGCCGACGCATTGTCACGTCGGCCAGATTATGCTGTGAAGACAGCCGGCGCCAATCGGATCGGTGTCGAGCGTGTGAGTGCTCCGTCGTCGTCGTTGATCGACGACGTGAAGGCCGCGTATGCGAGTGACGCAGACGCGAAGCAGCTGCTGAGCTACGCCTCAGCACCTTCCGGCGAGGCACGTCGGAAGTTGGCACCACACCTTCGTGCTCGTGCACACCGTTACCGTATGCACGAAGGACTGCTGTTGTACAGCACAGTGGACGACGATGTGATTCGCATCGTCGTACCGAACGACTATGATCTGCGGATGCAGATCATGTACGAGTATCACGATGCCCCTACGGCAGGGCATCCTGGTCGTGAGAAGACATACGTGCTTCTCATGCGTGACTTCTACTGGAATCACCAGTCCAAGTGGGTCCGCAAGTACGTACGTGCTTGCGAGGTGTGTCAACGCATGAAGCCTGCTGCGTTTTCGCAGGCTCCGCTTCATTCACTTCCGACACCGTCGGAGTGTTGGCAGTCCATCTCTATGGACTTTGTCTTTGGTCTTCCGCCTGATAGCAATGGTGTCGTGGTCTTTGTAGACCGATTCAGCAAGATGGTGCATCTTGCTGCAGTGCCGGCTGAAGTGACAGCCGTACAGACAGCACGACTGTTTGTAGACATGGTGTTCAA
This sequence comes from Phytophthora cactorum, assembly GCA_016864655.1. Lineage (NCBI taxonomy): Eukaryota > Oomycota > Peronosporomycetes > Peronosporales > Peronosporaceae > Phytophthora > Phytophthora cactorum. Next base: position 439,580 of record NHQK01000043.1, read on the forward strand.
ACACCATGGCATGCCGCTCGACATTGTGTCGGACCGTGACCCACGCTTCACGGCGCGGTTCTGGCAAGAAGTGTTTACACTTCTTGGTACACAACTGTCGATGTCGACTGCGGACTATCCGCAGTCCGGTCAACCCGGGGTTGACCGTACGAGGGGTATATTTCCGCCCCCGCCGCCACCACTGCGCGATGCGCGCGGCTAGACTCGGTGGATAGTCGAGCGAATCGTTGGCTATGAACCCCCGAAGACGAACCGAGATCAGGCTCGTCTTCGTATTCGTTGGAGAGGATTTCCTCCCCACCGAGATACATGGGAACCTCGGAACGTTCTGATAGAGGACGTTCCGGAAATGGTGAGGGCGTACGAAGCCCAAAACGGAGTGCAGGCGTAACGCCAGCACGAGCGCTGCGATCACCGCTGACACTCGGAGTGTCACGACGTTCATCACGACGTTCAAGTTGAACGCGGAGATCACGCAGCTGAACAGGTACACGCACAGTCGTGTACCTGGTGACGTCTCGCTCAGTGAGACGCTCAGCCCCAGGGGGGCAGTGCGAACACGCAGTTCCAAAGGGAACTGCGCACGGAATACCCGCCTCCATAGCTTCATTATGGAGACGATCGATCATAGGACGCCTCGAGAATGTCTCGAAACGATGTTGCGCCGCAGTGACGCGGGCGCGGTAAGCTTTCGCGTCTTTGTTGAAGTTCTCAACAAAGGCGTTCCAAGATTGACAAAGTGCCACCCACTCGGGCACTTTGCTCTTGCGCGAAGTTCTCTTCAACGCATGCCATCGGAGCTCATGGAAGAGTCCGATGAAATAGTCACGCCATGGATTCGTCATCGGATCAAAGTGCTGAGCTGCACACGTACAGCGGGATCGGATTCGGTGGGGAAGTCGCACCGCACCTGGAAGCAATCTCGGATGCACGTGGCATACACGGAGCGCGTTCTGTAGGGACAGAACGCGGAGAAGAAGTAGTAACCGGCGCTGGTGTCTTTCTTCTTCATCATTACGCGAGCGCTTCGAACTTGAAGCGCTCGGATCATCTTCACGGGGTCGACGCGACCCTTTGACCGGCTTATGCGCAACTGCGGCCGACTCGGAGTCGGCTGCTGAGGATGGAACTTCCCCGTCCTCCATGGGGACATCACTGATGTCCGACCCATAGTCGGTAGGCATGCTACCGTCGGTGTGGAACACCGACGAACCCTCGAGAATCGTCTCGGGGGCAGCAGTCTCATCCTCCACGCGCTTCTTGAACTGTAGCGCATGGTATTCGTCAACAGAGAGTGTAGACTCTGTCGTGGAGGTGCTTGCTTGCGCAGGCACCGAGGTAGTGTTGCCTGCAGATGCAGGCACGGACGTAGCAGAGTCTGCAGAAGCAGACTCTTGTGCTGGCGTCGTCGTTAGCGAGCTCATTGCGAAATGAGCTCGAATTTCCCGGAGAGTTGACGGTCTCGTCAATTCTTTGATTGACGTGTTAAGACTGGCACGTCTTATCTTAACGGGGGGGGGGGGGTAACGGGGTTACACACATATGGCTACATGTAGCCACTTGGTTACATGGAGGGTTCTCGAACGTTGGTGTAAGACACACCAATGGTTACGCTTTGCAGACCGCTGGTCTGTATGCATTTAGGCTTCCTATTGGTAGATAAGCATTTCTTTTTACCAATTAGATTAGCTGGATTCTGACAGCCATCGGATGGCAGAATACCTTTCATATAGGATATCAGTCCTAGGAGGAAACCCAGTCCAGACATAAATCATAAATAACAGTTCTCATTTTAACCCAAAACGGCTTTTAGCTTTTCTTATTCTAGTAGATCTATACTTTCGGACGAAAGTATAGTTAACCTAAGTTTAAGCAAACTACGCTTCCTCGTACACGTGCGCTAACGTGTAAGCCGAAGTAGTGGGCACAGAGTTGGCCCATTACAGCCATGGACCAGTTTGTGAATGGACAGGCAATCCAGCACTCTGTGATTGAGCGCAACGCAGACTGGTACATGATGAAAATCGTTGAGCACGTTCAGTCGGTGAACCCACGGAAGAAAACCAAGGTCATTATGGTGGCCAAAGACTTGAACGAATCCAAGTGCTGAAGTTTAAGTTTCCAAACACCCGTGTTTTGCTGTGCCATTCCATGTTATAAAGTGGCTTCAAGGGGCTATTCGAAACGACCAAAAATACTGAACGTACAGGAATGATGATCTCAAGCAAATGGACTTTTGCGTTGCGAATATGGCGTATCCGAAGTCGGAGGAGGAATTTCAGCAACATACAGGCGAGTTGAAGGTAGTATCGTGTCGTTCTTAGCAGGACGCTTTGTGGGATTTTTTCGAGACGAATTGTATTGAGTGTAAAGAGTTGTGGGTTACGCTGTACCTCCTGGACCTCCCGCTCTTTCGGAACGAAACCAACAACCGCCTGGAGAATTCCTTTAGAAAACTGAAGGCGAATTCGGATAGCTCTATGTGCATGAAACAATGCCTTGATACAGTCATTAGATACCAGAGTCGCCGCGAAGATGAATATGTCGCGCGGGTGACAATGACAGGGTCGAAGAGGAACGTCAAATACGACGAATACATGAATCAACTGTTGGGAAAGACGAGTGATCGGCTTGCGGACATCTTCGCGAGCGAATACAAGTTTGCGTCGGCTCCAGGAGCAATGGAAATCTGCGTTGTGGAGGATGAGGAGCTCTTCGTGACCATACGGCCAGACAGACGCGCACAAAAGGTTGACAAATTCAATTGGTTGTGCTCATGCGAATTCTCCTCGACGATGCAGTTACCGTGCAGACACTCTATGCTGAACAGGAAGAACGTCTGGAGGCTGTTCAAAATTCCTTACTCATCTATTTCGGCGAGATAAGCATGTTTTCTCCATGTTTCAGCCCTGGTTTTGGCATGTCTGATTTCATTCTGTTCGAATGATTATATGTTTCACCACGTTTCTAACATGGCTTTTATGTGTGACGGATACAGATGATTACGATATGGAACCTTGGATGAGGACCTCGGGGATGTTGGCATACATATACGGATCAGTAAGGGCGATACAGCGGTGAAACAGCTGAAGCAGATAACCGATCTGAAGAAGTTCAAAAGTGCCCAGGACGTCTTCAATCGTGTAACAAACGAGATTTCCGATCTACCTACTAGGAAGTTTCAGGCTGCAATTACACACTTGGAAAAATGGTGCCAATATTTGAGGCAGGGTAACGAGACAATGCCGTATTGTACACCAACGGTAGAGCCTGGCATCAAGGTACCTCCAACACAAGAATCCAAGGCGACCTCCGTGGCTGGTAAAGACACCGAGAAGGCCGGTGCGAGTGAGGGGTCGGACATTGGCGACGAGGATGCGGAAGAAGAAGTGGTCGCTAAACCGGAGGTTAGCCCGCTCAATCGTCGAGCCAAACGAGTTGGTCGACCCAAAAAGAACAAAAAAAACAGACACCCAGAAAAGAAATTAAGACAGGAAGGAGTACAATCGCGGTGCGAAGTTGAGAAACGCTGTGCGTGGTGAAGACGTTGTAAAAGTGGAGGAATTTATAACGATCTCAACGCCACTACTGGTGGAATTGTCGTCATTCCTGAGCACGTTTGAGATACGTTATATAGGACACAGAGTAAAGAAAATGGATGTGAAGAAACGACTACCTGATTCTTCATGCAAGCCGTTTCGACTGTCGGAGTCACTTGTGCGCACAGCGCTGGATACTATCGAGAAGGCCATTCCTTCACACGAAACAATGGGTCTTAGAAGATGTCAAAGTGCGACAGAAGAATGTTGGGTGATAAATATTGATGGTGTAGGAGTGTTCACACACACACATACAAGTTATGGAGATGCAGTTTATGTGGCGTTTGTCGAAAATTTGCACCGACGGAAGGAACTGTTACTCCTGGTTGATGAGCAGTGTTGATTGTGGTGTTGGAAATCCCACGTGAACTCTAGCTACTAATGTAGTTAGGTAGTTCCCACAACAATACGTCTACCCAAACGGTAAACGATCGTTCGGGCGGACGTGGAGACCCCAGTTCTGCCCTTTCACCGGGACAGACTGGACCTTGTAAATCGCTTATATAGGCCAACCAGTACAATACCAACACACTACTAGCACGAGCAAAGCTAGCAGGTGTTCTCACACACTTAAATCCTCGTGGTCCCAACAGCGGAAACTTCGCGAGTGCATACTTCATGGCAAGGATCTCCTTGTCATGTACGGGATAGTTGCGCTCAGCTGGCTTCAGCTGACGCGACTGATAGTAGACCACACGATCACGACCCTCGTGATCGTGTTGCATCAACGCGCATCCAATCGCATAGTCGGATGCGTCACACACGACGTGGAACGGACAATCTTGGTCAGCCACTGCCAAGATCGGCGCTTCAGTCAAGCCTTGCTTGACTGCATCGAAGGCCTGCTGACACTCAGCTGTCCATTTTAACTCAGCTTCCTTCTTTGAATGCTGCGGCAGCGAGCGAATCTTGCCCGCGTAGTTCTCAACGTACTTGCACAGGTACGTTGCAAGCCCAAGGAATTGCCTCAGTTTCTTGACATTGGATAGCGTAGACCATTCACTTATCACTCTGACCTTCTCTGGGTCAGAGCGTACGCCGTTCTTCCCGACGAGACACCCGAGAATGGGTATCTCGCTCACCCCGAAGATACACTTCTTCAGGTTCGCATAGAGCTTATGCTTACGCATGAGCCCTAGAAGCTTACGGAGGTGCTCCTTGTGCATCTCAACGTCAGTCTTCCCGTTCACAGCCCGGCTGTGGACGAAAACGTCGTCGAAGTCGCTCGGTGCAAAGTCGCGCACCGAGCACAATAGATGCGTCACGCAACTATTGAAGGTAGCAGGGGCGTTCTTCAGCCCCTGCGGCATTCGAGCCAGTCCCAAAGCATGCCGCTTGGAGTGCTCACCGCCGTGAGAGCGATGTCACTCTCACGCATCAGGATCTGATAGAATCCGTCACGCAGATCAAGAGCACTGTAGATGGTGCTCTTGGCCATCGAATCGATGATCACATCTTTTCGTGGTATCGGCGTCTGCGCCGGTATCATCGCATCGTTCAGCTTGTTGTAAGCATGAACGATGCGCCATCCGCCCTGTGGCTTCTTGACACAGAACGTTGGTGCACTGTGCGGGGACTTCGATTCCCGCACCTGCCCTGCCTGACGACGACTATCAAAGAAGTCGTCGATCACCTTCACTTGATCTCGCGGCAGTTGCCACTACCGCGTCACACAGTACTTCGTAACCGGCACGAGATCAATCTCGTGCTGTATGCCCATGTCCTGCGGAAGCTCCGCAGGAATCTCGTCCGGGAGCACATCCTTGTGTTCCCGCATAACATCGTAGAAGGGACTCGTCTTCAGCGAGTCCCAGCTCTGCCCGTCGAAGCGCTCCTTCTTCGTTTTCGCACTGAGAGTGTTCTCACTCTCAGTGGTACTCGCAGCGTGGAGTTGCCTCAACTCCTCCGCTTCGCTCTTCATCCTTTCGAGATCCGAAAGGATGCATATCTGTTCGATGCGTCCATCGTACAGGTCCTTCGCGAAGCGCATCCAGCTCATGGCTGGAAGCGACGTCAACTCCGACGCACTCGTCGGAGGATTTTTCAATTGCATTGACCGGTACCGGAGACCAGAACGGGTCCGTGTCAAGACGTTCAACGTCTCGACACTGGACGTCGCGTCCGATGTCTGCCCGGAAGACATCTCTTGTAGCGTCTCGGTCTCGGACCGAGACTTGCACAGCTTGTGTTGCTTGCGCTGTCGTTTCTTTTTGTGGAGCCCGGCTCCACTTGTTCCTCGTCCAGGCCCGGCCTTGGATGGGTTTCCGTTGTTGTAATCGTCGGCGGATTCTTTCCGCGGACGCACACAATCAAGCCCGGCTTGATTGCATATCGCTTCGTCGTGCAGCCCGGCTGCACGCGAGCACGCAAGGTTTTCCGGTGTTGGACGTTTGCAGCCGCCAACACTGCTTGCCGCGTCATCAACTCCCGGAGTTGATGCGCTTCTGACACCTCGACGCCTTGCGGCGGAGTTTGTGTCGACTCCCGGAGCCGACACACTTTTGTCACCTTGACGCCTTGCGGCGGAGCCTTCAGTGATTTTTGAACAAATCACGGCCGCGTCAACTCCCGGAGCTGACACGCCGACTTTACAGCTACTGCTTGCAGCTGAAGTCTCTTCCATACTTAATCGATCAACTCCCAGAGTTGATACGCACATTGAAGTAGGAAGGCATCTCAAATCTGCTTTCTGATTTGAGACAGACTCAACGACTGCCTCAGTCGTTGTGACTTGTGGGTGGGCACCGGAGGCTGCAACACACGATGCTGCCTCAACGGTGTGATCGAATGCACCTTGCGGTGCATGCGCAACACTGACTGGGCCATCGCTCTCTGTCGCGTTGCGTCTGAAGCGTACAAGCGTACGCTTCTCCCAGTTGACCACTGGATCATGCCGTGCAAGCCACGGCATACTAACACCAAGTCAAACTTATCGTCTAAGTCTAAGACGATAAGGTTCTCCACAAACACCCGGTGTTTGTACGAGAAGCGCACGCGTACGACGCGCTTTTCAGTCCACACGTCGGCACCCGTTGCCAACCGCACTTCCAACACACTTCGAGGTGTGTCTACATCCTCGAAGTTCAGCTTCGGTAGACTTTGCTGTCGAACAAAGTTGTTCGACGCACCCGAGTCTACCAGAGCACGAAGAGAGTTCTCCCTCTTCGACCTTATTTTCAGGATGACAAGATTTGGCTTGTCATCTTGCTTCTTGCAGTGAGAGGCTCTCTCACTGGGGGCTGCAGTCTTCAGTACCGCGTGTCCGTTGTAGACACGCGTGACTGCACTACCAGTAGGGCGCCCCGCGCCTACTGGTTCCGCGCGTTTTTTGATTGATCGCGGCGATGCCCGGCATCGCCACGTCGGCCCCCGGCCTTGTGCACAGCCGCTGTGCACTCACGCGCATAGTGTCCGGTGTATCCACATCGGAAACACCGCACGCTGCTGGTGACCAGCAGCTGTAGCGTTCGAGAGGTCCATAGGTTCCGGACCTCCCGTTCTCATCACCGGACGTGCCATCCTCGACACGTTCACATGCAATTAAGCCTGTCGCAGGCTAAATTCCTCTTGCATAGCTAGGGTGATCGCAGCTTCGAGAGTACTTGGGTACTCTCGGAAGAGGTAGGTCTTGACGGGTCCATCCCCCAAGCCCTTCATGAACGTGACAACCTTGGTTGCCTCGTCCATCGGGTTGGTCACGATGTTCGAGACCAAGTACCGCGCACGTTGGGCGTAAGCATGAACGTCATGCTTATCTTGCTGCAGGTCGAGGAACTCAGCCCTCGACCGGAACTCGTTCTCAGGAGGCTCAAACGCTTGTCTGAGCTCCTCCTTGAACTCCGCGTACGTGCCGAAGCACGTAGCGTCCGTGAGCCGGCGTCCATACGCCCAGCTCCTCGCTCATCCGCCAAGACATGACATGACATGGCGAATGCTACCTTCGACGGATCGTCGAAGATGCGTCGAGCTGCAATGGCAGTGTCGACCTCGACAAGTCATCGGAGAAGAGGTTCCCCCTCTTTTTCCACATAGTTGCTCACGTGCAGTTTCAATAACTGCACGCGCGGTGTCGTCCCGGACGACGCCGTCGTAGTCGTAGCGGCAGCAGCATCTCGCTGCTCCTTGACTATGATACCCAGAGCAACACCGTGTTGCTCTGTCGGTGGCAACGTTCGTAGCATCGTCGCTACGGCCGCCTCCCGAATGACTATTGTCAGTCTTTCGAGAGCTTCCCACTCTGAATCTGACAGGTGGGGGCAGTCTGCACGCGCAATGTGCGTTGCAGACTCGCTCGGGCCACGCATGGACGGATTACCGTCCATGGACTGGTTCTCGGCCCTTGTTCGTATTCCATACGAACAAGTCAGTTAGTCGGCCGTTGGACGGACTACAAAGTGCTACCAGGTGTAATGGGCCAACTCTGTGCCCACTACTTCGGCTTACACGTTAGCGCACGTGTACGAGGAAGCGTAGTTTGCTTAAACTTAGGTTAACTATACTTTCGTCCGAAAGTATAGATCTACTAGAATAAGAAAAGCTAAAAGCCGTTTTGGGTTAAAATGAGAACTGTTATTTATGATTTATGTCTGGACTGGGTTTCCTCCTAGGACTGATATCCTATATGAAAGGTATTCTGCCATCCGATGGCTGTCAGAATCCAGCTAATCTAATTGGTAAAAAGAAATGCTTATCTACCAATAGGAAGCCTAAATGCATACAGACCAGCGGTCTGCAAAGCGTAACCATTGGTGTGTCTTACACCAACGTTCGAGAACCCTCCATGTAACCAAGTGGCTACGTGTAGCCACTTACGTGTAACCCCGTTACAATGGCCATAACCGTGCAGAGTTGGTAGTTGTACCTGCAGTTGGCATCGAATTGAAAACATGGGTAAAACATGGGCAAACATGGTGACCTAAACTATGGAGAAGGATGGAGAAATTTTGGACAAACCTTTTTATTTTGTGAGTACAATCCACCAGTAGAAACTCTGGAAAGCGTTGGTACCGCTTTCGCATGTGTTGCGAATTGACATACACAACTACACACTGACCACGGCTATTCTCTTCAACACAGGCCACGTTGCCTCGAGCAGCTATGTTGAACTCAACAAGGAGTGCAGGAGTGCAGCGACTTGATCTTTATCTGTCACGGTGTTGTGTGCATCAATAGGACGTCAAGATTCAATTAGATCGTTACGCTCGCATCGCAGTACAATACAACCATGTTCACGCACCAGATTTCTTAATCTTCGCAACCAGATTGTACACAGCTTCTATCTGCATATGATGAGGCGAGTTGTCTCGGATGGAATCGTATACACGACTAGCTTTGCTTCCACTTGCCACCATAAGCTGCACGTCGTTCATAGCAGGCGAATCGGCTGGTAATTGACGGACTGAGGGATATCCGCCGCAAACGGCTTGACAAACGGGATGGTTATGTCCATAATAAGCATGGTTCACTTCAACACACTACTTCCCGTTTGATCTTTGCTGAACTTGTGCAACGAAGCCCATGTTGCAGCCTGTACTTTTGTAGGTCCGCGATGGTCATTGGTCTTGGGATCGAACACGCGACTTCCAACCGTGCGTGCAGATATAACCGCGCTTGTATCACTTCATATCTTGAGGAACGAGAGTCAGCTCAGCAGGTGGTTTTCCGAAATGCCGTTTCATCTTGACAATACTCTCATTTCTTATCCGGACATTTGTGGTCTCAGAGATTGAGAGCACAGTGAAGCTGTCCTCCTGATACTTTTTCACGTACTTTTCACATTTCTTCCGGTTCTTGCCGTATATCTGCATCGTGGAGCGTAATACAGCTCGTCGTCACAATCATACCGAGCACGCTTGCGGGAGCTTGTACTATCGCCAGAAACGCCAGACATCTGTTCACTGCTCTCGCATTCGCTCGGGTATTTATCGCTTCTCACAGAATCTTGGACCTCTTTCTTTTCTTCCTCCTCAGCGGTTGCGTGGACCTTAGAATCCACAGTGTCAATATCGTCGAGGACACTGGTGTCTTGTGCGCTAGCGATAGGATGGACGTCAACCGCTGTTTGCGAGTCTTCATTCATCACGGGATCGCGTGAAACCATGTCGCTGTTATCAGTAACATTCTGTGCCTTTTTCTCCTCGATGGCTCGCATGATGCGAGCTGTGTTCTTAGTGCGGACCATTTTCCTAATGAAGACATTTCATAAAAAAATGTTAATTACATGGCGAATACATGGAGATAACATGGAAGTATCGAGAATAGAGTATCTCTCGGCTAGAGACATTGATCTCCTGGATGAATTGCTCGACTCTAAAGCGCGTCTGGATATCTTTCGACCCTGCCATATACCTCTCGCCAGTGGTATCGTGGACTCCCGCCTAGATGCCATCCATACCCGCCGCGAATTTGCGTCTAACCTGACCCCCCCCCCCCCCCCCCCGCCTCCACTTGCAGAACGTGTATTCTGCACAGTTGGATACCTACGTCGTATCCGGGGTATTACTGTCGAGGTGGAAAGCGGTGAGTCTGCAGCCATCCTGGATGCAACGGAGGCCCAGCGTATGCTCGAAGAGCCCCACCGGAAGTGGTATCTCTGTTGCCAGCAATGGCATGGAAAACTTAACCGCTCGCTACACCAGATCAGTACCATTGAAGAGGAGTCTTGTGTCAACATTCGTTCAGTCTCGGCCAATTATCAAGATGGAATTGAGGGGCTTCGACGGGACAAGAATCGTTTGGTAGGCCAGCTTGACGACGCACGTACTCAAAATCGTATGCTGCAGACACGCGTGGATTCATCCACCTTCGACCCTTGTAAACTCAGGGGCCGCCTCCACGGGCTACTTGAGTACTTCACACATGGTGAAGATCCGCCTGAGGACTTGGACTGGGATACCATAATCAGCATCACGGCGATGGATCAACGCAAAGCGCTGGTGCCCAAGTATCCGAGTGCGAAGGAACGGGCTGAGTGAGATGGTTCACGCCCGGTATCAGCACCTCCACCAGTCGTGGACCTTGTAAGTTCTCCGGAGCACCAGCATGTCAAACCAGAGTCGCAATCACCTAGCTCCAGGAAGTTACTATCTTTCCACGATGTCAAGTCACATACTTCAACCTCCAATTCCAAGAAGGCGATGAAATCCAAGCGTCGTAAGGTCCAGCGTCATCCGTCGCATCCTGAACCTGGTTTCGACTCAGTACGGAGTGCTACCGCCAAAATGGGCATCTCTAAGGAGGCTGTTCATAAGCTACTTCCAGGAGGGATCATCTGGAACGATGTCCGGCCGGATGTTCGAGGTGTCATCCTGGCAGGTGTTGGCTATATTGGTGCTCTGAAGTGGATCGAATCTGGTCGCCCTGCGCGCGACCTTATCCGACAGCCTGCTCTCACCAAGATGCTAATGAGCATGATATATTGGGGGTACACTCAATTCCACGCCGTAGGCCAAGTATGTCCCAAAGTCGTACTATCTCATTTATTTGCTGACATGTGCTTGGATCATATGCTTCGGCGTGGTGAAGAACCCGCACACTGGGGCTGGCCTCGTAACCACTCCATTGAGTACCTCGAAGGCAGCTCCGATTCCGAGGATGATGAAGAGGGTGATCCAAATTACCAGGGAGGTGAGGGTATCCAGGATGAGGATGACGAAGACAGCGACGGCGGCACCGCGGACAACCGGAAAACCGGAAAACCGGTCATTCTGGCGTGAAGTCTCCGACTGCGACATTGAATTGTGCACGTAACCGCTCAAACGCTGGAAGTCCGTCTTCTAGTTCCCGCAAGAAAGTCAACCATCATCATTCTGGCACGTCCAGTTCAGCCCCACATGATGTTGCCATCCTGATGATTGTGCAACTCACCCGCGAGGAATTGGTCGTCACCAGGGGCCACCATACGCGTCTCCAGTCACCTTTGGCTGCAATATCATATGTTGACGTTACATCGGATGATGTGATGATTGTGGAGATTCCGTGTTGCGACGTGACATCCTGGCGCAACTCGGGGGTGCTCACGCAATTTTCGTGTGCACCTAAGAATTCTTCGTATCAAACTCCAGGCTTCCATGACTACGAGGTTAGCCAGATCGGTATCGACATCGTCAAGGAGCTCTGGTCCCTGCCCCTGTAAGTTGACCTCGAAGTAAATTAGCCCTGGGACTACATGATCTTGTGTCGCATCACGGTTTATACTTTCGTCGTCGCACCAACCTCAGCTCGGCGATTCTGGCGCGTTTGGAAGGGTGGGTTCGTGTGACGTTCCATCACTTAATTGTTTACTGGAAAAGTGGTCATTGGGTGACCGCCGACCAGGACGTCGCGGAATTTTCGAAATGGTTGCACACTGACAGGGCCACTAGTCGCGATTCACTCCGACGTGCCTGGACGGCACTCACCAACCCCATGTTCAAGACTCCAGGATTAAAAAAAATGCTATGAGAGCCTGGACTCTGGCAGTTTCCTGAGAAATGTTGCGCTTGGGTCTAGATGGATCCCGCTCTGGAGCAACACGGTTTTTAGCTTTCTGATCTCGAAGAGCAACTCACCGAACTGAATCAGCATGAGCCTGCGCGCATATAGTGGACTCGTAATTCGGCCGAAGATCAGTGGCTTGGCCTCCTTCCGAAGGACGTCCGAGCAAACCTTGTTCCGGCTGCCGAGCGGAGATCCAACTTCATCGTCGTCGAGGAGGCGTAGGATTATATCCAGATCAGTAGTGCAGCTTCTTTTAGTGTCGCCATAGCTTTAACACTCCAGCTTAACAGGGATGTTTCATGTCATCGTGGTTCCGTCTGCTTGTCATCCTGGTGGCTCTCATTTGGCTCAATCAAAATAATTACAGCATATCCGGCAGTTTCACAACTTCCATAATCAGCGCAAAATTTCAGCATCCTGGACTCTGTCATCCTGGATGGGAGACATCCTGGCGTTAATCGCCTGGATGGTCACGATGTAGGCGTTTGCAATATCCACATCCACGAGACCCAAGAAGATGGACCTGTAGTGGTTTTGCACGAGGTTTCTATCTGTAGCGAGTAGCGCTGGAGACGTTGTTGGTCGTGGATATCGACCCATCCATCCATCTCTGATAGTCTTGGATCATCATAGGGTAAAGAACAGCGCTTCGTCTACCACGTACACCACGAGTACGCCTCTCTGATAAACAAAATACAATTAGCTCACTCCCCCCCCCCCCCCTGCAGTAACAAATACATACGGCACGCTTCCTTCACACGGCTTGATCCCGCTCCCAAGAACTGCACGGGGTTTCTATCCCACCAAACCAGAACTGTCATTTTGGACAATGTTTTGCTGCAGCCATGCGTGTATGCCCGTGAGGTACACTTTGGAACGATCGCGGTTCTTCTCAACAACGTGTTGAGGGTTGCCAACCCTGTCACGCATGATAGTGCCGATACTGTATATATTCTGATGCAATAATTCGGTTGCAAGCTGTAATCAGTTCCGTAGCATCTTTTCCAATTGATGATCTCAGCGGTAGGTGGAAAGTTGCGCGCGTGTCACTTCTCTTCTTTTTCGGAAATGAGCTTCCAGCCACTGATTTGAGGGAGATCTTTAGACTGATCCGGCAAACCCAAACCCTGTGCATTTTCTAGTCTGCCTGGCTTATGTCTAACTTTTAACATGCTGTACATACAACATGTTTCTCGGTGTATGTATAACGAGTGGGCGTTGGGGGGTTAATCAAGGTGACGACTCTTTTGTTTTCGGGCATTGATTTGTCTAGTCAATATAGAGGCATGGAGCTGGTAGTACTCAGTGTGAGCATTGTTGTGAATATACTATTCGACGTACGTATAATGCGAGTTGTATACTCAACATTCCCATCACATTTGAGAGGGGTATTCTATTTGGCACGGGTACACTATTTGGTATTTGGTGTTATCCGTTACTAAAGACTACTTTTGCTACAAGGGCAAGCATGCATACGACGGGAAGGCGCGGGCATGCTTCGAGATCTGCCATGAATGCTGAAGAAACGGCACGCTGAGACCTCCAGGAGGCGGCAAGCGATGTATACGAGCGCGTCTGAAGAATGCCGAAGGGAGCACCGACAACGCTGAGCCACACAGCCGCTCCAGCAAGTCTCGTCGCGTATAGTGATGTTGTAGCTGCTACTGCTGCCTCCTGCTATTGTGTATTGATCAAAGGATAGTGGTTTCACAGCTCGTTGCAGTTCTTTTCTAAAAAAATATCGACGTCTTTCCATGTCCATAGCACTTGAGAGCTCTGTCTCTACGCTAGCAACACATGTTAGAGCCTGTTCGCGTTGTTGCTAGAGATGGAGATGACACAAATTCAACTCGTCTCCAGCTCCAGTTATGTTCGCTACATATCCACCTCTAGTTTTGATTTAAGCCAATTAGATGCTTCTACTACCAGCTCTGGTGTGAAGCGAGTATTCCTCCCTCGTTCACGCCTGCGCATGACCCCTGTAAATACAGTGCGGCTCCTACTTATTTTGTACGACTGCTGGTCGACTTTGCTGCTGCAAACCGAAGTCTACGCACTTCTGGGCATCTTACCTTTCTTTTGTGTACTGCGGATGTTATCTAATTGACAAAATAAAGTCAATTTACACAATTCCTAGGATTAATCCGACATAGCCGGGGCGATATCCAGGTCACGTATCCTTCTCCATAGAGAAGGATATGTGGTTTCATCTCCAGTTGTGAGGTTGTAGAAATTTGATTTAAGCCAATCATTTTCAAGTTTTATATTTTTCGATTTGATCATCTCCATCTCCAGGTTCGTAGCGAACACGCTCTTAGAGGACAGCATCAATCCCGAAAGCGAATCATGTCGTGGCTTTAGGTAATCCGATACATGATAACTTTTCTGATCTACAATGGGGTAGGACTAGCTCAATATACATGATAAAAAAACACCTTTTAACTTGTATCGCAAATCCCCCGTGCTGGACACGAAAATGCAGCTAGGGCTTCGCTAGTGCCATAAGTGTCCCGCTTAATGGGTTAAGACTTGGTAAAATCGGCCGGTTTGAAGGCGGTGCAGAAGACACACAACCAGATACTGCGCTTGCTTCGCAACCGCAGGAAATCCCAACCTCCAAAACCTGGCAGTGTATATTTTTGCTAAAGTTCAGAGCTTCTTCAGACGAAGCAAAGGCGAGTACCGGTTATGTATTTCCCGCACTGCGACCAGGCAAGTGCCTTCCAGAGATAGTACAGTCGAGATTTGATGCCCACCGAATAATGTACTGACTTAAAGTAGAAGTGGAGGGAATGTGTCGTCTAGCGGGAACCGTGGATGCATGCATCGGTTGCTAGTTTACAGCACCAAATGAAAGGCTGAAAATGAACAATATTTGTTGCAGTGGCATGCTACATGTACGTTCATGTGCTTCATTCTGCATTTATCATGCCCAGCGAACATCACTCTAAGAAGCACTGTGTGCGACTGACCTTCGATGCTAAGGTCATGCTGTGCGAAATGGCTAGCAAGCAAGCATCGAGGACGCCTTGACTCAGCTGTACCAAACGTAGCAGTCAAATTGCGCCGGGTAGCTTAAGTAGTAGTCAGCTGTTTTACACCACAGTATTGCAAAGTCAACTGGACTCACCGTTCGTACGTTCTTCACTCGTAAAATCTCAGCTTCCGGTAGGCTTGCACAGTCGTTTAACGGCTCGGGCGCTGGCTCGGTTTCCGGCGACGATACTTCACGACTGTAACCACGACGTACAGTTCGGTCTGTACAATCCATGATATGAAGATCCATCACGTGTATTAGACACATAGCCAACACATGATAGATGACACACTTATAATTCTCTGACGCCCCTGTCGCAGGTTCTACCACACCACGCGAATGTCCAGCCGCACCATTCGCGCCAATCTCAGGCGCATCACTCGCATGCTGGGTGTCAGCCGCACCACTCGCAGTACTCGCAGTCGCACCACTCGCAGGCTGCGTGTCAGAGTCAGGTTCGTCTGTACGAGACACGACACGTCGACAGGGCACGTGTATTAGACACGACAGACAACATACATGATAGACAATACACGATAGACAAATACATACCAGACTCCGGTCTACCACTCGCCGGTTCGGATGGGGTTGGCCCGTTCACCTTTAGACGGTCCTTGCGCTTCTAGTTTTGGCGGCGAATTTCCGCTACAAGAGCACGCTCTGTCAGGAACTAAGAACAAAGACACATTCTCACACACCCAAACATACCGAGATCGAGGCGGTCGAGATATCGCATCAGCTCCTCTTCGCCAACAAAGTAGTCTTGGCCTCGCACACCCTTCTTCGTTTTGCTGGGTTCGATTGAGGTGTGGAGGTTGGATAGCCCGGTTGGACCCTTGGACTTCGAGCCGAGCTTCTTCAATTCAGTCCAACGCGCGCGGAAAACCATTTTCACTGCTTCTGGCGAATCTCGCAATGAGGTGGACTGGATTTAATACCTTTAGCTATTTATATGATCATATTTGCATCAAGAAGGAAGTCGCTCGAATTTTATATTTGGAAATTTCAAGGCAACCCCGGCTTTAATCCGTGGCATGGGTCTATGCACATGAGTGGGACTATAACCTTCCCCTAGTTGACTTAAAGTTTGTATAGTTTCATACTCAGTCCAAGTCGTGTTCCGTGGGACACGATAAGCGTTTTTGTATCATGTCTAATACAGGCATCCGGGCTCAAGGGGTTAAACGATCACCCAACTCCACCTGGAATTTGAACTGCATCCTTTTTTCTAGCTCCGAAAATAAAAAATCAGATCCCAATGAGTTTGGCGCGTACACGTATTTGGAATCATAATAACTTACTCGCGGTGGCTGTTCCGGCTGGCAGCGCCTTGTCTAGATCGTCCCATATTGCAAATTCACTCGGTTGAAGCTGAGGTTTTCGTTGACGATATCAGGCCGGGATTCTGCTATTTGATTGCGAAGATGTTGCGTATAAGATTTTCTTTGTCTAAGTATATAGTGCGTTCTGTCATAAGAAGTTTGCAGCCTTGCCTTCTTTTGTATAGCCAATGCCAATAAAGTTGCATCATCTAAAATATATTTTACATGGAAACATTGATGTAAGCGAGTAGTAAATCAGTGGGAAAAGGGATCGTTATCGCCCTTTCCTTCTTTCTACCCCATAAAGGGCTAGATGCATCGACAGAGGAAGCTCTGCAATGATCAGTATGGAGTCTACGTTTTCATTCCTGTGCGACGCCTCACCTTCAATCTTGTCATTGCGAGTTGCTGTTTTAGGGCGGTATAAATATCAGGAAACAAAGGGACCAACTAGATCAATTTCGTATCAGCAGAACTAATATTTCTTCCGCATTGCTATTTCTCTTTTCTCCGAGCTTGAGCTTTACAACGAGGCGCGGTTCTCCGTTTTCATTTTGAACCAGACCACGATCAAGACGACGCGCGGCAAAACGAGTTTCTTTCCAGTTATTCTCGTGCTCGGAAACGGTTTCGGCTACTCTTCTCTCCCGTCTCGCCCGGTTATTTGTTACATACTTATATGTTTTTACTTACAAAAATCAACTTATAATAAAAAAGTTAAGCGTCGAGCGCCATTAAGAAATCTAAACATTTGCTACTTAAAGGCGCTTGAACGACTTCCGTACCTCGCTACTGGTACTCGACCTGATATTGCTTTTTCCATTGGATATTTGAGTCGCTTTGTAAGCAGTCCAAGGAAGAAGCACTGCGGAGCCGGAAAATAATATTTTGCTATTTGGTCTCAGCTAGCAACATGGGCATCCTGTATTCACCAAGCGAAGAAGCCCTCAACAAGGTAATCGTAAGTGGGCACTACGACGCCGATTGAGGTAACGACCCTGACGCGTAAGATCAGGGAGTGTCTAAGGAGCGCCCGTTGCGGAGCGCCCGTGTAAAGAAAACACCATGTGTCGTTTGCATAGATAGGCCTCCATCTGAGTCAAGTCAGAATACTCTGAAATCGAGTCAGGATATTCTGAATCCTGTCGAATCAAGTAAGGTAAGTCATGCAATACATACCGCTACATACACCCTTACTTAAGCAACTAGATGACTTTTCTCGAATCCAGCGAGTCAACCTGCTACTAAACGAATAATATTATCTCGGTATGCACGGGCGGATTCTCAACAGTACATTGAAGGTCTAATTATGCTGGTACAGTTGAATGGGTACAAGCTTAACCATCCATGCTCGAACGAAGATAGTCTTGAACCAAGCCCTGATTGCAGTGGCACTTCTCTCAAGCCATCACTGTTTGAGTAGCCGAACCAAAACCCAGATTATCACGGCCCCACACCAACCTCGTTGAGTAAGAAGGTCGACGATGAAGACCACAATTCTTTTATATGAAGCTATCTTATCTCCTGTCTGTAATGCATGGTGGACAATGATTAAATGCTTAAAACGCCTATTTAATTTTCTTGTGCAACCTTGAAGAAGAGTATGTTTAACATTTCTAGAATATTGTGACCCGAATTCACAATAATCTGACCGGGCTCAAATTAATCCGACCGGATTCAGAATAATTTGGCCGAATTCAGATTAATCTATTGCATTGTGCTAACTATATCTGAAGGAGCAGTAGCCTGGGCACATTCATCTACGTTCCTCATTTACCAATAATATCTCTTAGGGGTAGTTTGTATGCCACCGACCCCGTGCCGACGTATAATGTAGGCACGGAGAGCTGAATATGCTGGAGGCCTATACGAGCCACTAGTTCAGTCTGCATCATTTGCAAATTTGCGTTCTTACCGACAAAACACTAGAAACCAGTATGAGCCTTCAAGACCTCGCACCTGTCAACTCCCAGCGCGCTCGCCAAACAGCTATCAACGCATTTGGCCGGTTCGTTGCAGCGGAAGGAGTCTCCATGGACTTCGTCGCAGCCTCCCTCCTTGGAGATGGTAGCGAAGCTGTGTTTGTGAAGCTGATGGACCGCTTCGGCGTTCATCTGGCCTTTGCGGAGGGGCGAGGAGGGAAGCCGCTGGCTAGGAACTCTGTCATGAGCTACTATCGTCGCGTGAAGAACTGGCTGCTGGACACCTACCCGAAGTACCGTGCCACCATCGAGAAGTAGCTCCTCAAGATGGGCCAGGCGCTCGAGCGCCACTGTCTTAAGCGGGTCGAAAGAGGAATGATCAAGAAGGCGCCTGCGTGTACGAAGGAGGACTTGAGCATTCTCATGAAGGACGCTTCTATGACGCCGCCAGCCCCAAGGACTACCACGATGCGGCCTTGCTTGCGCTGATGTGGTATGACTTTGGACGTGCCTCCGACCTTGGATTCGTGGTCAAGGGCAATCTGTCTGTGAGGGCAGATAGAGTGGTGTTCGTAAGGCTCATCCGGGTGAAAACAGCTGAAGAACAAGGTATTTCCCTTTTCCCCGACAGGGACAGCTTCATCAAATGTCCTCTCCACGCGATCGCAATGGCTCTGGTCATGCAAGATTTCCCATGCGCTCAACTACTCGACCACCCGTATCTTGCGGGAGGTAGCGAAAAGAGTGTACCAGCCCCAGCCGACGCCCCACTAGCTGAAGCTCTTGGCTCATGTGGAGATGACAATGGCCAGAGTGAACCTACTCAAAAGAAGCGCAAGGTTCCTGAAGATAACATGAAGATCCATGCCTACGTGAATTGTGTTATCAAGTCTGCATCGGCAGTGCAAGCTAAAGTGAAACCTACCGGAAATTTGACGTCTCATTCGTTTCGGCGTCGCGGGGCTCAACATGCCAACAGTAACCGACTACTAAGCGCTCAGTGAATTTTTGATCGAGGCTCGTGGAACATGACGGCAACAAACAAAGCGTTAGCATACGTTTTCAACAGCTCAGAACTACAAGCGAAGGCAACGCGGAAGGACCTTGAGGAGACCGAGGGGGACAAAGAGAAGCTTACAAGAGAGGAGAAGCTCATCAATCATCAGAACCGGATCATCGGCGAGCTAATTGCGACGAATCGAGCATTGACCGATCGCGTCAGCCTGCTCGAGCAAGCGGGTGGTGTCGGTCAGGCGGACGTTTCCTCAACTCTGCCAGCGAATACAACGCAGACACGAGAAGTTTATTCGGCGAGTTCCACCAAGTCGATGACTGGCGGAAGCAAGGCACTCCCTAAAGGTACTGCGGCCATTTCGTTCGACTGGTATGCGAAGACCCAAGACGCTGTGATGTGTGCGGAGATCGCCAAAAGAAATCTGCTTACAAGCAGACAGTGAACTACATGAAGCTGTTCTTGCCTAACGGATTTCATCTTGATCCGCCAACAGCGACATACTGCAACGAAGGTCATCGTGTTGGACAAGAAGCAGAAGCCAGCTTGCTCAAGTTTTTCCAGGTGCAAGGAACTAAGCGAAAAAGTGGGTCTTCCGTCCTGAAGAAACTGCGCAAGTACTACCATGAAGGGAAGCTGAACGATCTTATTGAAGCGTATCGGGCTCGTGTTGCGACGGAAGGGACCGTGGATCCAGCCCCACGAGAAACTCAAGATCTGTTTACGCGTAAGTAGAAATTGTAGTAATAGCTTTTTGGATGGCAAAATAGCGCTATTAGTATTGCTCAGTCAATTTCTTTTACATACAATAACTTTCAAACGCTTAAAAACTAAGAGGAGTTGCTCAAAACCACACTTTATTGCGGTTTTTACTCATGTGTAAACTTTCGCGTTTTAATTCCAGTTTCTATCAACTAAGTTTTAAAGAATAAAAACAATAAGAAGGATTTTGAGATGAAGAAGAGTTTATTCTGACTGATTACTTGGCTCAATGGCATAAACACCATCTACCTCAGCAAAAAACATGGCGTACTCCCTCTTCGGTGTTCGGCTTGTAGACGAACTCATCGGAGTCGATGAAGAAGTGCTTGTCACGCACAAGTGCCCTGGGAATGCAGTGCCACGTTCCTTTCTTTTGACCCATCGCTCTACCGATGATCATAAGATGCTTGTACTTGGAGCGCGCTACCTTCTTAGACCACTTCTTCTTGCTGCAATTGAATGTCGCCATGTTGTTGAGATACCTGAGTTGATAACCTTTGCTCGAAGTGCTTCGTGCAGCGTCGCAGTAGAGTAGGCGCCGTATTTGGCGTTTCCGTGAGGTTGTGGATCATCGCTGTCGCCTGCTCTGCCGTTCAGATGACGCACAATTGGCGCCATCGTCTCAACCGACAACATGTCTCATTGTTGAAGGGCAGTATTGACTGAATATAACCCGCAGAGCGAGTATCGATCCGAAGAACCACTCTGATTCTGACACATTGGACCACCTCTTGTCCTTCTGCCATTGTTGGGTTGCATCTCCATCCTGCTTGTCTAGCAAATCGCCGGATCTGGAGAGAGACGCGCACCAAAAGACTCCCAACTCCTACCCCACACTGACTTTCCCCGCAAAGCGATCGCTAGCAGAACGCCGGCTAACGAGAGCGCAAAAGCAAAAGTGAGTAGGGAGCGCATTGGCGCAGACAAGCATTGTTGCTAGCCATCCATGCAAAAGGCGTATGAAATCATGTAGTAATGTAATTTTATCTAGATGTCTCTGATGTAGTAGTGCTAACATGTGAGAAGCGCATTAGCTTTCAGCATTTCTAGCATTAGCGT
Organism: Phytophthora cactorum; assembly: GCA_016864655.1. NCBI lineage: Eukaryota > Oomycota > Peronosporomycetes > Peronosporales > Peronosporaceae > Phytophthora > Phytophthora cactorum. The sequence continues at coordinate 460,771 of NHQK01000043.1, forward strand.
AATGCCGTTTCGACAATAGGTTGCATTCACACAGCATTGATTGCCCAGCAACTGTGAAAACAACCGGCTGTTACAGTCGTGCAAAATATGACTGCAAAAAATTGTTGTAGGATTTGCGAGTCACCACTTGGTTGGACGCTACATAGTTATGATGACTGTCATCCCAGTTTTCACCAGCGTATTGTCGTTTTTGCATGTGATTTGCTGCTGCAATCCCGGTTGCCTAGCAGCTGGGATAACAGTCGTGAAAAGCAGGACCGCAAAAACAATACATGTATGCCACAAACGGCAATGCATGTCACTTTTTAGATATTTGCAAGTCATGCAGTAGTCTCCTCCCAGTTCTCGTGAGAGACGAACACTTGGGAGGTGTAGCCGATTTGGTGGTGTGCGGCTGTAGAGCCAATCATTTTTTAAATTGTTTTTACCAATCATGGCTTTGTCGGCATGCGTCGACCGATGTCGGCAAGTTTATGGTATGGACAATAGAATTATTGAGTTTTTGGCCCGCAAGCAAGCATTCTCTTGCTCAGGATACCTTTGCTTAACTATATCACCGGGGTAACCTTGTGAGAAATGCACCTTCCGAAGTGCTGATTGGATATTGATGTAGAGGTCTAATCACACGATGCGTTTTTGTTTGCGTTTTGTATTTCAAATCAAATCCCACATTCTTCAAATATTAGAAATCAGCCACCTGATGAATGCGGCCTTCAATTTTGTTTTAATTCATTTCGTTTCTTTTGAATCCTTTGTGCATGTAGACGCGAGGCAGAGTCTTGTGTCTCTCGATGTGTATATGAAAGACCCACAGCGGTCTCTGGTTCTGTTTTGCTGATGAAGTCATGAATACTAGCCGGTGTTTGTTCTAGCATGTCGTATATCCTGTTTGTCTTTTGCTAAGAATGTTGCCGTGATTTAGTCGACTTTTCCCAAACTTTACCTCAATCCCTCAACCGCCGGATCATCTCCGGAGGTGGCTTGCTTTTTATGCATAAATACGCTGTTTATCGCCTGGTTTCTCCGACGGTGTCTCGATCTGCGAATATATCGAGGATAATAATCCGAGATAGGTACTGGATTAAAAAAGAGTCATGAGAGGCTCGCTTTGGCTGTGACTAGGACGCAGGTACCGGGAATCGTTGCCAACACGGGCAGGGAGAACGTATCTCTGGGGTCGACCCGAATTGATGTGCCTGACCAGGCACCCACCGGAGAACAGCTCCGTTTTCGTGTTGTCTATAGGTGTCACTTATAACAAAACATAGTCGGTTGCAAAGTGAGAGCAAGAATCACTGTACAAAAACTGGGGTGCTTGATGCCCCATCTTAGGACTGTGCCCCCGTTTTGTCAGGCTGATAGGGAGTGTTTTGCAAGGAGTCTGGCATGGTCAAGCTCTGCGCGAATCCTGTAGAGAATAACCCAGAAGCCTTCTACTTATAAAATCACTTGTCTATGGTGCAAATTGAGCGAAACTACCGGCGCAATCAACACTACAATATGGTTCTTCAGGAGCGCTAAGGATCTCTGTGTTCACATCAACAAATGCTAATAGGATTGCAAAATATGTTGTTATATCTGACTCAAAAACGGAGCCACCTTACTTGATGGGGGGGGGATAACATATTGTGGAGGGTCGCTAATGCGTGGGCGATTGCATGTCGGTGCGATGCACTGATCCACACGGGCGAAAGTGGGGGGGGCGACTTTAAACCTTGAGGGTTATCCCAGAGAATTGCGTTGGGGAAGTACATCATTTCAAGGTCAAATTGAGAGCCGACAAAATCAAATTGAGAGTGACCAACAAACAGGTGCAGTGCCTGTTTTATCTGTTTCTGGGAATTAGATTCTCTTCACCGTAGAGTGGGCGAGTCAATGTCTGTACATAACATACGATTTAACAGGTGATTGGATAATAAGATCATAAGAGATTACAGGTTTGCTCAATTTGCTTTTGGCGGTTCTCAATTTGAAACGCAACTTTTCTCAATCTGACCTTGAAATGGTGTACATGTACCATCTCATTTGTTCCCAGACTCGGAAAAATCAGGGACTTATTATTTTGAATACAGGCCCCTCATTGCTGCTACTGTACGATTTGTATAGTACCGTATATGCAAAACTGGACCTTGCCGTCTCGCAGCTACGACTCGTACACTTGGCCTCGCTGTCTCGTAGGCTACGAGACAGCAAAGTCAAGTGCTGCTACACCACCAATCTTTACATAATTGGCATACACCGCATAGGTCGACCGAATCGACTTTCATTTCGAAAGTTGCTTTCCAGCCCTCAAGTTCCAGCCCAACCAACGACTACTCATGCGTTTCTCCCATGTGTTGGTTGTGATTGCGGCTGCCTTCCTGGCCACCACCGACGCGCTCTCGACGAGCACGGAAACCCACGCTGCTCAGGTGGCTTCGCAAGATGGCCCAAGCCAGCGTCTTCTGAGGAACCACTACACGACTGGTGAAGACGACGAAGATTCTGAAGCAAGAACACTGGATGCAGAGAAGATGAAACAAATGTGGGAAGCTGGAACAACTGTTGACGCTTACGCTTCTAAGCTCAAGATTACTAATGACATTGCGACCGCAGCGAATTCAGCAAAGGCAATGGGGAAGCTCGCCGAAACTCACAAGTTCAAAAAGCTCATGTTGTACCTCAACTACGTGGCTGAAAAACAGAGGTAGTCGAGTGAAGAACAACTCGAGCTTGACGCCTCCATTTCACTGACCTCGCCTCCAGTAAAAAGCAGAACCTCGAGATGTGGATAAATTCGATTCGTCAATATAAGCTTGATGTAAACCAACCTTTGGTGGCATGTTGAGTAATACACGGAATAAGGAATTGCAGGCGTTCACGGCTTGGGACGCATTCGTGGTTTCACAGCAAACACTGCACCAAACTGTACTTAGTTGCATTGAATGAAGTATGAAGGATATTTTTTAATATTGCCATAATTTTTGATAAATCATGAGAGTTTTATGATGTGGTTACATATATTACGTTATTTACTGGTAACTTTACGCATCCAATCTTACGTAGTATCTAGAGCAAAGGGTCCCCAAAGTGAACGCTGCTCGCCAGCTACTTCATCGATGAACACATACAGAGCACCAAAATGATTGAGAGCTTGATATCTTTCCAGTAGTACCCTGCTCTAGTTTATTGAACGTGTGTTTATGTTTGGTGAATTTCGGCTTCTCGAGAAACTGCCCTTTTCTGTTTTTTACTAGAGGCAGCTTCTGTTTTCAGAGTTCGATTTTCAGCAATACCAGAATCGAAAAAAATAAAAAAAATATTGAAGTCACAACCCTTCAAAACACCCCGCCATTTTGAGGGTCTGAAAATGGAGATATTTCTTTTGGATGATCGTAACTTCTCGGGTATTAGCCATCTCGAAGCAAACAATAGCTTAAAATAAGCACAAGACGCGGCTCTTGTGATTGCTGATTAAATCGCGATTCGTACTTAGGTTCGTTTCGTTTGACGCGGTCTCATATACTATATATTATTGGGTGCCATCTGAACTTAGACGTTCGGGGGAAGACGCTCGGAGCTTACTACACACGTGCACTTTTTGCCGCTGGCAACACAGATCATTCTTAAGAGCGCGAGACAGCATGGTCGAAGGCCTCTCGACGAAGAGAGCGATGGTGCGTAGTAGCACAACACAGCAGCATGAGGCGGAGAGTGCTCTGAGGTGAAGAGAGAGGGGAGGGGCTGCTACGCTGAGGTGCGTGCGTGGCTACGCTCGGCGTTTTTCTGTGTAATCGCAGTAGAGCGAGGTCTGTGCTGATGAGGGGAGTAGTTGCTCGGGCACAGAAGCACACATCGAAGCCGCGCCTGACCAGAATCGACCCCACGTAGGAAACATTGCAAGCTGCACCGTCCGCCGTCCAAGTCCACGATGTTTTCCTCAACGATGTCTTGCTACGCTCAAGCAAAGCTGTGCTACGCTGTATTATGAGCCTCAAGGCGCCACTTACATCGCACGAACGAGAGAAGTCTGAGCTGAATTGGCGGGGCAAGTACACCTGCAGCATTTCATTGTTCGTGTGAGTTGCTTGAAACTACTTGCTTCATTGTCTTTTCGCCGCGACATGCTTTCTTTACTAAGACCAGTAACATATTAATGTGCAGTGAGCTTCGTACAGCGAACCTTTGCCCATCTTATACCCCGTTGCAGAGCTTTCAAGAGATTTTTTTTGGGAATGTGCGTTATTTTCCGTGCGGAGGTAGTATTATTAATAATAGTAAGTTGCAGACGAAGGCGTAGTTTCCCGATGTCGAAGTTTTACTATAGTGAGATGGTAGGAGAGAGAGCAGAGCCCTCGACGGCCCCCGCGACGGCTTAGGTCATTCTTACTTTCGCTCCGTCGAAGCTAACCCGCCCCTCGTGTGGCAAACAAGAAAAGTTCATTTGCCCCAACTTCACATTGTTGGAAAGCACACGCAAGAGCTTAGTGGAAACACTGATCACCAATGGTGGACTCGATCCAGTCACGACCAACCGGAATACGCGAGTAGTAGCTCGGGTAGCCAGGTTTCATGCAATCATCTCCCCAACTGACCATACCAACGAGAATGTTGACTTCCGGGCGCTCAACAATCAGTGGACCGCCATAGTCGCCCGTGCATGATTGCTGATTGCCAATTGGCCGCGAGCACATCCTGGTATCATCTACAGACGTCACCTTGGAGCATTCCTCGTTGCTCATCAACTGGACATCAGCTCGCTGAAGTTCATGTGCCTTCTGTCCTTCGCCTCCGGTGTTGTACCAGCCCAATTTGGTTACAGTCTCGCCGTACTTGATATCTGAGCCGTCGGCTGCGGCCAGCGGCATCGGTTTGAATGAACTAGGCTTCTTCAATTGCAGGACTACGTAGTCATACGAGTACTGGGAGTCTTCAGAGATGTTGGGGTGGCTCAGAATTGCCACGACCTTGATCTGCTCATCGTCTTCTGTCCCGTTGTTGTAGTGAGAGCCGATTGAAGCGTAACGAATGTTAGCACCAATGGTAGCCCGTGATCAGAGAATAATATGCTCACCGTATGGAAGATTCGATGCTCAGTAGCCTGTAGTAGACTGCAAAAGTTTTGTTGTTCTTCCAGGAGAGGGGACCGCCTATCGGATGAAAATAAAAACAACTCATTTCGTACGATAACGCTCTTGGTCAGTGCTATCATAGGAGTGTGCGAGTCATCACCCTCAGCCCTTACTACTACATAGTATTTGCCAATGCCAAATTGCCATCGAGTTCGAATCTACTATATTGGTTAGGCTTCGTAGGATCCGAGCAAGTCATGTGCATATTCACGAGACAAGAAAACTTTGCGCAGACTCGATTCGTTGATTTACTCACAGTCAATGATCTCCGAAGCGTATGGTGCACAACGGGCGGATTTGCGGAGCAACTTGACTTGCACTTCATAAGGGGCAGCGCCTATCTCAATGAACAGATCTCCAGATTGCTGGGCCGAATCCTTTGCTACTCAACGAGATCAGTCGCCGATCCAGGGTCATGATCCTTGCTGTCTGGCACTGCAAGGAAGAGTAAATCAAGGCATGTGCTCAAACACCACTTCGAATTCAGTCGTCAAAGCTGCATAGTGTGTAAAATGAAGCCCGCCACCGCTATCGCCATCTCCGCTGTCCTGATGGCTGCCAGTTCTTCACCGACCAGCGCCTATCAAGATCACATTGAATTCTAAGTGGGGAGGTTGTCCCGAGCGGGACCAAGACGTACGTTGCTAGCCTGCGCCTCCACAAAGATTCCAACACCATATGCGGAGGCTCCCTCATTACGCCCACCCACGTTCTCACCGCTTCGCACTGCACGGCATACGCCCCTCACTGGGTGTCGATCGGTGGGCATTACCGCAATGGAACTCAAGACGGTGAGCAGATCAAGATCGTGTCGATGATGAACCACCCGAACTACGCGGAAAACATACCGAACTCTAACGATTTCATGACATTGGAGCTGGAAAGACCTAGCGCCTTTAAGCCGGTCAAGCTGGCTGCCGCTGATGACTCGGACTTCAAACCGGGCACAATGGCAACGACGATGGGGTGGGGGGCAAACGCAGAGACAAACGGAACTGCTGCTTATGAGCTGCAGCGAGTGGATGTCCCGTTGGTGACTGATAAAGCCTGTGCGTCATACGCCACCGTCGACTCGAGTATGGTGTGTGCGGGAGGTGTTGCGAATCGTGACTCGTGTCAGGGAGATTCCGGGGGTCCGCTCACCATCGAGTCCGCTGAAGGCGAGGACGTGCTGGTTGGTGTGGTAAGCTGGGCAAAGGACGACATGTGTAGGCGTGAAGGATATTACGGTATTTACTCTCGAGTCTCAAGTGCCCGGGGCTGGATGGAGACTATCACGCGCGGTAGTGACACCTGCCTCCCGTAGTGAACACACTTGGGTGGGCACTTTTTCAACTCGTTCCAAATCAAGTCAAAGTGAGAAGAAATAGCTACGGCTAGACAAGTTGCGGCGGTGTTTACGGACGGCGACGCTGAGATGTTTTCCAACCGTCAGGGTGAGACCGGCAGGTTGTCCGACTCGCTCGGACTTGTGGCGTTCGCGATCTCGGCGGATTCTAGCAGTTATAGGAGATCTGATACGTTCACGACGATGAGGTTTTGACCCTGACAGTCCTTGAAAATATTGGTTATTTAGACTTGGCTCTAACTCTGGCTCTTGGTTGTCTTTGGCACAGTTTTCGCCCTCTAAGGGGTAAGCAAACTCGGCTGCATGTGCGATATGATACTTGCCTGATACAAATGCCTAGTTATATCGCTTTTGCCAGGGTTTTAGTTTATATAGATTTTTGTATGGGAGTGATGGTGTTCGTATATTATGTCCGATGGGCAAAATCGTTTTTTTGTATGTGAGCTACCCTACAGAGTGCGTAAACGCGAGCTTTAGCACAATAGAGCACTTCAGAGCCGTGTTATGATACTTGTGTCAAAACCGCACTTTAAAATGATAAGAAATTGACGGAGCTACGGCGCCTATTGGGGGTGTTCGTATAATTTTGGCCAAGAGAGTACGGTAATCGTCAGCATATCGACGATTTTTGCCGATTTTCCTGTGAAGGAAAATAAAAACGCTGATTCTGGGGAAAATTGAGGCCCTGCTTGACTTCAGTCATGAATTAAGTACGCGTATTGTTGAGATACGAATGATAATAAGTCACGTGTCGTTAGCGTCTTTCGTCTTACGAATGGTACCGTCACAAATCAACCACTCTACGACGGAACCAGTACAAACACTACGTGCTCTCAACGCAGTGCACGAGCTGGTTACGTTTGATCTTAGAGAGCTGCTTACGCCACAGACCCGTAGCACTCGGGTTCCTCCGTGCCTTTATCTCTTAGTTTTCAATTTCCTACCAGCTCGTTATCCCAGAACAGATGAAGATCGTCCAGACTGTTATCGCCACCGTCGTTTTGTGCATTACTCAACTTTGCACCAAGGCCGAAACTAACGTCGGAAGAAATATCCTCCCACCCCCAGAGAAGCATTGGGACCCGCACCCAGACTGCAGAGGAAATCCGCGCAACCGTGACTGCCATGACTTGAGACAGTGAATATGATATTTGCAGAGTTTTCCAGTACTTCGAGAGTAACGTAAATACTAAACATGGCGTGGCATTGACATTTTTGAAGCAGTTACAGCTCGTTTGGCCTCATAATATTCAAAACAAACCAATTGTTATTCTCTGCATGTGGTTCGAATTGTTAACGGATTACAGCCAATTACGCGAATTACTACATGTACTGCGTAACGGAAGCGCTACACTACCAGGAATCCTAGTCCAGAACAAAGTTTATACAGCTTCTCTATTAAAGTTGTATCGTATGGATAACTTTCTGTAGCGGTTGACCGCTTTGAAAACTCGGTTTCACGAGGCTAATTCTGCAACGTATTGCGTGAGCACTTTAACGGAACAAGTTGAAAGGACTGTCGATGGCACAAAATGAGGCATGTTCACTAATAACTTATCACTGATAAGTTATCAGCAGTGCTACATGTAGTCACGCGGCATCAGCAAATATCGTTTGGGTGTGCTTATTATATTTACGAGCGGAGTGGATGACTCGGTAGATGGATCATTTTCCGAAAGCGCACTGCCGCTGATAAATTTCAGCCCAAACCAAGTTTTCTCGTGTTTCTTTTGCTCACGTGGACGTCAAAAAAGCCGCCGCCGTTTTAATGACAGCGGCGACATCGTCCACGTGCGTTTGAATCGCAGTGTTGTCGTCCTCGAACACAATACAGTCCGAGAGGCCAGGGAACGCAGCTCCCTTGTAGCCTTCGTAGAATCCCGGCCCGAAGATCATGTGTTTGAACCACGGACGGTGCGGGAGTCCAGCATCAGAGAGCAGATAGCGCTCCAGACTCACGAGTTTCTCATTCCAGAAGTGACGCTCAGTCTCGAGCTTACGAATCTCTTTCTTCTTCTTGGGATTCTTCTCTGCAAACTCAGCAATTCGTGCCTGGAAGACTTCAGCGTTGCTGCTGAACTTTTCGATTGCTTCATGGAGTTCCGCGTAGTCGACGTTACGTCCCATTTCCGCCGTGATCTTCTCATAGCCAGCCAAGTCTTCCTGCATCACAAGCCCGTAGGTAGAGAAGTCGAACGGTACGATAGCGTTGTCCACTAAACGCAGCGTGATCAGACCCCACCACCTCGCCATAGTTGTGTGCGTGGCATAGTGCGGGTCTCCCACAGTTTCCACGTAAGGAATGCTGTCCATAGTGCTGTGATACGTCCCGTACATGGCGGTACCGACGGTGTAGCCCAAGTTCGCCGAGATGATACCAAGATGCTGGTAGAAGGCCGTAAAGTCAGTACCGGAGCCCAAGAACTGGATCAGATGGTCTGGAGCCAGAGTCCCATCATCGGCTCCAACTGCGAGACTCGATCGTCGAATAGCAGTCTGACTCACCCACTGCTCGTACAAGTTCTCGGTAACTTCGACGCCGTGGAACGGGTTGCCAGGGATGAGTTGAGCCGTTTCCTGCAGGAATTTAGCGATCGATGGAGTACCTCCCGAGCTTACGAAAGGGCCAACCACGTTGTCCACATTGACATACGCTACTGCCTGTTTCTTTAACAACTCAGCGTGGTCCTCTGCGAATTCCGTACTGCCAAGTAAGCCCAGTTCCTCGCCATCCCACGAAGCGATAACTAGTGTACGACGTGGCTTCCAGCCATCCTTCAGTAAATCACCCAAACCACGAGCAATCTCCAGCATCACAGCGGAGCCACTGGATGGATCCACAGCCCCACACACCCACGCATCGCGGTGGTTGCCGATAATGACCATCTGGTCAGGTTCTTCGGTGCCTTCAATAGTACCAATAACGTCCCAGATCGGACCAATACTATTATCCATAGCCACGTCCAAGTTCAGGACTGTAGCCTCATCATCACCCACGAAGTAGCCACCGTTATCAAGGTTTAGTGCGCCTTGCCAGGACTCAGGAGCCTTCTTGCCTTCAAGCGACTCGAGGATGTAACGAGCCTGACCGTACGACAGCGGTAGCGTCGGAATGTGTGGGATGGTTTTACACTCTTCCTTGCTTAAGTACGGCTCACCCGGTAGCGATGGGAAACCAGGAGTAAGTGGGTCTCCACCATAGATGGAGTTGTACTGCACCGATCCACGTTGGAACGATCCCTCCGGTCTCCATGGTCCTTCCGGGTATACCGGTCCTTGAGCGTATCCGTCATCTAACGGATCGGAGTAGATCAGAACACCCGCCATACCATGCTGCTCAGCCAGCATGACCTTGAGGCCTCGGAAGTTACCTCCATACCTCACCAATGCGATCTTTCCCTCCAGTGAGACGTTATTGTCCTTTAACCACTGGAAGTCCACAGGTCTGGCGTAGTTTACATACACCACGGAAGCCGTGACGTTGCCAGAGTCTGAGTATCCGAGATATGGGGGCAGAGCGTCCTCATTGCTGGTGCACGAGTCTCTAGGGATACTGGCCTCTGTCAGGTTTAGCTCTCTCGCCGCCTCACTTGGAGCCAGTATACTCAGCTTTCTGTGGATTGGTAGTGATAGTAGTGGGTAATACTCCACGATCTCGGCCTTGAGTCCGAAAGACTCGAACTGTTCAGCCGTAAACAGCGCTGTCTTGTAGTCCTGGTGGCTACCGGCTGGATGAGGGACACTGGCGTACGCTCCGTGGAATTTACGGATCTCGGTGGTATCGACGGAGTCTAAGAACTTGCTCTCCAGCTTGGAGAGACCATCACTCTTGTCCTTGTCCTTGTGTGTGTGACTGAGTGTCGCGGTCTTTTGTAGCTGATTCTGAGCCTTCTGAGCGGCCTCAGGGGTCGCCAACGGGATAGCTGAGCTCTTCTCACCTTCCTCTCGCCCACTTACGGACTCGTAGTGGCTCTGAAGCAGCATGTAGCTCGCTAGGACCAGTAACAACGTCGCCAAACCCACTGAGCGCCATAGTTTGCTGGACACGCGCGGCCTCTCGGCGATATCGGGCACTACGCGTCCGTGGAAGGTACCGTATGCCTCCGACGCGTCCTCCAGTGTCTCGTGGTCTTCGTATCTACTGCGCACGGGGCCAGGACTCGCCAGCGGCGTCGATAGCGGCATCATCTTCGAGCGTCGCCTTCACGTCCTTTTGCAGACTGATGTACACTCATTAATTGTAGCGGGTGATTTGATTGGCTAAAACATATCTGATTCTTGTGTCGCACACACAGGATGAAGTGTACAACATTTTTCCATGTTTGAAAAATACACCAAATTGAGGTGCAGAACCTGACGACGTCAACCATTTTGAATTTGTGTCATTCGGCGATTGAGAGCTCCTCGACGTCAAGTGTATCAACGGCGATGTCGGTGCGGGACGAGCTAGTGCAGCAGGGTGTGCGCTTCCTTCAGCACCCGAAGGTGCAAGACACGCCGCTGTCAGAGCGGCTGCTGTTCCTGGAGAAGAAGGGGCTCACGCCCAAGGAGATCGCGGCGGCACTCAAGCTAAACGACGAGAAGAACGCAACACGCGCGGTGCAGGCCGTCGCCTCCGTGGTGCGTGCATGAACCCTAGTTTTAACTGTAGCAAACATTGCATTTCGTGCTAATTATCGTTGTATATGGCTGCAGACGAGTGGCAAGAGCGGCGAGCGACTGCAGGGTCGTGTGGGGGTCGTAGTGGGCGGGAATGTCGGGCTGGGGCAGCTAATTGCCGTCAAGCTGGCCAAGGAGGGTGCCAAGCTCGCTATTATTGGGGTAAAGGGAGCTGACGCTGGGAACTCGCCCCAGACCAAGAATGTGGAGGCTCAGATCCAAGAGCTGGAGGGTGCGACGCCCGCTAAGGTGTACGAAGGCGAGCTGCAGAGCTGGAGCTTCGTTGACGCCACATACGCTGCCATTGCTAAGGAGTTTGGACGCATTGACTTTGTGGTCAACTGCGTTCCAGCACCGAAGGACAGTGCAGTGAAGCCCACGGCTCTAGTGGATGTGGAAGCTGCGGCGTGGGATGAAGTCATGGGCGTGTCCGCTAAGGCGGTCTTCCTCAGTTGTAAGCGAGCGGTACAGCAGATGCTGACACAGGACAACGGAGCTGTTCGTGGACGCATTGTCAACATCTCGTCGCTGTACGGCATGGTCGCGCGTAAGGGCCACTTTACGTTTGGCGTGGGCAAAGCAGCGATCGTGCAGCTGACGCGCCAGATCGCGGCGGAATACGCGGCGAGTGGCATTGTGTGCAATGCGGTGGCCCCAGGGTTTATTGACGATTCTATCAGTCGTGAGGATTGTCTTGCGCCGGCAACGAACAATCGGATTCCAGCTGAAGAGCCTGGTAAGGCGATGGATGTGGCAAACGCTGTTACTTTCCTCGTGTCGGACGACGCTCGCTACGTCCACGGAATCAACTTGCTCGTAGACGGCGGCTTCATGGCTTGCTAAGACCAGTATAAACCTCTTAATGCGTCCTGTTTGCTGTTGTTTTCTGTATTATAAACCAAAGTCTATCGACATGCACCGACGAAAGCTAGAACTTGCCGCCTGTGAAAACGTTGATAGCATACGAGAAGGCAGCAAAACCTGCGCAGCCGAGACACTGCGCCTGGAAACCCTGACCTGCCGCCAGTGCCGCACCCGTCGCGCAGCCCGCCACCAGCTCGTTGCCCACATCGTGTTGTCCACGGATCTTCTCGGTGGCACACTCGAGACCTGAGAACATGGCCGAAATAACGAGGAAGTTGTTGCCCCAGTAGCGGCACTTGCCTGCTGTGACTCTCCATGACCCAGCCATCTGCAGTACAGTAACAACAACAATAAGCTCCATAACTCAAACTACAATGCACCCATGAAATTGCAGCCGTACCGACTCCCGCCACGGTACTTTGGGTAGTTCTCTCTGTCCGGGGAGCGGTACTGGTGGCGTGATGCCTTCGTAGCTGCCCAGTACCAGACCGAAAACGTTGCCCATGACGTAACCTAAAGCGATAGGTACAGCACAGAATGTCAGTCATCATTTCAGCGCTTTACAAGACGCAGTAGAACCTACCCATGGCCGCCGAGAGGAAGAACTTGCCGGCACACGACTCGGTGATGGGGTTAGGCTGCTGCCACTGCAGGATCTGCGGCGGGTACGCGGGAAGGAACGGATGAATGCCCACGGTGTCGTGCAGCAGGTGCATCTTGAGGAAAGAGCGAGGAAACAGGAACGGGTTGGGTGGCGTCTCCTTGCTCAGGTCCCCCACATGCACGCCCAGCCGCGTGTTTGCATCCTCCACTCCATTCGCCATTGTTCCAAATCAATAGTGTGAACACGCTACACAGAGTTTACATACTGTGGCGTGGCAGACATGATATTTATTGACCAATCAACGGCGCCAACAGGTTGAAGCTAAAAATTCCGCGTTGTGTGGGGCAAGTCCCCAAACTAGATGACCTCGGTTCAATCTAGACTTCTTATAAGCAAAAGGGGGCTCGTCGTACTCTGACACTGGCGCAGTCATGTTTCGTAGAACTACTTAACCCCTTTCATGACACTGTGATAGTAGCTTGAAGCTAACAACTAAACCAGAAAGTTGGACCTGACTTCTGTCGACAACAACTCGATAGCCATTCGAATACTTGACATATCTGTAGCTAGTAACAGTGAGCGAGACTGTTGGTACTTTATACGTAGAAGGTGAAAATACATGTCTTTCTGTCTTACTACAACAACAAAAAACGCCTTGAGCGTTTAAGTGTCTTCGCTCCGCCCGATGGCTTTATTCTCAGAATGAAGTTGTCGTTTAAGGCCGGGTTCTAACCATGTGCCATTTGTGCCATGCCATACCACATTCATTTTATTGGCCGAGACCTTCTCATGGGTAGGCTACGAAGTGCCACGCAAGGCACGTCGCGCTGCCATGGCAATCGATCGCGCCTTATGCCATGGCTGTCGATTTCTGTGGTGCACACCCAGCCTTTGCTATAATTCACGCCATTTCTAGTTTAGCGCGCACCCAGACTATCACTGATTCGGCTGGCCGAGCCCTGCCTGTTTTCGATGTATGGAAACTAACGCTGTAGTCGCTGTCGCGGTAGTTCATCTCACCGCTCTCTGTAGTGCGTGTGAAGACGAACGGGAGGAGGTTCTACAGCGACAACGTCTGAATCGGAAGCACCACTCCCAGTTACTACTCCACGAAGGTCAGTTTCGGCGGTACTACCGCATGTCGTTCTGTGGCTTTGAGGAGCTAGTCCGCTTCCTAGCACCGTATCTACGCGTAGATGAGGCTCGATCCCGTCGCCGTACTGGAATTGATCGCTTTACCCCCGTTAACAAGGTGCAAATGTGCATATCATGGTTTGCCCGGTACTCGTACAAACCGGTGCGTGTGCTATCAGGATCCGGCAAGACGGCGTTCTACAACAGCATTTATGAAGGGATCAAAGCTATTCAATCTTGCGAACAACTGCAGCTACGTGCTCCTGTAACCCCGTTCGAACAGCGAAGGTCTGCGTTTGTTTTTTCTCGGCTAAGCTCTCAAGCCGATTTTTGACGTGGTATCGGTGCAATCGACGGCTGGCTGTGCCAAGTATAAGTTCCTCGTGAAAACGAGGTAAAACAAGTGACCTCCATTTTTTCTGGTCATTATCAGTGCTATGGAGTGAATGTGCAGGCTTGTGTCGACCACCATTGTCGTTTTACGGCTATAGCAACTAAGTGTCCTGAGGGAATGGGCGATGCTCTGTCTACAATCGCAGAGGAGCTTCCTCTCGGACTGTATCTAGTAGGCGACAACGCTTATAGCAACAGCAACAACTTGTTGACTTTATTTACCGAGCCTAAGATAAAAACACCCAGCCATGACAGCTTCAACTTCTATCTGAGCCAATTGCGGATTCGTGTCGAAATGGCTTTCGGGTTACTTGTGGATAAATGGCGTGTGTTCAAGCAACCACTTAACGTTCGGATGAAAAACGTCAAAAAGGTCGTTCATGCTGCATGCATACTTCACAATTGGTGTATCAACCAGCGCCTGTCTGAGCAGGGTGTGGCTGAGATCGAAACTGAAGAAGACATGTTGGAGACAATTGCAGAGCTCAAAGCCGAAGGAGGTGCGTCCGATCTCGATTCATCTGTCGATCCATGTGATTTCTCAGTGCATCGCCGTCTCTATCGATCTACACAAACGGATCCTGAGCCTACCGTCGAATCCGATCTTGTCCGGAGTACAATTGTGTACAAGCTTGGGTCCAACAACCATTCCGTCCTGAATACAACGTCCGACGCAGGCTTGTTGAGCGCTCGAACACAGAGAGCTCATGTGAATGTGCTTGGTATCTTTTAGTAGAAGACATAAAACACAATAAACGCAGAGGTCACTTTAGTATTGTAATATTGTAAGAACCATTTGGGTATTTGCCTGTACTTACCATCGTAATCTCGGCTAGTTTCCACCGCAACACGTGAGCTATTTCTCCTTGGAGAGAGCCACCTCCCGATCACAGAGTTTCTCGCGGTACAACGCCAAGCTAACTGTCAATGATGTTACTGATGTGTACTGCAACGCTGCAATGCGCTCTTCAATATGTTCGATCAGTTGGTGTATCTTCATAATCTTGTCGACCGTTGATACAGCGGGCTCCAGCTTAGCCGTTAACGCCTTTACCGACTCGACTAACTTGCACTTCAACTTCTTTGTCGGCGACGACTGCAGAATGGTCATCTCCTTGGCCACGCGCTTGAGAGAGTCGAACTCGTCTTCACCCAGCATCCCTCCCTCCACAAATTCGGTAAGGTCGCGCTTGACGTCGAGGCATTCAAGCAGATTGTACACATCGAGTGCCCGACCACAGAAATCGTAGAAGTCGTCGCCGTGTTCACCCGACTTGGTGAACCTCACCATGGTTTTTAAATATTTGCGATTGACTGCTTTCCACATGTACAGTGTGACGACGTCATGAATGACAATCCTGGAGGGGTTGATATTCGCAAATCTAGCATTGCTAGAGAGTAGTTGGTTGTGGTTATAGTCCGAAAAGTTGGTGTTGAACTCTTGCACAACCTCCCGCTAAAACATGGATCCCACATTGATATCGCCTACATCCAGTTGCTTTCTTGACGCGGTGTTGCCAATTTGAACAAAGCGAGACGCAAACATGTCCGAGCAAATCATATATTAGGCGAAAAATGCAGTTCCTTGACTGGGCTCTACTAAGTCCGAGAAGTATGGTGGATACGGTAGTTGCTCTTGGATTGTGTGGTGACTTCCGGAATGGCAAATAGTGATTGCTGCGAGTACTTACCTCGACAAGACAACAAGGTACGTGGCTGAATACACGGGAATGACCAACGGAGTTCTGGCTGCTCTTGAGCATGGAGCCTGTGAAGTGACAATAATTGGTGATTGAAGGCTCGCACTCCAGCAAGCACTAGGGGTGATAGCGTGCCGGAAAGAGTCTCTGATGACGCAACCAAATCGCCACAACGAAGTCACGGCGCGCCTCAAGTCAGTCAGTCAGGTATCTGCACGTAACTCGTGAATACAACGTGGCTGCAGACTCGTTAGCATCCGAAGCGCTGGAGTCAAAGACTTCGAGAGTGGTGTTGAGTGATAGCCGAAAAGCGGAGCTTGGAGGACTTATTCGAATCTCAGAAGTACTCTACGAGGAAGCTGACGCAGAAAAACCTGTTTAGACAGGCTCTATTCACTGTACCAAAGCTTTTCACGTGCCTACACGCAAGACGTTCGCTGACTTTGTGCTAAAAGAACCTCATATGCTAATGGCGACGACTCGGTCTCAAGCCAAGGCTCGACAAAAAAAGTCAGGTTCGCTGACGAACCGACCGACCGAGCTGAGATCTTGCATGATGAAGGTTGTCCTAAAGACACACCTGATGAGAACTCACTGGACAAGCAACAGACTGTGGCAACCTAAGCTCAGGCGAGTGAGCCGAACGCGGAAGATGTTGACCCAGTGCTTGTGCAGGAAGAACGGAGCCGGCGTATTGCAAGTGCTCAAGATGAGGAGTTACGTTGGTCGAATCTCTAGGCGGTGTTACGTGGAGAAGTGGATAAACTTGGATACAGAGCTGCACGAGATGCATTGAAGCTCGCCCATAAGTTCGTACTTCCTGACGACAGCGTGCTGCATTACTTGGGAACAAGTCACCAGAACTCGGCAAACCAGCAAGATGAGATTCACCTGAGACTGGTAGTACCCACCACGATGACTCAAGAAGTTCTTCTAAAATGTCATGACTCTCTGGAGGGTGGTTGCCAAGGCGTGGTGCAGACGTATCAACGAGTCAAACGTGATTACTACTGGTATGTACTCTATGCAGATGTGGAGAAGCATTTGTCCAGACTGTAGTTCCAGCAAAAGTCGACCTTATCTGCGAGGATATTCATCAGGCAACGTGTTAGAAGAACGGCTATTCCGGATTGTTTCGGTGGACTTCGTGATACCATTGCCGAAGTCTCGGCGGGGAAACACGGCGCTGTTATTACTTCAGTGCGCGTTCACTGGATATGTGATTGCAAAACCTATGGCGGACTAGAGACGGACGCACTCAGAGTCGCTCAAGCCTTTGAAGAACGTGTGTGCACCGAAGATTTGGAGCACCATCTCTCATCAGGCACGATCGCGATTAGCGATTCATGAGCGAGGTTTTCCAAACCTGCGCTGAAATGATGCAATCCAGATCCAGAGCGACGTTGAGTTATCGACCATAGGCTAATGGCCAGCAGTAGCGATCGGTCAAGAGAGTGGTTCAGACAGTCAGAGTTTACCTCGAAGACCCACTACAGCAAGACTGGGACGAGATCGCCCAGCGACTAGTGTTCGCCATAAACAATTCGCAAGACACAACGAGGAAGGAAACACGTTTCTACCTTGTCCATGGCTAGGATGGTCACACGACCCTCAAAGCCATGTCTTCGACAATCCACCCGGGAACTGGTAAACAATAAGATACGCTGGCATGGCGACGCGAAGGCAACAGGCAAAACGAGACCGACTTAGAGATTGCTAAGGAGCATCAAGCTACAGAGGAAGCACAAAGAGCCAAGAAGCATAACGAGGCTCTGAGTCGCAATAACGAGCTGCTATCCTTCGACGTACATGGAATGCGTCTTCGGGACATGGACAAGACCAGCGAGGCCGAGTCGCATTGCCGTGATCGTCGAGCACACGTATGCGGAGGACCGCGGTGACGTCGACGGCCTGGCGCTGCCCGCCTGCCGGATCTAGTGCGCGACGAAGCTGGCGTCCACAGGTACCTAGGTGGTTTTGGTGCTGTCCGAGTTCCGCCCGCATGTGAACGTGCCCGCCGTCGCGAACAGTGAGTTGTGGTGCGAGCTTAGTGGCTAGGCCACACCTAAGGTCATCGACCGGAAGCTGAATCCAAGCGACTGCGTGCCATTCACGTAGCCGATGCACCAGATCAACATCCGGATGACGTGCAACCACCCTGTAACGAGCATGCATCAGACGCAAGGGCGCAATGGCGCCTACTACTACGAGATTCTGTGGGATTTGGGCACGGGGCGTTCAGCTACTGTGATGTAAGTCTGAGCTGCAATTTCGTCACGTCTTCGACTGAGGACATCGCGATGTCCTTGGTCGTGATGAACGAGGCCACGCGGCAAGGAAATTTCATGCTCTTCATCCAGCCATACAACTCAGAGATGGACCAGCTTATAAAGTTCTCTAAGCCATCGTGGAGCCCACTAGAGGTGATACGCAGATATATAACGTATTATTATTAAGATACAATAACGGAATAATATTATTAAATTTAACAAAGCACAGCATTCAGAACGCTAACAGCTCATACTGTGGTGTCCAGCTCGCTAGAAGAAAGCAATGAAGCTTGCTAATGTTTTACATGTACATTTCATTTGCAGTCGCGTACGCTAACCGTATTATTATCACCTCCCTACACTAGGATTGCGCCTAGTTGTCGGAATGGCAAGAGTATGCTCAAAATATTTTTTTATACTGGAAAATCGTAATGGGATATTCATATTTAGGCTCGGCTTCCGACAAATATTTGCCGGAATCTGTCGGAATAATAGGCCTAAACCCGCTTGATACTATTGGCCGAAAGTCTCCAATGGAGGGATTTAATTCGCGGAAAAGGCTTACCCCTAACCAGATCACTATCCTACTAGACTATCTGTCGGAAAACCCACTAATTCATTCATACTGAAACCAAGTGTACAAAGGCACGGATTGAGTGGGTAAGCAGCATGATGAGAGGCACCAAGGGGAGACACAAGGGAGGCGCAGAGCAGTTTGGGCAGCACGTAGAACTAACCTAAATGAACCTTACTTCGGCATTTGCCTTCTATCCAGCAAGCCCAGCAACAAATTGTCGGGAAACCATATTCAGTGAGGGTAAACTCGAAGACATTTCTTTTTACTTTTGTTTTGATGTTTTCAGATCGGTTGTAGCTTTCATAAGTGTTCAACATCGCTTCACTAGACTGGTTTTATTGTGGGTTATTAGTTGAATTAGGTCCTAACCTCATCACGTTTGCCATAGTGTTCGCATTTGTGAAACGGTGGGTCAACATACTGTTTAGAGCAGGTTTGGCGGACAGAATTAACCGGGAGATTGCTTACTTAGAATTTTAGCTCTCAATGTTACTACAAAAGGCCACAAGCACGACTGATAAGGCGGGGTCGAGATCCAGCAGTAGCGGAAGCGCTATTATAGTATGAAAGGCTAGGAAACAGGGTGCTGCAATGGAATGGTTATTCAGCACAAGGCGCTTTAAAGCTAATACAGCATGTATTATGATTTGCAATCAGATTGTCCTGCAAATGTAGCTAGCCCTCGAATACATCAGACGTCGCACTATCCGTGCTATTATGATTTGATACTTTTACTCATTACTCACACAAAATACTACCTCCGTGCTGGAAATAATGCACCTTCAAATATATATTTGAGTAGCGCCCCGCCTCGTTTTTATCCCGATTATAAGAGTTGCGGAGCTACTGATCTTTCTGCAAACCAGCTGTATGCCAACTTGGCATTGCCAAGCGCAAAAGGCTCCTGCATTCGGGTGGGGCTTTGATATTTCGTACGGTAACACACGCAGAAGTTAGCGTTTACAAGGCATAGTCTACAGGTATGCTTGTTCCACTACATCAGTGTAGCTACCTATAGGCGTTCTTGTTCCGCCATGTCAGCGGCAAGTTCTTGAGGCCCATTCAGTCCCAAAACTGGTTCTAGACGTCATTGTAAAATACCATCGACCACAAACCGAAAGCGAAATACGCAAACATGCATCTACGTCTATACCGCATAGACGTCCCCCTCAAAATCATGCTATCACTTGCTTCACGGCGACAGTGGAGTTCGTTGAGCAAGATGGATGCGTGAAGACTTCGTCGTGTACAACCGTTCGTAGCTGATCGGCGCCAACGCGCGTAACTTGTTAAGCACTCACACCTCCACGCTCGTATGTGATTATCGAGGGTTGTCATTAGACGTCTAGGTGCTACTGCCGCTCTTCGCCAGGGCTTCTTTCCATTTCTGTGTCTACCATGACAAGCACACACCTATGGAATCAACACAATAAAGACTGCGATTGCTGACTCGCCTGCCCACACGCACTCCCCCCGAGCAAGTAGGGGGTCTTCATTCACTACCGCAGTGACACTCGTGCTGTCGCTACTCAGTGTATCTTTGCCCGGATGTGTTGTGGTTGCAATTCGCTGTCTACTTCGTTAGATGCCTACCGCAAAACGCGTGCCTAACGCGTGCTCTAGTTGAAGTGACAGGAATGGTGCGATCTGATTGGCAGATCATTTGGGGAACCTGGATTGTGATTGGGTGAGAACTTCAATTGGGAGTATCATGGGACCATTTGTTTACATTTTTCAAGTGCTCTACAGGAGGGATAGTAGAAGCGATGCATGTAGGGGGTAGGAAGCTGCTAGCACCTAACTCAATCTAACTCACTTTCAAATTTACATTCATCTACTCACATCGACAAGGAGCCTCGTTCGCATCGTCCTATACGCTCTGTTGTTTATGAGCCCAAGCTAGGCCGACACCATTGGCAAGCTTGTGGAAGACAACTATTTCCACTGGGAGTTCAAAATGCGGATGAATCTTGCTCGCAAGGGTCTGGTCCCGCAGATTATCAAGCCCGAGTTTGACGAAGTGAGTGACCGCTCCACGGTTGAATGGAAGACCAACGATTTGAAGGCCCTTGGTGTGACCGCTGGAGACGTGAGTCTCACATACCAAGTCTACATCCGTGGAGCGCTGACCGCCGCCGAGGTGTCGACCTTGCTCGAGGACTTCAATAAAGAAGACGGTCAAGAACCGGCTCCTCATCAACAAGAAGCGGTACATCTTCAAGATGGAGCCCGGTACGAAGTTTGCTGTCGATGTGGACAAGGTCAAGGAGCTGGTACTCCCGATGGAGTCAATCGGTGAGTTTCTGGATGAGACTCGGCAGCTCGTACTACTACTCGGAAGTTTGACAGAAAAGTATCGTATGCTCGCTACCATTCTCGATAGCACACCCAACGTGACGCTCGCTTACACGATCCAAGCACTCTCTGGTATTGAAGCCTCGGATGAATCGTCATCGACTCAAGAGACGGCATTCGCAGCGAAGCTGAATGACTTCAGCAACAAGCGTCGCTTCAGTGGCAAGTGCTTCTACTGCAAGAAGACCAGGCACAAAGAATTTGAGTGCCGGAAGAAGAAGTTCGACGAGGGACATCGACAAGTGGCGCAGGCTCACGCGTCGGACTTCGCCTTCACGGCCGCGAGGTCGATGACCAAGTCTGAATGGCTCGTCGACTCTGGTGCGAGTTCGCACATGACCAGTATCCGGGACAAGTTCGTGTCCATGAGGAACCTGAAAGATGTCAGGCCACATCACGATTGCGGATGGCACGACAATCAACGCATTTGCAACGGGCACCGTCGGATTGAAGCTGATGGACGGGACGTCTGTCACGCTATCGGATGTTCTATACACCCAGAAGTTGAGGGAAAGCCTCATCTCGGTGTTCAAGCTGACCGAGAAGGACGTCGTCGCGCAGTTCATCAAGGGCAAGTATGTATTTCGCTATGGTGACGCAGCGGTCATCGAAGCCAAGCGCTGTGGAAACGTCCACAAGCTGAAGGTAGTGGGGGACGAGGTGTGACATGTCGCGACAACTCGTAAGGAGCCGTGGGCTGTGGTGCAAGCACACCTAGGCCACATCCCGTACAAGCGCTACGAACAGCTATTGCCTAAGGCAGAAGGAGTACTGCACGTCCACAGATGGATGGAGTCAACGGTGACGACGTCTGCGCAGGCGCTGCTGCATTAGGAAGTTGAGGGCGGACAACTTCCCACGATACCCAGGAGAACCTCGTCAAGAGTGCCGGTGTTCTGGATTTGGAGCACACGGACGTGATGGGTCCGACGCAGACGAAGACGCCTCGTGGTTGCACGTACGTGGTGGCGTTCAATTAATGACTACTTCACGCCACGTAACGTCTATATTCATTTAGGCAAAATCGAATGTGCTGTCGAGTCGTTCATAGATCACAAGGCAGCGATGGATAACGCAAACCGACGAGAAAATCAAGGCGTCTGCGTTCGGAAAACGGCGGTGAGCACACCGGTCGGCCGTTTATGGAATACCTCAAACCGCAGCGGCATCAAGCACGAGAAGCCGGTGCCGTATACGCCTCAGTAGAACGGGTTAGCTGAGGCGCATGAACAGGAGCCTCGTGGAGAAGGCCGTTGCGTGCTCTATCACAAGTGCATCGAGAAGAAGTGGTGGACCCGAAGCTGTTAGCACAGCCCGCGTGGATCATCAATCGGATGTCCAATTCAGTTCACCGCCAAGACCTCTTACGAGTTCGTGTACTGCACTAAGCCACAGCTCAAGAATATTAAGGTGTTTGGTGCTCTCGGCTACGCAAACATCCCTGACGAGAAGCGTCGTAAAGCTCGACGCGAAAGCATTTAAGTGTCGCTTCATGGGTTACGAAAGATGGCGTGTCCAGAACGTAGAGACCGGAAGGAGCAAATTGTGCGCATCGTCAAGTTCGTCGACACGACAAGTCCAGGTATATAGTGATGCATCATGAAGAGGAAGATGTCCAAGGCAACTTATACTGTACCAACGTTGAGCGGAATCGCATCATAGGGACACGACACAGATCGTTCCTGTTGAAGTTGAAGCTGGTGGCGTGATCCCACTTCAACGTGATGTGAGCGTAAACGATTGGATTGTGCCGTATGGTTCGACACATCCCATGCAAGAATTACGCGGGCGCGCACACGTCACATTGACGAAACGACAGATCATGAAGAGGCAGGCACGGGAAGAAGAAGCAAGTGGTGGATCATGTAAGAGGTCGCCCCAAAGCGCCAGAGGATGGCTCAGGAACGTCCGAAGGCTAACGACTAGCAACTCGCAAGCTACGAAGGTGGTCAAGTGATGGCAGCAACGGAAGAAGTTCCAAGGTCATACATTGAGGCCACGACTGATGCAGATTGTGATGAGTGGGAGAAAGCAATTGCGCAAGCGAACGGAGTTGCTCACTGCAAACTCGACCTGGGAAGCTGGGACCAAGACTTGCACACAAGCGACCAATCGTGTTGTCGTTGGGTATTTGTGCTTTGAAGCGTGACGAAAGGGCAACTTATCCGACACAGAAGGCTTGTTTCGTAGGTGAAGGACATTCTCGCATAAAGCATGGCATCGACTACGAAGAGACGCACTCACCGGTGGCTTACCTGAATTTGATCCGTGCCAAGCTGGTGAAAGTGCGCTGCTGACGGATTCGAGAGTGTTAGCTGAGTGCGACGTAGACACGGTTTTCCTGTACGGCAAGCTCAATGAGAGAGATCTACATGGAGTTACCACGGTCTCTATACGAGAGCTGATCGTTGGTTCGAAGCTGAAGGCGAAGATGACGTTGTATGTCTGCTGCTGCAGAGCTTGTATGGACTCAAGCAAGTGTCTCGTGTCTGGAACGAGATCACCGATAATCACCTCAAGAACATGGGTTTCAAGGCGGTCAACGCTGATCCCTGTGCATATACAAGTGATGAAGGCGAAGACGAGTGCATCAAGTGTCTCTACGTCGGCGACATGCTGCTTCCAGCTAAGGACAAGCTATCATTGCTTCGATGAAGGCTAGAATCGCGAAGACGTTCAAGATCAACGACCTTGGACGTGCACGTTTCACTTTAGGGATCCAGAACGACTACGACATCGAGTGCAGAGCGCTACGCATCAGTCAGAAAGCGTATGCAGAGTCAAACATTATGAAATTCGGGCAGGCGAACGCGAAGCCGTGCCTCCAACCACTGGAAGCTAGAGTGCAATTTATGAAGGTCGACCAACCTCAAACAGAAGTCAACAAGGCCAAGATGAGTTCGAAGCCGTACCGCTCACTCGAGGGTAGTCTGATGTACCTGGAATCCGGCACGCGATCCGACATCTCAATCGCCGTCGCTCAGTTGAGTAGAATCACGGTCAGAAACATTGGGATGCAGAAATCAGGGTGGTGCGCTACCTGTTGAAGACCAAGGATGTTGGCCTCACGTACGACGGACGCCAAGGAACCCAGCTCGTCGCTTACGCGGATGCGGACTGGGTCGGCAACCGTGACTCCGTAAGCGGTATAGTCCTCATGATGTGCGGGGTTCCTGTGGTGTGGCGCTCAAGCTTCAGAAGACCGTCGCACTGAGCTCGACTAATGCCGAGTACATGGCGCTAAGGGGCAGCATGAAGGAGGTGGTGTGGGTGCGACTTCTACTCAAGGACATCGGTTCGGAGCAAGAAGGAGGATCAGTGATTTACGAAGACAACCAAGGTGTAATGATATTGGCGAAGAACACTGGTTCTAGTGTATTGGGTTAGAAGGGGTACCGTAGGAATCAGTTTTACAGCTAGGTATACCTGCGTAACACGTTTTGAACGGTGTTGAGTTTAAACAGACTGTAATTCATTACATCCATTTCCGTAGTAATGTTTTACTCACATGTCAGAAGTCAGTATATGTAGCGTTTACATATTTTTAAGACGGTTCCCTCAACCATCGGCTATGCATTCTGCTCACTTTTTGCTGTTGCAGAAATGTACAAAAAATGGTTACCAAGAACGGCCTGCTCCCTCTTACAATTATTGGGTACATATTTTTGACCTAGCTACTGGACGTCTCTCGATGCCATTGTTGAATCTCCCCCCCTGCGTAAGCATCTCAGTGACATTCACGCTCGATCCCCCGCTCAAGATATCTTTAATGTAGTCATGAACGCGGGCAACGCGAGCGTACAGTCCAGGCATGTCGCCACACTCCCCAGGTGCACCAGACACAATCCCCACAAGCGCACCATTGGCGATGAGGGGGCCACCCGAGTCGCCATTACAAGCATCCTTGCCACGCTCCGTACCAGCACACATCATGATATTGCTATTGATGGTGTAGTTGTCACACTCGACATCAGGGATAATCTGTACATCAACCGTTTGCAGAGTTCCACCAAAGGTTCCATTGTTCACCAGGCCCCATCCTAAGACGGTTGCAACCGTACCGGGCTTGTTGGCCGATCCGTCAGCCGCACACAGACGTGCTGGTTGGTGCACCGATGGTCTCTCCAGCTTGAGTATTGCCACATCGTAGAGCAAGAACTTTGCGTAGTAGAGCGAATGACGGAAAGCTTCAATGACACGTATCTGCTCTGACTTCCGAGAGCCTCTGCCGGCCTTGCGCTGGGTTCCGAGAGAGGCGTACACGTCAAGCAAGTACCATTCAAGACAATACGCAGCCATGAGGACGTACTGAGGTGCCATCAGCGTCCCACCCCAAAAGGTTTCGTCGTCGGGACCGCTAGCTCGTAACCCTACTATGTAGGGATAATCGAGAAACTTGGCGTTCGATCCTCCGTAGATACGCTCTTCTTCGTCGAATTCCACGTCGGTGATAATATTTCGCT
This sequence comes from Phytophthora cactorum, assembly GCA_016864655.1. Taxonomy (NCBI): domain Eukaryota; phylum Oomycota; class Peronosporomycetes; order Peronosporales; family Peronosporaceae; genus Phytophthora; species Phytophthora cactorum. The sequence goes on from NHQK01000043.1 coordinate 486,249, forward strand.
CAGATGAATCGAGCGTAGGCGAAGATGCCAACGTACTCGTAAATTCGGAGAACGAAAACCGGTTCGCCAATGCTGTAGCTATCGAGATGAGAGCGATGAATAGAGTGTATTTCATCTTCAACGTGGTTCGTGAAGAGTTAAACAAATACTAGGACGTCTTGAGCTCTACCGAGTAAGAACGGGAATGATCTCGAGTAGAACGTGCCTTCGGAGAGGAGATCGAAACTGCAGCTTTGTCTGGAAATGGAAGCTTTTTTTTCAGCACCATCTCAGTTTGATATGCTCAGCATAAGGACAACAATATTTCGAGTACATATTATTTTGCTCGCAATAAAAGATTCTTAGAAGTCAACATGTTGGAATGCACTACGCACTAATAATCGTTGCACTGCCGTTGGTGCGGCTAACAATAAACGTATGACCAGTTTTTACCCGGACAGTCATGCATTCAAATTCAGGCATAGCATGGTATTACTTAAAATACATATACATTACACTATAAAGCCTTTACATGCCCTTCGTGGAGACTAGCGTAACACTGACACGCATCTCAAATGCGTTATTCGGTTTCGGCCTAATTCATCGGTGCAGCGAGCCTGCGGCGAGCGGAACGGAGGCGTTACCCACAAGATACACGAAAACGAATGAACAGCATCCATGAACCCAGCCGCGAAGCGGCGGTATATATACTATATTTTCTATGACGGGTGTACATACATGTTGTTCATGTATGTGGGTAACGCCTCCGTTCCGCTCGCCGCAGGCTCGCACTATTCGCACGTTAGGTCATACTTAGAGCAGAGGCGGGCTCTTCGGTCCCGCAAGGTTGTACCAGGTGCCGGTTTGGGCCGTCTTGCTTCGTTCTGCAGCAAACATATTGTTGCCAATCAGGGCCACCTTTGCTCCGCTCGGCAGCCAATGAGAAGGTTAAAAATTTGAACGTTTCGCGTGAAGGACGGAAGACACCGTGCTAGCGTTGATATTTAAGATATATATATATATATATATACTTTATTGTCGGTGTGACTACGTTTATATCCAATAGCTATTATGTTGACCGTCTTCGTCAACCCAAATAGATTAATTACATCACTAAAACAAAAATTCTAAAGCCGGTATTACTAAAGCCGGTATCCCTGCTTCGCAGCCGCAGCAGGTGCAAGGACGATTCTGTACAGACGTGGTTTCAACTGAATTTGCCATTAAATGTATAAACTGAGGGAATCAGCACGTTCGAATCAAATTTACATGTCCGGTCAATGGCCGTTGTGCTAGTTAGTTTATTTTGTGGCGGGTCTTCCTCCTCTGTGTCGGGGTCGTGTGTCTTGCAGGCCGACGTAGGAAAATTTAGACGATAGCGGTTCAAAGTAAATGTAAATTGTTTGAATTCTTGAGCTCTTCTTAAAGAAGGAAAATCACGACTGAGCTATTCCCTACAGCCTCATAGCCTCACAATGAGAGAGGAGCTCCCTACCTCTCCGCAGATCCTTCCCTCGTGGCGGTCCAATGTGAAGTCCCTCCGCAATCGGCCGATGAGTGTTCTCAGTTAGACTTGGAACGCCGAGGACTTTGCTGGAGGACCAAGTTGGTTGGATGTGGTGCACAAAGTCTGAAGAGAGCAGACCTTCTGAATACAGTCAGCGAGAATCGCGAGTCCACCATCTAACTGTGGACCGTGACAGCTTGAGCTCTACAGCGTAAGAACGGGAATGACCTCGAGTAGAACGTGCCATCGGAAAGGAGATCTATACGGCAGCTTTTTCTGGGAATGGAATCCTTCAGTAGCATCTCAGTTTGATATCGTTACATGAATTGTAATCAACACGTCCTATTCATCAAATAAGCTTCATTTAAAATGAGTGAGAGTGTATTAACAGTACAACGTAGAAAAGAAGGAGGGGGGAGATACATCATTCGTGTAATCTTATAGTAAGGTACTGTGCCAGTCACGTGCCACTTTTGAAAGTTTATGAATTGGGTTAGCATATCTATTCCCTGATATGTCCTTTTTCGTCGCTAAAACCACTCGTAAAACGCGCTCTTTTCGGACATTTATATGCAGTTAGCGCAGAAGTGCTGTCTTCTTTGAGACTCAAATGGCTTTGCTTTTAAAAAGTCATCAATTTAGTGGCTGCGACCAGTTTTCTGCCTCTTTTAGGTTTGAAGTTTGTATGTGAGCAAATCGATTGATTTTTTCAAATTACCTTTGCCAAAGAAAAATGAACCAATATTATTCAAGCACTTGTCAAATCCGAAATTCTAATAAGCTAGAATCAATGTGCACGAAACTGGCGCCGTACCTTATTGTGATAGTAATCTTGTGATCTTGTGTTTACCTATTTGTACGAACAGGCTCTTAGAGCCTGTTCGCGTTTCTTGCAAATCGCCTGTTACTGTAGGCTGGTGTCGGTCGGGTTGTGCTTGTTGTGCTTGTGGCGCCAAGACGACTAGACGATAGGCGACGCATTCAGGAAACCTTCGAATCACATCCCCGTGATAGATTCTGAACACATGTACTTCCAGCCTTAGAAAAGAGCCTGCTAAAATTCTAATATTTGGAGTTTTGTTGGTGTTTAAAACCAATTTTACGAAAAATAGAAGTGGCTACAGCAGTTCTTTACCGAAGTATGGAGCTTCGCTCACTTGTAATTTGTATTATCGTTTCTACCGGCCATCGTACGGGTTTGTAAATGTTGCTCAATTTTTTTTCCCGGTTACTCAGTTGTTTCCTCATCTGTAGACATGTACTCTAGCATACCTTTTCAACGAGTCACAGTAATATCATTGATTAAGTGTATGGTGTGTTTCGAGTCCCTGTAGAAATGTAGTTATACTAGAGGGCGCTGTAGTACCGAAGTATACGTCGTTGGTCTGATCAAGTTGCCGCTGGGCTCCTTCTATGCCAAAGACCAAATATGGAGGTTGAACGCTCGGAGAGGCACCAGTCCGTCACTCGGATTCAGTATGGCGACCGTCCTTAGGTTGAACTTCGGCGCACAGCTTCAATGCCGCGCCTCCGGTGCATCTTTGCGCTGTTTCTAGCGGAATGGAAGCCAATAAACCACAGTACTTTGATTATTTCTTAAGTCGGGACACAAACAGTGAACTGTACTAAAGGACAGCAATATTATCCAATCAGCAAAGCTATGGGATGGATAGATTAGTAATTTTACTTCAAACTGTATGAGGGAGCCGAATGCCGCTAGTCAGTCAAAACCTGCGGACCACCCAGGATAACAATAATAAACAACTGATAATAACCCACTGAATGTGTCAGATGCTGACTTCTTTCTTCGCAAAATGATTGTTAGACGGATGTTGCAGGATATCTACAGGACATTGTGATCTGCACTTTTTAACCAATGACAGAGGAGGCTAAGATGAATTAAAGCCAATCAGTTTGCTTGTTTCACTTTTAAGTTCCTACAGTATCCTCCCCAAGCTGCTTCCGCTTGTTGGTTTGGTTCGATGCTGGGAGGAGTGTTCGCACAAACTACTGCGCTGCGAACACTTCTGCAACAGTTCGCTAGTGTTCTGCTAGAATAGCTAACACGTCAACAGGGTGCAAGTCCTGGACCAATGCATCAGCCTATTGCTATTGGCAAGGTTGCCAGAAGTAGATTAGTGAGTTTGTTTAAGATGCAATTCAGGGTGAGCTACAGCCTTACACAGAGCTAAAAACGCGCCCCGCTCAACACACACAAAGGACAACGTATTTTTTGTAGTGAGCCAAACTGAATAAGGGCAGGTCGCTGTGTACGGAATCGCCGGTGAAGAAGCCAGGCGCTGCGAAGACTGTGTGAGAGGCTTTGAGAACGAAGTGCGGGCGAACCTCGGTTGCAGTTGAAGCTGCAAATTGGTGTTCGATATTGGTGCGTTGCAACTGGGGAGTGTGGAGTCGAGTAGTGCGAAATCGATTATTGTATCATGAACATTACATCATTGTCACTACGAATTTTTGATCGATTATTTTATAATCAATATTACAACATTGTTTGCATCATGACGACTCTTATTTATTAGTAGTGGCTAATTGTGTTGAATAAAACTAAGTCACTGGTTACACACTTGGCGGTTTCGTATTGGCGGCTTGCAGAATGATGCCACCGTCCAACGTACGCAAAGCGTTGGGTTGCAGTGCAGATTTCTTCTCTTTTCGATCCGATCACACTTGCTATCTACGTGTTCAATATTGACGCTGGATCCGCCGTCGAACCCAACGCACTTATGCTCCGTGTATCTAACGTCACTGGTTGCTCACATGCCGCTTCACATATAGAGTTCGCAGAACTATACCTCCGGCCAACGTACTCAGAGCGTTGGATAGAAATGGAAACTCCTCTGTTTTCCAATTCTATCATACCTGAAGCGTAAGTGTCCAGTGTTTGCGTTGGATTCGCCTTCGAATACAGCACGCTTATGCGACGTGTACCCAACTATCATAGTTGCAACACAAGTAGTGTAGTACGATGACCTACGAAATGGACTTTACGAACGGGCAAGGACGGCAGGTCGAGGTGATCGACTTCACAGATGAAGCTGGCGTGGACGACACCAACTAGTTTGGTGGCGAACGAGTATTGTGGATGCAGTGCGGTGGTGGGAGCGAGTCCGTGGAATAGCGCCACCGAGGACGAGATGTAGCAGTTAAAGTTGGTCGACGACAGAAGATCGCAAAAGAGAGAAGACGCGCGTGGCGAGACGAGCAAGAGGAGGCGAGGCGACATCAAGCAAATATCAGTAGGATAGCAAATAGCTCTCTCAGTAGTGGTAGTTAGGTGGCGATGGGCTTTGTAGAGAGGATCACGAGCGTGCGGCTGGCCGCTCGACCATCAGTCAAGATTGTTCCCGGTCGGAGCAGTTAAGGACTTAATAAAGGAGTGTGACGCAGAAGCGCGGGTTCTCTAAGGGCAAAGGTGAGGCAGGTAGCGTTGCTAGAAGAGGGCGGGTAAGCCAGTGGGGTGGCGAGGTCCATGGAGATAGGCCATGGGAGTCGTAGCTGACGATAGAGTAGGCAGAGCTCGAATATGGCTTGTCGTACGGAGCTCACACCCACTGCAAGTTGCGTTAGGCACTGGTTTACCTTGCGTGACACAGCCCACAGCCTCTTCCCGGGGGTTGCAGCCGCCGATAATGTGTCTTCCTCGCTGTTCCTCTCCGTTTGGGCGGCTGGTCCAACGGCCAGTAGCTGTCTGGTTGAGTTCTTCCGTACTGCCTCAAAACGCTAGTTGGGGGTCTCCGGCTACCTAGGTGTTGACGTGGCCGCGATCCAGTCTAAGGTGTCAGCTGCCCTGGGCGTGCAAGGAGATTGGTCCTCGCGTGGGGCATAACTACATAGAATACTTATATGTATAAAACGGAGGAACCCTGGTAATTTATTAACGCATCAACTACTTGGTTAATAATAATTTTATTATAATTTAACGCCATAAGTATGCGCGACATTAGCTAAATCGTTGTTGCCATTTTCTCTTTCTCTTCTATAGCGAGTTTAAACACACAGGTGTGCAGCACGATATTGAGGATACGTAGATTGGGGCGTCGAGTCTTCTAGCTCGATTTCCAATCGCCAACGACTGCAATCTACAGCGATAACATAAACTAACGACCTAGAGGAGGGAAGTGTTCAAGTAGTAGCATGATACCGTAAATCTGTATTGCTGCATTCGCCATTTTTTTCGCCGACTCGATACACGGATTCAAGTCGTTGTCGTTGTAACCTTCTTCTGTTGGTTGCGTTGACTATGGACGAATGTTATTATTTAACTATTGCGTCGGTGGATTAAAATTCTGACCGTCGAGTGAGATTTCAGTAGCTTCGGAGGAGAGCGTTCGGGAGGGAGATCTAAATTCGGGTGAAACCGTTGCCGTATTATTGCCAAGCAACTGGACGATGCTCCGCTGAACAGAATAGATCAGGGTATTTGGGATTCGAAGCGATGCAGGGGTTGTCTCGGCCCCGACAAAAGGCGCTGGTTGTGTTTCGACGCGTTAAAGACGCACGGGCTTTCATTGTAGAAGAACATCCAGCGAGTACGCTAAGGGTGGCGCTGGTGATGTGTGTTGTCAGGGTGGATGGATGAGAAAAGTATTGGCGATTGGACCTGCTTGATCCAGATGTGGAACTTGATCGATCGAGTCTTGAGGAAGTGGTAGGTTTATACAACGAGTTGGACGATAGGCGGCGCACAACCGACGCATTTATGCTGACTATCTGCAAGAATCAGAACGTGCTGATCGACAATGGCCATTACCGCGAAGGCACTACGCGTAGGTACGACCGCGTCATCGGACTCCACATGTTCACGGGAGGACCTGCTGGTAACTACGTGAATCGCCAGCGTCGGGAGACTGCGAGGGGCGTACCACCGAATATTTCCTCTACAGCAGTTGCTACAAGCCGCATTGATCAAGACATCGCAATACATGCGGGTGCAGCGACAAAGGAGTAGTGCTCAAGCCGAACGGCGTTTATTCAGTCGAATACGAACAGGTTGTTGCTGCGATGTAGCGAAGGACTGTGGGTAGTATGGACTAGATCTGCAGTCGTAAGTGTATCGCTGTCTGTAACTTGGTTTCCAAAAACAACCCTTTTTTTTTACCGCTTTCGGCTGATATTATATTTATCATAGTTTTTTTTAAGCTTGACTACGCTATAATACTTAGACAACCTTTTTTTTTCCACGGCATTGCAGTTTTTTTTCTTCGAAACGCAGCTCAAATACCGAAGCGAACATTCATACTTTCGATGCGCTTGTTACCGAGGAAACGCAAATCGCGGAGTGCTGGGGAGACGCGTCGACTGCATCCGGAGAAACTCGCCATGGCGCTTGCGTGGAGTCTACAGTCGATAATAGAGCCCGGATTGATCGCGGTGCGCTTATTGAAGATACCGGGCGGGTTTTAGAAGCGAGGGATATTCCTACGTGGTACATCCGGAGCTCTGGTCAACCACGAGATGCGAATAACCAGGATGTTGCAATGCTAGTTACACCACGGAATCCGGTTCTTGGTCTCTATTTTGAGCGAGCTGGCGTTCGCGCGTGGTTCAGTGGAGCCTCGAGCGTGCTACCGACGATAGACCCAGGACAATCAGTCCTTTTAATTTCTAACCCTGGATCTACAATGCTTTGCAGCCATCACCAAAGTAAGGACTGATGTACGCATGGATGAATGTGAAACTTGCCGGGAAGCACGTCGAATGTCGGAAGTACACCACGCCTCCAGCTTATGCAATATCAAACGGAAATTATATCGGGCATTTGCCTGGAAAGCTTAAGGCCGTAACACGAACAGATGAGCAAGCGGTCGCGCTTGTCCTCCCGTGTGTGTGCGTCGTCCCGACGCACAGAAGAAGCAGAAGAAGCGCGTGCGATATCTGCGTGATACCGATCGTCGCAATATTATTAAACGTATCGAGAACGGTGAGAAACAGACCGCGCTGGCGCGTGAGTTCGGCGTCACGCGAGCGGCTATTTGCCACATCAAGAAGAATCGCTTCGAGGCCCTCCTGCTCTACAACACGCTGATGAAATCTACCCAGGACATCTGAGAAAAAAAAAAAGGTGTAATAATTTGTATACGTGGAACTAATTGTTTTTTTATTTTTGAATTTAGAAATAGCGCTGATAATTTTGTCGGACCGCCAGGCGTGGAGATGATGGTGCATCAAGTTCGCACCAAGTCGGTATTGTTGCTGATGACCATGTTGCGTGACACCCGCTCGAGTGGAGCCACTTTCCGTCGCGTGGCAGGCCGATTGATAATGTGAGTGCTTTTGTGTCAATTCCATTTATTTTTATACAATTATTTGTTTTTTTTTTGCTTAGCGACGTGTGGTTTGACAATTTAGGATTTTATTAGAGGAAGCCTTGGCAATTATAGGCACAGAGAGTGTGGAGGTGATAACTGGCACTGGTCATCTGTACCGAGGTCTGGAACTCAGACACCAGTTTTGTAGTGTCGCTATCGGCACAGAGGGTTTTCCGTTTCTCGTACTATTCCACCAAATGGAGCCAGAAGCTCCTCAAGGCTCGATCCACGTCGAAGCGGGGACAGACAGACGAGGTCACCGAGTTTGGCGCCTGGATCACATGGACCTGCCTGCCAATATCGCCCAGCATAAAGTACTGCTGTTCTCCTCTACATGCAGCACGGGCAACGCAGAATGCAAGGCCATTGAGGTGCGTAGACAGACACATGCAGTCCGACTCTGCTGAGTATTGGAGATTGACTCTGTTTGTGTTTTTGTGTAGGCTTTGTGTAGTGTCGGCTGCGACGAACGCAGTATCTCGCTTGTTGTGATCCTGGTGGCGTCGGACGGGGTCGTCAACATCAGCAACCGCTTTCCGCGTAAGAAATGCTTTCGCTTGTTGTGTGTCAGACGAAGTTGTGTTCTTTATGGTTGAGCAAATTTCCATGAATCTGTTTGCACGTATACATGTACAGGATCGAAGATCATCACGGGTGGGATCGACGGCACAGTAGACCTACCGACAGACAGCATCGTCCCCGGATTCGGTGATTTCGTTGCGCGCTACAACGGATCCTAGCCTGAAGCGCTAAAAATTGACAAGATAGCCCAAATTGCGAGTTGTCAATTGGTGCCCACAGTTCTCCAATTGACCGAGTCCTAGAGCATACTACTATTTCTAAGACGCACCAACGAAATGCACTAATCTGGCCTTAGACCTTAGGTGAACCTCTCCGTTGCATAGCACGCAAACCAAACATGTATCGGTAAACCAACCGCCCTACTGGTCGTTTTAGATACCGCGGCATGTTTGTAACTGGTTGATTTTTAAAGCAAGATCGAGGTCAGGTTGGACCTCCCTGGAAACCTTTAGCTCAAAGATGAACACGATGTTAATACGAAATGATGCACGCCCAATTTCACAGCAGCACTACCGAAGAAGCGTAGAATCAACATTAAGATGAAATCAAAAGTCAAGTGAAACGATAACCCTACTCTAAGTCTGATTACGTATGCCCTTCGTTTCTTCATTGTATCTGTCCCCTCCCCGTAGATTGCACAAGACATTAGTGCGGTTTCTTTGAGCCGTAGACTGATTTCCAATACACAGGGAAAAGCTGCCCGATAGCAGCTGCTCCTTCATCCGTCAGACCCGGAATCCGCTTGTTCTCGATATCACTTTTGACTTTTTGTGGTGTATATCCCTGGTCTACCATCTTTTTGAACAAGGGCGACAGCATGGCTTTCCATCCGGCGTAAAGTTCCTCCGCTTCTTGCAAAGATTTGCCCGCGAGCATCGTGTACTTGGGGTCAGTCGATCTCAGGGCGACGGTCTTCTGAAGCTTGAGCGCCACACCACAGGAACCCCGCACATCATGAGGACTATACCGCTTACGGAGTCACGGTTGCCGACCCAGTCCGCATCCGCGTAAGCGACGAGCTGGGTTCCTTGGCGTCCATCGTACGTGAGGCCAACATCCTTGGTCTTCAACAGGTAGCGCACCACCCTGATTTCTGCATCCCAATGTTTCTGACCGTGATTCTACTCAACTGAGCGACGGCGATTGAGATGTCGGATCGCGTGCCGGATTCCAGGTACATCAGACTACCCTCGAGTGAGCGGTACGGCTTCGAACTCATCTTGGCCTTGTTGACTTCTGTTTGGGGTTGGTCGACCTTCATAAATTGCACTCTAGCTTCCAGTGGTTGGAGGCACGGCTTCGCGTTCGCCTGCCCGAATTTCATAATGTTTGACTCTGCATACGCTTTCTGACTGATGCGTAGCGCTCTGCACTCGATGTCGTAGTCGTTCTGGATCCCTAAAGTGAAACGTGCACGTCCAAGGTCGTTGATCTTGAACGTCTTCGCGATTCTAGCCTTCATCGAAGCAATGATAGCTTGTCCTTAGCTGGAAGCAGCATGTCGCCGACGTAGAGACACTTGATGCACTCGTCTTCGCCTTCATCACTTGTATATGCACAGGGATCAGCGTTGACCGCCTTGAAACCCATGTTCTTGAGGTGATTATCGGTGATCTCGTTCCAGACACGAGACACTTGCTTGAGTCCATACAAGCTCTGCAGCAGCAGACATACAACGTCATCTTCGCCTTCAGCTTCGACCAAAGCGATCAGCTCTCGTAGACCGTCCGGTAACTCCATGTAGATCTCTTCATTGAGCTTGCCGTACAGGAAAACCGTGTCTACGTCGCACTGCTCGATCTCGAATCCGTCAGCAGCGCACTTCACCAGCTTGGCACGGATCAAATTCAGGTAAGCCACCGGTGAGTGCGTCTCTTCGTAGTCGATGCCATGCTTTTGCGAGAATGTCTTCACTACGAAACAAGCCTTCTGTGTCGGATAAGTTGCCGCTTTTCGTCACGCTTCAAAGCAAATACCCAACGACAACCGATTGGTCGCTTGTGTGCAAGTCTTGGTCCCAGCTTCCAGGTCGAGTTTGCAGTGAGCAACTCCGGTTCGCTTGCAATTGCTTTCTCCCACTCATCACAATCTGCATCAGTCGTGGCCTCAATGTATGACCTTGGAACTTCTTCCGTTGCTGCCATCACTTGACCACCTTCGTAGCTTGCGAGTTGCTAGTCGTTAGCCTTCGGACGTTCCTGAGCCATCCTCTGGCGCTTTGGGGCGACCTCTTACGATTCCACCACTTGCTTCTTCTTCGTGCCTGCCTCTTCATGATCTGTCGTTTCGTCAATGTGACGTGTGCGCGCCCGCGTAATCTTGCATGGGATGTGTCGAACCATACGGCACAATCCAATCGTTTACGCTCACATCACGTTGAAGTGGGATCACGCCACCAGCTTCAACTTCAACAGGAACGATCTGTGTCGTGTCCCTATGATGCGATCCGCTCAACGTTGGTACAGTATAAGTGCCTTGGACATCTTCCTCTTCATGATGCATCACTATATACCCTGGACTTGTCGTGTCGACGAACTTGACGATGCGCACAATTTGCTCCTTCCCGGTCTCTACGTTCTGGACACGCCATCTTCGTAACCCATGAAGCGACACTTAAATGCTTTCGCGTCGAGCTTACGACGCTTCTCGTCAGGGATGTTTGCGTAGCCGAGAGCACCAAACACCTTAATATTCTTGAGCTGTGGCTTAGTGCAGTACACGAACTCGTAAGAGGTCTTGGCGGTGACTGAATTGGACATCCGATTGATGATCCACGCGGCTGTGCTAACAGCTTCGGTCCACCACTTCTTCTCGATGCACTTGTGATAGAGCACGCAACGGCCTTCTCCACGAGGCTCCTGTTCATGCGCTCAGCTAACCCGTTCTACTGAGGCGTATACGGCACCGGCTTCTCGTGCTTGATGCCGCTGCGGTTGAGGTATTCCATAAACGGCCGACCGGTGTGCTCACCGCCGTTTTCCGAACGCAGACGCTTGATTTTCTCGTCGGTTGCGTTATCCATCGCTGCCTTGTAGATCTTGAACGTCGACAGCACATTCGATTTTGCCTAAATGAAATAGACGTTAACGTGGCGTGAGTAGTCATTAATTGAACGCCACCACGTACGTGCAACCACGAGGCGTCTTCGTCTGCGTCGGACCCATCACGTCCGTGTGCTCCAAATCCAGAACACCGGCACTCTTGACGAGGTTCTCCTGGTATCGTGGGAAGTTGTCCGCCCTCAACTTCCTAATGCAGCAGCCTGCGCAGACGTCGTCACCGTTGACTCCATCTGTGATGTGCAGTACTCCTTCTGCCTTAGGCAATAGCTGTTCGTAGCGCTTGTACGGGATGTGGCCTAGGCGTGCTTGCACCACAGCCCACGGCTCCTTACGAGTTGTCGCGACATGTCACACCTCGTCCCCCACTACCTTCAGCTTGTGGACGTTTCCACAGCGCTTGGCTTCGATGACCGCTGCGTCACCATAGCGAAATACATACTTGCCCTTGATGAACTGCGCGACGACGTCCTTCTCGGTCAGCTTGAACACCGAGATGAGGCTTCCCTCAACTTCTGGGGTGTATAGAACATCCGATAGCGTGACAGACGTCCCGTTCATCAGCTTCAATCCGACGGTGCCCGTTGCAAATGCGTTGATTGTCGTGCCATCCGCAATCGTGATGTGGCCTGACATCTTTCAGGTTCCTCATGGACACGAACTTGTCCCGGACACTGGTCATGTGCGAACTCGCACCAGAGTCGACGAGCCATTCAGACTTGGTCATCGACCTCGCGGCCGTGAAGGCGAAGTCCGACGCGTGAGCCTGCGCCACTTGTCGATGTCCCTCGTCGAACTTCTTCTTCCGGCACTCAAATTCTTTGTGCCTGGTCTTCTTGCAGTAGAAGCACTTGCCACTGAAGCGACGCTTGTTGCTGAAGTCATTCAGCTTCGCTGCGAATGCCGTCTCTTGAGTCGATGACGATTCATCCGAGGCTTCAATACCAGAGAGTGCTTGGATCGTGTAAGCGAGCGTCACGTTGGGTGTGCTATCGAGAATGGTAGCGAGCATACGATACTTTTCTGTCAAACTTCCGAGTAGTAGTACGAGCTGCCGAGTCTCATCCAGAAACTCACCGATTGACTCCATCGGGAGTACCAGCTCCTTGACCTTGTCCACATCGACAGCAAACTTCGTACCGGGCTCCATCTTGAAGATGTACCGCTTCTTGTTGATGAGGAGCCGGTTCTTGACCGTCTTCTTTATTGAAGTCCTCGAGCAAGGTCGACACCTCGGCGGCGGTCAGCGCTCCACGGATGTAGACTTGGTATGTGAGACTCACGTCTCCAGCGGTCACACCAAGGGCCTTCAAATCGTTGGTCTTCCATTCAACCGTGGAGCGGTCACTCACTTCGTCAAACTCGGGCTTGATAATCTGCGGGACCAGACCCTTGCGAGCAAGATTCATCCGCATTTTGAACTCCCAGTGGAAATAGTTGTCTTCCACAAGCTTGCCAATGGTGTCGGCCTAGCTTGGGCTCATAAACAACAGAGCGTATAGGACGATGCGAACGAGGCTCCTTGTCGATGTGAGTAGATGAATGTAAATTTGAAAGTGAGTTAGATTGAGTTAGGTGCTAGCAGCTTCCTACCCCCTACATGCATCGCTTCTACTATCCCTCCTGTAGAGCACTTGAAAAATGTAAACAAATGGTCCCATGATACTCCCAATTGAAGTTCTCACCCAATCACAATCCAGGTTCCCCAAATGATCTGCCAATCAGATCGCACCATTCCTGTCACTTCAACTAGAGCACGCGTTAGGCACGCGTTTTGCGGTAGGCATCTAACGAAGTAGACAGCGAATTGCAACCACAACACAATCCGGGCAAAGATACACTGAGTAGCGACAGCACGAGTGTCACTGCGGTAGTGAATGAAGACCCCCTACTTGCTCGGGGGGAGTGCGTGTGGGCAGGCGAGTCAGCAATCGCAGTCTTTATTGTGTTGATTCCATAGGTGTGTGCTTGTCATGGTAGACACAGAAATGGAAAGAAGCCCTGGCGAAGAGCGGCAGTAGCACCTAGACGTCTAATGACAACCCTCGATAATCACATGCGAGTTTGGAGGTGTGAGTGCTTAACAAGTTACGCGCGTTGGCGCCGATCAGCTACGAACGGTTGTACACGACGAAGTCTTCACGCATCCATCTTGCTCAACGAACTCCACTGTCGCCGTGAAGCAAGTGATAGCATGATTTTGAGGGGGACGTCTATGCGGTATAGACGTAGATGCATGTTTGCGTATTTCGCTTTCGGTTTGTGGTCGATGGTATTTTACAATGACGTCTAGAACCAGTTTTGGGACTGAATGGGCCTCAAGAACTTGCCGCTGACATGGCGGAACAAGAACGCCTATAGGTAGCTACACTGATGTAGTGGAACAAGCATACCTGTAGACTATGCCTTGTAAACGCTAACTTCTGCGTGTGTTACCGTACGAAATATCAAAGCCCCACCCGAATGCAGGAGCCTTTTGCGCTTGGCAATGCCAAGTTGGCATACAGCTGGTTTGCAGAAAGATCAGTAGCTCCGCAACTCTTATAATCGGGATAAAAACGAGGCGGGGCGCTACTCAAATATATATTTGAAGGTGCATTATTTCCAGCACGGAGGTAGTATTTTGTGTGAGTAATGAGTAAAAGTATCAAATCATAATAGCACGGATAGTGCGACGTCTGATGTATTCGAGGGCTAGCTACATTTGCAGGACAATCTGATTGCAAATCATAATACATGCTGTATTAGCTTTAAAGCGCCTTGTGCTGAATAACCATTCCATTGCAGCACCCTGTTTCCTAGCCTTTCATACTATAATAGCGCTTCCGCTACTGCTGGATCTCGACCCCGCCTTATCAGTCGTGCTTGTGGCCTTTTGTAGTAACATTGAGAGCTAAAATTCTAAGTAAGCAATCTCCCGGTTAATTCTGTCCGCCAAACCTGCTCTAAACAGTATGTTGACCCACCGTTTCACAAATGCGAACACTATGCAAACGTGATAAGATTAGGCTATAATTCAAGTCAGAACCCACAATAAAAATCAGTCTAGTGAAGAGATGTTGAACACTCGTGAAAGTTACAATCGAGCAAAAACATCAAAACAAAAGTAAAAAGAAATGTCTTCAAGTTTGCGATCACTGAATGTGGTCTCACGACAATTTGTTGCGGGACTTGCTGGATAGAAAGCACATGCCGAAGTTAGCTTCATTTAGGTTAGTTCTACGTGCTGCCCAAACTGCCCTGCGCCTCCCTTGTGTATCCTCTTGTTGCCTCTCACCATGCTGCTTACCCACTCAATCCGTGCCTCTGTACACTTGGTTTCAGTATGGTGCCATTTAATACGCATCTCATATGCTCGGATCTGTGAGATCCATGTGAGTTAGCCAGCCAATCAAATGCTTCCCGCGCGGTGTCCGCCATTTACAACTTGCTCAGATATGTTCCACACGTGCCCATGGACATGTATAACCGATCGTAGACATCAGCGGATGAGTCGCAGCGAGCATTTGCAGGCACCACGTCAACACAACTTCACTTAACGAGATTAAAAAAATCATGGAATCCGAGAGGTATTACAGAAAATGTAATTCGAGGACGCAGACGTGGGATAGTTGATAAAGTTTACGGTCCGAATTCACCAGCAAATGCTGCAGACGTAAGAGATGCCATAGTACAGGATAATCTGAAAATTCGAAAGATTTATGACATGGATCTTGCAGAGCCTTTTAGGGCGAAGCACGAGTTTGTAAAACCTGTAATATACCCCCACCCGGGTTATCTGGGTATCTGCATGACAAGTAGATCCCGCTGTAGATGGCTTAATGTCCGCGTTTCCGGGTGTCGCTACTGCCGGGGTGACGTCTCTTAGAAGCGTTTACTGTATTAATACGTAGCCGACTCGAGTTCTCGACCTCAACTGTCGTCTATGTGATCATCACCAGTTCACCGGTGTTAGGCATTAGCCTCAGCTACAGGGGGGGCGTTTATTAGCAGGCATAGGCTCGATCCACCTTGCCCAGAAGGAGTCGCTCAATGGAATTAGTGCAGTGAAGGCTGAATGGGGTCGACAAGGCCGGAAGAAGGTGGATCGAGCAATGCTGTGAGCGTGTATCAAGCGTGCCTGATGCGTAAAGAGTGAAGCGTAGTTCTTTGCCAAGTAGGTGGGCTAGTAAGCGTATTTGATCTCTGCTGGGATACGTTGCCCAATTTAAATGCACGTTTGAAGAAGAACGGAGGTACATGTAGTAACTGGTTTGAAGAGATCTTTTGCCTTTGTCAATCTGTAGCAAAATAATTTTATACCAATTTGATATTTAGAGCGTCTTTGTCAGCAAAGTCACGACAAACACAAAAGAAAATATCATTGATTAAGAGACGTCTCTTCATTCAATACATCAAACGACGAGCAATCTTCAACTGATACGACTCCACACGTTGCTTGTTCTGGACTTGACACTCTCGCATCCCTCGGACTGCCTGATCTTCAGCGACACCTTACTCATTCGTAAATTGCGGGACCTTCTTCTTCCTGTGGGCATTGAGCAAAACGTTGAGGCCGTCATGGTACCTCTCACGAGCTGCGTCACTCAGGCTGTTGAAATATTTGGTGTCGGACGCGGCCTTCGGAACGTCAACGCCAATTTTTTTACTCAACGACTTAAGTCGCTGGAGAGGGATATCAGCGATTCGAAATCGGCAGATACTGGCGGGTGGACCCTCAGAGACCGCTGGTCGATCTGGTCGGAGTCCGCGAGAGCTTCGCTGGTAGCCAGGAAGGTAGCCGCGATCAACACGAAGACGCAAGATAGACGCATGGGTATGTTGGCTGGAAGGGAACTTTGGAGCTGGAGCACAAATTGAGAAGTGAGACTTGAATCAAACATGATACTTGTAGTGCGCTGTGGCGACGCATTGCAGAGTAATTTTTGCACCATACAAGTTGTGATTATTTATACTACGAAAGCGTGATATCTCATATTTTATTGATGTACGCTAGCATAAGGTTAGCAAATCTGAGATTCAACAGTGACAACAAGGTGACGACCGAGACATGTCCCATTTTTATACTGAGTTAAGTTTAATAGTTCGTCTAATCAAAAGTGCACGTAACCATCCTTTTACAGATCAGTAAAATGCATGTATACGGATCTCAGTAAGGAAGCTGCGATCGCCAACAAAACTTGAGAGAGACGCATGTTTGGTGAAGTTTGTCTAACGGACTTGGTAGCGAAGACCCGAGGCGAAGAGACGAAGCTTGGTGGCGCAGTTGACGGCGCGGATGCGTGGTTAGAGAGGAAGTTGAAAACTGATTTTTGGTCGGTTAGACTAAAGCTGGCGCCTGCTAGCTCATTCAGCCACCAGTTCTTGGCGACGAGGACACACACAAGTATCCACTTCCCATCCTAAACTCCCCAAAAAAATATCCGGTTTGTTGAAGACCAACGACAAATCCACTGCTACAGCACAGTGGTCCAGGTCGTAGTTGATTACCGAAAAGTCTACCAGGCTTCAGGTCGTTCTCAAAAGTGAATCATCACATTACCTCACGCGAGTTAAAGTGAAGCACCGCTGTCGTTTCTCCCCACTCGCTTTCTTGAAACATTGAATCCATGTTCGCAGGTCCGCAAGTGTGTTCCAGTTTGAGCTTCTTCCTCAGAAGGAAGGTGGCGCATCGACGATGTACAGTGGCCTGAGTGCAAAATCCGACTGA
This sequence comes from Phytophthora cactorum, assembly GCA_016864655.1. NCBI lineage: Eukaryota > Oomycota > Peronosporomycetes > Peronosporales > Peronosporaceae > Phytophthora > Phytophthora cactorum. Next base: position 503,412 of record NHQK01000043.1, read on the forward strand.
AATGGGTGGCGTCTAAGATGAACGAATACAAACTGGCTCGAAAATATTCTTTTTAACTCGCGCGAGTTAACCCTTGCTTTCACTAAGTGAGTCAATGCCCGATTCAAATTAACTCGTGCGAGTTAATGTGAGTTGTATGGTGCACTGTATCTATGACTGTGCCCTATCTGTTGCTCCATAGTTTCCCCCAGGAACTTCCTATAATGTAGAGGTGGCCTTCTAGCTTGTTTACTCTCTTATCGAGGCCTATAATAAGTATGACAAAGATAAACTGTGTCTTGAAAGACAGATGGGATTGTATTTGTGATCGGTCGATTCGGGCAGAAAATGCACAAAAGCTTATCGGAAATTGAAGGTCACACTTAAAAATGGAATTTCCTGATGAAGTTCCATTAAAAAAGACACAGAACGATGTGTCACATTTTGCATGGCCCTTGTCATGATTGGATGGGAGATGTAGCTCACATCTCACATTGTGAGTGGTGAGTTTGACCGCGATTCGTAGGTTCATTCTCCAATTTTCTCGTCGAACTCCACATCAAAGCCTATTATGCGTGTGAGAACCATCCTGCTGGCTGTTACAGCCGCTGTTCTTGCTAGCGCTAGTGGTGCCTCGACGTTCCATCTCTCCAAGACCGCTTCTACCGACCTCGAACATTCGAGTGTTGCTACTTAGTCTGCTTTCAAACCCCAGCGTCGTTTGAGAAAGCACGATAGCAAACTGGATCTAGAATCGAGCGACTAAGAAAGAGCAACTTCGACCTGGTTGTCAGAGATGCTGGCCGGATTCAAGGCGGTGTTCAACAAGGTCGACGACATGGATCTCAAGGCAGCAGAGATGATCAATCGCAAAACCCCAGAGAAAGCTGAGGAAGTCTACCTTAAACTTGCGGACGACATACTGCCGTTACTCCAAGGAATGGAGCAAAAGGGAATCACCCCAGAATCACTAAAGAACCACGCCAAATTCAAAGACCTGTCGAATAACGAAGGAGAATACCTGCAGCACTTTTACAAAACGTATTGGGAGACCTTTCCACGTCTAAAGAATGTGGAGACCTGATGGACTTGTGCAAGCTACCGGAAGGGGACGCATGCGGTGTAGAAAGGAGCGACATAGGTAGCCAGACCTAGATTACATTTTGTAAGTTGTCCTCCCCTTTTCGTCTTGTTATCGATTCTACACTTTGTATGGTGTGATGTAAGCATAAATTTGCAGCGCTTGGTAGTTTCGAGTCTAACTCAATCTAACTATACTGCTGTTCGAGAATTACACGAGGCCGTGAACCCCCGTTGCTGTATAGGATACTTCGAAACAGAACCGGTAGCATTGTACTACTACGTAGTATCTTTTTGGGTTCGACATGTCACTGCGCCGGCCGTTGTGTAGGTGTCTGTGCTCGAACAACCAGTAATATCTGCGGTGGGCGTGTTTTGTTTCTTCTTCAAGACTGCAATTATATTGGCAACAAAGTGCTGTATTAATAATACAAAAAACACCATAATTCAAACACAAAAAGTGATCAAGACAGCCAGCTCCACGTGATGCCAAGGCAGCGACGACCACGGAAACGAACATTGGAACGTCCAGTACCGGCACGGGTGCTTCGACACATATATAGATATACATGTACTGTAGGCTCCTCTCCGAGTGAGGTCATGCTGGCATCTATCGGGATTCGTCCCCATGGGTGATGAGTTCCGTATAATTGTCGACGAGTTCGTTGCTTGGTGTATGTAAAGAACATGAATGTGTTTCATATCTGCGCACTGTAGCGCTGATCAGTTGCACGAACTCACTGACTTCGATATCGAACTAGCGACGACATCAGCTCTGCTTCGGCCTCTAGCCACGATATTAGACTAACGGATTTTACGAAATAGTACCCGGGCTTCTATCTCTCATAAGCCCCTAACGCTTTAAGCGGTCTTGAAGAGGGGACTTTCGTAATAGATAAACAGCTGTATGTTATGCATTTTGTGGGTGGCCTGAAGCCTACAAATGAAGATATGCATGCCTCTACATCTCTCAGTCGGTGACTTCTCTTTTTTTTTTCACGTGCTGATGGAGTTGCGCCTGCTTGCCATGACGGGGATTTTAGAGTGAATTATCGCGTCTGCGAGCGAATACAAGGTAAGCTTAATACTGAGGTCGAGGACCAGATTCATCAGGGTCATCTAGTCGTACGATAAATAAATGAGCGGACTATTATTTGATGCCGGACTTCTATTTCTGGAAGTTTGAGAGGGATACATGGCCGAACTTCTAATACGTGCAGGACTTGTATTTGGAAATATCTGCTAGTAAAAGATAACACGAATAACCTGTTCGAAAACCCGTGCATGCTAAAGAACTTCGCGGGCACGTCCTCCACCCATTTAAGCGAGGTGTAGTCGACAACACGACAGACTGTAGTGGGTTGAGCTTGCCACTTACCACGGTAGCTCCGCCAAAAGGATCTGTGGGTCCAGGCTGAACAGCTTGCCCGCGCTCTCAAGATTCAGCCTGACGATGACGACCATCGTTGTCAATGCTGTCCTCGGGCTTGACTTCGGCCTTGCCCTGAGTCATGTGGGTGGACCCACGCGACCACGATTTTGCTAGACCGCAGGTAGAACACAGGCGATCGAGTGATCATGTTGAGCGCGGTATTGGAGGACGAGTAGCCGTGGTCCAGCCTGCTTGCGGAAATCCGCCGTGTCCTTTGTGTAGCCGCCGATACTGCCAAGGAAAGGCGAGAGCTGCACAACGGAGGCGTCTCCGTTGCTCTTGGACGTAAGCTACAAGTTAAGAAGCAGAGCACGCATCACGAGGAAGGGTCCGACGGCATTCACCTCGGGCGTACACTGGGGAGACCAATTACGGTAATACTTGTACTGGATTGAATACCGGGGTCCAATACCGTAATACGGTATTGATTGCCGGGTTGTTGATGAACCTCGTCGCTCTCCATAGCCACGATCTAAAATAGGGCAAGCGCTTTCAGCTGCACATAAATTAGAACAAGAGAAATGGTGAGCAGGTTGGAGCGGACCAAAAAAACATCCTACCTTTTCTGCGTTGCTGTTGGCACGTGCCGATAACGTTCCAGCCTGCCTGAGAGCACCGACACCTCGAGCTCTGAAAGACCGATTTATCCCCGCGCAGGATTCCCGCGAAGCAGGACCGCTCGGAGGCGGGAGCTCCTACATCCTATCATGTTTATGTACAAATTACCTCGGAAGCACTGACCAGGAAAAATACGCCATAGTTTTGATTGGATAAAATGACCCTGACAACCCCGTGAAACATGCGCAACGTACAGAGAAGGACTGTGGTTTTACAAAAAAAGACAACGATGATTGCCAAGACGCTACAAAAACTAGACAGCAGCAGAAACTCCACCAGAAATTCCTTTCTTAAAACTATATTATCTACAGTATTAACGAATGGTGCTCTAAAAAAAAGCACTTAAATATGTATTATTTGTAAGTAGCACGGTTACTACAACGTCAAATTGCGCGCTGGGATTGCATGAGCTTTCAAGTGAGTCCACAGACTTCAGCAGTCCATCATCCTTCACCTACACCACAGAAATGCCTCCTCAGCAACCAAGGCATGACGTGGGGCTTTAGTTAGATTTGTGGCCCGCCTTCATCTGCATTATGACCCTCTTCTAGTGTTTGATAGACTCAAGAGATGCGTACGGGTATATCGAGGGAGAGTTTGTGGCCATTCATTTAATTAAAGTATACACTCCCGGCCAAAATCATACGAACATCTCCAGTAGACGCCGTAGCTCCGTCAATTCCTAGCATTTTACGGTGCGGTTTTGACACAAGTATCATAACACGGCTCTGAAGTGCTCTATTGTGCTAAAGCTCGCGTTTACGCACTCTATAGGGTAGCTCACATACAAAAAAACGATTTTGCCCATTGGACATAATATACGAACACCATCACTCCCAGCCAAAAACTATATATAAATTGAAACCCGTTAGCTGGAGCCTTTTTTTTTCGTGGACATTAGTGCTGGGGATGTACAGCTGGTGAGCGCACATGAACCACCCCTTTGCTCTACCCCCAGGGGTTCAGCTGTACTCCCGCTGAAAGCCCTCTATGCGGTCGTGAACCCCCCAACTACGACCTTGATCACGCAAACGCTGACCATACAGAATATTTAGTTAAACCAAGGAGGGTTAACGAAGGTAAAAGGCTAACCTTTAACCCCGTCAACGGGGTTATTATGCGGCAAAATAATCATTTGATACTTACGTGAAGTAAAATCGCAAACGGGGGGTTCATGGTGGTTCAGCGGGGGCACCACCCCCGTTGAAGGTACTGGTCGTAGATCGACCGTTCAGATGTACGTCCCCAGCACTAGTGGTCATTGTATCGCGGCCGTAGTAAACCGTCGAGGGGGTGGGGTAAGCGTAGCGCAGGGATCGTGTTAGTGTCACAGAAAATGAAAGTGGCCTTAACCCTAACCCGGAAACACCGCAGATGGATGTCATCGCCTTCAAATCTCAAAAAGCAAGCCCTTCCTCAATGAAGAATGTGTGCTGCTAAACCAAAAGCAACCAGAATGAAGCGCGATTGGCCTCATAGGATGGCTGGGATATAGGTGGGCTAGCCAGCGAACCCAAAAGCACTGGAACCGCACGCAGTTAGTCAAATGAGCAAGTGAGTTTGGCTCGATTCACTGGGTTTGATTTCACCTTGTGACTCTTATATTTTATGAAACCTGTATAACACAATATTCAGTACGTGATACCGAAAATGCACCGAAACAAAACCAAAAATGTCCTTTTCTCCTGTATATTTTCTGTGAGTCTAGCGTGTTCGCGTAGCGCAGCTGGTTATCAATTCTGCAAATGTTTTAGTCGCGCTCGCGTTGTTTTTAAGGATTACCTGTAATAATTGAATTTGTAAATTGCGGTTATTTAGCCAAATTTAGGAAAGAGAAAAGCAGTAACAAGCGGGTTAGGCCAACATGCGTTCAGGAGCAGCCGGGAAACCGAACGCTGCAGAAACATCCAAAACTGTCCAATTGAGGTCACAGCGGAGGAGAACAAGCGCGCGCCGAAGTTGACTGCTGGTGGGGCCATAACTCAAAGAGGATCTAATGCGAAAAATGCTACGTCAACACAGGGAATGAACAAGCGATTTGAACTTTTTAAGCCCACAGAGGCTCTGGTCCAATATAGTACCGTATCTAACGGCGATCATGTAACGTGGTAAAAAGTTCGATTCAAGTGAAATAGCAAATCGGTATCAAAAAAAAGAAATAAAAGTATAGATTGATGGGCATAGGGGACTGCACCGTAAAAGTGTAAAAGGGACAGCAAATCTAACATTGAACGAATTTGATGCATGTTCGCCGTGCGTTACATGATCGGCGTAATATACGGTATACTGACCGACTTAAACAGCGACAACGATGACGTCTCGGACGGCATGGAAATCGATAAAACTGGGGCGCTGACTCTCTCAATGGAGTCCAGCAATGAGATAGATGATGCCCCTATGCGTTCTGGAATGGTAATGCAAGTAAAAATAAGGGTGGGTCCTATCACGCCATGCCCTGCCATCCTCGCAGTGTTGTGATGGCATGGCTGGCACCGTTTTGATAGGAATGCAATCTACCCCGAAGTGCCATGCCATAATATACTCTACGACACCCGAAAGAAAACATCTGTTTATTGTTCTTCATTGAAATGGAAACATCCACAAATATGTCCAAGCGGAGCGGCAAGCGCCCGACGAGCTCCATGATCGCGAGTAGCAGCACCTCTAAGCGGGTCAAGGCTCTACCAGGGCTGGCTTCAGCGGCTGGAGCGTTTACGGTGAGTACCAACATACTACCAGTGTCACTCCCATTCGCACCGCAGCCAAGACCATCAAGTGAAGAACGCTGGCAAAGTATTGCCGCCTGTCTGCAATGGCTAGAACACATGGACCCTGCTTCAGCTGCGTAAGGAGTGTACAGAGAAAAAGCTTTGGCTCCCGAGGACGACACGAAAGCCGGAGCAGATAAAACCCTTGAATGCTCATGATGCTGCATGCATGGCAGTCCAATCAACTGTCCATGACGAGTACACAATCAAACCAAGTCTGTGAAAGACAAAGTACTGCTGTATTCGTCTACTCAACGTTCTTTTCTCGGATCAGTTTGCGATCCGACTTGCTTCGTTGGACGATGTTGCTACTTGCAAATCGATAGATGCGGGTGAGGTGATAGCTCTGGAAAGATGTTGTCGACGAATTCTGCAACAACACAACGGGTTGTAATGGGCCCCTCACAGCAAACAATCTACGCTCCGGTGGCATCGATCCATCAAATATCGTGCCACACGAAACACCACGTCTATATGACATGTGGAAAAAGGTGAATCACAAATACGTTAAGGCGTACTCCCAATTCTACGTATATGGGCAAAAGGCTAACGAGTTTTTAACGTTTGTGAGGGAAACTTAGACGTCGTATACTTAAGAGCGTGCATCGCTATCAAGCCATAGCTGGAGGAGTAAGTTCGTAAAGGAATGTGCGAGGAAGATGAAGTTGATCCGCTTGATATGAAGGGCCATGGTAAACGTGCACCGTCCACCACAAGATTAAAGTGGCAAGACAGCTTACTCAAGCCCATTAACCATGTGGTGGATATTGTTATTAGGGATCAAACCACTACCACTACTCCGCAACCGAATTCTTCTGCTCCTCGACCCGAAGAGGAAGACACTCTGATTGATCGCATTGGTAAGTTACACCAGCTCTTTCATCAAGTCAAGGAACGTTAGCCTAAAGCTGATCTCGAAAGACATGTGGTCAGTGCACTGGCTAAATGGCTTGCACTCTACCAGCAGCGCTTGGATCATTATGAAACCGGTTGGCGGCTCTTTGTTAAAGCCACTTCCACGTTTCCCTCTTTATTTGGAGCACATGAAGCCGACTTGATTAGAATCGCTACATCAATCTGAGGATTAGTTACGAGCAGGCACTTCATTTTTTTAATTTAATAACCTATTCCAGCGATTCGGACGAACGTGAAACACGATTCTGTTGTGGGCGAAGCACTGTATCACGTTCAAGAATTCTAACGATATGTTGATGAATCCACTCCGATGACGTGTAATTATCGGTTCTGCCTGCCAAATCGGAGGAGTCGTACAACCGCCGATCCCGAGAGTGATCTTGCGGGGCCGGGCCACTGAAGTATCTGGTGTTTGTACACCTTTGAGTGCTGCTAATCCGTCAGCTAAGTCTTCATCCTCCTCGACTCGATAATTGATATCCTCTTGCAAACGTCGGTTAATATACCAATTGTGCAAAATACACGCCGCTAGTATCGTACGCGGAACTCTATTGAACGAAATCTCCAGTGGTGCATTAAACACACGCCATTTCCAAACTAGCAAACCAAATGCCATCTCGACCCGGATACATAATTGACTTAAATAGAAATTGAAGCTGCCGTGATACGCCGTTGCACTACTTGGTCTTGGGAACGGAGTCAAGAACGTGTTGGTGTTGGTGTACGCGTTGTCGCCCACCACATATATTACATTCGGGATAAACAACCGAAGACAACTTCCACTTAACGTATGCCAATGCATCTCGCGTTCCACCTGGACTCGAGCACGTTACTGCTGTAAAATGACTGCAGCGGCTAAGGCAGGCTTGTACGTTCACTCCACATACCTGGTAATGACCAGAATAGAACGATCGAACCCTTATGACTTCCTTCTTTCTCGGCACCCGAATTCAGCACAACCTTTCATCACTTTGGGTCTACTGAGCTTCATAAAGCGCTTTGCAGAATGACGCTGCGCAGCCACTGTTTTAGAGAATTGTAGCTAGTAATCTGGATGTGCGATAATCGCTTCCACAGCTTCGAGAATCAAATCATAAAATAACCCAACTTATTGAACAGATATCATGGTAAGATCCGCCACTGAGCCACCTCCTGTGTGGTGTAGCGGGATGAGCAAAATCTGCGAAGATGCTTGATCCGACATCCCACCAGTGTCCAGACATCGACTAACGGAGCCCCCCCCCCCCCCCACCCCCGATGATCCTTGATCTGATGAACTTTGCTCACCATGTGTACCCGTCGGTAGGGCAGGATCTGCTCTTCTGGTAAATGCCGAAGTTTTTGAGGCGAAGCTTGAACGTCTTGGAGAGACACAGGAATGGGGTGGCACAGTAGTGGTAATCTATACTTTCAGATCACAAGCGAGTAGTTGAACTTGCGAGAACTGGCCTTGGAATGGTCTTGCGGGTGTATTTCCCTTTCCTTGGATTCCTTTTCGTTGTGCTTGCCGCTTCCTATAACGGGATCTTGAGAGTTGAGAAACGTGAAAGATCCCCCGGCCAAGCGATAAATCCGATTAATCTACGTCTGCACTTGCGGAGCAACTCTCTAGGTGGTATGATCTGGCCAATGTATTATCCAGTTATCACAACCAACGCTAGGTTTACGTCACTTACCTTTCCGACACCTCGTACGGCGAAAGTGCTCCGGTTTCTTCGCGGGAGGGAGGGCACTTGCGACGTCCAATGCAAATTACGTTCTAATTTATGGTTGAGTCCTATCCCACCCAATATATCCGTGCTGCCACCGATACGGGACACTTTTTGACGATGGCCAAACAAACATTTACCCTTGAACTCAGTACAAAAGGAAAGTATCACCGTGAAGCAGTAGGAAAACGTATTTTGTTGATGTACTTAGTTAGTCTGAGATCACTTCGGAAGCAGAATTATTAAGCCGTGAAAAATGCGGATTCTGCTCTGCCACTATATCGGGACAGTATCAGAAGCTGCTGTTATATAAGAATTTTGTATCGGGATGACCAGCTGGGGGTAACATCACCTCAGTGCCAGGCGTCTGCATAGCTTCTCGATTATTTCGGTGCTGATTGCTGGACCAAGAAGCCGTATCACAGGCTTCTCTAAGATGAATTGGTTGCCTCAGTTGGTTTTGGATCCATATTATCCAGCACACCAGCGGCAGCTGCCTTTTCCTACTTCGGTAGAGCGGCGACTCGCTTTTTTTATTCTTCTCCCGTGCGCGCTTTTTCTTCTTCTTTAGCTTGTGCTTTGACTGCTTTCTTTTCTTCTGCTGCAATTCGCTTCTGTTCCTTCTCAAGAGCCGTGGCTGCCCGCTTACCCCCTTGGCATCGGCATCAGCGATCCTCTTTTCTGCTTTTGCCTATGCAACTACCGCTCTGCCTCGATTTCGTTTTACTCCGCAGCGACTAGCTTGTTAATCCTCTTCTGTTCCTTTTCCTTATCCCTTTCCACTTTACACTGCGCTTTGAGTTCCTTTTCAGCACGCTTTGCCTCTTGCTCTGCTGATTTTTTGGCGCATTATTGGTATACTTCGTCACTTGTCATCAAACATCCTCCACTCACAAATTCATCTTTGAGATCACGCTTTTTTGTTTTTGTTAACTTGCGCTCTTCCATCATCCAATGATTCATTGATGCAACGCGCATTCTATCAACACTATCTCCAGACGGAAATGCGATTTGTAGCAGTCCATAATGAGAAGCACCGGGCGCTCGGATGGAAAAGGAGTGACAAACCACTCAAATTTCCGTACGAACAACGGAGTCGCGAGAAAAGAACTTGCACGCGATGCCTAACGCGAGCCCTTTCTACCCCATGTCGTGTATCGTTTCATGACGTTTTGTCCAGGGAAAATGATGAACGGCGGAACGACACCACCGTCGGCATTTAAACATACCAATGCTGTAACAAGGTTACACGCAAGTGGCTACACGTAGCCACTTGGTTACATGGAGGGTTCTCGAACGTTGGTGTAAGACACACCAATGGTTACACTTTGCAGACCACTGGTCTGTATGCATTTAGACTTCCTATTGGTAGATCAGCATTTATTTCTACCAATTAGATTAGCACGGTTCTGACAGCCATCGGATGGCAGAATACCTTTCATATAGGATATCAGTTTTAGGAGGAAACCCAGTCCAGACATAAATCATAAATAACAGTTCTCATTTTAACCCAAAACGGCTTTTAGCTTTTCTTATTTTAGTAAATCTATACTTTCGGACGAAAGTATAGTTAACCTAAGTTTAAGCAAACTACGCTTCCTCGTACACGTGCGCTAACGTGTAAGCCGAAGTAATGGGCACAGAGCTGGCCCATTACACCTGGTAGCACTTTGTAGCCCGTCCAACGACCGACTACCTGACTTGTTCGTATGGAATACGAACATGGGGCCGAGAACCAGTCCATGGACGGTAATCCGTCCATGCGTGGCCCGAGCGAGTCTGCAACGCACATTGCGCGTGCAGACTACCCCCACCTGTCGGATCCAGAGTGGGAATCTCTCCAAAGACTGGCAACAGTCATTGAGGAGGCGGCCGTAGCGACGATGCTACGGACGTTCTCACCGACAGAGCAACACGGTGTTGCTCTGGGCTTCATAGTCAAGGAGCAGCGAGATGCTGCTGCCGCTACGACTACGACGGCGTCGTCCGGGACGACACCGCGTGCAGTCATTGAAACTGCACGTGAGCAACTATGTGGGAAAAGAGGGGGAACCTCTTCTCCGATGGCTTGTCGAAGTCGACACTACCATTGCAGCTCGACGCATCTTCGACGATCCGTCGAAGGTTGCGTTCGCCATGTCATGTCTTGGCGGACGAGCGAGGAGCTGGGCGTATGGACGCCGGCTCACGGACGCTACGTGCTCCGGCACGTACGCGGAGTTCAAGGAGGAGCTCAGACAAGCGTTTGAGCCTCCTGAGAACGAGTTCCGGTCGAGGAAGCGACGAGAATCCTTACTACGCCAACTGACCCACAGAACACGAAGTCCATTAAGTCGTAGCAAGCCATAGGTACGTGAAAAGCGATTGATACTAACAACAGCACACGGCTTCAACGATCGAGCTCACTCTCGATGTCATTGATCCGCAATCTTCCCACCAAGTCAGAGCGTACCTAGCCACAGACTTCTTCGTCTTCGTGGTCACACCAGGCAGGTAATCGTAGAACGTAATTCGCACTGCCGTTCACCAGGCACGTATAACTCGGCCGTGTTTGCCGTACATGTTCTTGTTCTTCTTCAAGGCCAGCTTCGGCACGGAAAATAACGCTCCCCACAACGCGAACGCGTACGCCGATCCGTGCAACTTCTGTAGTCGTGGGCTCAGCACTATTTGGTACATCTTCAGCGAAGTCGCCAACATGCTGGCATTGAGGCACACCACACGGCAGACTTCGGTCATGAAGTTCCACACGATAACCCTAAACGGAGTAGTCAGCATCCACGCACTGATAACGCACAGGCACGTGAAACAGTGCATGGGCAGTAGCTCTGCCTTCGCATACTCGTCTGGCCTAAAACCCCATCGTGTCTCCATCTCCAACCAGCAAGTTGACACCACTTAGCGAATTCGCCATTGCTCGACAGAGCTCATACGCTCCCGCGAGTCGCTCGTACTTGGAGAGCTGAGTACCTCACTCGGCCCCCAGGCGCTTGTGATCTCCAGGCTCCCTATACACCCGTCAACAACTCGGTCACTCGACCACCCACATAGCGTAGTGAGACTACTCGACTGTCTTGATCTCGTGCAGGATGTCGACGTGCAGGTCACGAATTCGACGGTTCTGGCAGATCTCGAGCCATACACCGTTTGTCAAGCTGCTGACCCAACCGCGAGGAGTACGAAATGAACTGGTGATATCGATCAGAACGCGAACGAGAGCTCGTTCGTTAAGACGACTTCCAGCGTTGGCGAGGTCAGGGTCTAACGCGTCCGTGAACGCGAGCAGGGAAGGCAAGCCCCTGAAGCTGTCTTAGTCCAACTTGAACAGTCTAGAGGCACTGTGGATCCTTTTCAGGTACGCTTCCCTATCGGAGCGGAAAAGAACACCCAAGTCAGAGATTGTGGGGCCCTTGTACTTCTTGTCGGAGTGGTTCTTACCGGGCTGGCCGCCCCACCAGAGCCGGTTGCTATGATCGGTCTCCTTGAGCCGGTCCAGAGTGCCAAAGTAACCCAGCGTTTCGAAGCAGAAGCTGATGAATCACAAGCGCATCTTGTGTGCCACCACCTTGCGTTTGCGTCATTGTGCTTGAGCAGCTTTGTCCGGATGTGGCGCGTGGAGAACCCATTCGAATGCTGCGTATCTGAGGGTCATTCACGTGCACTAGTGAGCCATGTAGAGGTTTGGGAGCTTGTCGGGATCGTAGAAGAGACGCTGGCCTTCCCAAGAATACTGGATCCGTTCCACTGGCAAGATACGATCGTGAGCCGCCTTAAAGAGGTGTTCCCGATCACTCTTGACATCGGGGGGGGGGATAGTGAAGGTGACGAACGTGTTCTGTGGCCTCCAAGGCACCCGATCCCTGAGACCCTCTCGCTTTAGCAAATCCGCGGAAGGCGAATGATCCGACGAACCGCTACCCGTTCGCTGGAGAGCCGGCGTCGGGGTGAGAGAAATCACGCTATTGAAAACGTCGGCAGCGTCGGGGTTGTCGTGGATCACGGCGGTCGCAAGGTCGTCGAACTGCGCAGCTCCGTCGAGAGTCCATTCACAAACAGAATACCACGCATCTTCTCCCAGAACCTGGCGTTCGCGACGCGCTCGCCCAGGGGAGTGAGTTGTTACTCGTTGAGTCGCCACTCCAGCTCCGCGCGTGTCACCAAGTCGTCGCTGCATGTCTAGGTAGTATGATTGCTGCCTCCGGAACCGGAAGCCGACTCATGGCGCTGGAGATCTCAAAATGGAAGCGTATCGGGCCCCGGAGTCGAATTGGTGAATGGCTGCAACACTGACAAGGGAGAAGAGATTATCTGGTGGTAAATGTGTGCTGACGAGAACGGTTATCGGAAAGAACCAAATCTGCGAAAGGTGACTGGCGTTAGTCAGATATAAACAACTCGTTCAGGGTCCGATCGAGGCCAAGACGACTTTCTCCGTCTTCCGGTGAGACGACGGCAGCAGCACCGTGTTACCACCCGCGAATCCGACCACGCACTGGGTTAACAGCTACGATCCTCGCCCGCCAACGGATGAAGACGAAAAAGAGGAAAGTGAGGTCGACTGAGTGGCTGTTGTGGTCTCAGACTGTCTTGCGATCCTGTTATGCGTCTTCGTGTCATCTTGTCCTTCCCAGCACCGCGTTTCCCGGCTAGATCCTTAATCACGCAATCCAATTTTGCTTTCGTATCACTCTTCTTGTCCTTATTTCTCTTTTATCCCAATTGTCTCCACTTACAACATTTCTCCATACACACTCCGACATGGCAACACGCCGTACGAATTCTCTCTTCACTCAGCACGATCTCCAAGCCGCATATCGTAATGCAATTCACGCAAACCCGGTGAGACTAGGCTTATTCCATAGCCAACGTCTCGCAACCGTTCCAGTCTCGTCCTAAAACAGCAGATCGTCCTCGTCGGCCGCTTCATTAGCGTCTGCCAACCAAACACTACGTCTCAGCTCAGGCCAACCGTTCTCCCATCTCGAAGCGTTCTCGTATACTTCAATCAGCACTGCGTATTCTGGTAACAGGGTTGCTGTTGGCTTCCAGCTCTCCTCGTAATGTCAGCGTGAGCACCAAGTACTGTTCCTCGCCTCGTACAACGCGCTAAGCAGTACTTCCACAGCAGCGTTCCCAACACCTGTGAAGGCTGTCTCTTCACCGTCAATTTTAAGCCTCTCAACGTAACTAGTCGTCGGTAGATCGTATTTAGTCAGAGGACCGCCATCGTTCGTACCCGGCCGACCCACGGCAACAGTGGGCACCTCGTGAGGGAACGGTCGGCTCATACGACCTCGAAAGCGCTTCAGGCGATTCATATTGCCGATGATTACTTGATTAGGGTGAGTCGGCACCGCAACCCGTTAAGCGGTCTCACCAACAAGGCCAATAATTCGATAGGGACCGTGCCAAGAGAACGCTAATTTCTTCGTTCTTCGCTCGCCTCTACGAGCCCGGAAATACTGGTAGATCCACACCGCCTCTCCAATCTCTAACTACACCTCTATTTGGTCAGCTAACCTGCGATCGTTTCGATCCTGAGCCTTCAGCACCTGACGCTCGATCTTGCGTCACGAGTCACGGAGCGACAAAATAGATTTCTTCGGTACGCAGCCACTTCATTGCTCTTCCAGTCGTGGTTCGTATTCCGGAAGGCTAGGTCCAGCGACAGAACCGGATCCCGCCCGTACAAACTGAACAAAGGAGAGTCACCAAGGGGTTAGTGGTAGGCCCTATGGTAGGCGAATAGCACCCTCGGGAGATACATATTCCTACCTTGCTGAGTTTCTCCCACAAACATCCGTAGCATCTCCACCATGCCCCTGAGTCTGGGGATAGTAGGCAGCACCGAACAACTTTTTGATCCCAAGCGTGTCATAGAAAGACCTAGCCAATATCGATATAGAGTTGGAACAACGGTCACTGAGTAACCGTTCCGGAACACCGTGTCGTGATATCACTTCGTCGACCATCCGATTGACGAACGTCAACGTATCCAGCGTTTTCACGGTGAAGGCCTCAATCCAGCGCGTGAAATAGTCCGCGAACACTAGGATATACGTCTTATCTCGGGGAGTAGTTACAAGTGGTCCGATGGTGTCTACAAGCAGTAGCGAGATCGGACCCGACAACTCCTGAACGGGCATTCTCTGCATTAACCCGTTTTTGCAGGGTCGATAGCCTTTCGCACTTCCACAGACCGTACAGACCCGCACGTACTCATTTACATCACGTTTCCACCCTTGCCAGTACGTCCGTTTTCGCACTTTGCCCACAGTCTTTTTCAAACCAGTGTGAGACGAGAAAGAGTCGGCATGGCAGTAGTGTAGGACGGTCTCAATGAACGGTAGCGGTATGACAGGTGCGCTGATCGTGCAAGCAGGGCCCGCTTACGCTCTCAAGTGCACGCGTTTCACCAGAACGCCGTTCCTCACAACGTAGTGCGGAGCCATCTGAAGAGCCTTCACCCGCAATTGAGCGTCCAGAGGCAGGGCGTCACTCTCCAAGAAACCGATCAACGCCATCATCCTAGGTGTTCGCTTCTGCTCTGCGATGAAGCGTAACATTTTCAGCCCAAACTCGTCCACAGAGGAGCATACTATCGGCTCAACCACTTTCTCAGACTGCTCAGTGTTGGGCGTCTCATATTCCAGGTCGGCAACATTTTCTCTGTCATCGTCCTCGACAACGGGACCATGCCCCCTGACGTCAATGAGACCAGGGGCAGGGATGATTTCGTTATCCTCGTTCATGGCTCCCGCCTCCGGGTTCTCTCCGACTTGGACGAGACCCTCATCGTTGGCGTCAGCGTCGTTTAATAAGTCAGTCGTACAGAGAGCGTTCACCGTAGCGGTGTGTAGGCACGGCAGCGCGACATTTGGTGGAGAAGCATAGTAGCTATGCAGTCAAGATCGCCGCGTGTGATCAATGCGAGCGGAACCAGACACTACGAAGTCAGAGCCCGTGACGCGTAGTGTTTGACCTTAACCTGCCGACATCTGAGACGCCTCGACGGAACGCTTGGAGCAAACAGTGCTTGGACAATTCCTGTCCCGCTGTTAGCTTTTGACAGCCAAGTGAAGAAGAACCGGTCATGAACTCGCAACAGTACGAAGACCCGGACGTAGAGTTCGGTGACGCCGTAAGCGAGTTCTTCAGGACCGAAGAAGAGAAGGAAGAAAAGACTTAGCTACAGCAGGTGACACCGCCCGTCCTACTCCGCGCCGGACAGCGACGTCTGATAGCTCCGCAGCTAGTTCACAAGCCAGCGAGTCAGGTGACGAGAGCGGTTGGTCGGGCGCGTCTGATCCCCGGATGTGACGACTCGCACGCGAATGAGTACGGTGCGGAACGTCGTGCAGCAGGCGTTGATCAGTGCAAGTGGTGGTAACTCCGGAGGCCAGAGTACAAGAACTACCACGACATCGAGTGCCCCGGTGATTATTTCAACTACTACAGCACCCGTTAGCGTTACCGGTGTAGCAGCAGCGGGAATGCCTACCACTCAGAGCGTGGTGGTGGCAGTGGGGCGGCTGGTCGTCCCTGGTACGGCAGAGCCGGGAGTTCATGTTGTTCAGATTGTGGCAACTACGGGATTGTGGCAGCTACGACTTCTTCGACCATGGGACCTGTGAGCGTGCCATACGTGGGTGGTCAGAGTGCCACGAATATTGTGCAGCCACTACAAGGTGGGTCTATTTATGGCGTGAGAGCCGTGCAGCCGCCGACATGGTTGCCGAGTGAACCGGTGCCGGGCGTGCAACTCGAGTCGATGCTGCCGAGCAGTTGAAACCCGCCGATGACGAGTCAACAGCGTCCTAGTTTGCCTTTGCCGCTAGGAGGCTCCATTCAGAGAAGTGTACTACTAGGCGGTGTCCAGTAGTCAGATATTTCGTTAGGGCCGGTGGTGCCCCCGGTTTCGGATGCGCCGAGTAGTAGCCAGCCGTAACAGCAGAACATGTCTCGACCAAATGGTTCTAGGCCGGACCGGACTCGAATTTCGAACAAAGGGGCGTTGGCGCGACGGGCGCAGCGGACCCAAGCGCCGTTCTCACATAACCCAGCCGTTAGTCTAACCTCACCAGTCGCTGCCGTACGCACAGCAGGTGCCGGTTAAGTCGCAAGCAACAGTACCGTCGTCGGTGCAGGACGGACCACCTGTCTCGAGCCAGCCGTAGTCCCAGCTTGCGCCACAAGTGCCTGTCTAGCAGCAAGCTCCAGCTCAGCAGCAATTGCTGTACGTTCAACCTCAACCGATTTTGCCGCAGGTGCAATACTCGGTGCTGGCGCAGGCTCCGTCGCAGTCGCAATATGTTCAACCGACGTCGTACTATCCGCCAGTGCCTCACCAAGTACCTACGCCGATGCTGCAACCATGGTCATATGAGCAACCGGTGTTGTACCACCAGCTAGCACCTCCGCAATAAGTGCCGATGTACCAGCAAACACAGTTAACGAAGCCGACGTATCAGGCGCAGACTCAGTATCCTCCGCAAGGGCCCGAGTTCGGATTTTGAATCCCGGTGATTCAACTGATGGACTGGGCCGAGATCACGCGACAGCAATGCGCGCTGCAGGACCAGCTGAAGGACATGAAACTGAAGGGAGATTCACTACCGCCGGCGACATCTCCAGTTCTTCCTTAATTCGACGACGTTTGGCGCTGAGCTACTGCTTCTTGGTGTTCGTACATTTCTTGGATACACCATATCGACGAGATGTCTTCAGGTTGGCCTGAATGTCCGACTTCCTCCAGAAACTGCGGGGGGTTGAGGGTAACCACAAGCTGGACATGATAAACAGTATCTGGGAGAATGACGCGCTCAAACACGCGATTGGTAGAATCATTCACAACTTCAACGATTTCAACTTCACGACTAGCGCGAAATTCGTTACTCATGCTCATGGTTGTTACAATTTTAGATGATGCTCGGGTACATCGCATTTGTATCCTCGCGTGCGCAGCAGTGAAAGCTAAAATCGAGGCTTCTGCGAGCGACGGAGTGGTGTTCATGGCTTCAGTTCTCGCTTGGTGGCGGTGTTACACCCATTCGTTGTGAAGGACGCGCATACGGCCGTCGATCCGTGTCGATCGGAAAGGGAGGTGGCGCGAGGTTAAGGAATTGTCCTCGTCGTCTTCGTCATTAAGAGGCAGCGTGTTGACGAGCAGCAGACGCTCGTGACTGCCGCTTGTCGTCTCAGCGAAGCCGCTCAGACTGGGCTTCATCTCAAGTGAACTGCTACGTCGGACACAAAAAGAGAGCTCGGAGCGATAGAGTTCTTTGTGCTGCTCCTCCTCCGCTTCAGTCGTGGACGATAGTGAGCTCACAATGCTGGTGCTGGAGGCTGCTGAAGTCCGGGAATTGTTGCGTGGGCGCTTGAGATCCGGGCTCTTGGGAAGATTGAACACTCGATGACGAGGACTGGCCTTGGTCTCGCTCGCTGGTTCTTCAGCAGATGCAGTCTTCGAACGGCTTCTCCATGCTGTCAACTCCTGTCGAGCAAGCGCGTAGCAGCCACGGAGGGTCTTAACTACATTGCTGGCAGCTTGGCCTTTCCAGAGCGTGAACTGGTGTCGGCGACTTGAGAATGAGCGCCGGCCTCCTCCAAAGCGTAGCATTACTCGCTTCTTGTCTGGTCTCTTCGGTTGGTCATCTCTGGCATGACCATGGCACCGCTCTGCAAAGTTATCGTCCAATACGCGAATTTCGCTGTTAGTGCTTGAGCAGGTTGCTTCAGGAACTTCTTCGCTGCTTGTGCGGCTCACGACACGCTTTGTTCGTCGCTTCGATCTTCCAAGACGAACGACTACGTCAAGCGCTTGATGAGGCAGAGATTGAGGCATCAGACTCCACCTGCTGTAAGTACTTCTGCTCTGTCGACTTGAGGTGTGAAGATGGAGTGGATACCAGCGCTAAGATGGTCGACTACTCGAAGAAAGGACGTGAAAAATAAGACTTTAGACTTTCGCGAGACATTGCAAGGCACTGGTCCTCTCTGCATATTAAGACAAGAAGAGGTAAGAGAATGTCATGAAAGGCCACCAAACGTGGCAATATTTCGGCTAATTGTTTAATTTTTTCTAATCGCTCGAGATCAATGCTAAGCGTCTTGCACGAACTTCGAGTACAGTCGGAAGGCGTAATGTGTCTTCCTCCTCTTCTTGTTTACCGGTATCATTAGGTAGCGTTTGCGTTTGCTGTACGTTTACTGAGACGTTCAAGGTCTCTCCAGTACTGCCGCTACTCGCATTATTCGCGACTTCATGGTCAATTTCACCGTGGACGCCTCTGATTCTGAGACTTTCCTTGCTTCGACGCAACTCTTCGTCAAATTCTTCAGGCGCGATAGTGAGACTAGAACCATTAACCTCCTCGAGGAACGCCACACTTGAGACCAGGTGAGTGAAGAAATAGCCTGGCTCCGACACCAGCTTCGTCGGATTTCGGTATTCTAAGATAAACGCCACATTGCGTTTGAGTTCACACGGGTTCGCACGCAACACTACATAGATCAGTGCCGGTAAAAATTCGTCTGCTGATGGGAATTTGCCGCCATTTTGCGCCTTTAAGAATGTCGTCAGGTCCTGGCAAACTCGCATTACAGCGTCCATTTTGCGACGAGGACTCGGACACAGCGTCATGGCTTCAAGCTGCTTGGCTATGCGAAGCCACGCTTGTTCCTGCTCTTTCGTCTTTGGTACAGGTAAATCTAGATGCTTGAATGTGACAAAACCTAACAAGCTGACACGATCACGGAACGCTTCGTCTTGGCTCGCTACTTCTCTCGACGGAGTCAGAGTCTTGGCATGTAACTTCTCCATCAAAAACGCCTCCAACACTTCGTGCAGCAGGTCCACTCCATAGGGATCTCTCACGTGTAAAAACCTCTGTTGTATCTCTGTATCTTCATCTCCTTGCAGCAATGATTTCAACTTCTTACTGTGCTTGATCTGCTCCACCAATTTCTTCACAAAGTCTTGCACTTTTCCTCCTGGTCGGTCTCTTGTCGCGATAGCTCTCAGCATTTGCGGCAACTCCCAAAGCTCCGCTCGCTTCACAAAGGACTGGATACGGTACACCAGCTCCGCTGCTTGGGCGCTTTTTAGTAGCGCTACAAGTTCGCGAAAGCCGACAAGAAACGCCATCTCTCGATCATGACCAGTCAACCTTTTCGTTCGCGGACTGTGGGTGCGCTGCCATCGGTTCAACAGCGTCTCCTGCTCCCTCAACTCCTGGAATATTGTTCGATATCGCCTGGTAGTGTTATGAGCGTCTGCGGTCACCTCTGGCTCCTCCTCCGTCAGCTGTAGTTCATTGGGCAGAATTTTGAGCTTGAGTTCGTCTAAACTCGCGAAAAACTTGGTTAATTCGTCATTGATGCCCCCCAGAGCGTCGTGACAATGGATGGGGATGGACGAAGCGGCTAAAGCACCTGATAATCCATTGGATCTGACTGGTAGCGCGTTAGTATCGCGTTGATCGACGCCATCGACCCAAGACACGCGATTGGTACGTGCAGCTAGCAACAACTCGCTACGACGCTGCTCTGAGAGCATGTACGAAGGTGTAGCCAGTGCGGTTGGACCCGCCGTGATATGGTCATTTTGAGACGACCGGCGAGACGCGTCCGCGTGGCCTGTAGCGGACGTCGTAGCGGATTTACCGCCGCCACCTCGACCCCAGAACATCATCACTTTTTCGGACGGATACGAAATGATCGAGTTGGACGGGGAATGAATCTGAGACAGAATCAGATCTATGGTATGCACTATGATAGGTTGGGATTTATTTATGAACAACGACAGGATTTTGATTCCCAATTTTCACCTTGACAGATACAAAGTGAATAGATGGCGTTCTTCGGCAAGCTTTTGATCGCGGTGGGGACGCTGCTGCTGGTGCACGCCGGCTACTATTCGGTGCAGTGTACGCTCCTTCGTTTCCTCTTTCTGCGCAGTCTTTTTCCTGCGTTTTTAACGACGTTTTGATGCTGTAACTCCCTTCTAACCAGACGAGTCCTATGTCAAGTTGACGGAGACGGCGGACGCGCAGATGCCTCCGTTCGAGGTAAAATATTGCCCCAAGAACAGGGAAACGGATGTATATCATTGGCTATAACTTTATTTATATACAGGTGGTCATGGAGCTTGTCGCGGCCTTCCTCATCTCGCTAGTGGGCGTTCTACTCACGTGTGGCGAGATTCTGCCTATCCGCTCCAACGACGCTCTGCACTCCAGGTGAATTGCAGCTGAAAAATGGGGAAATCTGAGCTCTAGAGACTAAAGTTAGGATCTTTTGGTGTCAATGCTGCAGGTCGCTGGCCACTGTCATCTCGAGTCCAGACTTCCACGTGTTCAATCACCGCGGGAAGGCACTGCACAAGCGCGTTATGTCATAGAGAACCGGCCGAGAAAATAGGGGTTTTAGCTGGAGAATATGGAGACGTTTTGATGCAAAGGACGCTTACGTTTCGGTAACGCGAAGTTCTCTTTTATGGTTTTACGCTGTAACTTTGTTGGTTCAATACGTTAATTAATTGCGCTCTATTATCATAATCTTATGCGTATTTTGTACGGCTTTATTCTACGATGGGACTCCAGCTACGGTCAGTTGGACATGAGATCGAGATCATTGCCAATCGCTTCCATGGTGTCGAGGTAAAAACTGTCGAGCTCGTGATCGATGTCGGTGAGCTTGTACTCGTCCGTCAACGTTTCAAACTCGGGCGGGTGCTTCGGGTCGCGAGGAGTCATGCGGCGCCGCGCACCTGGCCGATATTGAGAGCCTAGCGGGGATGGCGACGGCATTGGCCACGTCGAAGAGAACGTAGAAGACTTGCCGCCAAAGCACTCGTCCACAACTGCCGCAGCCGCCGCAGACCGCGGCGTTGCGCTGCTAGAGAAGAAGGATCCACCCGAGAACGGCGACTTCCGAGCGCTAACAAACGGAGCCGCTGCAAGCTGGTACAGCTGTTCCCCGTGGCCGCCGTCGTTGCCGTCCAAGTTCGTCTGCTCCAGGAAGTAGCTCAAGCCTTCCTGCTCGATGCTGTTCGTGCGAATCAGTCGAGGATGGTCCAGTTCCTCCTGATTATCCTGCTCCTCGTTCGACTGCTTACTATTGTTACTAGCGGTGCTGGCGTTCGACTGCTGAGAGCTTGGCATGAGTGGCATTTCAGCAAGACGCGGTGTAGGCAAGTCCAGGAAAGTGTCTGCGTAGCCCCCTGCGCCAGTCAAGTCCAGCTCTTGACCCCACAGATGCCGCGTAGAAGCATCCACACGGAAATTGGATGGCGTTCCGACACCAGGGAAGCCCGAACTGACGCTGTAGTCGAGGTCAAAGTCGTCGAACGTAGCTGACCCACAGTTGAGCTTGCGACGCGGTGTGCGTGGCTTTGGCTGGTCGACTTCAAGCGCCAAGCAGTTGGTTGGGCGTTTCTTTGATGCTTTGGACGCTCTTTTCGGTCTGCTCTTGGTCTTCTTGGTCGTGACGGTCGGCCCAGATGAAGCTAATGGGAAATCTCCATCGAGAGAAGACGAAATAAGGCGCGAGAAGGAAGGCGACTCGAGCTCGAAGCAGTCCAAGCCACTGAAGAGCATCGAGGGTTGGCCGAATGCCTGTGCCTCGACTTCGCTCATCGCAATCTGACTATCGACGATCAAGTCTGAAGACATGGACGCGAACTGGCTGTGCTGGTACATATTGCGTTGGTGCGAGTTGAGACTTTTCTCCAGTGCCGCAGCATTGAGTTGTGCTCTGTTTTTGGCTGCTCTGGAGGCGGCACTGCGACTACGACTGCTCTTCTTGGCCGAGCTGCTCCTGCTGTTGCTGTTCGACCTACTATTCGACGAGCTAGTCGAGCCTGGAGGCAATGGATTGCCGTTGCCAATCGGATCGCCAGTACCTGCTGCAGCGGCCATGCGCTTCTTCTGCAGATTGGCCACCCACTGATCTCGAACCGCATTTCCTGTCGAGGGTATTCCTGCTTCAGCCTCCATCATCTGACTCTGCAAATGTATACCTTATGTGAGCTTTTTGCCTATACGATTGACGAGTAATTAAGTTGCGAACATACCCGATGGGCGACGGAAATCGGGGACAGGAGAATTGGCGCGGGGACCGTCGCGCCGCGAGAACTGGGAGTGCCCTTCTTGGCACTTAGCGCTGCGGTGACCATTACCTGAATTTACTTGCCGTCTTTCGGTGCTGCTGTGTAGCCGGGCGCGACAGATAGACGATGAGTTCGGATGTGAGGAGCCAAGTTAGATGCTAGCGTGGCCTCGCTTGAGGATTCCGATGGGAAGTTTCGTGTGCGCTGTCCCAACCCGAGCTGGCCTCGACCATGAACGCAAGGCCTCGTTTCAAGAAAGCTGAAACGACTCAATGGAAGAATGGCTTCGCTTTGGACAAGTACTCCGCGCACAATTACACGAAGAGAGGTGTATTAAGTCGATTGTGGCCGATCCGTTTCGCTGCTTCAGTTCGTTTCGTCGACACTATGGGACTGTTGCAGCCGTTGGGAGAAGCTATTCAGGACGGACAGTATGGCAGCAAGAAACTCTGTCCTCTTTCCCGATCACACTACCGCTCTCTCAACGCGAGTTCCGTAGCTTCTCATGTCACCCAAACACGCCATTAACGAAGTTGACGTTGTCTGGGCCTTTTGCAGACGCAGGATAGCCGTAAACGGCACTATAACCTGCCGGTCATTAGGTGAAGGGATAAGATCGCATGCACCGTTGGCTGTGCTGACCAATCTACAGACCTGAAAGCAATAATTCCACCCATGGTCCGCCCTTCAAGCAGTTGCCGTTTTCGCTGGTGCTGCTTCAAGCCGTTGGTGGTGCCGCTGGAGGCTGTCCCAACTACTCATCGTTCGTTCACTGGCATGGCCAACGGAAGATCGAACTGCACTGTACGAGAGCGACAACGAAGGAGTAGCACACGACGTTGCAAGCTGGCAGTTACCGGTTTTGCTACGAGTACCAACTTCAACATGCCGTCCCACAGTTTCAAACGTGTGGCCAGCAACGTTTACCTTCTAAAACCGATGCGGCGGTATCTCCTCTCAAAATCGCCTTTCTTTTAGTTATCCACTATTACAGTTTAGCGAAATGCCACATGTGTTTGGCAACCCATGCTACAGGGTGTAGCATTTGTTAGAGCTGTACTCATATAAGAAGCTAAAGGTTTCGGTGGTACACACATCTGATAACGTTCTCTCTCATTAGAAGATCAAAACAATCCCCCTCCCATGCCGCGCTTGACTCCAGACCAGCTCGCTGCCTTCAACCGCGACGGCTTCCTCGTCATCCCAGGTGCTCTGTCCCCCTCTACGTGCGATGAACTACGCGCCAAAGCGGGCGAGTATGTGGCACAGTGCGATGTGAACGAGCATCGCTCCATCTTTACGACCAACGAGCAGACCCGCCGCATGAATGACGAGTATTTCCTCGAATCTGGCGACAAGATCCGCTACTTCTTCGAGGAACACGCATTTAAAGAGGACCACAAGACACTGGCGGTGCCGCTGGACGTAGCCATCAACAAGATCGGCCACAATCTGCACAACCTTGATCCGGTCTTCGAAAAGGTCAGCTACGCCTCTGAAGTCAAGGATATTCTCAAGTCCCTGCAGTACGTGCGACCAATGGCCGTACAATCCATGTATATCTTTAAGCAGCCGGGTATTGGAGGTGAAGTGAAGCCCCATCAGGATGGCAGCTACTTGTACACGGAGCCTCAGTCGGTGGTGGGTTTCTGGTGGGCTCTGGAGGACTGTACCCTTGAGAACGGTTGTCTGCATGGAATTCCGGGCTCGCACTTGACAGTGCCGGTGCGTCAGAGGTTGAGACGTACTACCAAGGAACAGCAGGAGACAAATGGAGGCTTGTTGCTGGAGAATGCACCTGAGAAAGTGGATCCTTTTGACATCAGCAAGAGTGAGCCACTGCACACCAAGAAAGGGGATCTCGTCTTGCTGCATAGCTCCTTCGTGCACTACAGTGAAGCGAATAGATCGCCTCATTCGCGCCACGCCTACTCAATTCACGTGGTGGAGAGCCACAACGTGGACTACCCAGCAGACAACTGGCTGCAAACGACAGGAAACGAGCCTTTCAACCCAATGTACGAGAGTTGAGTGCTCAAAGATGGACTCGTATGAACGGGACAGAGTAGCAATACTAACACAGCAGTAGTGTTGTGCTTACAATTAAGCCTTCCACCAACATTTAGCCACGATACGAGTGACTTCATCCACATAGTAACAGTACAGATGCAACGCAGTCCGAGATACCGGGGAAAGCAGCACCAGTATAACGTTCCAGGGTACCTAAAGGCTCACTCTGTGTACAGTATCGACCCTGCATCTACAGCTCTACGCCTACTTCGATACCAGGAATGCGGCAGCTCCGTTCAGCACCTTTACGACGTCGTCGACGTGTGTCTGGATGGCCTCGGCGTTGTCGTGGAACGCGATACCGTCGGCCAGACCGGGGAAGGCTGTGCCGCCGTAGCCATCGTAGAAACCCGGGCCGAACACGACGTGTTTGTACCAGCTGCGGTGCGGCAGTCCAGCTTCCATTGTGAGGTGACGTTCCAAGTACATGAGCTTATCATTCCAGTAGCTGAGATCAGCCCCACACTCCAGAGCTGACAGCTTTTCGTGATATTCCTGAGCATTTGCATCAAAATTGCCAATAGCTCGGCGCAATTCTCCCAAGTCAACCGCATCAACGCCAGGGTAGCGCTCCGCAGCCGCTTTTAGTTGCTCTTGGAACGATACCACCGCTTCGTCCATCACTAGTCCATACGTCGAGAACTCGAACGGAAGTACCGCGTTGTCAGCCAGACGCAGAGCCAGTAACCCCCACCAGCGTCCTGTCGTCACGTGCGAGATGTAGTCTGGATCCGCGAACAGTTCCGAGTACATGATGCTGTCCATCGTGCTGTGGTAGGCGCCGTAAGCGCCAGGCAGACTAAACCCGATGTTTGCAGACACAACACCCAAGTGGTGACAGAAGGCGCCAAAGTCGCTTGCTGTTCCCAACACCGTCAGGAGATGATCTGGCCCAATAGTTCCAGACGTAGCGTTGCTTCGACGATAGTCTCGTGTTTGTGCGAGCCACTGTTGATAGAGCGTCTTTTGACCAGCTGCAACGCCGCCAAAGGCGTTCGCAGGGATAGCGTTCGCAGTCTGGAAGAGAAGTTTGGCAATAGAAGGCGAGCCACCAGCCCCCGCGAGCGGACCCAGCGTCGTATCGACGTTGAGGTACGCGATAGCTTCAGCTCTCAACTTGTCGGCGTTCTCTTCGACATATTCGGTGCTGCCCAGCAGCCCCTGCTCCTCAGCATCCCAAGACGCAAGTACGATCGTGCGCTTCGGCTTCCATCCTGCTTTTAGCAGGTTTCCAAACACTCGTCCCAGTTCCACAAGTACTGAAGCACCGCTGTTAGGGTCGATGGCACCACAGACCCACGCATCGCGGTGATTTCCGAGGATTACTTGCTTCTCCGGTTCCTCTGAGCCTTCGATAGTGCCGATGACGTCCCAGATAGGTCCGATAGAGTTATCCATCTCCAAATCCAAGTTCACCACTGCTGAACTGTCATCCCCAATGTGATAACCATCAGGGAACGAGAGGCCGCCCTGCCAACTCGCTGGTGCTTTTCTACCTTTCAATGCCTTAAGAATATGCTTGGCTTGTCCGTACGAAAGTGGCAGTGACGGTAAGTGCGGGATCGTCTTGATATCTTCGTAGTTGAGGTACTTCGCCCCGAGAACTGAAGCCCAGCCTGGGGTCAATGGGTCACCACACTCATTGTAGATCGATCCACGCTGGAACGAGTTTTCTGGACGCCAAGGACCCTCAGGATACACCGGACCCTTTCCATATCCGTCATCCAGAGGATCAGAGTAGATGAGAACTCCCACCATACCATGCTCCAACGCTGACAGCACCTTCAATCCGCGATAGTTCGTACCATAACGCACCAGCGCGACTTTCCCCTTGAGGTCGATTCCCTGGTCCAACAGCCACTGGAAATCTTGCTGCGACCCGTAGTTTGCGTACACCACAGGCGCCGTGACGTTTCCAGACGGAGAGTACGCTAAGAACGGCGGCTCAGCAGTGGGGTCCGTCGTGCACGCATCTGCAGCTACTGACGCCTCTGTCAAATTGAGCTCTTGCGCAGCTTCCTTGGGCTCCACAATCGCAAGACGACGACGAACCGGAGTGGACAGCAGTGTGTAGTATTCCTTGATCTCCGTCTTGATACCGAACGACTCGAACTGCTCCACTGTATACAACACCGTCTCGTAGTCAGCCTGGGACCCAGCGATGTGGGGCTTCTTGGAGTACTCGTGGAGATACTCTCGGATATGCGCTGCATCCACACCATCGACCAGTTGCTGCTCGACGTCGTTCAGCTCCGTTTCGAGTACCACGTTATGGTACAACAGACTATCCCCGCTGGACGCGCCGTCTTCGTCGCGAAATTCCACAATGGAATTGACAGTTTGGAAGCCACTGGAACTCACATATCCAGCTATTAATACTACGAGCACGCCAGCTATGCCAGCCACACGAAGTAGGGACGATTTGATACTTGGTAACGCCTCGCCATTTATCTGGCGGCCGTCGAAGGTGCCATAGATGTCGCTAGATTGATCGGATGCAATGTCCATGGTGAAGATATTAGAGACTTTGTTGGACGATTGCAAATCCGTAAATGAACGGGTGCTACGCTTCGTACGCATCGTAAGCGTATCCTGCGCACGAAGGGATGCGTCGTCGACGTGGGCAACGTCATCGGTACACTCATACAGAACAACAAAAATGGGTGTAAAGTACTTGCTCTCGATAGAAATGATTGAAAGAATGCTGTATGACAGTGCATAGGTCCCATCGTTCACTTACAGTGGGGCACAAACCCACGAAATATGGTGTCGCGTCCCTGCACATATTTTGCTTGATGATACCTCCACTCAACAAGACCATCTGTGACTTTCGTCTCACGAAAGGGTAATCGCAGACTCCTTACAGCGGCGTCAGAGCTGCTGAATTTCATCGTGATGTTTGTCTGGACACTACGAACCACTTCGTCGCCCACGATTCGCTAGGGAAGATCGTTGGCGGTCTGGTGGCATCAATCATCAATAAGCTTGGACTTGGTCATTTTTCAGGGCCCTTGGAGATTTTCTGCAAAAACGAAAATGGAAGTTAGACTCCATGCGTTTGTCTGGCCGTCGTGGAGGCTATATATGTCGGATTGCGCAGTGATTGCCTGTCATCAATAGCTGTGACGCAGCCCTTTATTTTGATCCAATCGGCATTCAATTCGACCGAGTTTTGACCAATAGAGATGCATCTGATTTCGATTCTTTCAATCTTTTCATTTCAGAGGAATTAGTGCGACTTCACGCGTCGTCGTCGGGGGTACTTGCTCATTCTCCGTAATTGCATTACTCCCGTCCTTGCTCACCTTGCTCCTGCACCTTGCCAGATGACACTCAAGGCTGTGACGCGCTGACGTCGGAACGTACTGCGTACGTAGAGAAGCAGGTGCGCTGCACCGTGCTCTCGCCTGGAGACAACCAAGGCAATGGGTCAGACGCACCGTAGTCACTGCAGACTCCTAAGTGTTCTGTGCCGGTAATGCTGCCAGCAGAGCCGGGACAAGACACCGCGTGGACTGTCGCCAGTAACGCCGCCAGAGCTCAGCCTGAGCAAGACACCGCGTCTTGCTGCCAGTAACGCTGCCGGCGAAGCCTGGACAAGACGCCACGCCATCTCATTCTGCAGCTGCGCTGCAGATGAAAGCATCGAATGCTACCGTTGCTGTGCGAGGTGGTCCTGCAACGGACGCTGCCGTTGCCGAGACGATGACGCTGCTCGTCCGTTAACATAACTGTAGCACAGTTAGTATAACCAACGGCCTAACATTACTCGCACGGGTTGAGAGGAGCGGCGAAGGCACTCGCGCGCTGCGCGCACTGGGCTTGATAGCTCACTCCTGAACTTACCACGAGTTCGCCAAGTCATCCTCAAGTCCCTGTAAGGCTGCGCCTTGCATTCTAATGTCCAGTAGTCTTTCGTTTACTGCAACACGCAGCACGACAAAAAAGTCGAGGCGTCATGGATTCCTCTGCAGACAAGTCCATCGACAACGCCTTGTCTCACACCTTTGTCGGTCCCGTTAACGCACCGTCGTTTGGCAACTTCTTGGCTTCGTCCAGACGATTCTTGGCAGCTCCCATCATCGGCCGCGTACCTTCGTTCCCGTAGTTTGTGTCGTGCACACCAGTGCTGACGGGGACAAGACGTACGGATACGACAGAGACAAGCGGGACCGGACGTCAACAGTTCGCCGTGAGGAACAGTCAACCGGACGCGGCAAGGAGCAAGGCCAGTGCCAAGAACACGACAGTGGAGAAGAAGAAACACCGGCGCGTAACGTGAACCATGGACGTAAATACGGACGAGACGCGACGCACGGGTTTAGCTGGAGAAGGTGCAACGCAGGGACGTGATGCACCGCAACGAGAGACTGTAGAAAGGGGTGCAAGTGGTGTACACACACGTAACAACGCACGGGATGATCGACCAGAGCTCCATTACGATTGACGAAAGACGGCAACGGCGACGGAGTGCGCAACGCGACGAAAGACGGTACAACCAGGAATCCCAAAGCAAAAGCCAAGTCTTCAGTATCAGGAGGAGACAGTTATGAAGGTGTACGAGCAAGAAAACGTGGCCAAGGACAGCAATGAGAACTTATTCGAGAAGGAACACGACGAATCGAAGACACGGTGATACCGCAGCTTACTGATACGATGAACAGTGAGGCGCAGCCGCGAAGTCGGCTAGTACAGATAGCGTTGTAGGCGGGCGGGCAGTAGGGTATGGCAGTAGAGATGGGTTAGTGTTAATCAAGACGCTGACAGGCAGGAAATTCATCTTAGCACCTGAACTTTGGCTTTTGGTACTCAAGGACAAACATAACTCAGGGTGGGCGGATCATTTGCGTGCGCCACACACCTACGCGCTTATCGCTCAATGATATTATTGGCCAGACCTACAGCGTGAAGTTCAACGAAGGGTAGCTGGGTGAAAAAAATGCGCTAGTCGAAACGTACGACCAAGAGAGGTGGTGCCGCCTTTGCGAAGCATGGGAGTTGGGGACGTTGGGGATCGCGGAGCGTTGGATATGGCAGGACGCAAGAAGTTGATGGTGACGATGCATCGCAGCCATGAATGTGCATAATGAGCTCGGAAGAAGGAGCAGGTACGGCAAGTTAAGTACTAAAACCGACGCACCAAGGAGACGACAACATTCGCACAAGGAGACAGAGTTTGAATGTACCGACCGCCAAAATACCCGAAGGCAACGAACTGGTGCACATGCGGATCGGACCTTTACTTATTGTGGAACATGTGGGCTACGAGAACTATTAGTCAGGAGAGAGGATCAGAACAAAGAGTCCGAGGAATTTATAGCTCATGTGAATCTTCTGACTACCTACCATCCACAAGTAGATCTACTGAAAAAGGCAGCGATCGACTTGAACGCGCAGCTCGAGTATGAAGACCAGAGTATAGATGACAAGGGGACAGGAGCGACCGCACAAGCAATGACGGCTCAAGCGCAGGCAACAACTGGTGCAGAAGGTGTGAAACGACGTCGCTCTCCAGTGGCACGAGATGACGAGTGGTGTGAACAGAGTACAAAGTTGATGAAAGTGCGACGACGGTGTAGAAGAAACAAAGCAGAACTGTACGTGTTGGAATACGTGTGGCGTCCAGTCGAACGAGTACCACGAGGTGAACACGATGTCGATGGTGCACGGTTGGTGCCCGTTGCCGACTATGAAGAGTACCTCCAGATCGGTAGAGTCGTGGAAGACTCCACAAATGAAGAAGGCGTGAAACAGGTGGATGGTGCGCCATGACACAAGTGTGACAAGTACTGGTGACATCTTCCAGCAGCGTGACTAGCGGGTGCGCGGCCATGACGAAGGACGGGTGAGCCCAATGATCATGAAGAACGAGATCGCACGAAACCAACGGACGATGGGTCGCAGGATGAGAAGTCCAGCGGCAGGAATGAATAG
The DNA here is from genome assembly GCA_016864655.1 of Phytophthora cactorum. Taxonomy (NCBI): domain Eukaryota; phylum Oomycota; class Peronosporomycetes; order Peronosporales; family Peronosporaceae; genus Phytophthora; species Phytophthora cactorum. The sequence goes on from NHQK01000043.1 coordinate 534,027, forward strand.
AGAGAAGGCTTCACTTCGAAACCTGACGGGCGGAGAGCATTTGGGGCTTGCCGCGCGTTGGAAACGGAGTGATCGTGGGAACGAAGAATGAGGAACGAAGTACGAATAACGAAGAAAGAGAGAGGGTACCTTCTTCCGTGGTTGCCACTTATAGGCTAGCTAAAAAAAAGAATACGAAAAGTAGGAGCAGCGAAGTTCTGGCACAGGACTCAAGTAGAGACCTGTTGGGCAGTATTGGGTTGACGTTGCGGTAAGCCACGACGAACCCGGGACACTCGCAGGAGGTACACGCGCAGTACGATCTGTCCAACGAGCCGGGTAAGACAAGTTGACTCGTCACAACATATTGACCCCTTCAAACCGGAAATTTTTTGTTGTCTTTTTCTACCCTATGCAGTTAATACATCCTTGATTAATATAGGAATTAGTATACTCTAGGGGAACTGAGTAGGATGGGATGTTACAACACCGGGGTTGATAGGGCTTGATGATCGGTACTGCTGTATATACACCACCTCGAAGGTGTCTCTAATTAGTATATATATACGGCTACACATGATCTATGTACCCTGTGGCGTGTGTGTGAAACATCATGCGTAGCCCATTCGCAAGTTTATGCTGCGAGCCCCCTTGCCTTGCGCGTGGAATTGCTCTTCTGGACTTCGAAGAACGATGTCCTGGGCGACATCTATCGAGTGATTTTGGCCCGGTCCTCGGGCGAGAGCGCAAGGTCGTCACCCTCACGGAACGCGATCCGTGCCAAACCAGCAGCGAAGTCCTCGTGCGATATAGTGGGGTCCCCTTTGGCATATAATCTGTCAAGACGTCGGGATCAATCTCCTCCATCTTGACGTGCGCACGCAGTGTCTTGTTTTGCGCAGACGCTTGACTTGTTCACATAGGTCTTCATTCCTTCGCTTAAGACGAGCATCTGCCGAGTCATCGGCAGTGTCTGATTCAAACAGCAACCGATGGAAACGTCGTATTGGTAGATACACCTGTCTTTAAGATCTCCTTCTGCCGAGTGGTTTACTGGGTGAGACGCTGCGCTTCATCTTCAGCAGCCTTGATGCGATTCTCAAGACGCTTATAGATATCGTTGTGGGCGTCGACTTGTTTGTTGAACGCGTCGAGCTCCTGCTTGAAGAGAGTTCTCACGCTCTCGAAGACGGCAAACTTCCTTCTTGGTCTGCTCCAGGTCTCGGGAAGCAGCAGAACTAGCCAGCTGCAAGCTCTCGCGACGCAAGATCTCCTTCGTGAACGATTTCGCAGCAGTTGCTTGAGTAGATTGCCCGGCATGAAGGTCAGCTCGAAGATGAGCTACCTCTTGCTCAGCAGCGTTCTCAAGATCAATGGGCTCTGGAATGACGGACGACACGACCTCTGTGAGATTGCGGGCTTCTTGGAATCGCTGGAACATGCTCCGATTACCACGGACAGGGGAACTAAGCTGCGGTCCGACCGTGACGCGAGCAACCGTCGCTATCTGTGGAGTCAAAACGGCGAACATGCGCTCCGACACGTCCGCGTTTACCTCGCGCAGAACTTGCTTGAACGACTCGTGCGACAGCCGGTGCTCGGTGGCCTTCGGAGAAACTCTAGCAGCAGCCTATGCGTACGTGTGAACAAAACGTTGGTTAGTGACGTCGACTGGCGGTGACGGTTGGAGATGGTGTGACTTACCCGAGGGGACGTTGGAAAACTGCAGCGTCTGCCGATGACGATGACGTGACCGAGCTTGCCGGTAGCGCGCTACTCGAGGACGTGAACGGACCGAGTGGGCCTGCATCGGATGACTAAGATAAACGTGACAAACGCGAGTTATGATACGAACAACGCAACGGCTTCAGAACGCCAGCGACGTACCGACATGACGAACTGGTGGCGGTGTACGACGTAGCATAGGCTTGGTAGACGATGTGTGCGTGGGGATAAAGCAGGTGCGAAGACTCAACGACACATACCAAGTGAAGTGGATCGTGTCGCTGTGGGGGCAGTTCTCATGTAGCGATTTGCTTCTCAAGCCGAAGACTTCAGTCTTCATAGCCAACGGGGCGTCAAAACTCGTCAAAGTTCGCGCCACAAGGTTTGCAAGAGCCGATTGGACTCAAATACGTCGCTGACGGTGACTCATGCTGATTGGCTCAAAAACCAGGGCAATGACGACGCGACGTGTCACTTCGGCCCCACGTCTCCAGGACAGGCGTTGAGAAGTGACTGGCGTGATAGATGGGTTCAAAGACGGCGGCCAGAATTCTCATTCAGCCGCCGCTTCCCAGTGTCCGCAGGGTCGCCAGTACCGACAGTTTCGACTGATGGTGTGCTCAAGGGCCACGGATGAGTGGACGGTGGCGCTTATGAAGGCTTCAGCGGGTGAGTCTTTAACGGCAACAACGGTAAAGGACACAACGACTCTCATGTGGCCGGGTGCGACCGTACGAGTTGCGACGGTTCGAGCTCAGACGAATCTAACCTTCGAATCGTTGGTAGTGAGTTGGAAGATCCAAATCGGACACGTTTATACGTGATGTTTGTATTGGTAGATAGTAGGAGTTAGATATTACAATAACAGCCTTCGGGCTCGTATAACAGAACAGCATTTACTCTCAACCACACAAGGGCACGTCCGGCTATCGGTGAGTACGCGATAGTGATGGGATAGTTCCGGTAGACTGGATATGACTACCCCTACTGGTGGTAGGTTGTGTTCATCCGGCAGGGCCAAGAGACAGAAGTAGTGACCTTGTAATGAGAAGCGAGTTATCGCTGTGCATGGGAGAAGCCTGTACGCTCTCCATATATTCTTATCGTTCGGAGTATAGCTCCGGCACCCCCGTATCACATCGAACAAGTCCGGTACCCCATCTTTATAGGGACTACGGGGTATATTTGCGTGAGAGAGAACACTCTAGCCGTCCCTCGTGGACTGTAGTGTTGAGTTTTTGGTAGCTTGCCAGCGGGACACACGGTGCGCTGAGTTCATAGCCAACCTAGCAGGGTAGTTCCTGGGCTTTCCGGTTGTTGCCCACATAAAAGCTTACTGAGTTCTCGTGACTTAGTGGGTGTTGTTGGTGTCGAAGTGTGCTATTACATTTTCGGCGTGTTACTACACGACACTCACACATCATTGATTACAACCAGCTGTATACAACGCGATGTAAGATAGTGAGTCCGGATTGGCCAGACGTGCTGAACGTCATCATTGATTGCTAGTTGGACGCTTTATATTGACTTGAATTTAGTAGCGTTTGTGAATGTACCTGTCTGTAGCAGCTTTCTCAAGATTTAGAGAGATATTTTTTTCCTTCAGACCCGCGGCTGTCACTCGTATCAGCCTGGCATCGTCTCTTCCGCTAGTCGAAAGCGCTCGCGTAACGCGTCGGACAGCGAGGCCGACTCATCGGCACCATCCTCGAAGCGTCTTACTCGTGGTAAGCAACCCGCGTGAGAGCCGTCTGTCCAGTCTCTGCCAGTGGTTGCTTCGAAACCTCGTCGCACGCGTCCCGGCTCCGTTGTTTCTTCAGGGAAGGCTGCTCCTCGTTCATCATCGGTTCGCAAATCATGACCATCAAGTGTTTCTCAGTCCACGCCACAGACGCCACCAGCGAAATCTCCAAAGAGGAAGCGTCAGACCACGACACCGTTAACTCCATCAACACCATCACAGCCTTCTACCAGGAGTTCGGTCTCTCTATCCGCCGTTGGTCAGCGTCATCTCTCGGTGTGCCCTCTAGTTCGACTGGCGCAACCGTGGCTGTAGCCGAGCCATCGGGACGTGAGTCCGCAGCTCTCACATCGAAAGATACGTCACCATCCGTCGAGATTTCTCCCCGTGCTGGTAGTCCAGTTGACCAGCAAGCCGCACGATCGTCCTTTCGGTCGTCGTAGCAGATTGAGCTGGAAAATGCCGACGATGGGGAAGTACTAAGCTTGCTCAACGGCGTAGCTTCGATCCCGTCGTCTGACGACGAGTCGGATGAGGGATCCGTGTTGCAGCTCGTAGTGTCACCAGTGCCTCCAACGAAGACGGGTTCTGAATCCCTGCAGTCATCGGAGTCGTCGGCCAAGCCGCCAGCTGCTAGTGAGCCACTGGTAGCTAGTGACTCTCCAGGTGAAGTCGTTCTTGAAGTCTCTGCTTCGCTCTCGGTCGACGTGGATTGAAGTTCGGAAGTCACCGGCTTCTACTCACGATCAGGGTCCTGATCACAACTTCGTGGATGACGTTGAGTCCGATGCTGAGTCTACGTCAACGCTGGTATTCGCGTTGGGTGACGAGGCCAAAGCCAACACTCCTACTGACTCTGCTGTCCTGCCTTCGGTTGCTCGAGGCTCCTCGGTTGAGACCACTTCGGTTGCAGTCGATGATTCACCTCCCGGTGAGTCCGCGGCTCAAGACGAGGCTGCTATCTTGGCTAACAAGATGCCGGTACCGGTCCCCCGTCTGCGGACAACCAGAGAGCTCTGGATGTTTCATCGTCTGTTCCTGTCACTGTTGTGCCCCCAGCCACGTCTACTTCTCGTCGTTCTTCTCGAGGGTCCACTCGGGTGGTCGCCACGCTGTCCTCGACGTCTGGTTCGGATTGACGTTCGCCGCGCCTGCTAGTGCCTCTTCCTGCACCTGTTCATGGGGCACAACCGCTCGTCAGGTTTTTCACGCAAGTGGTCAAGTGGACGGTGCCGTTCCTGACTCCAACGTTCAGTCGTCAGGGCACGTTCAACGTGCTGGGTCCACATCCTGAACTGTCGGCAGCCAACTCCCGTGCGACCGAAGACCAAAATTCTGTGTTGTGCCAAGTTCATCAGGGCATTCAGGAATTGCAAGAATCCTGATCACCCGTGGCAGCGGAATCGTCGGCAGCTTCCTGAGCACGCTTGCCTTTTTGGGACCGAGGACTTCGACCCGAACTCTCACGTTTTGTAACGGACACCACCGTTGCCTCGACTCAAGGGATTCTGGCGCAGCTTCCGTGGTTACAGTTGTGAAGATGAAGCTGATTTCGGGTTCTCGTTATGGGAGCAAATCACTGGATCCCAGCCCGTGCCATTCAGCTGTTCTCGGCCGCGGGGTACCGAATTCTAGAGGAAGACGACACGTTATCACCAACCTTGAAGGCCCAGATCAAGCAAGCTCCGGACGAAGCGAAGGCTGCATGGGAAGGGTACGCCGCGGGTCGCACCAAGCGCTGCGACCGACTCCGCGTCAGACTCCTTTTTAACCTGTGGAAATGGTGCCTTAGAACTCGGGGCTCGCTACGGAGAGATCGTCTCCGAGATTCTGTTCGAGCGGTCGATGCCAGGCTATTCGTTTGAATATCTCACGTGGATTCCAGCATCGTTGAATTGGCTCTCGTACAGTCGGGTGCTGGACACCGCCGAGTCGTTGTGCACCGAATGGGTTGACTCACTGGTTCAGCGTCCTTACAACACGACGTTCGCTCCCTGCAACCATGGCATCCCGCTGATTGTCCCTGCTGGTCCGATTCGTGAGTCTTTTGGTCGCCAAATTCAGGTGAACCCGCTGCTGACAAACAATGACCTCGCTAGGGGTTGGGACGCCAAATTCAGAGTGCCTCCCGCTGCTCCTGGTGCTGCACCAGCTCCCGCTGACGGCCCTGCTCCGGACACCGGTGAATCGTCGGTCGTTGACGATGCTGATTTTCTTCGATTCTTCGCCAGAGTGATGAGCCGGAAGAAGCTCCTGACATATCTGCGTTGTAAGCTGTTTCTGTGTCGTGTTGGTTTATTTTTGTAAAGCTTCGAGCGTCCAAGTTGTAGGTTTGAGCTGAACAATTGTAGTTCGATCTTGAATACTTCTTTTCATTTTCTTCTTCCATCGCGTCCATGTTCATGGTTTCCACACAATATGCAAGAATAGTCTGCAGTAGCTTTCTTCGTCTGTAGTTTGGGCTGCATTGCCCCAAGTACAGTTCACTTCGATGATTACTCGTTGGCTAGTCTTCGTCAGCGAATTGAACCATCTGCAGTCGCTGCTCACTTCTCTTGCGCCGCAAGTAGTCATAGTGGAGACCCCCACACGACAAGCTCTACATGGGTTCCCACGTAGGCTCGTCATATTACCTTAAACTCGCGCACCGATCTCTCAGTAGTCGTCGTGAGTGGTGACCGATCATCAAGAACGGCTTCGACTTTGAACTCTCCGTCAAGATGGTCCGGTTAACAGCAATCTTCAGGAAGCAATTCCTTGTCGAAGTCGAGTCTCGAGTCTTCGGTGATTCCATCAGTCAACCTAGTCGCTGGTCTGCTCTCGAATTTATAGACGCGTTTCAGCCATGAGACATGGACTACAGGGTAGAACCGATATCCGGTTCAGTTGGGCAGCTCAAGCTCATTCGTGTATTCTTCCACCTTCTTCTGAGCTCGGAATGATCCTTGTCATCTATGAGCAAGCTTCTCAGTGAGTACAGTGTCTCTTCCATACTTAATCGATCAACTCCCAGAGTTGATACGCCGACTTTACAGCTACTGCTTGTACTGAAGTCTCTTGCATACTTGATGCATCAGTTCCCAGAACTGATACACTATCGTCACAGACACCGTCTGTGACTGGAAGCTCTTCTATACTTAATCGATCAACTCCCAGAGTTGACACGCGCATTGAAGTAGGAAGGCATCTCAAATCTGCTTTCTGATTTGAGACAGACTCAACGACTGCCTCAGTCGTTGTGACTTGTGTGTGGGCACCGGAGGCTACAACACACGGTGCTGCCTCAACGGTGTGATCGTATGCACCTTGCGGTGCATGCGCGACACTGACAGGGCCATCACTCTCTGTCGCGCTGCGTCCGAAGCGTACAACCGTACGCTTCTCCCAGCTGACCACTGGATCATGCCGTGGCTTGCACGGCATGCCCAACACCAAGTCAAACTTATCGTCTAAATCCAAGACGATAAGGTTCTCCACAAACACCCGGTGTTTGTACGAGAAGCGCACGCGTACGACGCACTTCTCAGTCCTCACGGTGGCACCCGTTGCCAACCGCACTTCCAACACACTTCGAGGTGTGTCTACATCCTCGAAGTTCACCTTCAGTAGACTTTGCTGTCGAACAAAGTTGTTCGACGCACCCGAGGCTACCAGAGCACGAAGAGAGTTCTCTCTCTTCGACCTTATTTTCAGGTTGACAAGATTTGGCTTGTCATCTTGCTTCTTGCAGTGAGAGTCTCTCTCACTGGGGGCTGCAGTCTTCAGTGTCGCTTGTCCGTTATAGACACGCGTGACTGCACTACCAGTAGGGCGCCCCGCGCCTACTGGTTCCGCGCGTTTTTTTATTGATCGCGGCGATGCCCGGCATCGCCACGTCGGCTCCGGCCTTGTGCACAGCCGCTGTGCACTCACGCGCATAGTGTCCGGTGTATCCGCATCGGAAACACCGCACGCTACTGTTGTTCCGCTGCTGGTGACAAACAGCCCTAGCGTTCGAGAGGTCCATAGGTTCCGGACCTCCCGTTCTCATCACCGGACGTGCCATCCTCGACACGTTCACATGCAATTTTGCCTGCCGCAGGCTAAATTCCTCTTGCATGCCAAGGGTGATTGCAGCTTCGAGAGTACTTGGGTACTATCGGAAGAGGTAGGTCTTGACGGGACCATCCCTCAAGCCCTTCATGAACGTGACGACCTTGGTCGCCTCATCCATCGGGTTGGTCACGATGTTCGAGACCAAGTACCGCGCACGTTGGGCGTAAGCATGAACGTCATGCTTACCTTGCTGCAGGTCAAGGAACTCAGCTCTCGACCGGAACTCGTTCTTAGGAGGCTCAAACGCTTGTCTGAGCTCCTCCTTGAACTCCGCGTACGTGCCGGAGCACGTAGCGTCTGTGAGCCGGCGTCCATACGCCCAGCTCCTCGCTCGTCCGCCAAGACATGACATGGCGAACGCAACCTTCGACGGATCGTCGAAGATGCGTCGAGCTGCAATGGCAGTGTCGACCTCGACAAGCCATCGGAGAAGAGGTTCCCCCTCTCTTCCCACATAGTTGCTCACGTGCAGTTTCAATGACTGCACGCGGTGTCGTCCCGGACGACGCCGTCGTAGTCGTAGCGGCAGCAGCATCTCGCTGCTCCTTGACTATGAAGCCCAGAGCAACACCGTGTTGCTCTGTCGGTGAGAACGTCCGTAGCATCGTCGCTACGGCCGCCTCCTCAATGACTGTTGCCAGTCTTTGGAGAGATTCCCACTCTGGATCCGACAGGTGGGGGTAGTCTGCACGCGCAATGTGCGTTGCAGACTCGCTCGGGCCACGCATGGACGGATTACCGTCCATGGACTGGTTCTCGGCCCCATGTTCGTATTCCATACGAACAAGTCAGGTAGTCGGTCGTTGGACGGGCTACAAAGTGCTACCAGGTGTAATGGGCCAGCTCTGTGCCCATTACTTCGGCTTACACGTTAGCGCACGTGTACGAGGAAGCGTAGTTTGCTTAAACTTAGGTTAACTATACTTTCGTCCGAAAGTATAGATTTACTAAAATAAGAAAAGCTAAAAGCCGTTTTGGGTTAAAATGAGAACTGTTATTTATGATTTATGTCTGGACTGGGTTTCCTCCTAAAACTGATATCCTATATGAAAGGTATTCTGCCATCCGATGGCTGTCAGAACCGTGCTAATCTAATTGGTAGAAATAAATGCTGATCTACCAATAGGAAGTCTAAATGCATACAGACCAGTGGTCTGCAGTGTAACCATTGGTGTGTCATACACCAACGTTCGAGAGCCCTCCATGTAACCAAGTGGCTACGTGTAGCCACTTGTGTGTAACCCCGTTACATCCTGCATCTCATTATTGGTGCACAAAATTTACCTTGCAGAACGTCGTTATTTATTCGTCCTCTGCATGCTCAATAAATGAACATGTCATAATCGGCCACCCTTAGCCTCCCCACCACTGTCAGTAGCTGAACAACTGTAGCTTAATGCCAGAGTTGACGAGGCCGCATACACACACTCACATTAGGTCTTGACATCGAAGGCGCGCAACTTCCGAGGTCTGCGGCCGACGGCGCGAAATCGCGAATGGGCGTCAATGGGTTGAATGCGCAGCTTAATGTTACGATCCGCTCAAACTAAATTTAACGTGAAAATTGTGGAAGGTGCTCAAGTTGCGCAAGTTACCCAAAGGTGCTCAAACTGAAGTTGCTTTAGCAGGTGCCCACGGCGTCACGACGCTCGAGATCTCGCGCGCGATCATCGAACGTGTGTTCCCGCACGTTCTGGCTGATGAGAGTCTAGTGCAGTCGCCGATGGGGAGGAGATACAGTGTCAGCTACACACTGATCGCGTATGTTGATGCGAATACGGGGCGTGTGTTCCAGCTCGAGTCGAAGATTGACTTGACGTCAGCGTCGATGGACCTAAGGCAGGATCCTTGCGTCACCGAGCAGATGGTCATCTCGACGACGATGAATAAGAGGGGGAACTTGCTGCTGAGCGAGGACCTTCGAGAGGACCAGAATGTTATTGAGAATGGTTTCTTCTAAAGAACATGGAGGGCGGGGTTAGCTTGTTGAGTTAGTTGCGTGAATTAGGACGTGGAGAGTATTAGCTGGGTGCAGGTTACCGGTGTACGAGAACCGACCCCCCCCCCAAAAAAAAAAAAAAACTCAAACGATGACCAGGCAGTTGGTTGCTGGAGACAACACGAACGAGAGAGTCTTGAGAATTCTGCTCACACAAGACTATCTCTATCCACTACTGTGTGATGTAATGTACTACGCTATCGCATTGCCAAATTATCTAGACGTAATTACAGCACTAGAAGTGAGGAAATGAGATACAAGGATATGCAATTAATTGTAAAATAACTGCGCTAACTTTAGCCGGCGGCCTGTATTAGACACGATAAAAATGTTCATCTGGACCAAACATGATAAGCATTTTTCCTGGTAGTGGTACGTTCACTTCGTACGGACAGCCCAATAGGGATTCATTCGGGGCTACTTTGGTGTGCGCTACTTAATTTCTACGCATACAAACTTGAAATGAATGGTCTTATAAAATATATATTTAATATCGATGATCTGAGGTTGAGTCCATCACGCAGGTTATTTCACCGAGATTGATAATTCTAACAGGTTGGATGGTATCAAGGCCAACAACTGGCTAGGAACTGTAAGTACAGTATTCGGAACTAGATAATGTGGGCTGGTAGCGCCAACGGGGGGGGGGGGGGGGGGGGCAAAAAATAACAATGTCGTGCATTCGGCTCTTGAAAGCTCTGATTTTATATGAATTTGTTGAGAAATCTCTACGCTTGTGAAAGGCATATAATTTCTCTAAATCGGCCCAACTGTATAAGTCTATGATCTTGCTGTGCTCTTGATCAAGGGAGTTTTATTGATTCTTGAAGTGTTCATACTGATACAAATGTATCTTGATTCTTGTAAAACTAGGGCTACTCAGGGGCTGCGATCGTGACAAGTATACAATAGCGTTTGGCACACAACAAGACTAAAATAGTAAAGCACAATCAAACTTCGTTACACTCTGCTGTAACACACGTCACCGACCTGTATCACGTACCCATACTCTTCTTGAGCTATATGGCTTCATCATCGCATCTCCTGCGCCTGCTTCGCAGCCCCAGCATCTGCTAGTGTTGCCGACTTGTAATGTAGCTGCAAGTAAGCCCTCTCTACGATTGTAGACTCGATTTTTCGAATGTATGAGCATCTTGTGAATCCTGTTTGGGATCTGGAGGAAGTACAAAAAGATTTTTGAGCTAGTAGAAAAGCATATAGGAATCACTCTAAGATCAAATGCATCTAGGATATTGGCACATCTAGCAGGGCTTCCCGAGCGGAAAAAGTTGCTGGGGAGGAAGGACGACAGGTCGCTGCTGTATGGACTGGAAATGTTAAAATGGCCTCGGAACCTTGGCGATTAACATGGCATAAAGAACAATCCATCAAACAAGATGGAACGCTAGTGTCAACTCCTTTCATCCTGAAAACTCTGTAAATCGATAACCTGATTAAGACGGCATCGGTTTGACCAATAAACTCTTTATAATTTCATGGGTTCTAAGATAACATGGTATTCACGTGAGTTATAAATCAAATTCACTTGAAAAAAATGGATTGTTTTGGTGTGCGCCACACATCGGCAATTTCGTATTAATCTCGTTTTGCTGCTAAGCACTCCTACGAAGCACTACCGGGATAATTGATCTTTCTGTACAGTATTCGCAATAATTGAAAGTACAGTATAAGATTCAACGTCTAGTAATGTCTACCTCAACCAACTATCTGGTCACAAAAAGTGCAAAAATACCGTTATTTTTGTAGCCACTTCGAATTTCCTTTATTCTAATTTAAAAGAAAACATGCGGTTCAGACCGTTCACTCCAAATTTCTCACCTTTCACTGGCGGGGTAGGCAGCGAAGAAGAAGGGCAAACATGCCCGCCGTGCACCGAGGGTTGAGGACAGCTCTGACAGCAACAGCGACGCCCCTTTACCCAGGTTCACTCTCCTCCGGACAGAGCACCACAATATCTCGAAGGGGGTCCAAATAAGTCGTCGAAAAAGCAAAAGAACATCGCCGATGATTCGTCGGGAGAAATTGCGAGCGTCACGGATCTCCCCCCTCCCCGAGGTTCGAGTTACTTGTCCGCAATTTAGCGGGCTATTCGACTCATGGAAAGAGATGGAGGCTGCCTTTTGGGGATAATGCTACTTTATTATCTTTATTCGATGCTGGAGTCTAATCAATTTGTTCTTGTATCTAGATACCAGCGCGAGACGTTTGAGAATTACATCCTCATAACAACCCACTCGATTAAACAGCGGAACAGGAATCGTGCCAACCAAGCTGCGCGACGCGGTAGCACGCCCAGCATTTGGGACGAGTCGCTCGAGCACTACACGATGTCGTGTACATGTACAGTACGCACGCGGGGACTTTCGCCGCTCGAGGGGCTGGTGTTTGGTTGCTGCAGGTGGTGCTAAACGAAAGAAGATCCTGCGTTATCTCAAGGAAAGCTCTGGCAAACCCATCCTGCTCAACGATGTGAGCAACATGATCGCCGAAATGCACAGGGAGTCTTACACTTCTCCTGATGACAATATGCGGGTTACGAAGGTTCTAGAGGACTTTAGTGAAGGTCCCGGGAATGTGGCGAGCGTATTTCGCGACGTGGAAACCATGTTGACCAGCTGCAACACATTCCAGACATCTCATACGAGACGCATGGCGCGCCTATTTCCAGAAGTTATCTGTGTCGACGCTACGCATGGCACTAATATCAACAGGTGAGACGTGTGGACTTTGTGTGAGTATGTAATAGTTGGTGATAGTTGGTGCGAATTGTTACAAATTGATGCGCATTTGTGCGAGTTGGTATGAACTGGTGGCGTTTGTACTAGTTTGTATGGAAGTGCTATTATTGGTGATGAAGATTGTAGGCCGTAGTCATCGGGCTTTTTATTATAGCTATTGACTACATACCTGTGATTGCTGATTAGATACCGACTCTTCAGCTTTATGGTGACGGACAAATTCGGCAGTGGAGCGTTTGCTCAGAATTCTCTCGTCGATGGGGAGACACGAGCGAATGAAGATTGCAATCTCACCGTTCAAACGGAACAATGAAGCTTGGAGGTCATTGTAATCGACAAGGATTTCACAGAGTTATCCACCCTTGAAGACGAATTTCCTGAAGCATCTGTGATTTTGTTCCAGTTTCACATTATCGACTACCTCAAACGTGAGACCGGGAAACGAGAATATGGATTTACGGGATTTGAGAAGATGCACATCAGAAACTTTCTTACGATGATGGTTCGAGCGAGAAACAGCTCGATCACACCTTAAAGCACTGAAGGAATTGTGTGAGGGTAAGCCAGTATTTGACGACAACTTAGTTATCGTGTATAAATCTATGGTGTAGTTTTCTCCGTGGTCATTTGCCGCATCTGGACAACAATACGAATAATCGACTAGAGGCAAGCTGGAGTGCAGCTAAAGATGTTTTAGCAAGGCACCTCCCTATGGACAAATGCATTGAAACGCTACTGTTTCTTCAACAGGCAGCTGGACATAAATACGAGTTCAAGTCGAAACGGGTTGGAATTCGTGTGGGCTTTGACTACTACGACGAGATGAACCTGCTCGCTCGAATTGTCACTCACCACGCATGTGACTTAGTGGAGGAACAATACAAATCCAGCACTACCATCGAATACGAGATTGAAACAAGCACTTTATTGAGCTATGCAACTTTGGATTTAAAGCGATACACAAGATGTTTGCAGCCCTACATGCACTAGTCCATGCAAATGCTATCGAGCTAGACACCGGGGAACTAGCCTATACTGGTAATTTAAGCAAAGAAATAGAGATACATGAAAGATAATGTATCGGTAGTGAGTAAGTAATTACTGGCAAATCATCCGTGTGTGATCATGGGTTCAGATGAGAGTGTAGAACTTCTTTCGATTCATGTTTACACTCAAGTCCTACCCCTACAATATGGGCCTCGCTAAAGCCTTGATTGTAGAAGATAAAAGAAAGCCTTCCTAGCCAATGGAAGATGAAGAAGGAGCTCATGCATCCATACATGTGCCTATGGGAAAGGGCGTGAGGTAGATGCAGCATGAAAGGCATTATTTTTGTTTCTCCTTGTGTGTAAAGTATGTAAGATTTGGGTGCCATGCGGGGTTAATTTTGTTTGTCTCCTACCAGGAGGTCCGAAATATCTTTACATGAGTAGCGAACACTTTGTTCATGGAAGAGGCCAATCTTGCTAGAATAAGCCACCACGCCTATATATACAGAGGCCAAAGCTGCCCCATGCGTCTACCGCACTCTTTGCAGACTTGCATACCATCTAAGCCTTCTATCCAGCTTATCATAGCCACCAGATGCCGCATAGTTCTTGGCGGTCACTTACGATTCACCCAACCATGCTCTGAGGCTTATTAATAGACGCTCGACTAGGTCATTAGATTCATATAGCCGTATAAGCTCGTATTGTCGAGTTTGAAAGTGACATCCGATTTATTTACTTACAAATCGGCTCATATGGTTCTCTTTGCAAAATCACCAAATTATATCTGAGCCTAAAAAATATAAATAAGAGTCTAATTAGACATTCGGGGTCGTATTTTTAGTTTTGCGAATTAAAATGGAGCGTGGCTCTAAAGTGATGAGAGAAACGAAAGACCACGCTGTTTCAACGATTACAATTTTTCAGGAGTCAAACAACTTAGGTTTTATTATACTACCTTCCATTATTATTATATTGGTGCCTCTTGCTGTCTGCATATGAGCGTGTAGCACTTTTAAAGAAAACTTTAAAACGTTTGGATTCTGATTATTGCAACACCACGGTGTTGACGATCAGCAACACCATGGCTTAAAACCTGCTATAAAGTATATACCCCGCAAATAGGATATGCAATTCTGAGAAAATCTGATTCATGTATGTATTTTCACGGGGAGGTTTAGGACGGATGTCACGGCACGGCAAATCTTCAAAAGCGATTGATACGCTCTGCCACATTAGACTAGAAGAAGGCCATTAATCCGAAAATGCTGCACGTAAAACGAAACAACTGAATCCATACTTACTACGGGATAAAACCCCGCACTCGCCTAGCATAGCTTAAAAACATAGGCGCCGATTTAGAACTGCTTTTCCGGTGGCATTCACCTCCACCGCAAAATCGTCTAAATACAAATTTCAAGTAATCTAGTGTTGACACTGTGCCGATTCTACCCGATCACCAGTTCCGTGGAACGCCACAAAATAATCATCATCACCCCGTGGAACGAGCCAGCTCTCGTGCGTGCAAAAAAAACTATTCTGCATGGTACAGATATCGGCGCTTTTAGAGTCAGTTTGCCTTGAGGCGCCTTAATTTGGAATGAGCAGGCTTTCATTTCATTTTCTATTCGAGACCGGAGAAAATGGGGTTTTCTGCTGGTGGGTTGAGGGCGAGGACAATGAGGACGAGGCTCGGACGAAGGTGACGGAGATGCGTGCAGGGTCTTGCGCCGTGACTGGTCAGAGTGAGGCACCTGCGGTGCTGGAGTATTCAGTCGCGGACGTGCACGAGCTCGCCCTCTGCTCAACAGCACGCTGCTGCTTCCAGCTTCACACGATCTATGAACTGCAAGGACGTTAGAGAAGTAGATAGCACGCTGCTGCTTCCAGCTTCACACGATCTATGAACTGCAAGGACGTTAGAGAAGTAGATAGCACGTGAAAGAAGCTGCCCGGTATGGTGAACTACTGGTGAGGAAGCTGGCCGCGTAGGAACGGGTACGACCGAGGACTCCCGGCGAGGAGCGGATTGAGTATTCTTGTGCTGAGGGGCCGAAATAGAGACCTATGAACGATGGCCTTGGTAAGTGATGGAGCCAGAGTTGCTGTTGCATATTCCACAGAAGAAAGCTTTCTCCGTAGCATTCGGGTCGTAAGCGCCAATAGGTATTAAAATAAGTAGTGTTGCTAAAATAAAAGTAGTTTGATGAAGCGAATGCTGCAGTACGATCTTGTTGTAAAGTCGAATGTCGATTTCGCTCTATCTCCCGCTCTACTGTATGACACCACACTACTATACACTGCAGTATTCATTTGGTGCTCCAGTTTGAGCACCTTCAGCGTTCAAAAAATAAGTGCAGCTTTGTATTTTTGCACCGAAAGGAGCCAATACATGTCAAGATCTGTTATCGGTGCTGTAAGATTGTTGTGTTGTTGTCATTATCAGCGAGGCTTACATTTACCGCGCGATGGAGTAAACGATGGTTTGGACTACCATACGCGGCCTATCGCAGATTACAGCGCCACATCGAGCATTACTGCCCGTATTATAATGCGTGTACTGTAATCATGAATATAGGGCAGCACGTGAGCACTATAGTGAGGTATAGCGGTAGGCCATTCTACAACTTGCATGATGGTTCGCCATCCAGGAGTCTCCGCTGTGACCTTCCTATTACTCTGCGTGTCTCCGTGGAGTACCACGTCAAAGTCCCTTCCTCTTAACACAGCGACTACTTCTACTCGCACTGGTGTCGTGTGTACCAAGGTTGGCAGCTTATTCTCCGCGGTAATGAGGTTGTGCATTTGTGAACCTTGTCACGTGTGCGAGTTCAAGAAGACGTCGAACACCTGCGGCTACACGAAGCGTGCAGGCCTGGATCTATCGGATGGGTCGGACCTGATGATAGAACAACCTTTGCTGGCACCGACGGACTGGTTTCTAACTGAGGAGGAGATTACGGCGTCACGTGGTGGTTCACCTCGAAGCGACATGGCCACTTACACGACGGGGAATGACGTCAAGACGTACACGGTTACGAAAGAGTTCTTCGATGCTGCTTTTACTGATCTCTCGTCTACCAGTGCGGGAGACCGAGTGATGCTGACAGGCTGGGGCACAGACCTCATTCCTTTCCAGCCCGATGTTGACGGTGGTAACAAGTCCCAGCTACACGACGTCGTTGAGGGCATCATACAGCGAGGTGGCAGCTTTCACGCGTTGGTATGGGCGAACTTGTTAGACAAGTCACAGAACCTCAAGGTCCGCGACGACATTAATGCTATCCCAGCATCACTGACGACAGGCGAGAAGCCGCTTTTCCTCTTTGACGACCGCACGCGCACGATTACTTCTACTCACCATCAGAAGAATTTGATCATCGCTTCTACCAATTCCACGGGGATTGATGAACACCCTGTGGCTTTTGTTGGCGGAGTTGATATCACCTCGGATCGCTGGGATACTATCTACCACAACGAGTCGGCTCTTCGCGAAGCTACCGGTGTAAGTAGCTCCTTCGAAGGCTGGCTGGACGGCCATGTTCGAATTCACGGACCTGCCGCGAAGGATGTGGCTGCAAACTTTCTCAGTCGCTGGAATTCCGACTACGAACCAACACAGGGTCTCGCCCACGACTTGCTCGACTTAGAAAACCCGTCATACTACGACTTAGAGCCTCTCAATTACGTAAGCAGCAACACAAGTTCGAGTCTAGGCCACCAGAACGTGCAGATCGTGCGTACTTTCAGTTGCCAGTACAAGCACTACGACGAGTTCGCTCCTTATGGCGAGAACTCGCTGTTCCAAGCACGCATCAAGGCGCTTATGAACGCGAAGAACTTTATCTACATTGAGGATCAGTATTTTATCCTCGTACCAGAGCTTCTTGAAGCGATTTTAGAAGTGATGCCTACAATCCAACGACTTATTGTGGTGGTGCAGCGCCCAGTCGGGGAATCAAAAGCTTCTGGGTACGAGAAGTATATGTACGAGATGACCTCCCCTATCCAGAAGCTCTATCCGAACAAGTTCCAGATTTACACTACGACGAAAGAGTTGGATCTCTACATCCACAGTAAAGTTGTGATCATCGACGACGTATACCTGTCGGTTGGTTCGGCGAACTGGAATCGTCGTAGCATGACCTCGGACTCGGAGTTGGGCGCCAACATCATCGACGATAAGACTGTCGAATCTCCGGACGGAATCACGGTGCTAAGAGCAGCACGCGACTTCCGAGTCCGCAAATTCCAAGAGATGACGGGCCTTAGCTACGAGGAATTGGACAGCATGACGTTGATTGAGGCTGCAAACCAGTTTGATGTGGTTGCTGCTGATAATTCGAGCATCATTGAAGCGTACCAAGTGAAGGAGCAGACGTATTTCACTGCACTTACCGATGTTATGCGAAAGGCAGTAGACCCACAAGATACCTGCACGTAGCCGCAACCAATTTTCGATTTCATTGATATACGTCTCCATTTGCATAAGTAATCATTTGCGTTCTGTGCTGGTGTAGCAAATAAAATTAAAAAAAAACATATAAAATTTACTTTCCACAGAGAGCTGCATAAGATAAACAATCATGGGGGGGGGGGGCAAATAACGTCAAAGAGAGCGCATCTATCCTACTCCGTCGCCACAGCATTTCCTTAGTATCCACTGGAAAATTTAATCCTGATCTGAAAATAATTTTGCATACTTGCACCCAGTTTTTCAGCCGAAGGTACTAACTGTAAAATATCTGCAATCTCCTAGCAACGTTCCGCTGGAATGGCCTCGAACAAAAGGCGCTGATGGATACTGGCAAGCTGATGGACTACAACGGAACTAGGCTACCGTCTACCGTGGTAGGCAGATTGTGTGAAATGCTTTGAATGCCGAATTTGTGTGAAATTTCACACGGATTAAGCACTAAATATTGCGGTAGGTACTACATGTATACAGTAGTGAGATACGAAAGCACTGATACATGGAATCCAACGATAAGCAAGAATTGCATATTCTTTCTGCCTCTACAAACGCAATTGAAACTTATTAGGAGACTCCGACCTTCAGTTCCGGTGGATTCGCAGTTCTCTCATGCTATAATACTCCGAGTCGGAAGCTAAACCGTCACGGCTAGCGTTCCATAAATGACGCCAAATGCTAACCTCGGTCGATATTCAAATGACTTGAGAATTGTTTTGCGCAACTTTTGTGAGTCGACATTTTTTAGTGAGATCAAGTATTATTAATTACTTCGAAGTATGCAGGTGAGTCGGTCTATTTGATTCCACAAACAGGCCATGGACATTAAGGGTTAAAGGTATTAATACCAGTACTGTAGATCCGGGCTTGCGACGACGATGGAGTAGAAATCGTCGTAGAAACCCGGATCGACATTAGCAACCGTCAGAATCCGATTCCGGGTAGGCAAATGGGTTAGGTTTCGGATTCGGACTGGAAGTTCTTTAATTTCGCATTTGAAAGTCCCAATCAGAATCAAAATCGCAATAAACGCAAGGCAGGCAACACTTCCGTGAGCACGACAGGAAGGGCTTGGCCTCGCGCAAGCTGCGCGGCGCAACACGTCCGACAGCACGCCAAGGAGAACTTGGCTACAGCCGTGCCAGACCAATTAAAGCTTTCCTCACTTGCTAATTGGACTAAGCTGCCGTTTGTAGATGTTAAGACGGCACGAACTCTCCTTCTACCTGTGTTTTCAGTTGCCACTGCTGTCGCAGGCCGTTTGGCTCACTACCGTGCATAATAAATACACACAACAAATTCTCTCATGTAGCCGTGAATCACGGCGTGATGCCGATAGCTTACGCGACTTTGGAAAGCAGCGGTGGTATTATCTACATGTATTGCCTCTGTATTAATAATATCTAATGGGATCGTAATCGATCGGGCTATAGCTCAAACCCTGCATTAGCTCGCTCATGGGTGGCCCGACAGCTCTGGAAATAGTCTGGTGTGTGAGCCTGAAATTTGGAACGAAGCCATGTACTGTTGATCGACGACACGTGGCGGCAACCTGAATGTTGGTATATGCAGCGTTGCAAGCCTCGCAAGTGCATTGCGTCAACACCAAGCACCGCGTCTACGCGTCGAGACTGATAATGCTGACGCCTAGTCTTGATATATCCTAGGAACAGTAGAGTGTTCAACAGAATCTCATATTTTTTTTTAAAAAGTACAAACTAGTAAGGACTTCTACAAGTCATCGCTGCTCAACCTGCTCTAGGCCGTGCTGTTGTTCCGGATGTAGTACGGTTCCTCCTGGAAGGCCTCCGAGCAGTACGGGAACGTGGCTTCGTCGTCGTTGCTGCTGGGGTTGAAGAGGTTCCTAGCCGCGTAGATCATGACGTAGATGCCGCACACGGAGCAAATGGTCGCCACAGTCACGCACATGAGTTTCTCCCACGCCGGAACCTTGGTCCAGAAGACCTTGATGTAGAAGATCAGCGGCACGATCAGACTGGAGAGCGTGATGAAGGTGGCGCCCGTGAAGTCGACGAGGTCGAGGAAGTGGTCCCGCAGCAGGATCGAGAGAATGACCAGCACGGTGATCATCGCGATACGCATCGTGATGTAGCGCAGGACGTTGGCGCCGCCCTTGTACTCGGACAGATCCTCCTCAGCCACCATCGTGTTGGTGGCGGACACACGGGAGACCCGTGTCGAGGGTCGGGGACGCGAGACTCGCTGTTCGTTGCTCTCAAGGTCGGCAGGCGTCGACGCGTTGAGGTACGACATTTTCTCCTCGGCTTCCGCGTCCAGCGGCTCCACCTTGTGCATGCCCAGGATCATGCGCTCGAACATGTAGAAGGCTGGGTGCAGGAAGGTCGAGAAGGCGATCGACAGGTGCATCTGCATGAACAGATAGGCCATGACAACCGCGCCGCGGTCGGCGACGAAGCCCAGCGTGGTGGTAGCGGACGGGTCGGACGTGTTGGCGACCGAGAAGAGCAGGTTGCCAGACATCTGGCACCCTCCGACAGCGTAGCCGGAGACGGCGACGGCGATGAAAAAGGCCGAGGCGATGCCCAGACTTACCATGATGACACGGGGCATACGCTCGGGCTGCGAGTGCTGGCGCTGAAGGTCCGGGATCACGGTAGCGGCAGCGTACGCGAGCGACAGGTTACCGAACGTGGTGATGACCTGGTGGGCCGTCACGTCGGCGGTGGGCGGCGACGGGTGGCCGCGCTCTTCCCACATGAGGATTGCAATGCCGATAAAGTCGGCGACGATCGTACCGAGGCAACCGGCCACAGCCATACCCGTGCTCTCCTTCATTGTCGGGATAAGCGCGACGGGGACGACCATAAGAGCCATGAAGATGATCCACACCGACTGACTGAAGCAGTCCGGGAACAGCACGTCGAGCAGAGAGCCACCGAGCACCAGGAAGGCACAGGGCAGCAGCAGACACACACCCATTTGGGAGATCGTCACCAGGAGACGTCCCCACCGGCCAGCGACCCATTCACCGAGATCACCGTATGTCTTCACTGTAGGCGGGGCCACGTACAGCACCTTGGACAGCAGCACCGACGAGTAGATGTTGGCGAACGCCATGAACAGCAGCGCGACCGTAGCGAAGACCCAACCGGCACGAGCGTAGTTGGACGGCATACCGAGCGAGCCGATACCGCACACGCAGCAGAAAATGTTGAACGCGGCTCTGGCATCCTCGAACGTGAAGATGGCGGTCGAAGGTTTAGGCGCCATGATGCTTGGTTTTTTACCCAAGAAGGCAAAATGGCTAATGAGCTTTAGCATCAGACGGTAAAACGATCCTGCCGGTTCTGGTGCCTTGGGTGACATACCGGAGCTACGATCAAAGACACGTTGGGCCCATCGCCATTTCGCAGGCTTCAAAGTGCACTGTGCGTATACAGTACATCCGTTGGCTGGGGAGGATCGCGTGGGTCCGTCTGCGGCCTTTGGTAATACATGTACATGTACGGCTGCTCCTTGGGGGCCCTCACAATCGTCCGCGATCACCATCGTAGTTCCATCAGGAGATCCGGTTCTGATACATGTTTGCCACCAGCTACATGTACAGTACTTACTTTTTTTAAATACGACGTCGAAGTTAAACCGCAGTTTGAAACATGTGCATGTTGCAATCCGGCTAGCTAAAAGGTATTGTCGAGACCAGTGCTCTCTGTTTTCCGTGACAAAACTTTGCTGTAGAATCTTTTTTGGTTGCTCATTAAAATGAGCAGCTTTTGCGTGCATAAATAAAAGTGGACTTTCTAATTAGAGATCATACATAAACAGCCAGATTGGATGAGGGAAATGCGCGAACTGTATACACTGTATCAGTTGCTTCACTGCTTCCTGCCGCCATGGTCTTCGCCTCCGACGCCCAGGACTCAAAACTGGTCTGCGGGTTTTCATTTGCGCTGGATGACTGAATATGGCATTACCTTCGAGATGCTTCGGGCCCGCCTCATCACATTTGCAACGGAAGCATCTCCACTTTATCAGTCAAAGCTGAAGAATGGGAAAACTATGAAGCTTCTTTTTTTGTCAAAGCCACAGTGTTAAAGCGGTGTAAAACCGCGTTCGGTGTACACAGCAGCAGCGCTTACTGTACATATAAACGGTCAAGTTTAGGATTCTGGGGACACAGTGTCCCCAGAATTTTCTCGTGGAGCTCTGGTGCACAAATTTCAGTCCCCAACACTGTCCCCTAGCGCTTCTTTACGACGTCCGGCTCGACCGACGATCGCTCCTGTACAAGTCAGGACTTGGCACTCTGCGTGTTCAAGTACTGAAAGAGACAAGGACAAGTATACAGTACTTCCGTTCGTGTGTCGAAATGGCACACAGAAGGTTTCGCGGAGTCCCTTGTATTCGCCCGAGGGCAATGGATATCTTATACGTACATGCACATATCTTGATCTAAAAGCAAGGCGTGGTATTATACATGTAACGGTACCTACCAACCAATCAAGCAGCAAATCGAATGCAGGAATGGCCAGTGGCCAGTGGCCAGTATATTGACACAGAGCGCATCCCCAAAGACAACAATTCGGTACAGTGGCGCATCCCCAGACTTGACAGGTGCTGTATGTAGATATAATTCAAACTACAGTAAAAGCCTAGTATGTTTTTGGCGGGGTCAGAGAGTAGTTTAGCTAACTATAGATTCCAAACGTATTGTAGTGGTGCAAGTAATCATTGAGGCTTTACGCTGAAAACGACAAAATTTGTCGATGCTGATCCAAAGACTGCAACACCACTCAGATTAGATTGTATTTAAAGTACTAGAGAGGAAATATGTTTATGTAAAAACATGTAAAATCGCCGAAGGTCATACTGATACCTCAAAACATTGCTGGATCGCTCAATACATGTAGCTGATTTGTTGCAAGGTTTAGCAAGTACATATAATTTTACTTTTTAAATGGTCCGAATTTCGGGGGCCAAGGGATACGGCGGGGGCAATCCGTATCTTGTCTGTATTTACCAATGATACAGCGAGTTGCATCCACGTCGATTACGACATGGCTCTTGAAGACAGGTGCTACATGTATTATCTTGAAGTTTAAACCTCAACTTGCGACTCGGTCCGGAGACGGTCTTCGTGTATTACATGCAGGGTGTGGCATTAACGAACTCACATGTACCGCGGACCCTTCAGCATTGAGAGGGCAGTTGTTTAAACACTCTTTAAGTAAGTAAGTAAGTACGTAAGTTATTGCGCTTACACATATTTTAAATTGGTATTAAAATATCTTATATTCTACTTAATATGAAAGCTCGCAGATTAAGGCGCTAGGTGGTTTGCGCAATGCGTTCAACCCGGCAACAACACACAGACAATCTTTTGGTAGTCATAGCGTCGGCGCCTACATTTTATTCCTGTTTAAGGGTTTTCCTATCGCCGAGAGTACCATAATTATGGCACACGGGAGAATGTGGCCTTAGTATTGGATCTCTCAAACACATATTTTAGCTTTCCTGACTATTGCACTACTGTTTCTGTCACACTGTGCGATTTCTATATATTTGTGCTAGCGAGACAAGTTACTGACGAACTGGCGGGATAACCTTACTGGTACTGACGAGGATATTACTACACCTTTGCCAGTCCAAATCCGCAGCAGTGTTAAGCAAAGTGGCATGAAGTAACTGAAGTACCCCCCCCAAAAATGCAAAAATTATTTCAGAAAATCGACTTGAGAGCAACACGGATTTAGTACAGAGCTAACTGGTGGTCAGTAGCAAATTCCCTTTGCCGGCACCACCCAAGCACGGCCTCGCTGCCCGTACACGCGTGCTGGAGGCAACAGAGATGGAGGGACTGGGTGCTTGTTGCTGACCGCAACGGCATTCACTTAACCACTGCCCGTGCGATCATTGATCGCGGGAGCGCTGACGTCAAGCGGGGGGGGGGGGGTACGTGCGACTTGCACGAAGTGCACGCCAGAGATGGAGACAGCCCTCGTTATGTACCTCGAAGACAACTGCCAGTACACGCTCCTCCAGATGTAGGACATGCTCTTCTTTGACTTCAGGGTTGCGGTCAGCACCTCCACGATAAGCAAGAAGCTGTGTGACAAGCAATACACCGTGAAGCAGGTACATGCATTTGTACATGGTGAGTTTTCTGCATGTACTATACTAAGTGCTCTTATATGAAAATTAGGTTCGTGTTGAGCCCAAAACGTGTAACAACGCTGTAAACATCGAGAAGCGGAGTGTATTTGGCGAAGCGTTACTTGCACAAGTGCCTAAGGGGTCTTTTATCGTGTATTATGATGAGACCAATTACAATCTGTACTGTAAGCGCATGCATCGCCGTGCACTCATCGGACAGCGCGCTGTTGTCAAGCTTCCACCCTCTAAAGGAGCAAACCTCCAGCTGCAATGCGCAGTCTCCCCCGAGGTAGGTTTGGTGCACTATGCTAAGCGAAGAGGCAGCATAAGAATGGAGGTCAACGCCGAGTTCGTGGACGAAGCGGTCAAGGCCCACGAAGTGTACCTCGAGAACTTCTCCGACAAGATGATTGTCATCGTCTTAGACAACGCACCTGCTCACCGCCAGACAGAGGCCCGCGTCACTGAGAGAGGACTTGGAGCTGTTGTGCTTGGGCCCTTACTCGCCCATGTGTAACCCGGTAGAGGGTACGCGCAAAGGGTACACGTATATGATCCAACGCTAACGGTTATTTTTACCGTGACAAGCTGCTTCAGTGTGTTGAATGTCCGGATTAAGGCCTACCTAGCCTGGTGCCGGGATGAGATGCTGAGCTTTCCCATCGGTAAGAAGACTGCGGGAAGAATGCGGTTGCTCGAGAGGGCTGATGAGCACTGCATGCCCTGCATGGACCGGTGCTTGGTCAACAAGATGACTCGCCACTGCGCGCTCTCAATCACGGCTGCTATTCGTAGTGAGCCCATGGTGTATAAGACGTAGTTTTGCTCTGGACTAAATCCGTATGGGTTGACACTATTTTTTTTAAATTTGGATTAAAAATAGATAAATATGGGACTTACCACTTTGCTTTACACTGCTGCGGATTAGGACTGGCAAAGGTGTAGTCTTGTCACATCAGATTGAATCTATACTACTCTTGTCAAATTCCCGAATGTTATTAGTACTGGTATAGCATGGATGTCTTTGAATGAGTTTCATCACTTCTGTTGGAATACGATCAAGTAAGATTGCTCTGCCGCACGTTCATTCTGAGAAGTCATTAATCTTACATGTAATCTGGACCAGATTATTTGAGTACTTACACTTTTTGACGGACCGTCTCAACGGGGGAAATCGTGGAGTGACACCATGATCGAAAACCTTATTTTGGTAATTGAAGCTCACTCTCGAATAGGATTAGTTGTGAACAGTCGAGTTGAGGGTCTGCCCAGAGTGAGCCGCATGCGATTCCACTGTAACGGGCCAATTATCTCGTCCGACCGTGGGGCGTGTCGTGACCCACAGTGCTGCACTACGGCGTCCGCTTTCACGAGGGCTTCTGCGCTCCCGACTCAACAACACAGTACTGGCCGACAGGACCCACCTGATCCTGCGCCGGAACGTCCACCAAGTGTATCCGCTCCTACTTTATTACCAACTAGACTGCCTTAATGCAACCTATTCTCGTCCTCAACCAAGGCTTGTCCTTGGACCACGCGCCCATCGGATTCCACGTCGACACGCACGCCGCCTTCGAACTTACCCACTCCAACTCGCCCCCGAGCAACTCTCGACTGACTCGCTTCTTTCATTGCTGGTGGCGAATGGACGGAGAGCTCGAAGGTGCGGAAGACGTTTTCCCAACTTGGTAGCCTGTAGCATACAAGAGGTACGACGAAGTGTGACAAGTGAAGGCCGTTGGCAAGATTTGGTTGTTGATGCACAGACTGCTGGTTCCAGCCAGTAAGGAATAACCCGCGACGTCCCTTGTTGCTGTAATGTAGCAGTGGGAAGCCTGCAAATGTTACGTTATCATCGATGGGCCCCGGTACTGGAACGCAGCATCTTCACACTATTAATGGGCTCTCCGTTGTGCTTAGGTGACTCTATTTCTTTCTTTTTGCAATGCTAGCTTCGGCCTACTGACTTCAGTCACCGCTATCTTGCTTTTTAACGCTTGATATCGTGGGCACGATACCGCAAAGGTCGTAATGGTAGAGCACCCATGGAACCTTACACCATATTTAGAAAGAGAGTGAGTAAATTATCCGACTGGGTTATCCGACTACACGAGATATACCTCGGTCATGGCGTAAAATGGGCTTTGCCGACGGTCTTGGCAACACTGTCTCGAGATTAATATCTAATCCCAGGCACCCCCCCCCCCCCCCCCCCCCCGAGCGCAGCAAGCGAAGAGAGGAGCGGGCCCACGGCGATAAGTCCGCAGACGAGTGCAAACGGGCTAGTGTCCTATCTTTACCCAATTTAACCGTCGTATACGGAGCTATACACAGAAAATACGTATAGAATGTGCGTGTTATGCGACCCAGTCGGGCTAAATAACGAGTGCCATTTAGAAAACCTCAGAATAAGTAATACTGTAACGTGTTCATCCCAGTGCAGGAAGGTGCTCTCTCATACGACTAGTATACTTGCACTATAATATGCAGCACTACCAGCCCAATCTTTCTGGTTAGTGACTTTGAAATGAAGCTTTAATTGAGACTTCCAAAACTGATGCGCGGGGCTCGCTGATGACAGCAATGACGACAAATGTTACGTTCACCGAACGCAGTGTATGCAGCGTATTTCCAAACCTACAGTACTCTCCGAGAACGACGAGGGGACTAAATACATGATTGGAGAAGCATGCCCTCGGGTTTAATAAATTTCAGAAAGGAGCACTCAGATACATCCGAAAGACGAATTCAATAGTAGTTCGTCAATGCAAACAGTATCAAACTTCTGCAGGGAAAAATACCAATACCCAAATCATATACCCGAAGATCATTCGCCCGCTCCAGCAGAAACTTTTATTCCTCCTCCTTCGTCACACAAATCTCATCGTTCACCACGGCATCTCTTGGCCTTGAAAGTGAAAAAACTTTCCAGTATCGGCCATAGTCACCTTGTCAATCACACTCGTCATCCCGCGCACGCTCTCGTCCGTGTGGACGTCGCCCAGTCCGCCCGTAAGGTCCGTTACTACGTATCCGGGGTGCACGACAATCGCTGCGATGTTGTCGTTCTTCAAGTCGATCGCCAGGCTGGAGTTTATCATGTTTACAGCCGCCTTGGACGCTCCATAGCTGTAGTTACCTCCGTGCGTGTTGCCAGCGATGCTGCCCATTTGGGACGACACGGTGACCACTAATGCTCCATCGCTGCCGTTGTTTTTCGCCGCTAGCTTCAGATTCGGCAGCAGTGCACGTGTCACCAGGAACGGACCCACCGTGTTCACCTCGAACTGGCGCATGAGCATCTCCTTGGTCGTGGTCTCCAGGCCGCCTTCCGTGAAGATGCCTGCATTGTTGATAACCAGGTCGATGGGAATTCCCTTGAGTTCCTGTGCTGCCTGAGCAATCGAAGTCTCGTCGGTGCAGTCGAAGCTCACGACCTTAAGCGGTGACAGAGCTTTTAACTGATAGCAGAGACATAGAGAGTTAGAAAGGGATCCGGTCGATATTTCAGATTTTGACACAACGCACCGCGTCCGCCTTGCTGCCATTGCGAGCCACGCCAATGACTTTCCATCCAGCGTTGGTGAAATGCTTGGCGAACTCAAGGCCGATGCCGCGTGTGCTACCCGTGATAAGAACCGTCTTCTCTGCCATGATCTGTGTGGTGAGTGGAAGATTGCCAACTGCGAGATAGCCTACGGTACCTGCCAGGCGTGAGACAGTGTTTGCCTGCAACTGCAGGTTCGTAATCACTCGTCGGATAATCGTTGCGATGAGTATGGAATGGTAATTTTCAGATTTTGCAGGCCAAACAACGTCGCTGATTGGTCAAAAGTCCTGCAAAATTCAGTTTCACAATATTCTACAAGTTATTTTCCAACAACCGTAAATATGCTGACTCTCATCGAAGCCAGTTGGTGTTATTATTCAACAGACGTGTGTTTTCCTCCTTCGTGTCCAAGACCTCCGTACTTGCCACCAGATTGGTGGATCACCTGCTCTTCCGGCTAGGCGACGTTACGATGCGAGGGTGTACCAACCATAAGCTCGAAACGCTACATTGCGCAGTGTCCACTTCGCTGAGATGCTCTTAGATGTCCAAGCATTCGTCGTTTCACGCAGTAGTTCGAAGCCATTTCTCCTGCTTCTCTGGGCCCGCTGCAATCTTCCAAGCCACTCGCTGGTATAAAACGCCACGTCTGGTTTCAATCCGGCGATCGCAGCCACTTGTTGTCATGAGATTCCTACTTGGTGCCACGGTATCCTTTGCCCCGACGAAGCCCGAACTCGGCGTTGTTCCACTCGCTGCCACCTCCGAACCCTATGCGGTTCTCGTTGGCCTGTTGGCCTGCTCCTTGGCTACTGAAGTTCACGGTAGCACGCGGTGGGGGGCCGAAACTAGAGATGCCATCGATGGGAGGTCCGTCACTCATGAAATCATCGCGCTCCATGTTTTGCAGCACTAAACGCTTCAATTCGGACTGCTCCTTCTTTCCGGCGTTTTCCTGGCGGTGACTGTGCTGGGCCAGCGATGACGCTTCCGGTACTACCAACTGACGCGCTTCCACCTTGCCCTTGTTGCCACGACGGAGCATGCGGAACACCACGCCATCGGGGGATCCGTTCGCATCGAGAGAGAGCACGCCATGAGCACCCGCCGGGGTTAGTGCAGCTGAGCTCTTGACGACGGTAGGAATCGCCATCTTGTCCACGTTTACTCGAGCGGCGGGCTTGCGCGGATCGGCTGTTCCGTGCATCATCGACTTGAAGGCCTTTTCGAAGTCTTCGTCCTCTTCGCTCTTCTGGACGCGGTCGTGGATGATCAGGAGCTCCTCTTCTTCTTCGTCTTCTTCATCATCTTCCTCGTCCTCCTCGTCCTCCTCATCTTCATCGTCTTCGTCTTCATCGTCTTCTTCCCCGTCATTGTCTCCATCGTCGTCGTGCTCGTCGTCGTCGTCGTCGTCGTCGTCCGAATCTTCCTCCTCGTCTTCGATGGACTCGTCATCTTCGTCGCCTGGTTGGGACAACGTCGTCTCCTCCGCTACACTCTCGAGGCCGTTTGTGGCCATCAGCAGCGCTGCATTCTTCTTTGACAACCGACGCTCCGCTTCTTCCATGTCCCCACGAAGAATCTCCTGCACAGCCCCATCAACGTCCTCCCACGTGTCGAACTTCTTAAAATGGTCCTTGAGACTGCTGGCGAGCATCTCGAAGAGATCGAACACGACAAACTCGGTTTCCAGGGGCACGTCCGTCTTGGAGAAGAGATACCGCTGGAAAAAGACCATGAAGCGGCCCAGACGCGGTCGAGAAATGCCTCTCTCTACTGAATTACTCGCGCTGCCACTGCCGTTGCAGGTCTCGATCAGGGCACTGACAAGACGAACACGGAAGACTTCAGTCGGACCGTCCACTTCACTGGGCACACGAGGGTCGTAGCGCATGTCCGGGACCAGTAGGAATCGCTTCTTCATGTCCAACAACTGAGCGGCCGAGACTTTGTCACTACTGTACTGTGGCAACGTCAGCAAGTCGTGCGAGTGGTTGATCAACAGGTAGAGCGTCTCCACCACCACATTCATGCTCACAAGCCCACAGTTGTAGAGTTCTCCTAAGAGCTTGATATATCCTAAACTCCGCTGATGGTCACGGTAGTCGTTGACCTCCAGTCCGTACCGAATGTACTCCAACACATCGTCCACCAACAGTACCAGCACTTGGTCGTGGTATCGCGATAATCCCTTGACAACCTCGCAAATCCACTTCATCTGCAACACTTTGCCCTTTGTCACCTTCAGTAAAGCCTTTAATACCATACCACAAGTGGTACTATCCTGCCATGGAAGCCGACGCAGCATCTTGACAATCTTATTGACGTTTGATCCGTTCAGATCCTGGTAAAGAACCTTAATCAGATACAGATACATGGGGTCGTACTGCTTCGCTTGGCGCTCCACGCGCTCGGGCGGCTTGCACATGTAGTAGGCGTTTTCCACCAGAGTTTCCAGCTGCGGATCCAAATGCTTGGCAGCTTTAAGCTTCATCATGACGTTCAAGCAATTGACTGTACGGGCGTGAGTGTGCTTGGAGCAGTACAGGAACCGGCCACAGTTCTCGAGGAATGTCGTGGCCACGTGCACGTTGTGGCCCTGGAAGTCCTGGAAACACCTTTGCAGGCACCGAAACCCCGTGTTAGGAGGGCAGATCCGGAACTTGACGAGTTCTGCTAAGAAGCGGATGTTTTTGATCTTCGATTCGAGTCGAAACTGGTTGCGTCGCTTGATCAAGCCGTGGAATTCGCCCACGAGCATACTCACTAGCTCGCCGCCAATGTCCTCCTTCAGCACACTCTGCAACGTGGCTACAAGTCGCGCATAGTGAGCCAGCAGCTCCAAGTGAGTCCGTGGCACCGCATACAACGTCTTCACAAGGCGACTTCGCGTAGCCTTGGAGTTGCGGTAGCAAAACTCTACTGCTGCCTTATCACACCGATCTCGATTCACCAAATCTTCCAGGGACGCAAAGAACGCGTCCAGTTGATGGTGATAACTGGTTGATGGTGTCGTGGTATCTGTGCTGGCATCACCCGTTTCTTCCTTAGCTTTCCCTTCCTCCTCGTCAGGGATGACTACGTGGTCTTTAGCCTCTAAATCTTCCAGAGTTGCGTCATCCGTATCGTCTTTTCCATCGTCATCTGTCACTTCTTCTGGTATCTCGGTCTCGGCCTCTTCTTCTGCAGCGGCAGCAGTCTCTTTCTTCTTCTTCAGCTCGGCGACATCAGCTTCCGTAAGGCCTAGCACAACCGCAGGAACCAGCTCCAGTAAGTCCGGCAGATCTTCGTAAAAGGAGCGTGTAGCTTCGTCATCAAAAGGTCCATCTCTGCTCAGTTCGCGGCCAGCACCGTCGCCTCCTTCCCAGACGAGAATGCTTCCGTTTGCCGATCCGTCGTCTTTTTCCTCCACCGGAAGCGGCGGCACGTCACGGTCCAAGGCGTCGGCCAGGGAATTCACGCTCGTCTGCAGCTTCTCGAACAACAATTTGGCGTTCTTGAGCTCCTGCACATGTTCCTCCGTCACTTCTCCACGATTGGCTTCTTCCTTCTCGTTCCTCGCGTCCAGCTTCAAGAACGTCGCGTGCTGTGCCAGATAAAACTTGCAGATCATGTCGTAAGCTTCCAGATAGCAGCTCAGACACTCCTGTTGCACATTCTGCGGCACCACAGGCGTCTGGGACTCCAGGAACTTCTGGAACTCTTCATTGTCCGCCAGAATCTTCTCTAATTCCTTAAATTTCTTCGGCTGGACACCTAGAAAGTCCACTCCCACTGACTTGGCGAAGCTCACGAGCAGCGGCACCTCCAGCTGCGAGGAGCTTGTACTGGAGCCTGTAATGGACATATTACCTCGGCTCTTCTTGGCTCCGGGTGACTCACGTCTGGCCACCCTCTGGATGATGTGTGCAATCACCTGGACATCCTCAAAGACTCCGGCCAGGTAAAGTTCGCATAGTAAGCGTAAGATAAGTCGGCGTTTGAGCATTTTGCTCTTGTCTTCCGAGGCGTACGAGGCCTCGAAGCTGCCGATCAGAGTGCGCACCATACCCGGAGCAAAGTCCTCGTATCGCTGGTGCAATAGCGACGCCACCTTGACGGCGGCCGCAAGGTCCGCCGCCTTGAGCGGTGCATCCGCCAGCGCTGCCACGCACTCGCTCACGTATCTAGTGAGATTGAGCTCGTCCGCATCACGTAGTAGCGAGTCTGCGTTGGCCTCGCTGAGCACGCGCAGCTTCTTGACAAAGGCTGACGAACGCTTGATGTCCGACTTGAGCTTGAGCGTGGCAAGCTGTTCGCGCACGGCCGCGACGTTGGCCGCGCTATTAACCGAGCGCAGGGCCGAGCGGGCCTCGCTCTGGCGTTGGAGGTCACGCAGCTGCGACAGAGCTTGCGCCTGCGCGTCGTCGTCCTCGTCGTCGCGTGCCATGGTCTTGGATTTGTATGGCACGAGCTTGTTCTGTTGTGCAAAATGGGAGTCGATGAAATAAGATGGTTTATGACCTGATGAAGGTGGAAGACTTAAAAGTACCAGTACTTCGAATAATAAGTACCGGTATGGTTAGTACTCGAGAGGCCAGCTCTGAAATTTAAGTTTCGACATTATTAAAACAGAGTAGTTTCTTTTACTTTAGTGTTTGCTGATAATATTGTTTTGAGCAGACCAACGCGTACGCCACCCTTGCAAATTGGTATTTTCCTCGTTGCATATTCTCGGTGGCGTGAGCTGATGTGTTCTTCATTATCCAGTGTAATAAGTGAGGGCACTATTTGAACCCGACGCATCGTACACTTATAGGATGGTGTTAACTCCTGCAGCTACGCTTTTTTTTTGTCGTTGTGAAGGCCACCGCCGTGATAACTCCGAGCAGAGCACTGTAGCTTTGTCTGCTAACTCGCGGGTAGTGCGAGCTTGGATGCGAGCTATCAGAATTTAGTGGTATCGTATTAGCACAATACTGGCGCCACAGTAAAGCGCAGACGGATGCTCGGTAACCCACTTCACTATGCAACAGTTTTGGACGGATTGGTATGACAGACACAAAGTTGTGACACACGAGGTTTTTTGACAAAAACTCGATACAAAAAAAATTAACCAACCATAGTCAACTTCGTGGCGCTCGTCCAGCACCGGCTTCTTTTTGTTCCAGACACTAAAAGTGATGGACGAGAGCGATGAAGCGGCCTTCGTCCGCCTTCGGTTATGGGGGATCACTCCGGACGGGGCTGATGAAGAGGGCCTCATCGTTAGTGGGCAGCTTGAAGACGAGGAGATCAAAGCAGAGGAGGATGGCGAGTGGTGAGGCTCAGCAGCTAAGCCCCCGTGGACGATGAAGGACGTACACCAATGCGGTGAAGGCTCGAGTACTTGCTGAAATCGAGCGTGGGGTCAGTGTTGCTGAAGCAGCTGAAAACAACGGTCTAAAATCTAGAACCGCTATATATGGGTGGAAGAAGCTGAAGACTGAAATCCTAGATGTGTGTGATACCAAAAAGGTGTTTAGGTGGTCAAGGACGTCCCTGTGCATTTATCCACGTTGATCAGCTGATACAGTGGGTAAAGGAAATGAGACGAGATGACTTTCCTTTAAAAACAGCCCACATTGTTACGTTTATTAAGGAAGATTCTAGTGAATGGGCAACTAACTATTTGGCTGACTGGAAAGAAGAAAGTCTTCGTCGCCAAATTCGGCGGCTTATCCCCCGCCATGGATTCTCATTTCGGCGGTCATCGCGAACAGTCCTGTCTACGGTTGAACTGGAGCAAGAACAAGCGGGAGATGCAAGGACAACTGGAGCAGCTATTCGCGCAGCGTACAGCTGTGATTGTACGTTCAACACCGACGAGACTGTCGTTTATTTCGCTGACGAACCTGTCACCATCATTGCAGAGAAAGGGTCAAAGAAAATCGCAAAGGT
Source organism: Phytophthora cactorum (assembly GCA_016864655.1). Lineage (NCBI taxonomy): Eukaryota > Oomycota > Peronosporomycetes > Peronosporales > Peronosporaceae > Phytophthora > Phytophthora cactorum. Next base: position 567,389 of record NHQK01000043.1, read on the forward strand.
GCGAGGCCGTAGTCGAATATCTCGCGCGAGCGTGCTGCTGACGGTATCAGCAGCTGGAAGAGAGCTGCCGCCCCTGATCATCTTTCGCGGCGTGCGAGGGGCTCCAGTAGCAGAGGAATGCAAGCACGACAACAGCGGCGTGCGTGCGACGGTTCAGAAGAACGCCTGGATGGATGCAACCGTGTGGAACGACGAGTTTGTGGATTGGATCTGGGCCAACTACATCAGCGTTGAGCACCCTAGTGGTCTCGCGCTGTATGTAGACAACCTAAAATGTCACGTAAGTGCTGAGTCTCGTGATCATCTGTCAGAGTGGGGCACTGAAATGGTGCCCCTGCCCAAGAACACCACGTCCGTGCTCCAGCCGCTAGACGTGGGTATTATGGGCCCCTTTAAGAAGAAGATGTATACACTGTCGCTAGACTACGAGATTCAGCTCCTGGCCCTGAACCGCAGTGCGTCCCTGCGAGACCGCCTGAAGCTTCTGAAAAATACCCCTGCCCAGAAGCAGAGAGGGGTCCTCGTTGTTAGAGTTACTAAAGCGTGGAGCTTGATTAGCGATAACTGTGTCTTGCGAGCGTGGGAAAAAGCAGGATTGTAAATAAAAGCATTCAATTGGTTGATTAGGCTTAAATTATCAACTACAATTGGCTCAAAAGTGTTTTTTTGTGATGTGTCACATCTTTGTGTCTGCGCAGCTTAGTATACTCAAGAAAAACCTCGGCTGTCATATCAATCCGTCCAAGTCTGTACCGTGTGCATTATACTGTAGCGCCAATTTGCCAGCTATATGATATCACCAATTCATGCAAATGGCTATTGCGATCATCGAGATGCGAATTTCTAATTTGTTTCTTGAAGGTCACTCCAGTGGATCAGAGTGAGCCACAGGCGACATCCGCCGAGCTGATCAGATCTCATACTTTATTTGTTATTACAGTTCTTTTGAATTGAGATCTCTACAGTCTACGACTTGAAGATGTGATATGAGAGGATTCCCACTGAAACCCCAAATTTAGCGTAGAGCTTTAAGATATTCGAGGTGTATTAGATTTCGAGGTTATTGCATTGCGTATAGCTTTCTAACTGTTTCTGTATTTTTAGATATTATACTGTCTGAGAGTGAATTGGGATCACAGAGATACTCTGAAATAAATTTCAGAGAACAGCGTGAAACGATTATTTAAAATATATAAATATATATACAACTGTATTATACTGTTCCGTTCGAATGGTTGCCCAAACTTGATGCGCGCCGTGCACCTTCATTCTCTCGTTCATCGTTTTATCCAGTGGTTTCTTGTCGTTTGCCGGAATGTGATGGCTGCGTCAAGCCATCAATGTCTAGTGCGAGCAACAACAAGAATCAAAGGCAGTCGTGCTTCTCATTACCGCGAAGCTGCAGTCACACTCACGCCAGGTACAAGTTCGTGTTCGAAAGCAGGTAGTCGAGCAGCTCTGCAATTGCTAGAAGCGAGTACGTGCCGAGTGACATCTCCGTCACAAGTCGGAAGCCTCTGGCGGAATCGTCGTCCGTATACACCTTGCAGTTGTTTAAAAACACTTGGCTTCCGTCGCTCTTGAGCTTGAGCGGGTTGTGCGGTGGGATCTGGAAAAAGTAGTGCAGCTCTTCCTGCTGCAGTACGTTTGGCGCCGATGTCAAGTACCCAATGCTGAACTCCACTACGAATTCCTTAGCTCGTGAAAATATACGGACGCTGCCTTCGATCATGTTTGGACGTGACGGATCCCGAGGCAGCATGTAGTACTCGGCGAGTTCTGGACCAATCGCTTTGGACTTTACAGTCTCCAAGATACCTTCTAATATCTCCACCGTGTCATCCACATAGACGACCTCTTCACGGGAGATATTAGGTGGAGGACTGTCCTTCTTCGCTTGCGTCTGACGTCCAGTTGATTTCTTTCCAGCTCTCTCGTCTGGAGTCACATCCTCTGTCATCATAGTGCAGAATCTGAGTAAAGAAGTCTTCTTGCACATGTGACGGTGAACGCGTTTCCAGTGCACTCGCTGACAATCGCGTGTGCAATACTTGACCGCCTTGCAGGCACCACAAGCTGAAAGACCCTCGCCAAAGTAAGGAGGATTACCACAGCCAGCGCAGAGCGTCCCATTCTCCATGTACTTGTTGTGTCTCAACTGACACAACTCGAAAGCTAGCGCCTGGGATGAGCACTTCAGGACGTAAATGACCACGTCCTGCCCATACACGTCACCTTCCATCGGTACAGCGAGTGCTCGTCGGTCAACCATCTCCAGTGGCGGTGGACGACGCCAAAACACCAGCACCGAGTTGTCCACTTCGGCGTCGAACACAGCACTTGATCCAGATGGCGGCGTACTGTGATCAACACGAAGAGTCCAGCGCTGGTTGATCACTGTCTGCAGTGAGAACACCGTGTAGTTGTTCTTCCCTTTCGTAACCTCGACAATGGCACCCGCGAAGTGGAACTTCGGCGCTGCCAGCTCCTGTAGATCACCGCGTGGCTTCAGAATCGGTGTCGAAACACTTACTGCTCTCTCGTTTTCCTGCGCATTGTTTTTCTTTTTCTTTTTGCCTTTCTTCTTCTTTCCGTTGCTGGTGCTAGCATGTCGTGATTGTCTGTGGGTCTGCAGAGAATCAAAGACCATTTCCTCATTGCAATCCTGGCACGAAACAGTCCGCCGTGGACACTTGGATAACTTGTGGCCAAGCAACTGCGTCGGTTTGATCTGCGCCTTGCAGAATCCGCACTCGATCATGTTCTGCGCCATAATGTTCACGATCACTGAAGACTCCATGTACCCATTCTTCTTCATGCCAGACCGAAGCGTATCCTTGGGAGTATCGTGAAGAACTCGAGGGTAAAAGGCAGGAAAGCGGATGGTGACGGACTCGGCCATTTGGCCCAGCTCATGGTAAACTGTAGCCATGGCATTGTCGTACTTCTTAAAGTACAGCGCACCGATCGAGTAGTACGCGTCCGGAATGAATCGCTCATCAGGAGGGTTCGAGTCGACGTATTCTTTGTAGACAGCCAGCGCTGGATCAATCATCCCCAAGCCGATCATCGGGGCAGCGAACCAGTACAACCAATCCGGTTTCTTCTCAATTGCCAGAGCTGCTTCCATAGCGTCCATGGCGTCATTGTAGCGTTGGAGCGTCAAGTATGCAACGCCCAGGTAGAAGTGAAAGGAAGCTTCGTTCGGATGCATCTTGACGCATCGCTTCCAGTGCAGAATAATGTCTTGGTCACTCATCATCTCCCACCGACCGAGCACATACGCTGCGTCAATATCTCTGGGATTGATCTGGAGACTCACGGCTGCTTCCTTCAGCACCTTCGGCAGCAGATCAGCAGAGCTGGTCGTCGAAAACACACCTTTCGGCCGTTCCCAGCGTAAATCCGCCTTCTTCAGGTATCGTAGAGCGCCTTTAATATCACCCACAGCAAGTAGTTTACTTGCATTCCCAAGGAGCTTTTCAGATTCAAGATATTTACACGCCGTGATGCCTCCATTTCTTGCGCGAGCTTGGATCTCAGCGTCAATGACAGCAGAAGACGGTCTGTAGTTACCACTCCGACCCATGTGATCCGAGGAAGACGTGGCGCTTGGTGTGTACGAGCTCACCTTTGTGATCTGTATCTCCTCTCCATCACTGTCGACAGCGTCAAAGGCGCTCTCTCCGTTACCCTTCTCGTCCAAATAGGCGTCGTAGAACTGCTGAAACACTTCTTTTCCACGCTGTGACGCCGTAGGATTGCTAGCAAACTTGTCTGCTATTTTACCGCCTCCAAACGCAGTGACGCCCACGTCAGCAAAGTCATGTTTCATCAACAAGTCCGTGAGTCGGTTCTGGCTAGCAGTAAGTGACCATTCCCGAGCCTGAGTCTCATCTCGTCTCCCACCGTATCCCTTTTCGAACAGCTGAGCTAGATACTGTTGTGCTTCGGGCAGTCCGTGCTGTGCTGCGCGTGACGTCCACATTCGCGCTGCAAACGCATCGACAGGTGTTCCACTACCATTTGAATATGCGATGGCGACATGGTACTGACCCAAAGGATAGTCGTGCTCAGCTGACCTCAAGAAGAAGTGGAACGCCTTCTTCGGGTCTGCCTCCACGACAGAAGCTGGTCTGCCGTCGCGATAGCAAACGCCCAGTTCGTTTTCAGCTTCACCCACGCCTTGATGCGGAAACACGCGGTTTCCCGGCGGTTTGATGAATGGACGCAACGATGCTGCCTTGTGGAAACACTCCAGCATTCTGTGCGGGTCAGCAGTCAGCGGCATGCCTTTGCGTACACTGCTACTGTACAGCACGCCAAGCCGGAACCACGCCTCAGCAACACCAGCTTCTCCGGCTTTACGGAGGTTTGCCATGCCCTCTTTGACCAGCTGATCCAAAGGTAACCTCGACCTGCCAGGCATTCCGATGCTGTCAGTGACCTGAAGAAGAGCTTTCGCTGCCACAACCAGACTCTCCATGCCTTGCTGGTACATCTCCAGTCGTCGGGAACCGCGCGTGTGCACCTCGATCCATTTCGCAGGCACTTCCTGATAGTTGATCATCGCCACCAACTCCATCTCTGGAGCGGTATTCTTGAGCGTGTTCTTCTTCTTCTTGGCCTTGTTCTTGCGCGAGGTTGCTTCCTGAATCGCCTTCGCTGCTGCTGCTGCATTGGCTGCCTCAACCTTCGCTCTTTCTTCCAATTCGAGCCGTTTCTTCTCCTTCTCGTACGCAGCTTTCTCCTCAGCAATCATCGACTCGGCCGTGCGCTTTCTACTCCTTAATACCATATCCTCCGGGCCCAGTTCCAGTCCTTGGTCGCAGATCTCCTTGGCTTCATCGAAGTCCTTCATCCCCATCAGCGTTTCCGACAGCAACCTGTAGTACTTGATGTTCTCATAGTTGTCCGCTTCTAGCGCGTTCTCTGCGTCTTCCCGTGCGCGACTAAACTTCTTCAGCCTCAGATAACACCTGGCCCTATTGCCATACAGCACGGCCTGGTTCGGCGCCACTACTAGGCCCTGCGAGTACGCCTCAATGGCCTCAGTATAGTTCCCCTCCTTGAAATAATCGTTGCCAATAAGCTTCAGCTCTAGCCACAGCGGTTCCTCGTTCACGTCTCCGTCATAAAGATACTCGTGCTGCAGAATCTGGTCCAGTGACGCCGTGGGAGGCATCAGCACGGCGTCTTCTGCGGCCTTGCTCTCCTGATCTTGACTTTTATCTTTATTTTCGACCTGTTTTCTGTCTTCTGGGGCTTCCGCAGCCGCTAGTTTCTTACCTAGAGGCGAAAATGAGAGTAACTTGGTCACCAGCTCCTTGATCTGCTGTCTAATGGTCGAGTTGCACTCAATAATGTCTGCAAGTTTCTCAAAGGTGGCGATGGCCGCCTCATACTGGGCCAAAGTCATGTGGCTCTGGTGCGACACTTTGTTCCGGTACATGAGCGCGCGCTGCACGACGCCCGGCAGCTCCGGATTCAGCCCGAAGAACCTCAAGTGACTGTGCCAGTATTGCCGTAGATATTTGAGCTGGAACGACAGATCCATCTGCTGCTCGGGGCTCAGATTGGAGAGGTCGGTGTTGGTCACTCGTCCGAAATTGTGTGCGGGCTGCTCAGCGTCACGACGGGCCACGCGCTCCTTCTGGAAGGACACGAACTTAACCAGCTCCGGGTGTACCATGCTCATGACGGCCTGCAGACAGCCGGCCGCAATGGCGCCGTTCGCCAGCGTCTCGATGGACGCGTTCGTCGCGGCCATCGGGTGCGCAATGCGGATTCGATACTGAAAAAACTAAGTGAAAATATTTTATACATGCTGATTGGTTCACAGAATGTTGCCGTTTTTGTAAGCAGGCACGCTCATTGGCTGTTCAGACTGCAATAATCTGGAAAAAGTAAAACGTGAGTGAATTAAGGTTAATACTTGTGATTTAACTAATTCGCGGTGTTTTGATGGTAGAATGATCTACCAGGGCAGCTCGGGCCCCTGGAAGTCGTAGAATTTGGACGTGTCCTCCAGTGTGACTGTTGAAAGGACCTTGGTCATGCCAGCGATGGAGGTTTCGGGGTCGATGGCGCCGCCGCCGTGGTTCAAATCGGTTTTGACGTAACCGGGCTGCAACACGACCATGGAGATCTTGTCCTTCTTGAGTTCCATAGCCAGGTTGGCGTTGATCATGTTGAGCGCCGACTTGGACGCGCGGTAGCCGTACATCTCGCCGTTCGGTAGCTTGTGGTTGTCGTAGTAAACCTTCTTGAGAGGGCCAAAGGCTCCATCCAGATTCACCTCGATGCTTCCGAGGATGCTCGTGACGGACGCGACGATCGCGAGTCCGCGGGCGTCCGCGGCCAGCTTGAGGTTGTTGTGGAGTGCACGCGTAGTGAGGAATGGACCCACCGAGTTGATTTCGAAGTGGCGCATGAAGTGTTCCTTAGTGGCCGTGGCGTACGAGCCTGGCTCGAGGATTCCGGCGTTGTTGATGAGCAGATCGATGGGGACGCCGTCGAGCTCCTTGGCCATTTGGGCGATCGAATCTTCATCGCTCGTGTCCAGCGGCACAATCTTAAAGGGTGAAAGCGCCTTAAGCTCGTTGGCTTTATCCACGTTGCGCGCCGTGCCGATGACCTTCCAGCCAGCCTTAGTGTAGTGCTTGGCAAAAGTAAGACCGAGTCCACGAGAGGCACCCGTGATGAGAACAGTCTTGTCGGTGGACATTGCTTTAGAAGTTGACTGAGTGCTTGGCTCGCAGGGTTTTGAAGAATGAAGATGTTGTGGAGCCATGCAGGACTTTCGTGCGTCAACCTCCCCACAGAGCAATCGCAGCGCTTACGCACGGTTTCAGCCAATCACCGATTGAGTGGTGCTGCTTGGTGCGTAAACTTCAAGCCTACTGCCGCTGATTGATGATAATTGCGACTGCTCTTGCTCTTCATGGTGTTTCCTTCTCTACAAGAACGAGCTGACTGCTTGCGCACTTCATGCTCATCTCAACACGTCAATCTCCATAATCGATTTTTGGGACACCAATCGCACCCGCGAAGCGAATTGATGCTGATCTACTAAAGATTGCATATGAGACTAGGATCAAGAGGTATTGATCTGTGGCAATATCCGCTGATAAAGTGATACTTGTATTGACAATATGTTTTGCTTTCTAGCTTGCGTTTATCTAGCAATATATTCTTGCTCCACCTCTTGCACTCACCCCAGTTTGCCACAGCAGTTCAGCCCAATCACCATCTAGATGTGAATGAACCCCGTTTTACCACGATGTCACATTGGTCTAAAACCCTCGGCTGAGTTGCTTGATTTCCTCAGTCCACAAATCAACCAAGTATATCAACTCTTCGCTATCCGTAAAGGGCGATATACTTGCCATACCAGAGTACTTTGCGACGGAAGGTCAGTGCAAAATCTTTATTCAAATGTGGCACGTTGGTCGTCAGGAGCATCCAAGCTCCATCAAGGGAGATGTCGTCTCGGAGTCAGCGTTGCGCTGATAAACGGCCATATAAAATTGCCTGGGTTTCATTTCACCCTTCCCCTCTCATATTTTATAAGACCGTTAAAAAATAGAGCATTGGCTACTCTACCGAATATGTACCGAAACTGTTGGTAATATCGATTTTGCCACCGATTTGCCATCTTATCTCGGAGGGAGATTAAAATAAAACGGATCTGATGTATCTATATCTGATCAGATTTAGGAGCTTAAGGGTCAGAGGGACGTCATTCCGAGTCGACCACACCTTCCATGCCTAAGGACGAGTTCAGCCTTGAAGCCGTTGGAGCATCACTACCCACTACATATTTACATACAGCTTTGTTATTGCCAAATGAAATGCATGTATGATCACCTACGGTCACTAGGATTTATATTGGTAAGTCAAATGTTCTGCTTATTCAAAATTTCAGCCATCTTCGGAGCTGGCCTATATCTCAAATGTGCTGCATATTTTGAAGCCGCAAAACACGAGAAAATAAGGGGGGGAGGGCCTACCAGGCACTGCCTGGCAGCGTGCCACGGACACGTCGGAGGCGTAGACTCGCCACCAGCATAGCTATCGAGCGTATATGGCCTCGCGAGGTGACAGCGCATGCACAGAGCGAAAGACTGTAGCAACGACGTGCTCCACAAGCCGTTACAGACACGCTTGAGCTTGGTGAGCACGTCGTCTGCAAAAGTTGTTGCGTATTGGAGTTGTTGAGCACGTCCTGGTGGGCCTTTTCCAGTCTGCCACTGACCAGGGCACGAGGTACAATGAAACACCTTACTATCTAGGTTGTGTAAAGTGAGGTGGGTGGTGGGGCCGTGGCATCATGTCCGCGCTAGCAGAGGCGTGCGGCAAGCCACGTGGCCTTCCTGGGGCCTGCGAGATGTGATTCTCAGGTAAGTACGAAAGTTAAAACTTGAATCCCCCTTCCGTTTTTGCTTGACTTGAGTACTTTTTCTAGCTCGCAATCTGACAAATCCCTTGCTCATTGTTTGGTGCTCATTTGTTAAGTTAGACCCTCCCCTATTATATGCAAGTTCCAAAGTGAGCTTCCTAGCCTAGCTCGCGGACGCCTTCGCCTTGCCTCCTTGGCAGTTTGCTCATCTTGTGTATCCGTCGGTGGGGTGGGATCTGTTCTTTTGTTAACTTCCGAAGTGTTCGTGAGGCGAAGCTGGAGCGTCTTGTCGAGACACGGGGATGGGGCGGAGCAGTAGTGGCAAATCTACACTCTGCGTCCGATTTAGGGTCCAGATCACAAGCGATTATTCGAGCGTGACCGAATCTGGCGGCCTCAATCTGCGGTCTGGCTGTGCAGTTGCCTTGCGAGCGTGTTCTCCTTCCTTAACTTCCCTTTCGTCGTACTCATCGCTTCCTATAGCGGGATCTTCAGGGTCGAGAACCGATGGAGTATTCCGGCCAACTAGTAAATCCGGTTAAAATTATGATCTGCACTTATAGGGTAAGTTCATTAGGTGGTATGATCTGGCCGATATATTATCCAGTTATCACAACCAACACTAGATCCACTACACCCAACCTTCTAGCACTCCGCACGGCCAATGACGGTCCGATTTCTTGGGGCAGGAAGGCACTTGTGAGGTACAATGCAAATTCGCTTCTGATTTATGTTAAGTCCTATACCAGCTTGGATCTTACCTTCACAACCACTAGAAGACTGGATACACGCCCCGTCCATTCCCCGAGCTGCCGCTTGTGCTGGATCGTCAAGGATATGCAGCGTCTTCGCCAGATCACCATACCTCGCCGCCGGATCGTGAGTCTTGGATCTGGATCGGAGTCCTTTGACTTGTCCCCACCTTTCCCTTCACGCATGCGACCCTGGATCGCAGATCTCACAACCAGGATCGTAGACTTCGCGTCTGGCGTACTAGACCGTTTGCCCCAACAGCCAGCACGGTAGATTATAGGCTACTTCTTGATCGGGATCCAATTTCTCCGATCGGGGATCCCGAATCCTCTGATCTCGGTCTCCCGGTACGTATCTTCTCGATCGTAAATCAACAGTCACTTGACATACATTGGCAGTCACGCCCCTAGCTCCAGATCTCGTCTGACACCTAAAGGCCGGATCCAACACCGTAACATCTCGATCCGGCCTCCCACTCCCGGATCCAGGTTGTCTTAGCTACTCGGGCCTTCTCGCATGCGGGACTCGCCCGATCAGACCTTCTTCTCACCCGGACCCCATTAAGTAGGTAGCCCAACCCGTCACTGATTCAGAACAACGTCAGCACATCACTTCCTGTCTCCCATATTTCGGAAAGCACTTCACCACAACTTCAAGTCGATCATCGACTTCCGAAGGATATTTCCATTTTTCAGCTCATAGACCGTATCTAAACATGGCGCGATTTTCTGTCGATAGTATTGTGTACGGCAAGTAAGAAGACATCGTCATTTGCCTGGTTTGTGTGCTGCACCAGTAGTTGGAGACCATCTTCGCTCATCGTCTTAAAGGTCCCCCCAGGAGTCCTCAATGACCTCGAGACCCAAGCACTTGACCTTGACCTCATACGCCTGGTCGGGGTGGATTCGATGCTCCACAATCGCCGCTACACCCAGTAGTGTCCCCTAGAAGCAAGATGGCCGATAAGCTCCTTGTTGACGTTTAGCGAGTCATCAGCATTCAGTTTTAGGTGAGATGGGTGCACATCCATCGTGCAACCATTGATCAAATGCTCCACAGTAAAGTAGCGGTCAGTATTACCAACCACACGGTACGGACCGACCCACATCACCCGCAACTAGTTGGCATGCAGCTTCTCGTCGACACGTGAATGGAGCACGTAGTCGCTGACCGAAAAGTTGACTTGCTGTGTGTGGTGTGCTCGTGCTCAGTACCGCTGGGCTTGATACTCACGCTCTGTCTTCACGGGGTTGTGTATTTCTTGGATGTTTGCTCGCAGCTTAGCGAGGTACTTGGCGTGGCTGGGTCAGCGTGACCCCCCCCCCCTCCTCCTCCTCCTCGAAATCAGATCTTCCCACACGTTGTGAGCACCCTCAATATGCAAAATGGTTTATATATACTCCGTTGACCAACGTAGCAGTTTGCCACGCACGTGCTTCTTGCGATCCTTACTCAGGCCGAACAGGTATATGATATTTCTGCGGTCGCAATGACCCCGAAAACTGGGTCTCAACAACAGATACTCCAGTTTCTCACACGCATGAACAATTGAGTACGCCTCCTTTGCGATGACGCTCCAATTGAGTGACGATCCCGAAAAGGTACCCCCCATACACACAAGCAGTTCATGCTCATGTTCGTGGATGGGCACATCGGGCTGTCATTGTGCCACCTGTGAGACCACTAACCCCCAGCCAGAGTCTGAAGCATCCGAGAGTACACATAGTTGTTTCACAGGGTATGGAAACGCCAACATACCCGAATTTCCAAGAATCTCCTTCACAGCAGTGTAGGTGTTGCGTTCTTCAACAGTAAGATCTAGTTGTATACCGACCGCTGCTCGTTTAGGCTTCTTTGTGACTGCCAAAGTTTTATCAGGACAGACTTTCAGTGGGCGGGCCACACAAGTGTTGTCAACCAATCCAGATCTCATCCAGTTGCTTGCGCATAAGAATTGCTGTAGTTCAGCAGTGGTCGACGGTGCAGGCTTGTCACGCAAAGCCTAAATGCCTTCAGGACCGTGACCAATACCATGCTGATTTATCATGCGTCCGCACCATCGGACTTCTGTCAGAAATAACGAGCTCTTATTCGAGTTCAAGGTGAGGCAATACTGGTCCAACCTCGTCAACACTGCCTCACTTTCCTCGAAAACCTCATCAGTAGTGTCAAATCCCCCAGTAAGTCGTCAATCAAACTACGACACACTTGTTCACCAAATCGACTAAAACCATCTTGACGGTGGACAGAAAATGGAGTGCAGCATCAGTACTTCCTTCCGGGACCCTCGTCGGCGTGAACACACCCTTGTCGGTCATGTACGACAAATATTCTCGGCAGCTTTCATGCAGTGGGAGCTGCCAGAAGCCTTTCAAAATGTCGAACACTGCATAAAGCATCTTGCCTCCGCAATGTCTGAGTGCTAGGACACCTACTCGAAATCATCAAGTGAACCCCTTCACTTAAAATCAAAAGTATTGCCCTAAGAAATGTTCGAGTGCGACCTCAAGACTCGGCATCACGCCAGCGATAAGCTCTGTCACTCTATTGAGAGACGCCCAGCTTAGCGGTGAAGTTCGGTCGGATCAATTCTCAGTCGGTGTGCTGGCTACGCAAATACTATATGGAGCTGCTGCTAGTGAAGTGCAACCAGCTCTATTTTCTGAAAGCGACTGCTGTTGTCATTTACCGGGTTCCGTCGCTGGAGGCTGGTGAACAGTGTTCTCAGAATGACTCAAAGAAGATTGTGCTACGCAAGAAGACTAGTGCGGCGTCGCTAGGGAGGTGGCATTTGCGTTATGCTCACCTGAACTTCGCGACTTTTGCAACAAATGGCTCGCAGAGGAGTTGCTGTTGAGATAGAAAATGGGTTGTGTGAAGACATGGACTCGCCGTGTTGGACGTGCAAGGCATCAAAGATGACACGGATGTCCTATAAGAAGACTGTGACTTGGCGTGCAGGGACGGAGTCGAGGACATGAACGTCTTCGGAGTTGGTGCAGTGGGGATTGGCCTCATAGTTGGAGGCTCTAACGTTGGAGCCGCCGTTGTACTCACCGGCGTGGCCGTAGTAGCCCCCGGAGTTTATGTTGGAGTAGCGGTCATAGTCTCGGAGGTGATCGAATATGATAACCAAGAGATCAGCAAGTCGCCAAAATATTCACCTTCCAGGTACTCCACACTCGCGTAATAGTTGCCAGTTAGCCACACATGCTGGTCACTGCGATATTGAAGCGTGTCACGTTCATGATCAAGGAGTACGCATTCAGAATCTCCGTCATGTTACCGTGGAACTCATCGCCAGGGAGCAAATTCGTGAACGGGTACCCAGCAATGCCCATCAGCACCAGCTCGTAGAACTTACACTGGGTCTTGTCGGCGATGCTGTCAATGAAGAGCCACTCACCATTCGGGGCCTCGTTCACTAGTGAACTCACCATTTCAACGACTGTAGCTTTTTCCGCCTCACATTCCGACACCATCTCGTCCGGCAAGTTGGCCAGACTACACCACCGTAGTAGTTGATCTGCACACTTGCGGGGGTCTTGTACTTGGGGAACACACCCACGTAGCTGTCTGCCAACACCTGGAACTTCGTTTACTTCGACTCCACCGCCCAAGTCTTCGCCACGTACGCAGACCACATCTGAGCGGCCAATGAACCAGCACTGTAGCCACCAATCACAATCTGCTCCGGGTCTGGATAGTTGACCAGCAGGGTTCGCAATCGGCCACCCGTTTCGAGTACCCCCCCCCCCCCCCCCCACACACACACACACCTATCCGCACCGGGTATACCCGACAATCGGCCGTGCACGGGTAGCCGAAAGAAGGCTCGGCCGGTCAGCGAATACCCGAAACTATCTATAGGTTCACATAAGTTGGAAGAGCAGAGTGAAACCGTTTGGCTTATCTGTTATTCATTTCTGGTATAAACATTAGCGCGCACCGACGTCCGAGACATAAATGTTCAGTTTAATTTCCCTTATGACACTTACGTTGAATTGGAAGTTTGTGATTTCGGGTAGGAGCATGTACCCGTGGTCGGGTTCGGCTACCCGCTATACTCCGTTTGCGAGACCTGTTGACCAGCGCCTACTTCAACACTGCCATCGTGTTGTTGTACCCGTTCATGTACATGCGTTTGTTCTGACTCCAACACTGCCGGTTGCCCAAGGCCTGGTTGTACACGCTATCGTGCGGCTCCAGATAAGTACACGATGTTGTAGGCGTTGAAGACGTTGCTGTCCAGAGAGTGGTTCATGATGCCAGTGTCTGTCAGGGATGCCTCGGTAGTGATCAGAGAGCTGGATCGAGCTGACATTGCAACGCAAAGTCGCACGTGTACTTGTCGACTCACGCACCGCCACCTTGGAAGAAGAGCGGCAGCTTCTTCTTGTCCTGGTTGGCAGCAAAAAACACCGGGAAGAAGTACGTCGAGTTGGACGTGAAAGTCGTCACGGTGTCCGTGTACTCGTCGAAGGCGCAGCGCGCGTCATCACCACTTTAATTAATACGCTTCCATGGTCGATGGAGGCAGTGAGCGAGTCGATACCACACGCATCGGAGTCTGTGATCTCGCACGTACTGAATATAGCCTGAGCGGTCAAAAAAGGTAGAGTGAGTAGTGCAAGTGCGGCCTTGGTGACTTGGTTGAAGAAGGCCATGATGCACGGGTCGATGCCAGTGGAGGAGCCCGGACTAAGCCATGAAAAATGGGAAATGATCGAATGGCGAGCGCAGCGGAGACCGACTCAGAGACCTTTACGCAGGGCAACTGATAGCAGAAATGGAGCTCCCTCCGTCTCTACGAGCTTCTATAATATCACTTCGACTAGGAGTTCGAGCTCCGGGCATTACATACTTGCGTGTTTGATTATGGTGATTTTTTAAAAGAGGCCGTAGCATTGAAGGTGTGACAGAGGGGACCGAAGAGCGGCGACTGATCTCCACTTCCATCGCGTGCGTAACTTTCGCTTGAGTGAGTGGATATTACCCGAAATGACACTTGCATGATGCAAATGCAACGAAGGATCTCGACCGGGCATCGCTGCTTCCAATATAGACGATGAATGAGAGACTCGCTCGTTTCGCGGGCGGCTGGAGTGGAGTCCACTGGTACTTCCAGTGTACTTCCAGTAGTTCATGAGACTACTGGAGACCAAAATAGAAATGCACAGCAGAGCGCGGACATGAAGTCACGAAGATGGGAGCGCTCGATTTCGGCATCGGAAGGAATCACCAATGGGCTAGATAGCAATTTCCTCCATGCACGTTTTGCAGGCGCCTGTGAAAAGATCGAATTGCACCCCTCGCTGCCGTTTTCAATTTAAGGGAACATGTCAGTTTAGTAGCCTGCCTTTTTAGCCTATTTTATTGAGTCAAATCATGACCGAAGATTTCTATTAGCCTGCGGCAGACTGTACCCTCCATATCGCCCTTCTCGTAAACCGAGCATACTTTGATGAAGTCAAGGGGGCTACTAAACTGACAAGAGCACCAATTTGCGGAATCAAAGTAAAAGCATTATAAGACGCTATCACCTGCAGCAATTGTCCCTTTTAAACTATTCCAAAAATCAGTCTGTTTCTCCTCGTTTCAACGATACCCGTCATTTGTCAATCCGATCCTTGGCTGCAAAATATTGAGGACTTAGTGAGGGCACCAGAACGAGCCTACTAAACTGACGTTTTCCCTTACTCTTTTTAGGGGGTTGCAAACCAACACATATGGCCCCTGATTTCTAAGTACGAATTCGGAATTATTCGTACTTAGAAGTGCCTTTAACGAGTTCAAGTAAATTTGCCCGATTTTCGCGTCTTCACGAATATTTGGGAACTATTCCTGAAAATTATACGGAAATCGTCGAGGCCATTTCAAATTCGACCTACTTCAAAAACCTTCTTTGCGACGATGGAAAATGGCATTGGTGGCTACGCACTACTCGGATTGCGTGTATCGTTCTCGCGGCTGTAAACGTAAAGCAATAATTTTGACGAACCACGAACTCACCTCCAAGACTATCGTTTCATTCTCGAAAACACCTCCAAGTGCCTCCATATAAGAGGCAACCACTTCAACCTTCAGATGATGAGCTCCTAGACCGTCCTGATCACCGGGAGCAACCGCGGCATTGGACTCGCCTTCACCAAGCACTACGTTGCCAACGGCTAAAAGGTCATTGCTGGTGCCCGGGACCCGCAGAAGCGCCACTGATGTACGTCAAATACTGTGGTATCTCTTCAATATTTGATTTGTCTAATATATTCATGCAAAAACAGCCCAAGGAGCTCACGCTGGAGAACATCGTCTATATCGACACGAGCGACGAGGCGTCCATCACGGCCGCCGCCGAGCAACTCAAGGGCCAGCCCATAGATTTGTTGATCAACAACGCCGGTATTGACGGTGGAGGCAGCAACGACCAGACCATCAAGGCCGACATGATGAAGCAGTTCGAAATCAACGCTGTGGGTCCATTTCTCATGACGCGCGCCTTCCAGCCGAACTTGAAGCTGGCGCTGGCCAAGAGCGGCCCCGCCACGGTTGGTCAAGTCACGTCTCGCATGGGAAGTATCACCGACAATGGCTCGGGCGGTATGTACGGCTACCGCGCGTCCAAGACAGCCCTTAATATGGTGAACTCGAGTCTGGCGCACGACTTGAAGGACGAAAAGTTCATTGCGCTAGCACTGCACCCCGGATACGTGGTAACCCGCATGACTAGCCACACGGGTCAAACCACTCCCGAGGACAGCGTCGGTGGTATGACGAAGATCATCGCCGAGGCGACCCCAGAGGACAGCGGCAAGTTTTTCCACTTCAGCGGTAACAATCTCCCGTGGTAAGCCGTATTCGTTCGAGAAGAACTTCGTAGCTGCAGTACGGGAATAGATGTACCGTTCGATACAACTACATCAATAAACCGCTCACGCAAAAGACCATCGACTTTTTTCCAGCTTGAGATCTTGATGTAAAACCATGTCGCCTGAGATCGAAGATTCCAATGACCAGTGACGGACACACCACCAACGGAGACACTGCCGGCGCCCACTCCATATCTGCCTCCCATTCCGATACTCCATCTATATACCTCTCTTTCCGAGTAATATAAAGAACAATCCCCATCGGTGGTGTCTACTTAATTAACGTTTGTTAGTTGATCCCTAACCGCTCGGATCGCTTATAATACTAGGAGTGAGACGTTTGAGCTGTATTGCGCCATCCAGTTTTTTTTATCCCTCTCGATTAAGTATTTCTGTGTTGCATACATTTATCCCAAAAATGTTGGTCAGACAGGACCAGGGGTACGTAAAAACCAATGGTATGGCCATTATGTATGGAACCGGGAAAAATGGATGACGTCCATAGTAGTTAATACAAAATGCAAGTGTAATGCGTTTCGAATTCATTCAAGTCGTATTTAGTGTCTCCTTTTCTTTCGCAACAGTGCTATTATTTCCAAAATACATTACTGTTAAGAGTACAGTACAACTCTGTATCTGGAAGTGTCGGTCGATGATGTGCCTCCATTTCATTTTTCTGGTGTATTATAGTGGAGATTAAGCTTATGCGATTCCTCCATTATAGACTATGGCCCCATAATGGATGGAACCAAGATTTTGGCCCCTCCATCCATAGTCCATAACCATTTGCGGACCCTTGGACAGGACATGGCAATCAATAAAAGTGATTGTTTTTAGTAGCGTGTTGACGCTGCCTTATGCTTATGCCAGTTGACCCTCTCCTCAATGAGAGATTGTCGGTGCATTGAGCCATGACCGGCAGCAGCCTCGTGTCCTGCGGTTGAATTAGCGTAGTTGGCGGACTACCTCACTTTTCAAAACACATTCAGCTTCTCAAGCTCCCCAAGAAACCACCCCACCCACTCTTCTCACCCTCGTTCCAATCATGGCCTCCACCAAGAAGACCGTCCTTATTACCGGCAGCACGCGCGGCATCGGTCTTGCCTTTGTCGAGCACTACACCAAGGCTGGCTGGAACGTCATCGGAACAGCTCGCGCCAACAGCAACACGGAAAAGGTAGGACGCATCGTCGTGAGATGTTGGCCTCCTTGGTGCTATGCTTACCATTGCTTTTGTTCTGCTCTATATGCAGCTGAAAGCGCTTGCTCCGTTCAAGACCATCGCTATGGATACGAGTGACGAGGCTTCCATCCTCGAGGCAGCTCGTCAGCTGGAGGGTCAGCCCATCGACCTGCTCATCAACAACGCCGGTATTGGTATCCCCTGCGAGCTCGAGACTGGCACCAAGGACGCGCTCATGAACCAGTTCGAGGTGAACGCCGTCGGACCCTTCCTCGTGACGCGTGCATTGCTACCCAACCTGCAGCTCGCGGCAAAGGCCAACGGAGGCGCCTCCGTCGTGCAACTCTCATCATTCTTCGGCAGCATCGGCAGCTACACAAACGACACTGCGGATTTCTTCAAACAGGCTGGCTACGGCTACTCGTCCTCCAAGGCTGCACTGAACATGATCACTCGGTCGCTTGCGTTCGACCTGCGTTCTAGTGGCATCGTGGTCGTGTCGGTGCACCCTGGATACGTGGACACGGACATGACCAAGGGCAAGGCCACACTGAAACCAACGGACAGCGTGACGGCCATGACCGGCCTTATCGCCAAGCTGAACCCTGAAAGCACGGGCAAGTTTTTCAACCTGGACCCGCAGATCCCCGTGGCGGAGCTCCCGTGGTAACTTCCCACTTGGCAGCACTGCCACTATGGCTTGGCTGTGCCTGTTCCCAGCTCGGTGGAGCAAGTGCCTCGCATTGTTTTCAGATACTAAAAAGGCTCTTACATTGCTTCAACATGAACGAGTTTCAGAATAGATTCGCTGTGCCTTTTTTCCTGCTCCGATACCGTGGTCTAAAAGGACCAAGTCTGTCCAACGCAGAGTGTATGGTAGCTGTTTTAACCAGTTGCACCAAGTCACTTGTATTTCACGACTTCCAACGAGCGCATGTATCGAACTAGCACCGATCCAAGACGTCGAACATATCCACTTTCTTACATAGAACAGGAAGCGAACTCATCGACAATAATATGGAGATTAGTGAGCGAGATGGTTCGTATCGGCCGTCGGCGGTCGCTGTGGTACCGCTGTTCTGCGACGTGATACCGTGGTTGTGGCTATAACCCTTAGTAGCTGCAGTGCTTGTCGGCCCTCCCACGTCAGCTCCGGCGCCTGGCTCCCGCCAACACCAGTGCTTGCCGTCGCTAAATTCAACACGTCTCGATTTGAAAGTGAGGTGCATTACGCAGTGATCCGTAAAAATAATAAGGCTAAACAATATATTGCGTATTTAGCATTTCATTATTTATTTTCCGTAAAAATTTCGTCAGCGTATTCATACAATTTGTATATGTCTTACAATATTTTTTATCCAATCGACGTGTCAACATGTACAGCACAGCAGTCTGCTCT